>CM053626.1:170296791-170335807 GCA_028646595.1 Phalanger gymnotis
CTAAGGAAAGCAACTTTAAGGGGTTAACAATTTTACTTCAATTAAACATACATATATCATTCACTTAGTTCAGGGGAAAAAGTTAGCACCCTGAACTTCAGAGAAAACACAAACAGAAATTATATAAACAGAGCAAATAACACAAATCAGCAGACAGGGCTTCTGTCTGTCTATAGCAATACATACATGGTTACCAGAGAGAGAAGCACCAACATCTGGATTTTCAAAGCTGGGGGGTACTCCTTAACGACCTCCCAGAGTCTTGTCTGGCCAAATCACATGCTTTTCCAATGAGTGAGCCCCAAAGCAAAATGCTAACCACAGAGTATATACACACTTCTTCAGGGTCAGCCTACAGAGGGTGTCACAACCATGTGACTCAAACTCATGTGACTTAGGCTTTCTTGTGACTTAAGCAGGTCATCAAAGACTCTTGACTAATCAGACTCTTGATTCAAACAAAGGCAAATCAAAGGCACTTGATTACCTTAGTGCTGAGAAGAACTAGAATTCCAAAAGAAAAAAAAAGAGCAAAACAAAAAGTCCCACTTTGCTTGCTTGATAAGTTTCAAGACATTTGAATAGATGAGACCCAGAGGTAGAGTTAAGTGGGATGTTAGTCTCAAAAGGGAATGTAAAGGCTATTTAGTCCATTTTAAAGATAAGAAAATTGACACCCAGAGGCAACAAATGACTTGCCAAAGTCAAACAGCTAATAACTAATGATCTCTTAATTTCCAGATGTAATGGCCTTTTCCCAATCCTCATTCTTCATGGGTTCAATACTGCGTTTGACATTGTGGACCTCTCACTTTCATTTCCTAGATTTATTCTCTTCCCTCTTGGTTTTTGCGACACTGTTGTCTCCACCATTAGAATGTATGTTTCTTGAAGGCAGGGACTATTTCACTTTCTTCTTTATATCCCTAGTGCTTAGGACAATGCTCAGCACATAGTAGGTACTTGATAAATGTTTGTTGTTTCACAGATATCAATCTGTGAAGGCTCAGCCAGAACTAGAACCTAGGTATTATGGCTCCAGTCCAGTGTTTTTTGCTTTTTTTTTTTTTACTGGTGACCTAGTACTTCTCCTAATTGACTTCAATAGAGTATTAGAACTGGAATCTTCTCTCTCTTCTATATCATCTGGTTGAACCCCCTCATTTTACAAATGAAGAAATTTAGGTTAAGGGGGAGAGAGCAAAAGGTCTTAAAGATTATCAAGCCTTAGGCAGTCAAAGGTTGGCTACATATAATTTTTTTAAAAACCTGATAAAATACGAATTTCTTTCACAATTGAAAGCTTATTTAGCAGTCATTATAGTTTAACAGCAGTTAGTTTGGCTACTTTAAGAGGATGGTATTCAAGTTCCAAGACTCATGATGGAAAAAGCTATGCATATCCAGAGAAAGAATTAGGTAGTCTGAATGCAGATGGAGGCAAACTATCTGCTATCTTTTTTTTCCTTTTTTTTGGTTTCGTTTCTTCTTTCTCACAATTCATTCCATTGGTTAGAATTCTTCTTTACAACTGGACTATTACGTAAATAAATTCAAGGTGAAGGTATATGTAGAACCTACACTGGATTACATGCCATCTTATGGGGGGAAGGGATAGGAGAGGGAAGGAGAGAAAATTTGGAGCCCCAAAACTTGTGGAACTGAGTGTTGTAAACTAAAAATAAAAGAGAAATTTATTTTTTTTAAAAGAGGATAGTATTCAAAGTAAGGGAGGCAACAGCCCTAGCAAAATTTGTCCTGGTTAGGCCATACCTGGAGTATTGTATTCAGTTCTGGGAAAGGCACCGACAAGCTAAAAGAAATCCAGGGAAAGGCAACCAGAACTATGGCAGGAGTCTTTAATATGAAGATTAGTTGAAAGAAATGGAGGCCTTCAGGAAAGAAGGCCTTGAGGAAAAATCATGTTTTCAAGAATGTGAAAGCCTGTCAAATGGCACAGTGATTAGTGTTGTGAACGTGCCCCCAGAATGCAAAACTAGGAACTAAGGGTGGAAGTTTGAGAGGAAAATTTTGGAGCAATATATGGAGGCATGTTCTTTCTTTTTAAAAATAATATTTTACTTTTCACCCAATTACATGTAAAAACAATTTTAACATTCGTTGTTTTTTTGTTTGTTTTGAGTCCAAATCCTCCTTCCCTCCATGAGACAGTAAGCAATCTGATTTAGATTATAATATGCAATCATGCAAAACAGGAAACATTTTCTAATAATTATAGCTGTCCAAGGTAGTGAATTCTTCATCAATGGAGGTATTCAAGTTGAGGCTGCATAACTAGATATATTGTAGAATGGATTCCTACAAATATCAAAAGTTGGACTAGATAAATTCTGAAGCCCCTTCCAACCCTGAATTACTATGAATATATGTGTATCTATATCTATATGATACACACACACACACATGCACATCTTGCTTAAATTCATACAATCAGAAAATGTCAGATTTGATAAAAAAGTCACAAAATCAATAGTGGAACTGGGTCTGAAATATGCAGGAAACTTCATCAAAATTATAAGAATAAGAGCCCTTTCCAAATTGATAATAATGGTAAAAATATATGAATAGCAGTTTTCTGAGGAAGAAATCCAAATTATCAAGAGCCATGTGAAAAAGTGCTCTAAATCACTAATAATTAGAAAAATGCAAGTCAAAACAACTTGAGTCAATACCTCATACCCATCAGATTAGTCGAGAGGTGAAAAAAAAGGAAAATGCTGGAGGAGTTGTGAGAAAACATATACTTTAATATATTCTTGGTGAAGCTGTGAACTAGTCTGAGCATTTTGGAAAGCTACACCATAAAGGGATTAAAGAAAGAGGAAAAGGAGCTATATGTACAAAAATGTTTATAGCAGCTTTTATTGTGTAAGCAAAGGCCTGAAACTGTGAAGATGCCCATCAATTGGGGAATGGCTAAACAACTTATGATATATTAATGTCATTGAAACTATTTTTATGTAAAAATTAATACAAGGGATAGTTTCAGAAAAACCTGGGAAGACTTGTATGAACTGATGTATAGTGAAGTGAGTTTATACTAAAAACAATATTGTAAAAATAGTCAACTTTGAAAGACAGTATCTCTGATCAACCGGAGGACCAACCATGATTCCAATGGACTCATGAGGGACTGTGTTATCCACCTCCAAATAGAAAACTGATGGACTCAAAGTTCAGACTGAAGTATCCTATTTTTCTTTCTTTTTTCTTTTCTTTCCTTTCCTTTTCTTTTCCTTTCTTTTCTTTTCTTTTTTCTTTTCTTTTCTTTTCTCTTCTTTCCTTTCCTTTTCTTTACCTTTCTTTTCTTTTCTTTTCTTTTGTTTTCTTTTCTTTTCCTGTCTTTTCTTTTCCTTCCTTCCTCCCTTCCTTCCTTCCTTCCTTCCTTCCTTCCTTTTTGAGAGCACAGCAGAAATTTTATTTTGTATGACTATACATATTTGTAATGGGTTTTGTTTTTCTTGCCTTCCCAATGGAGAAGAAGGGAAAAGGGAGAGAGAGAATTTGGAAATGAAAATAAAATAAAACTGAAATAAAAAATTTTAAATAGTGGAACTGGAAAGTTCAAGTCCCACAGCATTTGGTGCTTTAACTGATAAATGGTAATTCCTTAATTGTTTGATTACTTCTCTTCTGGATTATTGTAATAGTCTTTTAACTGGTTGTGTTTATTCAAAACTTACTGAGTCTAAGGCTGTGTACATGAAGCTGGAGGAGTTACAACAATGAGTAAGTCAAAGGTCCTGCCTTTGAGAAGCTCGTAGTATAATGGGGAAGATAAAACATGTATAGATGGATATAACAAAATTGGAATATGACAAGCACATATGAGGGATAGGAGGGCTATGAGATCAGAAGGGGCACTAAACTGTCAAGAAGTAGTAACTCCTGGATAAACCCACGACTGGATAATCTGTCCCTTATTACCCATCTTCCTCCCTCCCGACCATAACTCACCTCTCCTCAACTTTCCTATTTCTATTGATAGTATTATTGCCGCTATCCTCTGAGTCACTCAGCCCTGAAGCCTTTGAGACACCATTGACTTTTCTTTTTTCCCACCACACCTCCCCCCAAGACATCCAATCAGTCTTGAAGCTCTATTGATTTTATCTCTATGGTCTGTCTCTCCCTGCTCCCATCTCTGCTCATAGTGTCACCACCCTATATTACTGGTTCTCTCCACCTCTAGCCTAGAGTATCATAATAGTCCCATAAATGATCTCCCCTTTTCTAGTCTTTTCCTTCCACCAATCGTTCCTATACACGGCTTCCAAATCATCTTTCTCATGCACATATCTGATCATGTCATTCCTCTGCTTATAAATCTTCAGCAGTTCCTCATTGCCCATAGCATAAATAATAACTCAATTATACAATCTCTTTAGTTAGCATGTAGGATCCTCTGCTGTTTGGTTCCAAGTTTCCTTTCAGATCTAACTTGGTAGTGTTATCATTTTAAACCCTAGCTTGCGAGGTACAGCAGTTCCATAATGCATAGCAAAGGATGTTTTGGAACAGACTCTAGGAAGGCTGTATGAAGATAACTGGGATTATGCTGGGAGAGGAATGCCAAAAGGAGGAAGCCATGACCTAGGCTGGAGGGTTGGGTTGTCTTCATTCTGAGGTCAGAAGTGGGCTTTGCAGGATCAAACACTTAGCATGAGGTTTTTACTTCTCTGCTCTCCTAAGAGTTTGAGAAAAGTAGGTGTTGCTATGCTGTCCTGAAAGTAGCATACCTGAGACAGAGAATGGCTGTGAGCAGTGCGTTGAGCTTAAAGGCAGTCAGTTAGTGGGTCAGTCAATAAACATTCATCAAGTGCCCATTACTTCTCAGGCACTATCCTGAGATACAAAGAAAAGCTCTCAGTGCTCGTAGTCTCCTGGAGGAGACAAAGTACAAACTGCTATGTATAAACAAGTTATATATAGGATAAATTAGAAATAACCAACAGAGGAAAGGCACTAGAATTATGGGTGATCACGGACAATCTTAGTATTTCTAGCTGGGATGTGAAGGAATCTGGGAGTAGAGATAAGGAAAAGCATTCCGGACATCTAGGATAGCCAGTAAAAATGATTGGTGTCAATGTTTCGTATGAGGAACAGCAAGGAGGCCTGTGTTATTGGATTTCAGAGTATGGTGGGGTGGGAGAAGGGGAGAGGGGAGAGGCATTAAGTGTAAGGAAACTAGAAAAGTGGGGGAAGGATTCGAACAACAAAAAGGATATTGTATATGATCCTGGCAGTGACTGGGAGGCATTAAAATTTGAGGGTGGGGCACAGTCCAACCTGAACTTTAGGAAAATCACTGATGGCTGAGTAGAGGATAGATGGGAGTGGAGAGAGATTTATGGCAGGCAAACCAACTAGCAAGCTACTACAATAGTCCAGGTATGAGGTACTAAGGGCCTGAACCAGGGTGGTAGCAGTGTCAGAGAAGTGGGCATATGTAAGAGATGTTTTGAAAGTAAACTCAACAAGCCTAGAGGACTAGATTGGGTGAGATGCCATGGTGGAACTGAGTAGAACTGGTTGACAGCAAGGAAAGCTATCACCGGAGAGTTTGGCTACCGACAGGAGAGAGAACAAGCCTGGTCCATTTTATTAGCAGACAAGTGCCAAGAGTTATTGGTTGGACTTCAACAAGTGGTGAAGTGAAATGTGAAATGGTTAATTAGCAGCCTTTCAAACCATTTTACAAATTGATGAGACAACTACTAGCATCCCAACAGATGCTAATCCTGATCATAAGTTACAGAATTCTGTTTAAACTGCTCTGTTAATACATACAATGACTCTTCTAGGCAATGTCAATCTAGGGAAGCCTATTTGCCCTGATTAGAGGTCAGTAATACAAAGTGAATGAACCTGGTCCAGGACCACAATGGCTGGTCACAGGACATGGAATGATCTAGGACTAGGTTGCCAATCCCTATGAGTCCCAACTGGAGGATACCCCTAAGGTATAGGAAACTCCTTGAATGTTTATTAATAACAGTTACTGAAGAATAAGAAACTACTCCTAAAACCTGTAGGATTTAACAGATGAGGAAGATGAGGCAGATATTTTTGTGATTTGGTCAGGGTCAAACAGTTAGTAAATATTTGAGATAGGATTTGAATTCAGGCTTTCCTGACTCCAGGTTTAATACTCTGTCCATTGTATGAACTAGCTGCCTGTTATACAAGAAAAAAAAAAGATCATTTCATAATTAGGGTATATACACAGGGCTATGAGAATCCTATGAAAGGTGTAGTTCAGGGAAGTCTTCATGGAAGAAAGAAACAATTGCTCTAGATATTAAGAAATAGGTAACTTTTCATGAAAGGAACTGGAGAGAAGGGAATTCCAGGCATAAAGACGGTGAGAGCAAAATTAGAGAGGCAGGAAAGTGAAGGCTGTGTTTAGGGAAGAGGAAGTAGTCCAAGTTGACCAGAGCACAGGGTATGTTAAGGGGAAAAGTGTGAGATAAGACAGGGA
The DNA here is from genome assembly GCA_028646595.1 of Phalanger gymnotis. Lineage (NCBI taxonomy): Eukaryota > Metazoa > Chordata > Mammalia > Diprotodontia > Phalangeridae > Phalanger > Phalanger gymnotis. The sequence continues at coordinate 170,303,297 of CM053626.1, forward strand.
ACATAAGTGGGAGCTAGATTACAGATGATTTTGAAGACATTTGAGATGAAAGAATTTTAGGTTTTTTTCACTTGGCAGTAGAAAGTCAATGAATGTTTTCGAACACCATAGTGACACAATCAAGTGTGTACATTTGGGGAATTAATAAGATAAAAGATGATAATATCTCACAGTTATATAGGTTTTTACATGCGTTTTCTCACTTGGTCAAAAATTACATGAGGCATTACATGAGACTCCTCATGGAATCTCCAGTAGCTTAGGACAGGACTCAGATCACTGAAAATAGAGCAATTTCCTGAGTTAATTAATCAACATGCATTTATGAAGCACTTACCTGACCATGTGCTAGGTGCTAGGCATACAAAGGCAATGGTAAAATAGTATCTGCCATCAAGGAACTAACAATCAGATTCACTCAAAGCTGTAAGTTTTCACTCTGAGGGAGTAGTTCTTAAATGGGTAGGCTAGCAGGTTGATCAAAATCTCTGAATGTTTTCATTGTTTATGATCAATATATTTTGTGTCAAAATGACTGAACAGAGATCAATAAATATCTTCCCTCTTCTCAACGCATTAGACTTAGATAAATCAAACAAGGGCAAATGAATAAGCTTGGGCACAGTGGATTTTCTCCTAGCAATAAATAATCAAGATAACAAAATGCAGAGATGGTAAACATTCTTTCAGGAGCATGAGCTCAAATAGAAAGCATAAATGAAAGAGGCTGGATATTAATGGATTAGCAAATAGCAATCCCGGTCTTCCAGGTATAACACAGAAAAGAATAATGGATTTGTGGTGGCAACCACTCAGCCATAGTGTTACGTCTATGCTAAGGATTGCATGAAAGGCATGGGTCTGTGGAGCCATGCCTTGGAGCACTCACTGAATTGCCCTGGCCACTTCCTGGGAAGCATGCTCACCTTTTAAGAAGTTGTTGCTTTCACATTATGTGGCAAACCCTAGTTGCTCCCTTGGTTCCCCATATTGTGATGACTGAAAGCAAAGGGGAGGAGAGAAACATTAAGCCAGGAAGTGTGGACCACTTAATAAGAGAGTGATTTTGCCCTTTAGTCTCTCTCTTCCTTTGAGTTTCCAAGTGGGATCATGTAATTCTAGGATTTCCCATGAGGGTGGAGGACAGGTTCCTTCCCCTCCATCTCCACTCTGGCAGCAAGGTGAAATGGTGACTACTTCTATAAAACAGTTAGAGTGGGGCTCAGCTAGGTGAGCTTGAGATGTACTTCTGTTTACCTTTTCTGTTTTGTGGGGTTTTTTTTGCCTTATTGTAGGTGATTGAACAGCAATCCTCAGATGTATACCCTTGGAGCATACTTTGTGAGTTTTAGAGATACAGAAATCTTGGGTCCTTAGTATGGAAAGTACACTCTCTACATCTCCTCTAGTACTTTTTGATAAAAAAAAAGGTAACTATGGATAGAAGATTGAGCCCAAACCTTAGTCTGGCTTTCCAGAAGACATAGACTTAGAGGAAATTGTTTAGACAGTGCAGAGCCGAGATGAAATGTAAAATACCTATTTAGCAGTTCTTAAAATGTGTCAAGTTTTGATATCTTAAGGATCAATCTCCAGAGTGAGTGTAACAGTAGTTATAAGTTAACTGTTGCCGGTGTTGAGTATCTCTATCAAACTGTGCTTCTAAGTCTTTTGAATTTAACATTTCTTTTGCATAGAGGGAATAAAGAGTTATTCTACACCTGATTTCCATTATATTTCAAGTTGCTTCATGGTTCCTTACCTCTCTTTAGGGACACCTTAGAGGTAAACTGAAGCTTTGAGTGATTTTCCCTGAGTCAGAGACAATAAAAAAGCCTGACTCTTCTCTTTAGAGGTCAGGCCTCCCCTGTGTCCAGAGATAAGAGGGAATCTTTAGGGGAAAGGGAGAGGGTAAATTAATCCAGACAGACCTGGGTCCAACAGAATGTATCATTAACTGGAAATGATAAGTCTCATGAAACTGGCTTTGTGATTAGATTCTCTTTTCAGGCCCCTAAGTATATTTGCTCAGCAAATGCTCTGATTTTCTAAGAGCTAATGGTTCCAGTCAGTGCCTGTTGTCCAGCTGGCTAGAAGTATAAAAATCATGTCCTCTTCTTTTTCCACAAAGATTTTTTTGGTCCATGTGCTCTCTGTTTGGAATCCTACACTTCTCTAGTGAGAAAATTGCTTTCATATTTTCGTTCAGGGAAATCTTTGAGCCTTGTACTTTTCTTCATAGCAAATGCTGAAGTAAGATCCATTTCTGATTCTTCTCCAGTTATTTGTAAAGCCTTTGTCTTTGGGAGCAATTTTGTCCAATTCACCATTTCAGTATATGACTATCTGATTCAATAGACACTTATTATGTACTTACTATGTATAAGGTGCTTTTCTGGGCATGTGGGCAACAAAAAACCAAACCAAACAAAACTTACATTCAACTGAAGGGATACTGGATGTACAAAGAAATATAGTTTAGTAAATATGAGGTAATTTGAAAAAAGAGAGCACTAGCAACTAGGGAGATCCAAGGAGTCCAATGTCTGAAATATACAAAGAATCACAGAATTTCACTTAGAAGGGAACCCTGAGAACATCTAGTTCAAGCCATATCTGAACAATAATTGCTTCTACAATGTGCCTGACAGGAGTCATTAAGCCTTTCCTTGCAAACCTCTAGGAGGAGGAGCTCATTTCTTCTAGAGGTAGCCCATTTCATGGTTGGGTAAATGAAATGGTTAAGAGAGTTTTTCTGTATTGGAGCCTACATTTGCCTCACTTCAGTTTCCATCTCTTGTGTCTTATTCTGTGTCAAACACCTCATGACACTGCAGGCCACCAGTGTAAAGTACAACTGGAAAATATTTAACAAAATTAATAAAATCGTGGTTTTCTAAGACAAATATGCATCCACAGAGATCTTTCTATATGGTTCAGTGGCTTCCTTTTCTTTACCAGTTGGACTCCACTGCTGCAAAACTATTCAAATTCTGATTCTTCTTCCTCTCATTGATCCTTCAAGTACTCAAATGGAGCTGTTAAGTTCACCATGAGTTTTTTCTTGTCCAACATAAAGATAAAATGTTTGCTTTTTTTTCCGAGGGCGGAAGGCAGGGCAATTGGGCTTAAGTGACTTGCCCAAGGTCACACAGCTAGTAAGTGTGTCAAGTGTCTGAGGCTGGATTTGAACTCAGGTCCTCCTGACTTCAAGGCCTGTGTTCCTTTGAGCTGGTAAATAGGTAGAAGACAGAGGCAGCTAGATAATACAGTGGAAAGAACACTAGACTTGGATTCAGGAAGACCTGAATTAAAATCTGGACTCAAACACTTACCAACTGTGTGAGCCTGGTCAAGTCACTTAACTTTTGTCTGTGCCAGTTGCTTCAACTGTAAAATGGAGGGTAATAATGGCACCTACCTCCTAGGGTTGCTGTGAAGATTAAATAAGATAATATCTGTAAAGTGCTTAAAGCAGTGCCTGGTATATAGTTGGCACTTAATAAAAGTTTGCTTCCTTCCTTCTTTCCTCTTAAGAAAGGTAGGACTCTTAGAGCACACATCATCCCTTGCATTCTAATTATTTGTTTACATTTATTATTTCTTCTCTTGGAATTTAAAGTTTCCTAAAATCAGGAATTACAAAGAATTCATTTTGTTATCCCTTGTGCCCCATCACCAAACAAATGCCTTCTCACTTAGCCTTATGAAAATCAGAGAATCGATAAATGTTAAATGCTACATGAAAGAAGCCTGTATTATGGTGCTGATTAAGAATCCTTGGGTTTATTTTGGGTAAAGTTACTTACAGTAACCCTAACAATTTGGATTGGTTGAATGCCTTTCATTGGCATTATTCTGGTCTCACGCTTACAGGATGATAAACATTTCACTTTGGTTGCCCATTTGGTTCAGTGGCTAGATAATATGGCTAGTTTGAAACCAAACATTCTCTCTTCTATCCAGGTAAAGTGCTACCATTGTGTTGCTTTAAGTACCTCGAGCTTTAAATAACATTTATAATAGATTTGGGATAATCTTAAAGGATGAAAACAGGACCCTAGGAACTCATATATGCATTATAAGCCTTGAATAGACCTGATATGAGGGGGAATAAAATCCCACCATGTAATTTCATTTTTGTTATTCCATCATTTTTCAGTCATATCCGACTCTTTGTGACCCCATTTGGGGTTTTCTTGACAAAGATACTAGAATGGTTTGCCATTTCCTTCTCTATTGCATTTTGCAGATGAGGAAACTGAAGCAGAGTTAAGTGACTTGCCCAAGGTCACATAGCTTGTAAATACCTAAAGCTGGATTTGAACTCAGGAAGATGAGTCTTCTTGACTCCAGGCCCTAAACTTTATCCACTTTCGCTAGCGAACAATAAAGAACATTCGGAGGTTTAAAAAGAACAAAATTTGAATGTGACTTGCCAAAAGCAGCAATTGATGACCAGCTCCTGGTTGATAGGAGACTAAGCACTATTTTTGCTTTGTTCACCAGACTGGATAGTATATGATAGAGCAAAGTGAGAGTGGGCTGAAGCAGAGATACTAGGAAAGCAGGAACCATCCCATACTCCCAGTGTTCCTCTCTACCTAATTAGACATCTTTAGCCATTCTGACCAGACAGTCATAGGGAGTCAGGAGGTATGTTGGTATTGACAGCCTGTGGCCTCACCAGTGAGAATAGCAGAGATCTTGCCCAAGAGTCTGCGTGGCTCAGTGAATGATGAAGTGTACTTAAAAGTCAGGAAGACCTCAGTTCAATGCTGCCTGAGATATTTATTGTCTGTGTGACTCTGGACAAATCAGTTATCTTCTCTGTGACTCAGTTACCTTTTCCATAACATGATCAGACTCAATGGCTTCTGAGGTTCCTTCCATCTTTGATTCTATGATTCCTGGGGAATGTTTGAAAGTTCTCTCAATTTAGGCAAATTCTTGCTTGTCAACCTGGCAAGTGTTAAGTGACCAGAACATTATAGAAGGAACATTGAAAATGTGCCAAGCTCTGACACACTGTCAGAATGCTGTATCCTTGGAGTCAAAAGAGACCTGGGTTCAAATCTTGTTTCTAACACTAGCTATGAGACCCTCTCTGAGACAATTTCCTTATTGTCATCTGGGGATAATACCTATAGTCCCTATCCCCAGGGTTGTTGGGAGGATCAAATGAAATTCAATTCATTTTTAATTCTGTGAGCATTTATTAAGAGCTTACAATTATATAAATAACTTTTCAAACCATAAGGTGACATCATGTAGATGTCAGTTATTATTACTGAATTTCAAAGAAGCTTTGAAGAGGACTGGAAGTTATCCCAGGGCTTATCAGTTACATTGATAGACAATAACCAGGGGAAGAAACTCAATGTAGAGATCTGTCAGGTGGATGCCTGCACACAGAATTTTGTTTTCTCTTTGGAGGATTGTAAAAAAAAAATCTTTACAACATCACTTTTTCATTAAAAGCTTATTAAACACATTGCCTAGAATGTCATTGCTTAGCAAAAAGGCTGGTTTGATTATGGAAATGTTATCACTTTGAAGACTTAGTAGCTTGTTACAGTGTAAAGAGTGCTAGATTTAGCATCAGAAAACTTGGGCTTAAATCCAGGCTCTGGCACTTTTTGTGCCAGGTTACCTTTGTGACCTTAGGTAAGTCATTTAACCTCTAAGTTCCTCATCTGTAAAATGAGGGGGTTGGACTCAATGACCTTTGAGGTCCCTTCCAGCTCTAAATCTATGATCCTATGATCCTACTTTAGTGAGTGGTATTTCATGCAGCATGCACAGATGTTCTTTGTTCCATTCTAGCCAGTTTTGTAAGGAATTTTGAGGCTGCTTCTGGCCAAATGGTGACCCATTGCTGAAAATACTTGGTGTTTAAATAGGATGTGATAGACTTTGATGCGATAGTCCCTTAGTGTGGAATGCTGTGGAAGTTACCATTCTCTTGGCTGCAGCTTTCCAGGTGGCGAGATGTGATTGCAGTGAGCCATGGGGAAGAACAAGAGCTTTTCTTTAACCTTGCGTCAGGGCAATCCTACCCAGGTGGTAGCTAGTGTCAAGCAGCCACAAGTAGGCAAGCTTATGTCTAGATTCTTGGTAGCAGCTGCTTTCCTTTGTTTGAATTGCTAACCTGTGTGAGTGTGGAAAGTCTGGAGGTCTTCGAGTATGGGAAGTAGTGTTGTATGACAGCAGAGAAGCAGTGGCAGAATCCATTGGAGTAGTTAGTGGCAGTTGTTGCACTGGCAGAAGGGAAGTTTCTATATCGGTAGTTAGCTACTGATGAAAGGATTGGCCCAATCCTGGCCATTGGCCAGCAGATAAGTCCTGGCAGTGGTTAAAACAATACCAAGAAAAGGTAGTATATAAGACAGCTTATTAGTAGGATTGTAAAATTGTGTTCTTATAAGACTTATATCAGCTGACTGTAACCAAAGTTATAGTTACTGAATTCTGTTATCTTCATTCTGTTAATGTGCACTGTGACTCTATGTTTAACACTTTTTTCTCTGTAGGAATAAAGTTAACTCTCCTAGTTATACTGTGTATTGGTTCCTTCTTTTCTTCTCTCCCTTTTTGGGGAAGCTCTAGGCATGAGCTACGAGTAAAGTTGTCTAGGGGTAGCTAGGATGGGGGTATGTTAATGTGTCAGTCATTATAAAGAGCCTCCTCCTCCCCCAAATTAGAGGTTGAACTTCTTTAGGAGTGAACTCTATCCAAACCATATGGCTGGGTGTAAAGCATGGAGTGGTACAAGTCTCAGCCACTGTGGGCTCATCTGAGATTTCTCATTGCTAGACTACCGTTTTCTTCTAATGATAGTTTCCCTTAGTGAGCCACCTTGCTAAGAAAAAAGGGCATTTGTAGAATATAGAAAGTAGATTATAGCAACTTTTCATGCAAGTTTTGGGATATCTTAATTAAATGACTGTAGAACATGGGAATAAGAATCATATTAGAAGTGACTGCCAATTATCCTATCTAGTTACTGAGAAACTGAGGCATGATGGGAATTGACCAAGAAAAGACAGATGTTCCTTCTCTCAGCATAGATTCCACTTTGAGTAGCATTATCTCCAGTATTATTAAAAAGCAATTATTAAGCACCTAGCTCCAAATGATGCTATGCAGGACAGTGCTCCATAATCATTACCAGCATCCTTCCTTTGTATGACCAACAAACCTACTTCCTGGCCTTCTCTCTATAGGAAAAGCAGGAGGAAAAGTTTAGAGGAAGACTGTCAGGAAGGCTGACCCAGCTGACCTGAAGTAGAAGGGCCATGTCAGAGTAGAAGGTCCAGAATGGGAATCTGGATTTGATTCAAGAAGCACTGGAGAGCCATTGTGCTTTATTGAGCAGGATAGTGATGGAAGGAGAAAGGCCATCTAAAAAGATTATTTTAATGGAAAAGTGCACTGAATATGGAGCCGGAAGAGATGGGCTTGAATCTCTTCTGTGGACAAGTAATTTCTTTTCTCGAAACCTTGAGGGATTTGAACTAGATGACCTCTAAATTCTTATCCATCTCTAAAATCCTATGAATTATAACAAAAGACAGTGTTGCATTCAGGAGAGAGTGCTAGGTGTGGTGACGGTAGGAATTGGATTTAAGTTTGGCCCCTAATATTTACTAGCTGTGACCGTGGGCAATATACTTACTTAACCTGTATGTGTCTCAACTCCTCAAGACTTGTCTACTAAATCACAGACAGCCTGTAATCAGATTCAGTGAATCCCAGACATGTTTACAATCTAACAATTGGTCTTCCAAGCATTAAATGCTCCTCGGCGATAAAAAAAAGTTAAGGATTTCTCACATCTTTAAAGGTATATTATGGCCCCTAAACCTCCTCACCAGTGCTTTGTAAGGTTTTATTGGTTGTTTGGGAAGCTAGGTGGAGCAGTAGATAGAGTGCCAGGACTGGGGGTAAGAAGCCCTGAGTTCAAATCTGGCCACAGACACTTACTAGCTGTGTGACCCTGGGCAACTCACTTAACCCTGTTTAGCTCAGTTCTTTGTATTTAAAAAATGAGCTGGAGGAGGAAAAGGCAAACCACTCCAGTATCTCTACTAAGAAAACCCTAAATAGGGTCATGAAGACTCAGATCTGACTTAAATGACTAAATAACAAAAATTGTTTGCTCAGGTAACGTAGTATAGATAGGAGGTAAGATGTTTACTTTTTTATTCCGTCATTATAACATCCCCAGACCATCATTATAACTTCCCTTTTGATGCCCTTTATTTTACTTGAATTTATTCACATACTCTGAATTATTACTTGGATGCTTTAGGCTGGGGTGGGGAACCTGCGGCCTCGAGGCCACATGTAGCCCACTAGGTCCTCAAGTGCAGGCCCTTGACTGTTTTACTTGAGGACCTAGAGGGCCACATGTGGCCTCGAGGCTGAAGGTTCTTTTCAGACAGCTATGTGGTGCAGTGCATAGAGATCTGAAGTCAGGAAGAATTGAGTTTGATTTCTGCCTCAGACACATACCACCATGTGACCTTGGGTGAGTTCCTTAATGTTAGCACATTGCCTGGCACATATTAGGGACTGTGTAAATGCTTATTCCCTTCCTCTCTCCTTCCTTTCCTTCAGCTTCCTTATCTGTAAAGTGAAATAATGGTCACAATAATGTTAACGACAATTATTATACCCACTTCTCAGGGTTGTTGTGAGGATCTAATGAAACAACCTGTATAAAGTATCTCGTAAACTTTAAAGTGCTATGTGCCAGGTAACATCATATCATCATCACCACAAATCCACATAGCAGGAAAAGGGTCCTAGGGGTCATCTGGCTCAACTCCAAGAGCATAATAAAAGAGAGAACCCTCAAAAACTTAGGACTAGGAAAAGTGAGTGTGTGGGGCATTGGTACTTGGTTTCTATTCAGTTGATTCCCTTGCCTTTAGTTGATGTAATCTCAAAAAATAAGGGCCTAGTGTTTAATGATAAAGATGGGGCCACTCTAAGCTACCCCATCAAGGTGAACTATCATTGCCCAGGCAAAATTGACCAAGTCCCAGACTTTAAATTGCTTTATATAGTATGACCACTGAAACTGTACTAGAGGGCAGCAAGAAGGTGCTAGTGATGGGATTTTTCTCTTCCCTCCCCCTGACCATTGGTCATGTTGACCAGCAGTGAAACTACAAGCTTAGAAGGAAAAAACTGTATGCAGTAGTTCAGGGTCAATTCAAGAGAATTACAGGCACAGTTGAAAGAGCAGAGACACATTGGATGTATCTCCTATAAACCAAGAGAGGCAGCCACTCAAGGCTAGAAATAGCCTCAAGGAGTGTGACCCCTGGCATCAGAGAAAAGAGCTAACCACAGTTTCAAGGGAGAACTGAACCTGACCAATGAGAGTTTAATTGTGAAGAGGACTCCAAGAGAAGAGGAAGGACTTAGAGATCTTGAAGTACAAGGCATGTGAGTTGCCTTGGCCATGTGTTTGCGACATGTGATTTATTGCCATTGTACTTAAAATTTGAATTTATTCTTTCCTTGAATGCAATATATATTTGTGCTTATTTCGGGCTTGTGGGAGAGGGGATGTTTTATAGCTACTCTTTTTACTATGCCATTTTAACAAATGCCATTACTTTGAGTAAACTTTGTCTACTAGTTGGTTGTAAAGGAGAAGCCCACTAGTGGGACTCATGAGATATAGTAATAGAGGTGTGGACACATAGCCTATCCCTTAAAATCCAGGAGTAGCTGCTTTTTTGTGGGGAGGGAGGCATCCTCGAGGAGACTCTATGTAAGTTCAATAAAATGGATCATCTTAAGGGACTTGTCTTTGTCCTCCCACAAATTTGCCACCCAACATGCTGGAGGCATGAAAAAGCAACTCACCAGTAGGTTGTTCACCCAGTGATGAATTAATTTGGCCATGGAAACCCGTAACAAAAGGGGAAAATTTAAAATTGTCTTATGGTGTGGGCTTTGTTTTCTTCTGCAATGACGAGCAGAGTGGCAGAAAAAAGGAGATTGCTAAAAACACACAATTTTTGGACCACCTATTACCTTGAATTTAACTGTCGGTATTTTAATGCAAGATTCGCGTCTAATATCTAGGAAATGGAAAACTTACAAGAGATGCTGAATCATATCAACCTTGACATTCTTGCTATAAATAAATACAGAAGAAAGAAGAAAGTCACAGCTAAATGAAAGAATAGCTCATAGGTACTTTTTGAAGATGAAAGGAGTTGTTAGAGTGAGTGTTATGATAAGCAACAAGAAATATTCTGTGGGATATTTGGTTATGATATATATTACAGTACTGATGCTAAACATTTGTAGAAAGACCATTATGAAAATAATTGCAGGTTATCTACCAGCATTGCTTGCTGAGGACAAAGTGGCAGAAAAATTCTGTGAAGAATTCGATGAGACCCTCCAAATTAAATCAACATATGTTCAGATACTTGGTGACTTTGATGAAAAGGTGGGAAAAGCGAAGATGGGGAGAAGTATATGAGAAAGCATGGCTCGGGAAAAAGGCATGAGAGAGGCCAAAGACTTGTAGATTACACAGAAACTGAATGCCTTGATATCATGAATACTTTGAGAAAAGAATCCTTGGGTGCTGAACACAGCAAACATCAAATAGAACCATAAAGAAAGAGATTATATTTTTAACAGACAGAAGAAAATTTTTATTAACGTGGGAGTTATCCCTGAGTCAGCCGTTCATGTGTATCCACCATTAAATTCAAGCTGAGACCATTATCGCATTAAAGTTAAGATCAGAATAAGGAAAAAAAAAAACCAAGAAGAATCCTAATGAGAAAAAGACATGTTATCAGTACTGAAACAACTTAACCTTAAACTATTTGAACAATTGAAAAAAATTATAAAATTTTAAAATGGCATGACAGAAATTACATCAACACCAACTACAATAATTTCATCCAGAAATTTAACTGAGGAAAATTAATTTCTACATGAAGATCAAAAGAATCCGGAAAGTAGTCAGCAGGTATCTGACTTACTTGCCAAATGGGTAGAGATGGCTGCCAAAAGCAGGACTGAAGTAGAATATGGATAGATATCTGGATATCTAGATATCTACCTGTCTAGATATCTAGACAGAACATTTATTGAGCACTTATTATGTGCTAAGCACTGTATTAAGTGCTTAGGGATACTATATGGACAGACAATATAGTCCCTAGCATCCAAAAGGGAAGACAATATAGAGTATAGCTGGAAATTGAAGGGGAGGAGATGGGGGAAGGTTTCTGTTGAGAGGGCAGAGAAGTCCAGAGAGTGAGGTGAGCTGGGATTGAAGTTAGGCAGGCTGGGGCCTATCATTCAGTAGAAGAGGGTCCCATAGGATCTGTAGATAGATTGCCCTTCCTATCCACTAAATTGGGAATTGACACATTTATGTTCCCTCCAGAACCCCATAAATTATTGGTGTCTTCCCAGTGTTTGTCCCTCATCCTCACCCTCATTACTTCTCCAGGGTCTGGGCAATGTCTCCTCTGGTTTGGGGCAGGGCTAGCTGTGAGGGTTAGTTACATATAGCTACATTTTTTCATATGATTTTGATCTTTTTTTCTGTTTCTTACCTCCATCTCCATCCCTGTTCCTCAATTACCCCTCCCTCCAAAAGATCAACATAAATAAAACATTTGAGCAGAAACATTTTAAAAAAAGTTTTAAGAGTTTATCCAATTAGGAGAGCTGGCTTCAGGGAAGAGGTATTTTCCACAGTGGGAAGGCTGCTGGTGAAGATCTGGAGAAGTCCATAGAATGAATCAATCTGAGAGTGAATGCAAACTCATTTGTAAAATCTTATGAAGAAAGATGGTCTGTCATAAGCGTATTTCATAAAGGAGCAAGAAGCAGTGCACAAGAAAATCAGTTAAAAAAAAGTTTGGCAGGAAATCTAACTAATCAAAATTATCTCAAAAATGGAAGAAGGAATACAGAGGAAAAATGGGAGAAATTTGCATAAATCCTCATAACAAATTATTTACTCCATCAAGGACAACAAAACCACCATATTTGGGACCTATTGCCACAGTCCTACGTGTGTTTACAAAGGAGGTAGAAATAGCACTAAAGAGAACAAAGATGGGGAATGGATGGTGTGGTTTTCCAGGTACTGTTTGTGAATGAAGCTGTGCTGACTGCATCAGGTCCCAGTAAACTGATGAGCCTCCTAGAGGAGAGCTATAATGACCCACAGATATTTGGCTTGTCCATCTACACAGATAGCACTAAGCAGATGAAGAATGTTTATTGCCCAAATTTCAACATGCATTAAAAAGGTTTTAAAATTTAATCATAAGCTAATTTCAAATTTTAATTACAGGTCATGCAGCCAAACTTCAGGATATTAAAAGAAAAAAGGGCCTTGGAAATTTTGAAACCTTCTTCCATCCTATGGTTTGTTTTGGAGTGCATATGTATTTACTCTTTGAACCAATCCCTGTAGGTCAGGGGGAAGTTTCCCAATATAACTGCATGGACTTCTGGTCATCGTAATTTTTGTAGCCTAGAAAAAGACTAAACAATTAAATATATGGGCTGTAGAAAGGAGTTCACAAAATTTCTGAACTGGTATGTAAAGGGGGATTGAGGGGAGTGGCCACAGTGGCAACAGATGCTAAAGCAACAATGGAGAACCCTACATCTAGAAACTCACCTAGAGTCACCTAGGAACTGACCAAAGCTGGAGCTTTTCTTTGCTTGCAGCTCTGCATATGGCAGAATCCACTTGGGAAGTGATTGTGTCTACCGCAAGAAGCTGAGACCTTGAGACTTTTTTCACTATGTTTTTTCCTTTGCTTTATCAGTGCAGATATTCCTAAGTTTTTCCTCTTCTTTTAAGTTGCTTTCTTGCTATTGAGATGGTATTTTAATATTTGCTTGCTCTAGATAAAATTAAGATTCAGTTTTAATTGTATTCTGAATGTGTATCTTAGAGAGAGTAGATGAAGAGAGCTATTTGAATATATAGAGCTTAACAGGTTAGAGATCCTCATCTTTGATCTGTTGATTGGAGTTCTTTCTAGTTTAGGGGTTCCAAGCTTTTATGATCTGTCAAATGGGGATAAGTTCCCGTAGTACATATCACATAAGATTGTTGTAAGGTTCAAATGATATCATGTACACAAATTGCTTGTATCCCATAATATATATATGTATATATATGTGCATATATATATATACATATATATAGAGTACTTTGTAAGCTTTAAAATTATTTATATATAGCATAAATTATATATGTACATATATATACATATATGTATATACATACATTGAGGATAATGGACTATGTCACACCTGTATTTCTTCTGGTAAAGGGAACTATTAACTGATAAAACCCTTAGGCTGATGGCTATATACATATATGTCAGCTAGTATTATTATGCTACACCCCAGGGCTTTGACTGAAGAGGTGGAGCTTCCCTTCAAAGACACCGAGAGATTTATTCTTTCTGATTAACTTTTCCCTTTCTCTTTTTGTCCCTCTTCTTGCTTCAGCTCCTCCTTCTCCCCGCCCTCCCCATAGGTCTCCATCTCTTCTCATCCTGCACCTGGAGCTCCTCAAAGAATCCCTGTCCCCCCCCCCCCAAAAAAAAACTTCAACCAATTTGCCCCTCATCTTTTCTTTAACAACTGTTCTTTTGAGAATCTTCTGATATAGCATTCTGTAATTTTCATAACAGGATTCAGGACCAGGGTTTCTTTCAGTGACTACAAAGATGTGGGAGGATTGAAAAAGACAGCTTTTGACAGTGTGTAATGCACATACAAAACTCACATACACACACTGAAGCTACCTACCTGGAAATCTGAAAAATGGGGAAATCTTGAGCTATAGGAAAATGCTATCTATAAATATAGCCTAATGTTTGCTGTTAAAAAAAAAAGAAAGAAAAAAGAAAAGGGAAGACAGCATGGGGTAGGAGAAAGAAAACTGGTGTTGGATGAGTGGTTGGTCACCATTTTACCTGGGTTCCAATTCTAGGTCCTAAGCATAAATGATAAATTTAAGCACCTAGTGTGTGTCAGGAAGGGTGTTTGGAAGTGGAGATACAAAGACAAAAACTAAACAGTCCCCACCCTCTTGGACCTTGCATTCTATATTATTCCTCTCTTTATCTTTATCTCCTAAGCCAGGAATGAAATTATCATTAGGCTTTGCCTCTCATTGTGATATTTCAATTGTCTATCTTACATGAACTGTTTCACATATAATCTTATTTACTTAGGTTAACTATGGTTAAATTCTCAGGGAACAAAGTGGAAGAAAAGGAAAAAAGAACATATTGGAGGAAGACAGAGCAGAAGCACTGAATATCAAATAGAATTCTGAATCTTAATACTATACATGATAGGATGCATCTTTCTTATGATTGGCCTCAGTTTTCTATGGGGGTGGGAATGGAGGATGGGGGTGGGGCAGGGGGATGGGAAGGGAATGTATAGGGGCAAGGCTTGGATAATACCTGCCTTCTTGTGATAATAAGATATTTCAATTGGATAAAAGTATTTTCTGTTATCACTATGCCATCTGCTGACCCTGCAAAGTGTCCTTCCCCACCCAAGTGACTAATTTTATCTGCTAGTCAAGTAGTAAAGAATGCTGACCTAAGTTTGATAGACTATGCCACACCTGTGTTTTTTCTGGTGAAGGGAATCATTAGCTGATAAAACTCTTTTGCTGAGGGCTAAATTTTAGAGCATTATTTTTAGAACGGTATACTCATATTTATAATATGTTGCAGGTTATATTTTGGACACGTATTGAAGATTTAAAAAACCAAAGTGCATCAGTGTCTACAAAAAGCAGGGAAAAACTAGTAAAAAATGTCAAATTAAGGTATGATTTATACTTCTGTCAATTCTAAAAATTTGAACTAGGCTCTTTATCCTTAAGCTACCTCATTAATACCTACCTTGCATTTTGCAGAAGGAACCCATGTTTCATCAATAATTTCACATATTAGTACTGATAATCAAGACATAAAAATAAAAAAAAACCACCTAAATGATTATGCCTCATAATAGAACTACAAACATCACTGGAATTCATGAATCTTTTAAAATCCAAGGTTAAAGGGAAAGAAGAAAGGAGTTATCCAAAATCTTGGATATAGAATATATTCCTGAGTCCCATTCTGTTCATGGCATGAGGCATCTGGCCTCAGTCTTCCGCTTCTTGAAAATGGGAAGGAAACGTGGAGAGTGAAGACCATTGACCGTTACCTACTTTACAATGATAATGATAGGTTTAAACCGGTGAAAAAGGCATTTTCTGATGAGTGGTATTCCCTGTGTTGATATTACTTTCTGCTCTATTTTTAATGTTTTTGCATGTGTATTGTGTGTTTATGTTTATACACATAACACATGCTAACAGCATTATTATGTTGTAATTTGTATTTAGCAAAAGGGTAAACTGAGGCAGATATCTGAGCAAAAAATATTTATTAGCAGAGGCATGCTACCTATCAATAAATGGGTCAGTGTTATGCCTCCATTCATGCCAAAGACTCTGAGCAAAAAGACAGTACTCCTTTTACAGATTTTGTGGAGTACAGAAAAAAGAAACAGAACAGAATAGATGACTTTGATGCAATCCTAATAAAGCTGCCCCCAACCCCAATATTCTAACTTCCTTAGCTCCACTGAATAGTAGGTCTGCTGTACCTATCTAGCCCCACCCCCCCAACTCAATATCCTAACTTCTTTGTATATGCCTTACTGCTCACTAGAGCAACAGGTGTGTCTATGAACTATATTTCTCACAGAATAGCAGGTGTGTCCACGTGATGGGATCCCAGCCACTGCCTCTAGCTAGCCACTGCCCTCAGACCCATTCCTCATATTTCCCACAGAAACAGCAGGTGTGTCCATGCACTCAACCACAATCACATCTACCTAGCCTTACATAGGGCCACAATACTCTGCCAACCAGAAAGCAGCACCACTAGGATGCCCAAGCAGGATGTGGACCCCAAAACAATAGAAGACACTTTCCCTAAGTAGGCACCAGTGCAGTAATAGTAAAGAACTGACCTAGAATAAGCTTACGATGTAATGAGCCTTATTATAATATAATATTACATATGTAATTATACAAATATGTAATTATAATATAACTATAATATAATTATAATCTTATTGTAATATCATTATCATACATATGTATTCCCCCAAATGAGTTTTTCTGTATGCATTGTGGATAATCACATGCATAGTTCCACTGTGGCTGGAACCCCTCCCCTATTACCTAATCCCTTAACAAACCCCTCCTGCCTTTTTAATATTCATAATTTCTGCTATGTAATTCCGTCTTTACCCTATAAAAATCCATCTTGCTTTCTCTACAATTGATGGTTCCTCTTGGAACTTAGCCCGCTTCATGAGAGGCGTCAATCTCAATAAAAGCTTATACTTGGATTAGAGGTGGTCTGACTGAATTCTTTGAGATGGTTCCACTACAATACGACCACAGTTTTTGGCCCCGGGTGGGCAGAGACTAAACCCCAACAACCTCATGGGATTAAGGACATCATGATTAGGTACAGAGCTGAGATGGAAGAACCAGCATGATTGGTTGGAAATTTGGTAATGTGGGCTAGCAATATCCCCTCTTCTTCTCTCATGAGACTAAGAAGTGCTCATTGTTTGAGTCCAGGTGTAGCATAGCAGCGCAGCAGACTTTTGGAAAGCGAACCAGATATTCTTGAAAGATAGCGTGGTGGAGTAAAGATATCATGCCCATCTCCCTTTCTTTCATACACATTCCTCAAGGTTAGCAGGATTCCTCGAGGCCAGAAGAACTCAGAAGTAAGCCATTACAGCACAGCTGAATTCTGAACTAAGTTCAGAGACCAAGAATCATGACTTAAGCAGTTACAGATAAAAGTAGTTACGGGACAAAATCAATTACTTGTAAATAGAAGCAATAAGAAAATGACACAGGATCATCCTAATCTCAATTGTATTAATGCTTCTAGTAAGGATTGAGTTGAGGACATGGGCCTTTCTACCTTTCTATCATTTCTACTTCCAATAGTCAGGAAGCTATCTGCTCTTACAGCACATGTACCTATATACATCATCATCAAAGCCAACACCAATTGCTGACCAGTTGTCATTAATTTTTACTTAAGCCAAGAGCACCTGGAGTGACAGTGCCTTCAGGCCCAGAAACCATGATCCTGAGAAATTATGGTGCAGATATGACCTGGTAATTGCTTCTGCAGGTGCTGCAGCTCTCGCCTCCTCGGCGGCCCCAGCTACTGAAAATCCAGAAGACAAATTCTTGCCACTGAAGTCCATGCTACTGTCAAGTGATCCAACATCAAAAATGTTCATGATTTTATCAATTGAAATGACATTAAAGAGGATGTATTACCATCTGCTTTGCCCCTACACGTTAAGGGCCATGGGGCCTTTTCATTTGACTTGCAATTGCTGTCTCTCCCTAGTATAATGTTAGCAATGTGATAATAGGCACTTGCTCCCTGTTTTTATTTGTATCCTAGAATTAGCAATTAGCACAATACCTTGCACATATTGTTTCATATGCTTTTTTTGTTCATTCATTTATTTATCAGAGAGTGGCAGAATTATTAATCTCCACTGTCACTTCCCACCAATCACACAGAAATATTCTTTTACCGCTGAGTAAGGTCGCTCACCTCCATTGATCTGTTAGATTCCAGATAGTTTCTTGTTGCTAGGTTTTCTTTTTTTGTAACATATAAGCTGTACAACCGAGACAGCTCAAAATAGACAACTGGGCAGGTCAGTAATTATGTTTTTGCTCTCTGCCAAAATTCCTATTCCAATTTTGACTTTTCTACTGTACCAAAATGGCACTGAGAACACTAGAGGTCACAGTAGTTAAACCAATGTGGTCCCTATGTTTCCAAAAATAAGAATCTCAGGTGACTCTCCACACAACCCCTATCCTGGAATCCAAAGGGGCTTGTCTTTCAGAAAAGATTTCCATTTATAGGATTATAGGTTTAAAACTAGAAGAGGTTTTAGGGGTTGGAATTCAACCACTTCGTACAAGACCTAGACCCTGTCAGCGGTTAAATAAATGTTAATTGGATTTAATTCCTAATTTTACCAGGGAGGAAATGAGACCCAAAGAGGTTATGAAGCTTGTGCAAGGTCACATAGGTATTAAGAGGCGGAGCCAGGATTTGAATCCAAATTCCCCCAAATTTAGCACTTTTGTCACTGTTCCATTTGCTTCCTAGCCTGACTTGAAGCCTTGCCAAGCTTTCTTTCTATTGATAGACACAACTATGGATGAAAACAAGGAAATGCTGAAAATTACTGCACCTGAGAAATCATGAGCTACCTTTGTGTTGCACATAATTAGAAATGAAATCCATTGACACCCACTTCCTTTACCAAAATATAAAACTCTCAGTAACAGAACTGCAGTTGGGCTTTTACTTCATTGATTTCAGTCAAGTATACTCTCTTTGGAAATAATGATGAGGATTTCCTATCCTCTCACTTCCTTGAAAGTTGTCGCAAACTGTTTATGGTCCTACAAAGAGACATCGAACATTCAGGCTGTGACTCAAAGTTATCGGTTAAGCCATCCTTCTTTACAGAGAGATAACACAATTTCATGACATCTTATTTTGAAATCTTTTGTATTAAAAAAAAATGAATAAAAGTGAACTTTGAGGAAGTGATAGAAATCTCTATTTCAGAGGGAAGCATGGCAGAATGGATAGGGAACCAATCTGGAGGGAGGGAGTTCAAGAGTTCAAGTTCCATCTCTGACCTATACGGGCTGGGTGACGATTGACAAAGAACTTAACCTTTCAGTACCTCGGGGCAACCGTCTAAATTGCAGACTGCTGCTAGTCAGCTTTGGTAGATGGAGTTACGGACAGCATACCAATAAAATCACAGGTACAGGATTCAAAATAGAGTCCTCAGTCCCCATAAATCCTATCTGCCATTAACTAGAACACATCGACTTCCCCTATACCCTCTCTCTCTCCCCTCCCTTCTTCTCTCTTTCCTTCCTTCCTTCCTTCCTTCCTTCCTTCCTTCCTTCCTTCCTTCCTTCCTTCCTTCCTTCCTTCCTTCCTTCCTTCCTTCCTCCCTCCCTCCCTCCTTCTCTTCCTTCCTTCCTTCTCTCCTTCCTGAAACGTTTTGTCCCATTTTCCTTTGAGTTTTAAAAACTCCTAAGCAGATAACTATCTGCTTTCATGTTAAAAACAAAAGTTTTCAAATGTGTAGGGGGAACATTGCTATTATTGAGTCAACATAGAAAGACTCCATAGCCACCCTCAAATTCCCTTCTGTAACCCTAACAACAAAAGAATATTTCACTATTATATGCTCACTGCCTTCGCTAACGTCTTATTTCCTCCCTCTGACAATGGCCAGGAAGAAGAAAAAGAGAAGAGGAAAAATGGGGTGGGTGTGAATCGTGCTAGATCTCGGACTAATTCCAGGGGCCGCTCGAGTTTGCCCCAAGGCCAAAAATGCCTTCACGTGGTTGCTTTCGTTGTAAACTCCAAGTGGGAAAAAACTATCGCGGAGCAGAGACTTCCTTCAGAACCAGGAAAGGAGAAAGAAAAAGTGGGTCAGGGACCCAAAGCAAGGGAGTGAGGCAGAAAAAAAATGAGGAAAGAGCTTGGGATAAAGAGGAGAGCCAGCTTTCAAAGTGTGTCAAAAAAAAAAAAAACTTTTCCTGTGCCTTTGAACCTTCTCTGAAATTGACCTCTGGGAGTCATTAACATTCCCTGGGTTCAGATCTTAGGCGTGTGGTGTGTGCAGTATGGGCACTGGGGACATCAACACTAGAGGGTCCCAGGCGCGCGCGTGCGTGTGTGCGTGTGTGCGTGTGTGAGTGTGTTGTAGGACGGGCATTCGGGCACAGTTCCCAAAGAGGTAGGATGACTTTGGTCAGCCACCAGCCTGAGCTGGCGGAGAGGTAGCAGGGGCTAGTCCCAAGGTACCTAGAAGGCTGTGTGTAGGGGAACTGGTGGTGACGCCGCCTGGTGGAGCAGTGGGGGCCCCATCTCACCTGTTCCAACGCGCCACTTTTCTTAGGTAATAGCGTAGCGCTTCCCGGCTGGACAGCAGCGTGTCCTCGGGTCCCTGCAGAGACGGCGCCTCGACGGTGCGGTATAGCGGGTGGGCAAAGAGGCTTTGCAGCTTGGAGGGGAGGTCCTGGCGGTCAGCGCTGCGGCCGCCCTGCTCATCGCTCCGTTTGCCTGGCTGGACTTGGGAAAAGTTGTGCGCAGCTTTGCTGGGGCGGGAGGCTGTGGCAGCCGCGGAGTCCGGGGGCGGGGCGGAGGGGTCGCCAGCTGAGTCTGGGCAAGAGCAGCTCCCCCGACCTCTTCGTGGCCGCAGCTGGAGCCTCACTTGGGGCCAGAGGTGGAAGTAGAGGTCCGCAGAGAGCAGCGCCCCGAGCAGCAGCAGGGTCAGCAGCCGGTCCCGGCGGAGCCCCAGCATGGCGGAGCCTGAGTAGTGGCTGTGGGGCCGAGGGGGCCAAAATGAAGCCGGGGGAGGCGGGCTAACCCGGTCTTCCAAGGAATGGGGAAGGCGGGGAGGCTCGGGTCTCGGGTCTCGGAAGGGCAGGAGCAAGGGAGCGTCAAGGCGGGGGGAGCCCAGGGAGCTGGCTCGGGGCTGGCTGGGGCAGTAGGCTGCTGACCAGTCTGTCAGTGGCAGCCACCTACCCACTCTTCGGGGGTCGCGGACAAACTCCACTAAGCCAAGTGTGGAGGCAGGGGAAGTGGAGCGAGTGAATGTCTGATCTGAGCCTTCTCTTTCCTGCAGCCAGGACACCCGCCCAGGGCAGGTGAAACCCCACCAGCAAAGCGCAGACGAGAGGTGCCCCGGCCCCCAGGCTAATACTGACCATTAAGTGGGGTGGGATGGGGTAGGTTGGGGTGGGGTGGGAGGCGTCGCGGTAAAGAAGAAAAGTGGGCCAGTCGGCTCCGGCACCCAGGGGAAGAAAGAGGCTGCTGCGTTGCCTGAGGCTCGTCTGCAGAGGATGCTGCTGCTTTGGCTGTTCCCTCTGCAGGCGGTGGGGATATCCGTGCCCCAGGTTGGCAAAGCGAGGGGGAAGCACGAGAGCGGATGGTGGTGGTGGGGTCGGCAGGCGGGATGGTCTTCGGCTAGTTCTGCCAGCCCGCTTGCACTCCCAGAGGCAGAGGTAACGCACTGCCTTCCCCTAGGCTCTGGCTCAGAGCCCAGACCTCCACCCACTCTTAGCTGGCACCTGCCCTTACCGCAGTTTTCCAGCCAATTCTTGATTTCGCTGACCAGTTCTGTCCTTCCACTTTTTGGCTCTCCAGGTCATTAAACTTTCTCCCACTCTTTGGCCCCTCACTCTTTCTCTGAACTTTGTAACTGGGGCTCAGCTGTGGTATGTTGGAGGAGATAGCTTGGCAGGGATAGAAGGATTCCTTATTTTTATTTGTTAAAAAAAAAGTTACAAGAACAAGAATAAAAACGCACAGTTCAGGTTATGACCTATCACCAGTAAACTCTTTCAGGTAAGGAATCTTTTTGGTTTTCACCATGTAGAACACCCAGGTATATGCTGGTGCGTTATGTATGGAATCTTAACAAATATATCTTGACTTGTTCATCTTTCCCCAAGGCACCAGTTTTAACTGTAATCTTAATATTTTCCAGTTTGTTTTTGGTCTGATCCCATCTGTGCCAAGCACTGGCTGAGTTTCTCCTGGAAGTGGGGGATGGGGTGGGGCTCCTTTTAGAAAATCTTCATAAATTTAGGGCTAAAAAAGTGTGGGGTTTTTTGGGGGGGGGGTGTGAGCTACTTTGGGAGAAAAAGAGGATCAGAATAAGGGTAGAAATTCATTATCTTTCCCCCTAAATTCTCCCCTCTTCTGAACTTCCCTATTACTGTCAAACTTACCACCATCCTCCCAGTCACCCAGGCTTGAAGGCTTGGTGTCATTCTTTAGTCTTTCTTCCTACTCACCTCATCTATTTAATCTGTTGCCAAGTCTGTTCAAGTCCTTTTCTCTCCTCTCACAGAGCCACTACCCTGGTGCATACCCTCATCACTCCAGAACTATTGCAATTACCTTCTGGGTGGTCTCCTTGCCTTAAGTCTTTCCCCACTCCAATCCATCCTCTATTCAGCTGCCAAAGTGATTTTCCTAAAGCACAGGTTTGACCAAGTCATTTCATCACTCAAAAAAAAAAATCCATTGGCTTCCTATTATAAGATCAAACATAAAACGCTCAGTTTGGCTTTTATGACCCTTCACAACTTGGCTCCTTTTCGCCTTTTCAGTCTTCTTACACTTTCTCTCCTCTACTTACTCTACAATCCAGCAACACCAAGTTTCTTGTTGTTACTTGGAAACTATATTCCCTCATACTACTTTGTGGCTTTTCACTGGAAATGTAAATTCCATTCCTGGAATGCTCTCCCTTCTGGTTACCCTGGCTTCTTTCAAGACTCAGATCAAATCCTGCTTTCCACAGGTGGCCTTTCCTGGTTATTCCTCCTCCACCCTTCCAGATTACCTTCCATTTGCACTGTACATATCTTGTATGTACATTTTTATGTTGTTTCTGGCCAGCTTTTACTTTGTGTTTTCAGAACTTTAAAAGAGTACCTGGCATTTAACACATAAGTTTGTTGACTTTTCTTGAGGTGGATTTTTCATGATGGTAAATGACAACAGAAGGATGGAAGAGCTGCTGAATTCTTTATTTGGTTTCTAATATCTCTACAAAGGTGAAGATAAAAATGGTTAATGAGGAGTCGATATCCAAGATAAGTAAGGAGACAATAAGAGAGGACCTAAGTCAATTTGAATTATCTGGTCCAGTTGAGCCACATGCACCCTTAGGTCTTGAAATAACTGGCCATATGATTGATGAGCTTCTGTCAGATATATTTGAGAGAGCATGGAAAATGGGAGTAACACAAGATTGGGGAAGGGCAAATGTCCCAATTAAAAAAAAGAGAGAATGGAGTTTGCAAACTTGTAGGCTAGCAAACTTGACTTGAAAATTCCTGGAAAATTCTAGAATGGATCATTAGAAAGATGATTGGCAACGTATCTAGAAAGGAAAGTGGCAATTGCAGAGTCTGGATGGCTCCATCAAGAAATGATAAAGCATCTTATTTGTTTTACTGAATTAGTAGATGAGGGGAATGCTGTGGATATAGTTTAGTTAGATTTTAGCAAAGCATTTGATAAAGAATCTCACACTTTTCCTGTGGAGAAAGAAGATGGAGTGATATGGATTAGGCAATAATGCGATCAGATGAATTCAGAACTGGTTGGATAGCCAGACTCAAAAAGTAGTTGCTAATGGTTCAATGTGCATGGGACAGGAGGTCTCTTGTCAATAAGGACCTCACATCCATACTAGACCTTGTGCTGTTTAAGATTTCTTAAGGACATAGATAGCATATTCATCAAATTTGCAGATGATCTCAAGTTGGGAGGGATAGCTAACACCTATATGATAGGATTCAAAAGGATCTCAACAATCTAGACCAGAGGTGTCAAATTCAAACAGAAATGAACTTAGAAAACTGCCCATTTAACATTTTCTATGTTGTACTGTATTGTTATTCACTTTGTTAAACATTTCCAATTACAGATTAAGCTGGTTCAGGCTGCATTGGGGAGTTTTGTGAAGCCCAGATGAAATTCAATAGATGTAACTGCAAAGTCTTGTACTCAAGTACAAAAATCAACTTCACAAAGATAAATTGAGGAAGACATGGATAGTCAGAAGTTGTTATGAAAATAAAATCTAGAGGTAAATCAGTGAACTTCTAGCTCAGTCTGAATCATCAGTGTGATGTGTATTCCAAAAAGCCTATGAGATCTTGGGTTGCATTAAGAGGGAGTATAGCAACTCATCTGGAGTATTATAATCCGTCCTGAATACCACAATTTGAGAAAGAAATTGATAATCTGGAGATTGTGTCCAGAAGAGGGCAACTGAGATGACAGGCCTTGAGTCTATGTCATATGCAAAGTGGCTGCATGGAACCCATTATTTCTGTGCTGATGACTCTTACTTCTACTTATCCAGCCCTAGCCTCTGTCTCAGCTTCCAGTCTTGCACTTCTAATTGCCCATTAGACATCTCAAATTGGTTGTCCTATAGACATCTTAAATCCAACATGCCCAAAATAGAACTCATTTTTTCCTTTCTCCTTTAATGCTTCCCTATTACTCTCGAGGGCACCATCATCCTTTCAGGGCCCTAGGCTCATAACCTAGATGTTATTCTTGATTACTCCCTATCTGCCACTCCCCATATCCAATCTGTTGCTAATATCTGTTGATTTTTACCTTTGAAACATCTCTCAAATACTACTTCTCTCCTCTGATACTGCTACCAGATCCTTATCTCTTTATGCCTGGACTATTACAATAGTCTGCTGGTTGGTTTGCCTGCCACAAGTCTCTCTCCACTTCTGTAAAGTGCAGGTCCAACTATATCATGCCCTCTATTCAATAAACTCCATTAGCTCCTTATCACCTCTAGGATCAAATATGAAATCCCTTCTTCAGTGTTCAAAACCCTTCATAACCTACCTTTGACACTGGCTTCCTTGCTGTTCCTCAAGGAAGACATTCAACTTCTTGGCTCTGGATGCTTTCACTGAATGTCTCCCATGCCTGGAATTGCTTCCTCCTCATCTCTGACCCCTGGTTTCTCTGGCTTCCTTCAGACAGGAGACCTCCTGTCACATGGACATTGAACCATTAGCAACTACTTTTTGAGTCTGGCTAACCAACCAGTTCTGAATTCATCTGATTGCATTGTTGCCTAATCCATATCACTCCATCTTCTCCACAGGAAAAATATGAGATTCTTTATCAAATGCTTTGCTAAAATCTAAGTAAACTATATCTACAGCATTCCCCTCATCTACTAATTCAGTAAAATCTCGCCCACTACAGGAAGCCATTCCTAGTCCTTCTTAATTCTAGTGCCTTCCCTCTGTCAATGATTTCCTATTTGTCCTCTATGTAGCTTGTTTGTACATGTTGTTTGTATTGTCTCCCTCATTAGCTTGTGAACTCCTAGAAGGCAAGGACTGTCTTTTGCCTTTCTTTGGATCTCTAGCACTTAGCTCAGTACTTGTCACATAATAAGTACTTAAAAAATGCTTATTGACTGAAGCAACTAAGCATATTGAACCTGGAGAAAAAGGAGATTTGGGCAAGGGGAAGGAGGACATTATAGCTCCATTCAAATATTTGAAGAGCTATCCTATTCTGTTTTGCCGCAGGAGGTACAACCGAAAGCATTAAGGTAAAAGTTGCAAAGAAACCAATTTAGGCTTGACATCAAAACCAATTTCTAACCAATTAGAGCTGCTAAAAGTAGATTGGGCTGCCCCAGTAGCAGTTGGATTTCCTCCTTAGAGGTCTTTAGGACAAGGCTGGATGACTCCTTGTGGGATATGTTATAGTGGGGATTCTTTTCATATACAAGTTAGACCTGACAGTTGCTGAGGTCCTTTCCAGTTCTCAAATTGTGAGATTCCCTGATCTACTCCAAGTGGCTCATTTTACATATGAGGAAACTGAGGTAGAGAGAGATTAAAATGATTTACCAAACTTCACAGGTAGTGAGAAGGAAGAACCATGTCCTCTGATTCCAAATCCAAGGCTGTTTCCATTGCGCTTGTCTGCCTCCAGTTCAAATGGACAAATTCTTAAGAACTTGCTACCTGACCTATCACAAAGTGTTGAAGAAGCCAAAGAGGGATGGACCAAATACCACTGGTAGGCTAACTGATGCCAAGATTTAACAGAAACCTGGACAACTATGTGTTTCTCCACAAGAAAGACAAATATAGATAGTCATCAACATATAAACCCCTGATTTAAGAATTTATTACTCCATACAATTATTGAAGAAATGACCTGAACACTTGTGTCCCAGACTGGATAGCTGGTACATTGGAGAGGTCACTAGATTTTCTGGCTTCCTGAATGATTTTGGGCAAGTCACTTAACTTTTCTGGGCCTCTACATTCTCACTATAAAATGAGAAGTTGGACTAGATGGTCAAAAAGAAAATAAATAATAATAGGCATCTAGTGCTTTAGTTTGCAAAGTACTTTATGCTATCTCAATTGGTATTTAAAATAACCTTTACATATCTAAATTCTATGATGTGATTTTTAAAGATATCTGTGTTTAACAAAATAACTTTAGTAGCTGTATGGAGAAATGGATTTTTAATAGTATCATTTCATAGCCAGGTGGTGATGTATGCCTGGAGTTCAGGAGAGACTAGGTCTGAATACACACACATACGCACACATATGCACACACATGTATGTATATAGACATATATACACACACATATATGTGTATGTGTATATGCATGCACACATACATATTTGTATGTGTATATGCACATACACATATATATGCATATATATATATATATATATACATTATATAATCTGGGAATTAATTGTGTAGAAGTAATAGTCAGACCTGTAACAACAATGTTATTTGCAGCTGCTGTGGAGATGTAAGGCCAATGGCACCAGCACACAGGAGGGCTGCTAGCACAGATTCTTTGATCTGCTTTTCTAAGGAAAGCAACTTTAATGGGTTTACAATCTCACTTTAATTAAAGATACATACATTATTCACTTAGTTTAGGGGAAAAAGTCAGTACCCTGAACTTCAGAGAAAACACAAACAGAAATTACAAGCAGAAATTATATAAACAGAGCAAAATAACACAAATCAACAGACAGGGCTTCTAACTGTCTGTCCCTAGCAATACATACATGGTTACCAGAGAGAGAAGCACCAGAATCTGGGTTTTCAAAGCTGGGGGGCTCCTTAATGGCTACCCAGAGTCTCCTTTGGCCAAATCACATGAATGCTCTTCCAATGAGTGAGCCCCAAAGCAAAATGCTAACCTCAGAGTATATATACACTTCTTCAGGGTCAGAGAGCATCACAACCATGTGACTCAAACTCATGTGACTTAGGCTTTCTTGTGACTTAAACACATTATCAAAGATTCTTGATTCAATCAAAGGCAAAGCTCAATGAAATGTACTTTATTGCCTTAGTGCTGAGAAGCGCTCCAAAAGAAAAAAAAAACAATTCTACTTTGCTTGTCATTACAAGATCCAGGGGAGCTGAAAATAGTCACCAACAGAGTGTAGAGAGGAATGATAAGGTGCTATAGTATCAATTTAGATTTGAAGATCTTTCCCACCCATTAATAGGCCATGTGACCTGCTTACATCACAGGAAGCCTAAGGCACATGTGGTGGAAAGAGCATCCTGATAGGAAAAGGAGAGAGAGAGAGATGTTATGGCTGCTAATGGCTTCCCTCATTACGGTTAGAACTGAACCGGCTGACTTAGCTGTAGTGTGAGTTTGTTTTGGGGCACACCCCAGCAGGGGGTCAGAGAGGTTTTGGGAATGGCAACGCTCCAGGTTGTACTATTGTGTGTGGAATGTTTTACTACTGTGATAGACTGCATAAATGGCTTGTGGGATATGGTTCTCTGGTGTCTGAATAAATGGTTTATTTCTTCTACTTTCTATATGGAGAGTCTCATATACTTTGCTATACAGAACTACATGGGCATTTTGACAATTATCATCTACATTGTTACTATTGCCTTACTATTACATTATTTGGTGACAAGGATGGGATGTGGTGCCTCCAATATCCAAACAGTCCTATGAACTTTTGTGCCACTTTCTTATTAGTGGGGATAGGAAAATCTTAAATCTTCTGTCGAGCTTGTGGGCAGTCCTTTATTTCATTGTATACCCCAAAACTTTACAGTTTGAGCTGGTCCTTGAATCTTTGCAAGGCTAATTTCCCATCCTTTGCATTTCATATGCTTAATTAAAAGTATCAAACTCTTCTCCACTTCTTTTACATTTTCTCCCGGTATCAAAATATCATCTATATAGCAGGTAAGCTGTACACCAGATAACTTCAATTCATCCAAATGTTCAGCCACAGTCCTAGGACAAATAGTTGGGCTGTGCAGATATCCTCGTGGCAAGCATGTAAAAGCGTGTTGTCGGCCCATGTTGTTGGCACTAACATGAAAGCAAACTGGTTGCATTGTTTGGAGTCTATTGGGATCGTAAAGAAAGCATTGGCCAAATCAATAACTGCCTACCAAGTCCCGTCATATTTCTGGACCCTTTCTATTAAGGTAACAGTATCTGGCACAGCAGCATACAAGGGCGGAGCCACTTTATTCCATTATCTGTTGTAAGGGGCTCTTGAGAGCCCTATGAGATTGGGAGTTGAGGCCCAAGGACAGTCCCATGGGAAATAGAAATTATCTGGGGCTGCACAGTCCAGCTCAGCTCCTCCTCCTCTGATAAGGCAGGCTGTGAACAGCACATGCCCCCCTTTCCAAATAAGCACTGGACACGAGTTGTCCACGAGCTGTGATGCATGGCCCTGGGGCTCCTGATAGGCTTAGAGGATTGTGCACGAGCTTGCTTGCACCCAGATATGAAGGCTAGTACTGCATAAAAATCCTGCTTGCTCTAACAATAAATGGAGTTGCTTACCATCTTGCCTCCCGCCTCATTCATTGTTTGTGAGATTCTTCCCTCCCGCTGGTCAGGAGCAGGAGGTGGGTTGTAGAGACCCCCAACAATCTGTAATCCACTGTCATCCTCCAGGTCCCATCTGACTTTCCTACTGGCCATACAGGATTAAATCCATTGAGTGGCTGTGGGGACTAACACTCCTGCTTCAACATATTCCTTTATAGCATTGGCAATTTCATCTTGCCCACCTGGCACATGATACTGCTTTGAAGTAATTACTTTAGAAGGTTCAGGTAAAGTGATTGGATCCATCCTTATTTTTCCCACCAAAACTGTATTAATTTCTATCTTCCTTACTGCAAACTGATATCTCGCCTCAGGCAAATTCAGTCATACCTTTCAATATATCTATTCCAATAATTCAGGAATGGGTACAATGTGACTTAAAGTGGGTCATCAAAGACTCTTGATTCAATCAAAGGCAAAGCTCAAACAAAAGCACTTTATTGCCTTAGTGCTGAGAAGCACTCCAAAAGAAAAAAAAAAACAGTGTCACTTTGCTTGCCATTACAAGACCCAGGGGAGCTGGAAATAGTCACCAACAGAGTGCAGACAGAGATGATAAGGGGGCCAGGAACAGAGCCTTGGGGGACATCCACGATAGGAGGCATGGTATAGATGATGATCCAGCAAAGGGGAATAAGGAGCGATTAGGAAGTAGGAAGTGAATCAAGAGACCAGTGTCACAGAAACCTAAAGAGGACGATATCAGGTAAGAGAGGGTGGTCAGCAGTGATAAATGGTGCAGAGAGGTCAAGAATCATTCAATTAACAAGGTTAATACCTAACCATGTACCAGGTGCTGTTTTAGGTGCTGAGGATATAATGAATGAGAAAATACAAGACAATGAATGAAACAATATCTTCTCACAGGAGACTGCATTTTATAGTGCAAGAGACACCAATTATATATGTATATATAATATATTTATATATGCACATATATATGTACACACACATATGTGTGTACATATATATAAAATAAATACAAATATATACAAAGAAATTAAATATAAACTTATTTTGGAAGCAGGACACTAGAAATAGGGGTGGGTAGATAGGAAAGGCTTCCTGCAGAATTTGGCACTTAAGTCCTATCTTAAAGGAAGAGAAGCACTCTGAGGTGGAGGAGGTGAGGAGTGCCTTCCAAGCATGTGGGAAGACAAAGCACAGAAATGGGAGATGGAATGTTGTGGGTGAGGAACAGAGGGAAGACAAATTTGGCTGGATCACAGAATTCATAAGAGGGAAGGTGATGTTCAATGAGGCTGGAAAGATAGGTTGGGGTTTTAAAAATTAAATAGAGTTTATAATTAATCCTAGAGACAATAGATAGTTCCTGGAGTTGATTGAGTAGGGGCAACACATTTCTCTAGGTGAAATTATTTTGGCGACAATGTACAGGATTGGCTGGAGTTGGGAAAGATGGGTCTGGGAGACCAATTAGGAGGTTGTTGAGATAATCCAGATAAGAGATGAAGAGAGCCTGAACTAAGGCAGGAGCTGTGGAAGTGCTTAAGGAGAGAGAAGGGGTAGGATGAGAGAGATGTGAAGGTAGAAACTGCAAGATTTTGCAATTCATTGTGTGGGATGAGGGAGAGTGAGGAGTCTGGGATAATGCTGAAGTTATGAATCTGGGAGATTGGAAGGATGGTGGGATCTTCCACAGAAATTTGGAAGAGGAAAGACTTTGGGGTGGGCAGAAGATAATGAGTTCATGTTTTTGGACATGTTGAGTTTAAGATATGTTTGGAACCTGCAGTTTGAAATGTCTGGTAGGGAGTTGGCATTATAAGACTAAAGCTCAGGGGAGAGACTGGGGCTTTCAGTCCTATAATAGTAGTTAGGTTTCTGGATTATGTTTTGTTTTTTATATATCTGTATGTATATACACAATACATATATACACACGTATACAATATATACATATTATATATATTTACCTGTGTGTGTATGTGTGTGCTTGTGGGTGTGTACTAGGTCCAATACAGGGCTCTTTGTTCCCAGAGATTCCTGAATCTTTAGCCCTGAGGTACTATTATGGCCATTTGGGATATATAACTCTCAAACTTCACTGTCTTCTTTTCTATAAACTTGCACATTTCAGTTATTGAAACTCAACACTTTTACATTTTAAGTGTAATAGGGCTTAATTGGTGAGCTTTCTATTCTCCCCATCCTCCACCCCCACTCCTATATAGAGTGGGCCACATGGCCTCTGGCTCATTGTTCTCAAAGACTTTTTATTTTGAGATGATGGAGCAATCCCCTTATGATTCAGGAAGGACTAGCTACCCACTGAATGGAATTTAAAGAATAAAAAGAGAGACAAATTCTGCTTTCTCACTCTTCTCCTCTTTCAAACTTTTTCCATAGGATTTCCTGTGGGTGGGGGAGGAGAGGCTCTTTCTCCCAACCAGGAAGCCATAGTAGCTGCTCACATATGGCTTAATGTGCATGTGCTGCCTATATGAGCCTGAGGTTTGGGCTTAAGGCCCTGGCTGCCTCTCCTGCTTGTATTTCCTTCCCTGAACACAGGTGACCAAACACTAATCTGGAGAGAGATATTTCCAGCTTTGGAGGTAACCGCATGAGTTTGAGAAGTCAGGAATTCCTG
This sequence comes from Phalanger gymnotis, assembly GCA_028646595.1. Classification (NCBI taxonomy): domain Eukaryota; kingdom Metazoa; phylum Chordata; class Mammalia; order Diprotodontia; family Phalangeridae; genus Phalanger; species Phalanger gymnotis. Next base: position 170,334,555 of record CM053626.1, read on the forward strand.
GGGTCATCAGCTGGAGCTTATTGGTATCAGGAAGAGGCTTCTATACCTTGCTAGGGGAAAATGACCATAAAGAGGTGATGAGTCCGAGCCCTATCCCGGCTGGCCAGAAGGCAAGAATCTTCAGGGAGCTGTTCAGACAGTACAAAGTCAAGGTAAAGGGGAAACAACTATTCGTAGTCCCACTCGGTGTTTTATGATTAGTGTTTTAAGTATCAGCTTCCTAGGAGTATAAAATAGGAGTTGTAGGTTACCCTATCATATTTTAAGTTTTTGTCAATGTGTGCTTATGGGTCTTTAGAGTAAGCATTTCTTTTATACTTAAATACCTGTCCTATACCTGATCTACAGGTATCGAGCACCTTCCTATTCCCCTTCGGTGACATTATGGACATGAACCATACCTAAGCCTTAAGTGATTTTTTTTCTCCTGGGGCTCTGGGATGGGGCCAGAGATTGAACCTGACCCATGTACGGGCCCAAAGCTCAGGGCCTCCTTAGTGGCAGAGGGCAAACAACCAACCATGGTGAAATGTTACACAAACATTAAAGAGTTCTGTCAATTTTAAGTTCAGAAGAAATCTGTACTTTTTTTTTTAAGTTCCAAGTCGTGGGACTGTTTCCTATTATCTCTTATGAATCCTGTCTTCCTTCCTTCTCTTTTATCTCCTCTTCTTACCACAATGCACTTAGCCTGTGGCTGTTGCCACACTACCACACCCTTGGCCTGGCCTTGCGTAAGGACTACCACATCAACTGAATCTTGGATCACGTTCTGGATACTGTGCTGCATTTCCCTTTAGCTAATTTTAACAATTAGAAAATGCTGTGTCATTCAAGTTTAGCTGTAAAGAAGGACAAAAACCTATCAGTTTGGATTCTTGTTACAGCCAAATAATAGAGCATCTGCAAGCTTCTCCTTGTGGCAGTTCGTCAAGTGAGCAGACTCCCAGACACTGTGGGCAACGTTGGAAACCAGCACGTCAGAACAAGTTATAGAATAAATCTCAGAGAGGCATGGTGGTATAATGCAATTAAGAGATCGGGGTTCGAATCATGGCTCTGACAATAATAATAGGTAACATTTATATAGTGTTTTCTGGTTTGAAAAGTATTGTGCATGACACACAGACACACACACATTCTTATTTTATCCTCCCAACAGTCCTGTGAGGGATTATTATTTCTCATTTTGTTCATTTGCTATTATTACTCATATTAATAGATGAGGAAACAGATTGAGAGAGTTTAAGTAT
>CM053626.1:170336307-170357617 GCA_028646595.1 Phalanger gymnotis
GAGCAGGAAGGAAGGTAGTAGAACTGAGAGGAAGTGAGATCAGAGCAGTTAGAGCTGAGGGAGAGAGAGGAAGCAAGCTAACTCTGCTATGAATGTGTTTGTGGCTCCAGCAAGGATGGGGGTGGGGGAAGGTTATGGAATGGAGCTGCTCTCTGTAGTGATAATGTGTCTTGACTTCTCTTTTGCTTGGATGGATTGGACTTACTGGTGTTGGGATTTGGTTTTCTGGTGTCCAAATAAATGTTTTGCTTCTGTCTTCTATATGGAAAGTCTGTTACATTTTGCGACTCAGAGCCACACTGGTATACTGATAACAATAGCAACCGTTGTAAATACTGCCTTGGTGATGCAGAGTCTAAATGTAATGGATCCATAAGGAAATGTCATACTTCGCTCAAGTGAATTTGACATATGGGCATGTAGTTCACGTTTGTAACAGAAAATAAATAGCTTGGTCTCTCCGGTTGTATCTTGCCAGTGATTTTCTTGTTTTAAACTGCTGTGACTTCTCTTTGTCTTTCCAGGTAAAAAGATCATGCTAGTGGTTCCATTTCTCATCATGCTTCAGTGGCCCATATCCATGGAGGTGTTCTGGAGGCAGTAGATGTTGAGTTTTCCTGAGTTGGTCTACCTTGTGTATTCAGCTCATTCCCTTTCTCTAGCAACTACCCACAAATTAAATGTTTACTTGTTGATATGCCATTTGTTAACTATGCCTTTAGCTTAGGACATCCTCCATAGATTCTGCCAAATTAGGTAATTTTGTTATTGTTTGTTTTCTTGGGTTGCACCACTGCTTTTCCTTCCAGTCTTAATAATAGGCTATTTACCTGCATTCACAGCTTCTGATGCGCAGTTCTCCTTTATGCTCCATAGTTTTGCTGAATTTAGCACAAATGTCACCTCGGAATTTAGAGAAGGACCCCAATACCGCTCCAGCTTTCACAAACACTCTTGATTTGTGGCTTCAGGTTTTTCTGCCCTCAGAGGCCACATAAATTCAAAAGGGCATCATCTGATACTCTCTACCAAACAATATTTTATCTACCTCAGATGCCTGCCAGGCCTTTAGAAGCTCTGTCACATAACCAGTTCAAACCTCTACTGACTCTTCTTCAAGAGGACTCTTCATAGCACCTATTTTGTCTAAATCTGGCCCCATTTAAAAATTTAAATGCAGCTAAAATCAAACCAAAACAAAACTGATGTTCAATTACTCTCTCCATAATGCTCAGATAGAATGCTCCAAATATCTGTACCTTCTCATGCTGCCACAAGCAAGTGAAAATCTGTAGAGAAACATGACAGTATAGTCATCCTATCCATATTATTAACCATGTTACCCAGTGCTGTTGACATGCGTGTGACTGTGACCTTGGGCAAGCTATTCTCCTTCTAGGTCTTTTCCCCCGTGTTTCTAGAATAAGAGACAATCTCTCAAACACAAGACAATCTCAAAGGTTCTTTCTAGTTCTATAAATGATTCTATGACTAATGTTATAACCAATTGATGTTTCAGGCTAGGAGGAAATCAATCTATAGACATGTTGGGAATGACATTTTATATATCGATATGTTTTGATCTGGAGTTGCACTGGAGTTGTGATTCTTTGGCCATAACAAATTACTGATGCTGTTGACTGAGATGTGGAGAAGTATCTTTATCAATGGAATGTTTTCACTAATAAAATCATAGTTCCTTCCCTCCCTCCCTCCCTCCCTCCCTTCCTCCCTCCCTCCCTCCCTCCCTCCCTTCCTTCCTTCCTTCCTTCCTTCCTTCCTTCCTTCCTTCCTTCCTTCCTTCCTTCCTTCCTCCCTCCCTCCCTTCCTTCCTTCCTTCCTTCCTTCCTTCCTTCCTTCCTTCCTTCCTTCCTTCCTTCCCTCCTTCCTTCCTTTCTTCCTTCCTTCCTCCCTTCCTTCCTTCCTTCCTCCCTTCCTTCCTTCCTTTCAATCCATCTCAGTGGTGCAAATTGTTGACATCTGGGGAAACAAAAGATCACTAGAACCTAGGCTAAGCAAGATACCCTCTCTTACAATTTCTGCATATTAGCCCGAGTGCAACTTTCCTAGTCTGGCATTTCAGAAACTCTGGCTGCTTCCATTATCTATGTAATAATGCCTCATATCTATAATAGCACTTTCATGTTGACAAAGTATTTTCTTCACAATAAACTCGTTAGATAGGTTGTACAGTAATATTATCACCATTTTGCCAAGACATAAAGAGGTTAAATGATTTGCCCAAGCTCCAGTACACAGCTAGTATGGGGCAGAACTAGGATTCAAAGCCAGTTCTTCTAATTCTAAATCTGATTCTTTTTTCACTTTGACTCTGATAGATGACTATTGGGTTGCTGCTCTCATTAAAAAAGAGCCAACTGATTGCTGGACTCCCCTTTATGCTCATATGTCAGAGCCCAACCCTCCCTTTTTATTTGGTAGTACATAGTGGTAGTACAGTGAACAACCTGCCCCAATAAATCAGCAGCAAGGAAAGAGAAGAGGAGACAGTTCTGGGTCCTCCCAGTCACTAGGGAAATAAAGATCACAGCTGGAAACAGGCAGGGGAGGGCAAATGGGAACACAGAATCCACCTTTGCTCTGGGCCTTGCAAATTGAGCAAACTTGTGGTCTGAACAAAACCCACAGCAGCAGACCAAGTCACATCCTCTTGCATTGTTTCCCATTGACATGTCTTCCCATCCCATTGTGAGTGATTCATTCCAAAAAGGAGTTTCACAACTCAATTTGGAAAAGCATGTGTAGTCTGGAGAGTCTGGAGATGGAGGAACACTTTAAAAAGGCAGTTAGTTGGCTCTTTTGTAATGACAGCAGCAACCAAAAACCACCTTACTATCAGAGTTAGAATGTAATAAATTTTTAGTTCTCCTAAAACCAGTGAGGCAGTGGGCAAAGCCTTAGAGCAGAATTCTTAACCTGGGGTCTGTGAACGTGTTTTTTTTTGTTTGTTTGTTTGAATATTTTGACAAAATTTTAAAAATGAATGTTAAAGATTGTTTTTACATGCAACTGGGAAATAAGATATACAGGAAATGGGGCCTAGAAATCTATCTTGCCCTATGGGAAAATAGAAGGGAAAGGGATCAGAGAAGGGTGGGGGTGATAGAAGGGAGGGCAGATTGGGGGAAGGAGTAGCGAGAATGCATGCTGTTTTGGGGGGAAGGGGAGAAAATTTGGAACTCAAAATCTTGCGGAAGTGAATGTTGAAAACTAAAAATGAAATAATAAAAAGAAAAAAAGAAATACATTGATAGCTGTTTCAATATTATTGGTTTCTTTTTGAGTCCTACGTATTTTGTCGTTCTGTATAATTATGTATACATATTTGTCGTTCTATGTATCACATCATTCCGTATGTGGTCCATAGGCATAGACAATCCACCAGAAAGGTTCATGGCACAAAAAAAGGTTAGGAAACCTTCCTCTAGAATTAGTAAGACCTGGTTCAAGTCTTTCCACTAACACATAATGATTTGTGTGTTACCTTGGGCAAGTACTTCACTATGAGAGCCTTTAGGATTTCCTTTAAGACTACAAATTGCATCTGTATTGATGGAGGAAGTGAAATTGCAGATATAGATCTCCTCCCCACAAAAAGCTTCTGTTGCTCCATCACAAATACCTGTCAGGAACTTGTGAAAAATGTTGATTTTTTTTCTTGTCTAACAAACAAATGGAAAACATCCTCCAACATGGGACAACAGTATTTATGCCTTGAGGTGTACTTGAGACTGTAAGAGTCCTCTAAGGAGGAAATAATTTTAAAAATTAGGTTAATTTAAAAAATAACTTCCTATTAATCAAATGGGGGAGAGAACAAGGCAATACGCTCTTCTTTTCAAGGTTCTCCTGTTGTAAGATGTGTAAAATTGCAAAAATTCTACTAGACTTAGCATCCTCCATATAGCAGCCAAATGGAACACATATATGTCACTTGCCTACTTAAAAGTCTTCAGTGGTCCTTATTGCTTGTTGGATAAAATAGGGAATTTTCAGCCTGACATTTAGACCTGAGAAATATGACTCCCAGCAACCTTTCCGGTCACATTTTGTATTTCTCTTCTTCAGGCAACTTCCATTCTAGACAAATTGGCCTGCTAGCTATTCTTTCCACAACACATTCCCTCTTCTTCCTGAAGAAGACAGCCTGTCACCTGTATTTGGAATGCCCTCTTTCCCTAACCACCTCAGCCCCTTAGAATCTTCAGCTTCTTTCAAAACCTTACTTATGTGCTATCTCCTATAATGGGACTTTCTTGAGCTCTCTGTCTTGAAATTATTTGTATATACTTTTAATTTACTTATTTGTCCCCCTCTCTGCCCAATCCTGTCTGTAGAATGCAGCTTTTTGAAGGCATGGGTCTGTTTCATTGTTACATTTCTATTCTCAGTGCTTAGGACGAGTGCCTAGCATAGAGTTGGCCCTTAGAAATGTTTGTTGAACTGGATTTAAATCAGTATGATGAAGCACTGCTCCCGTAATGGGTAGGGGGTGGGGAGAGAGGGCAGTGTTTGGAGTTTCTATTATTATGTTCCTGGTAAGAGGGAAATACCAGCACTTTTGCCAGTATATTTATATTTTAGTTGGCAAATATGTAATGAGACAAAGAATGACTGATGTAATAGACCCAAAGAGAAAATGGTCTTTTAACCTGGGGCATAAATAGTTGGATTCTCAGAAACAAGGATCATCTCAACTAATTCTATGTGGTGTATTTCTTTCAGGCATTTGCTTGTAGGGAGGTTTGTTCTAGATTATATGTGAATCTCCATCTTAATACAGTGTCCTAGTCACTTATGCTGCATTAAAGTTCTATTGTATAAATTTCCTTCAAAGAAACCTTGTTATTGGTGTGATCTTTACCAAAGCAGATCACAACCTTTCCAAGTTTTGTCCTAATGGGATTCTTGTTCATGTTTCCATAAATCTCATATAGGCTCTTCAGGCCTCTACTAGGTATCTCAAAGGCACCAATATACCACTTGGGTCATCCATATATTATCTGTCATCCTTCATGACCAGTCCCCTTTCTTTTACAACCATACATACCTATATTAATGTCTGAAGCATCACTCCTTAAATTGAAGTCATCACTGGCAACATGTTGTAGCCCATTTACAATCACTATACATCTTTCTTTTGCCCTTTGTGTTACATATTTAAATATCATTATTTGGAGATCATGATATACCATGAATCATAGAAAAACTATTATCGGTGGGGCAATATTGGTATTAAAAAATAGGCATCAAAAAGCTATAAAACTGTGCAGACACTTTGACCCAACAATACCACTACTAGGTCTGAACACCAAAGAGATAGAAGGAAAAGGATGTGTACAAATATTTATAGCCACTCTTTTTGTGGTGGCAAAGAATTGGAAACTGAGAGGATGCTGGGAATGGCTGAACAAGCTATGATATATTAATATTATGGAATATTACTGTGCTGTAAGAAATGATGAAGGGGATGGTTTCAGGAAAACCTGGGAAGATTTGTATGAACTGATGCAGAGTAAAGTGAGCAAAACCAGGAAAACAATTTACCTAGTAACAGCAATATTGTAAAGATAATCAACTGTGAAAGACTTAGTGACTCTAATCAATACACTCATCCATGAAAATTCCAAAGGACTCATGAGGAAACATACTGCCCACCTCCAGATGGAGAGCTTATGGACTTAGAATGAAGATTGAACTGCGTTTTTTTATCTTTTAGAACATGACTAGTGTGGAAATATGTTTTGTATGAATGAATATTTATAAATATATACATATATATGAATGATATTGTAGTTCTTGCCTTCTCAGTTAATTGGGGAAGGAGGAAATTTGGAACTGAAAAGAAAAATAAAACTTAATAAAAAATGAAAAAGAGAATGGGCTTTATGATCCAACTTGTTCTCCTCTTCCTCATTTCTGGGCCTAGATTATTGTTCTTCTGCAAAGCCTGTCCAATATACACATAAATCAATGGACTAACTCAACAGACTTCCTATATAGTTGCATGATACAGTCTGGTTTTGACACACTTTGGTTTTCTTCTATGCATAGGTAAGGCAATATCTTTTGCCTCATTGTGTTTTTCATGAAGAAGGTTCTCAGAAACAAGAACTCTTTCTATTAATTCCATTAAGCATATATACTACATTCTGGGAAACAGAAGAAGGTTAACTTCCCTAAATTCTATTTGATTCCAAATTCCGTTGTTGCCTGGAGGGTACCCATCAAAGCTGGTGTCAGATGGGTTCACCCTTCCCTTTCCCAGAGCCCAGTCCCACTCCCAACCTGGCAGTGCCCCTTTCCCTTTTCCTCTTCTGGCTAGATATTGACTTCCCATTCACACTCCTGCTGGAAGGAGCCCAGAATCCTCTCTCTACTTAGGCCTTCTGTCTCCTTCGTAATGGTCACAGAGTGCTCTTGTAGGACAGACAGCTCTGATGCATCCTAAGGACTGTAATGCCCTTGCCATCTTCCCTGTAACTATACCATTAAGACCTCTGGGCCTTCTCTCAAATAGCCTATCTTCTCTTTGAAGCTGAGCTCTTTTAAATGCATTGTCTTCCACGATTAGAGTGTGTGCTCCTTGGGAACAGACTGTCTTCTTACATCCTCAGAGCCTACCACAGTGCTTAGCACATAGCAAAAATAAATGCTTTTTCATTCATTTGATTCATCCATTTAATTTCATTAATTTAAATTGGAATGTTAGCATACTTAGTTACAGAGAGCAGTCACCAGGTCCTTCTCAGTCCGCATTTTTTTTTTGTATCTGTCCCACCTTCATACAGGCTGTCATTATTATCTTTTGTCCGGATTATTTCAACCGTGTCCCTAACTGGTATCCTCACTTCTGGCCTTCAGTGGCTCCATTCCAGCCTCCACACTACTGCCAGATTAATCTTCCTAATGCAAAACTCTGATCATCTCACTCCTCTGATTTCAAAACAAAACAGAACAAACAAAACCTTCTATTGCCCTTATTGCTTCCTAAATAAAGTCTAAATATTTTATCCTGGGAGTCATGGCTCAGTTATAACATAGCTCTAATCTCCCTACCCAGGCTTATCTCCCACTACTTGCTGCCACGTAGTCAGTTCTTTGGTCAAGTTAAATGACCTGTCATTCCCTGAAAAAATTCCATGCTTTGCCTCTATGTATTAGTCTCTGCTTCTGCTGAGAATGACTGCTGTCCAAGTCATTCTCTTATGTTTAGGATGACTTTCCTCTTCCTCTTTGCTCATTGAAACTCTTTCAGCCTTTACGGCTATCCAATATTAGGTCTTTCATGAAGACTTTCCTAAATTTCACCAGCCAGAAGAGAGCTCTAATTCATACAGTATACTTGTTCTTTTCTTGGGTATCCAACACATTACAATTTGTTTATAGTTATTTGTTACATGTCTTATCTTCTAAACTAGACTATAAGTATAATAGGCATGAACAAGTGAGTGCCTCCCCCACCTTCCATCTGTGGGACCCTGAACCACTTCTAGTGGGTCTATGTGTTTGGGCTTAGTGCTGAAGGGCTTGGCATTGTGGAGTGATGCGGCAAACCCTGGGTCTCTTGGTCTCCCTCAGTAGTGGTGATAGGGTATTTGCTAATTTAAAACAGTGGTTCTTAACCTTTTTGGTGTTATGCCTGGTGAAACCCATGGACCCCTTCTCAGAATAATGTCTGCTGTCAACATCTGTAATTGAAGGAAAGGCTAAATTTCAGTTGCAAGTTAGTGAAAATAAAGACAATTTTTTTCCTTCCAAATTCATGGACCTCTGGGGGTGGTCTGCGGATTCTACATTAAGAACTATTTGTTTTAAAAGGATAGTGGAAGATTATTCTCTCTCACATCTCCCTCCCCCCTCTTCATCTGCCTCTTTATCTCCCTCTGCCCTTTTTCTGTCTCCCTCTTTCTTTCTCTCCTCTTTCTCTTCCTCTCCCTCTCCCTTTCTCACTCCCCTTTCTTCATTCTTTTTCACCCCCCCCCGTCTCTGTCTCTGTCTCTCTGTCCGTCTCTTTCTCTGTGTGTCTGTCTGTCTGTCTGTCTCTCTCCGTCTGTCTCTCTCCTTGAGGGGGGGCAGGACACTCTCCTTGATCTTTGCAGAAATGGTGACTGCTCACACATGGCAGCTAGAACAGGGGCTCAGTTATGTGAAATTGACCATAGGCACTGTCTTTGCCTCTTTTGGCATACTCTAGATGCCTTTTTGCATGATCTTTACTGAAGCATGTGTGACCCAAGAGTCCTGAGATAGATGTATCTAGCCTAGAGTTTAGTGCCTAATTCAGGGTTTCCCTCTCCCCAACAGGTCTTGCTCTCTGGGGAATATCAACATAATTGCTGATGCTCTCTCAAATGTCTTAACTTCTTAGTTCCTTGATCTGTTCAACTCCCAACACTGGACTCTCCATTTTACCACTCTTAACTGCCAAATCTAATGGCCTCTCCTCAGTCCTCATCCTCTTTTCCTTCTCTGTAGCATTAACATGGTTGGCCACTCTTTCTTCTGAGATATTTGTTCTCTTATCTCTGGGCTTTTCTCTTGGTTGTCCTACCCGTCTGACCATTCTGTCTTAGCTTCCTTTGTTGTATCTTCATCCATGTCATTTCCCACTGTGGGCCCGCTTCTCTTTTCTCTTTTGGTTCTCTCACCAGTTCCCATGCATTCAGTTATTATCTCTGTGCTGATGATTGCCAGATTTAAATATCCAGCACTCGTCTCTCTTCTGAGCTCCAGTCCCTCATTACCAAGAGCCTATTGGACATCTCACATGCCTCACTTCCAAAACAGACCTCCTTATCAAAACCCATCCCTCTTACAAGAGTATCACCAGCCTTCCAGGCACTCAGATTTGAAACTTTGATATTACCCTCAACTCCTCACTTTCCTCGGTGCATATATTTAATCATTTGTCAAATCTTGTCACTTCTACCTTCAAACCATCTCTCCCTTTCTCTCTAATTTTTAAATAAAATTTTATTTTCAAAGATTAACTCCCTATTGAAAAAGCAAGAAAAATATAAAAAAAGGCAAGAAAATCTTATATAATCAAGCAAAACGAAATTCCTCATTGGCATATCTAAAAAGTGTCTCAATTTGCGCATTGCGTCGATCACTTCTCTGTCAGGAGATAGGCAGGATATTTCATCATAAGTCCCCAGGAGTTGTGGTTGCTCATTATATGGATCAGAGTTCCCAAGTTTTCTTTTTTATTTTGTTTTAATCAGCCAAGATCTGCCTTTTCGCTTTCCTACTTCCCCTCCCCCATTGATAACACAAGAAAAATAAAACTCATTACAAAAATGTATAGTCAATCAAAACAAATTTCCATATTGACCCTGTCCTTAAAAAAAAAGTGTTTCATTCTACATTCTGAATCCTTCACCTCTTTATCAGGAGGTGAGTAGCATGCTTAATCATTAGTCTTTTGCAATCCTGGTTGGTAATTTTGCTGATAAGAATTCAGTACAATAGTATTCTACCACATTTATATACCACAACTTGTTTATCCCTTCCCCAATTTATGGGCACTCCCTCAAATTCCCATTCTTTTTCACCTCAAAAAGAGTTATAAATATTTTTGTACATTCTTAGAATTTGTTTTCCTTAGAACTAAACTAATCCCTTCCTTAGCCTGCCCTCCTACTCCTCCTTCTCCTCTTTCCTTCTTATTTCCCTGTTGAATGAAATATATTTCTTTTTTTTTCCTTTGGAGGGGGGAAGGCAGGACATTTGGGGTTAAGTGACTTGCCCAAGGTCACACAGCTAGTAAGTGTGTCAAGTGTCTGAGGCCGGATTTGAACTCAGGTCCTCCCGACCCCAGGGCCTGTGCTCTACTCACTGTGCCACCTAGCTGCCTAGAAATATATTTCTGTACCTAACTGTGTGTGATTCTTCCTTCTTTAGACAAGTACAGATGAGAGTGAAGTTCAAGTGTCAATATCTGCCCTCTACCTCTCCTCTTTGTGTGTACAGGTGTCTCCTTGTACACCATCATTATGTGATATAATTTCCCTCGACTTCCTTTCCCTCCTTCCATCCTAAAGGGTATTCCTCTTCCCTTCTCTTTCCATTTTTTCTTTAAGATCCTCAAGGAGTAACAGAACTACTTCCAATCTCATCTAATTGGATTCCTTTTATGAACCCTGATGATGTTAGTGATCAGAAAGGAGATGTGTATCATTTCCTCATGTTTGAATGTAAGTAGTTTATCCCTGTTTGGTCTTTTATTATTGTTAGTTAATGTTTAACTTCTCCTCATTCCTGTGTTTTTATTTTGAAGTCTCTCTGTAGTTCTGTTCTTTTCATCAAGAACACTTGGAAGTTTTCTATTTCATTAAAAATCCATTTTTCCCTTGTAGCATTATTCTCGGTTTTTCTTTATAAGTTGTTCTTGGCTGGAAGTTCATGTCCTTTGCCTCCTGGAATATCATATTCCAAGTTCTCTGCTTCTTTAGAGTGGTGGCTGCTAAATTGCCTGTGTGTTTTCATTTTGGCTTTTGTTTTAGGAGGTGATGAATGGATTCTTTCTATTTCCACTTTGCCCTCTGGTTCTAAGAAATCTAAGCAGTTTTCTTTTAAGATTTCTTGAAATTTCAAGCCCCATTTTTAGTCATGGTGTTCACATAGTTCAATAACTCTAGAAATTGCCCTCTCCCTGATCTCTTTTCCAGGTCAGCCGTCTTTGCTCTCTCTCTCTCTCTCTGTCTCTCTCTCTCTGTCTCTCTGTCTTTCTCTCTCTCTGTCTCTCTCCCCCCCATCCCCCTCCCCTTTTTGACTTTGTTTTAATATTAATATTTTTTTGTTTCTGCTTGGAATCATTGGCTTTTATTTAGTTCATTCCAATTTTCAGAGAAGTTGTTGCTTGGGAAAAGTTTTGTGCCCATTGTGCCAATCTGTTAATTCCCCTTCTAATGCTTTCTTTCACAGCTCTCATTTATTTTCCAATTTTCTCCTCAAGCACTCGCATTCTATTTATGAAAACATTTTTTAACTCTTTAAAAAATTCTTGCCTCATCTCTTCTAGGAATTCTAGTTGTGTTTGTGCCCAAGCTGTGTCTTTCTCTGAGGTAATGCTTGTACATATTTTGGAGTCATTCTCTTCTGTGTATGTGTCTTGCGTATTCTTTCCACCAGAATAGCTCATTATGGTGGAGTTCTTTTTTTTCCTTCCCCTTTCTTCCCACCTATTTCCTGACTTTGGGCTTGCTTTAAGGCTGTACTCTGCAACACATCTGGAGAGAAGGTCTGTGCTGACCTTATTGTTACTGTCTTAAAATATTGTTATTCTAGGATCTCAGGGCTAGGCTGGGGATCTATAAGCTTTCTGCATTCCCAAAATAGTCTACTCTAGGATACAGTTTGATTGCTGCCCCTCTGGTTTGAGCTTTGCAAGTTCCCAACCTGTGTTTAAGTCTGTACAAGAGCAGACTGCTGCTGGACTCTGCCCCTGGTCAGTTAGCTGGAAAGTTCTGTTGGCTCAGAGCACAAAATTGTAAGCTCTCCTTAAGTAGGAGATTCCCACTTTGGTTATTCCTTTGCAGGATGGGCCAGATTTTGGAAGTGAGAGCCTGATTTGCACATGAGGTATAAGCCTTACCACACCACAGCTGCTGGTGCTGGCTTCTGAATATTCTCCTTTCTCAGTGCAACACCGAGGGCCTCCCTGCTCTGGAACACCATTGCCATGTACATGTATCTTTCTCACTCTGCCTTGGATCTCGGACTGGAGTGTGGGTAGGTGATGACAAAGCTACTGCCTGGCACCTGTCCTCATCTCAGAGCCCCAGCATGGGTCTAGTGGTATCCTGGCATCAGTCTGCGATTACCTCTTGCCTTGGTATACAACCCATCCCTTGGCACTGTAGTGTTCCTTGAATTGCTTACTCCTGGCCTGACCCATCCTTATGCCAAGCTGGGCTGGACAAAGGATTCATTGTGACTTTTTTTTTCTCAATTTTCTCCTTAGGATTTGGTCTGATGCATTTTCTAGAATGTGAAGAGGCGCTCGCTGCGTTGCTTCCAATCTTATTCCCATCTTAGCCATGCCTCCATCCCTTTCTAATAGCCCTGACCCTAGCTCTGGGCCTCATTACTACTTACAGAGATTGTTGTAACAGCCTTCTATTTGGTCTTCCTGTCTCAAGTCTCTTCACTTATTTTCCTAAATTGGTCTGATCACTTCATCCCACTACTCAATAAACTCCAGCATCTCCCTATTACTTTCAGCAGCTAATAGAAATGCCTGTTTGGCATTTAAAGCTTTTTACAACATGGTCCCTTCCTGCTTATTCAGTCTTTTCACATCAATTTCTCCTCTGCATACTCTATTCATACTGACCTTGTTATACCTTCTACACAATATTCCCACTCTTACCTTTGCCCTGGCTGTCCTCCAGTCTGGAATGCTATCCCTCTTCACCTGTGCCTCTTAGAATCTCTGGCTTCCTTCAAGACTCAGCTCAAATTCCACTTTATGTGAGAGGTTTTTCTTGGCTCTAACACCCCTCCCCCGTCACCCTAGCTGCTGGTGCTTCAACCCATAAGGTTACCTTCCATTTACTTTATAAATATCTCGTACATACCAATTCATATTCATGTTGTCTCCTTCATTAGAATGGAGGCTCCTTGAGGGCAAGGACTATTTTCCTTTTAGAATAGGGCTTGCGTATAGCAAGCACTTATTGATTCTTGCTTATTGATTGATCAGAGACAACTTTGTGAGTCTGAGAAGTTGGAATCTCCTAACTGCACTGTGGAAGATGCTTCGTACAGCCACAACAATTTTTCCTGGAAGTAAAGATGATTACCAATAAGAAGAGAAACCCAATATTTGGTCTGGCTTGCTGGAAGAAATAAGCTTGAGGGAGAGAGTGTAAAGCTAAGTCAAAGGTAAAATGTCAATTCATCAGTCCGATAAAACGCTTCATGTTTTGATGTTTTAAGTATCAGCCTCCCAGGAGAGAATATAAGTTATTGCTTTAAGTTTAAGTCATTGTCAATGTATACTTGTCAGTCTTTTGTGCTTTAAACATTTCTTTTGCATCTCAGAAATAAATAGCTTTCCTACAACTGATTTACATTTTGCATTGAGTTCCTTTCTATTCCTCTTTTTTGGTGACAACTTGAACCAAACTTAAACTTTCAATGATTGTACCAGAGGCGCTAGAGTCAAACATTAAGAGTTAGAGAAGTCAAGATTTAAAAAAAAAAGATGCACTTGATTCACTCTTTAGGGGACACGACCCCCCACGCTTGAGCCTGTTATACATGTGTGAGTCTAGAGTTAGGGGCTGCTGAGAGGGAGAGATGGAGTGCCCTATCCCTCCTGGGCCCAGAAGACTTTCTGTGTTGTTACACTAGCTTTTTGAAGGAGCTTTGCTTCACACATGCTTTATTGCTGTTCAATTGTTTTTCAGTAGTGTCTCACTCTCCGTGACCCTATTTGGGGATTTCTTGGCAGAGATACTGGAGTAGTTAGCCATTTCCTTCTCCAGCTCATTTTTACAGATGAGAAAACTGAGGCAAACAGGGTTAAGTGACTTTCCCAGAGTCACACAGTTTGCATCTGAGGTTGGATTTGAACCCAAGAAGATGAGTCCTCCTTATTCTAGGACCACTTCTCTATCTACTGTGCCACCTAGCTGCCCTATGAATCACACATAGGAGGTGCCCAATAAACATTTGTTGAATGAATGGGAGGATAAGATTTGATTTAAGTTCACCTAATATTACCGAAATGAAAAGAAAACTTATAGGGGTAATGGATTCTTTAAAACATAGTACATTTCTCTTAAAGCCATAGAGCCAGAATTTTAGGTGTTGAAGGAACCTTAGTAGTCATTTACTCTCCAATTCCTTCTCAATATTGTTGCCCCCTAGCTATGTAACCTTGGAGAATTTACTTAACCTTTCTGGGCCCAGTATCCTCATTTTTTAAACAAGGGAGTTAGAATAGATCATGTCCAAGGTCCTTTTCAGCTTTAACATTCTATGATTTATTAATTATGTAGAAATATCAACAGAGCAGCTAGGTCCATCTGTAGGATTTTGTGGATTGAGTTGTCAAGTCAAGGGATCATCTTGACAAGCTTGACTGAAAGTCAGTATGGGTATAGAGCTTGGATCAGCTCTACTGCGGTACAGGTTGTATGTTTCATTTTGATTGCCAATTTTGGATCTAAGTCTTAGCTTCTAGGAAGTCACAAGGTGGGTGGTTAGATTTGGTGTGGGCCTATGAGTTCATCTACATAAAGAATTTATGGAAACTCCCTTCATCTATGCATATTTGCAACTCATTTGTAATTTAGAATCTTGGAGAGTCTGCAGGGACACTGAGAACGTAAGTGACTTGCCTATAGCCACACAGCCAGCATGTGATAAAGGCAGAATTTGAACCCAGGTCTTCCTGACCCAAAGGATAGCCATCCACTATGTCATTTTATGAGGTATGATTTCATTAAAAACCAGACATGGAAAAAAATCTCTAGATTTCCTTTATGAAGTAATGAAATGAGCCCATCATTTGGTGACCTATGTTGATCTTGGTGACTTGACTGTCAGAGAACATCAGCATGCTTGTCAGAAAGTAGAATGTGTAGATGGCCCTAATTTGTTTTACTCTCTCATCTGTTAATTTATATTGTCATTAATCCTCAGAATATCACTACATAATTCACGAAGAAAGAGTAAAAATGAAATCACTGAACCAGAGGCTGCCTTCCTACCCAAATTAGAGCTTAATTCCGTATTCTTTTTGTAGTTACTTTACATACGTAAAGCGTATGGAATCTGGCCCATGAATATCATCTGTGGAAAATACTTCACGACAACTCTGATGGCAGGATAACTCTGGTATTGCTATTTCTCTGGAGAGGAAAGCTTGTTAACTTTGGAACAGATCCTCTCTACCCTGACAGGAGAAAAGCCCGAATGCAAAGCAGTCACATTCAGAAATCAGGACTTCAAGTAAGCTCAAGATTTACTTGGTGCCCATCACAGGGATAAGGTGTCATGTTAACACCCCAGTAGCCATGTCAGCTGTATAGAGGAGGGAGCAAGAGTCAAGACCCTGGGATGACTAACTTCTTTATTTTTGGTGTCCCCTCACTCTCTGAAACAGCAGGACACACTTTTAAGCTTAATCTGTATCTTTAATGTCCTTCAATCGCTTTCTTAAAGTCTAAGGTGGGCAATCATAAATCAAGGGCTGATGTTGTAGCATTTGCTGAAAATTGAACGATTGTCTCAAGCCAGTAGGAGCTGGCTATAGTTTCCTTTGAGGGACTACAGACATAACTGTCTCTATTCCTAATGCTACAGGTATTGCAGGAATACATATACTTCTTGTGGGGAAAGGACCTACAGTCAGGGTCTTATTCAGTGAGAATGAGCCAGAAGATTGTAAAAGTCCCCAGTAACTCAAGTCTGAGATGAGAGGATCTAACAGAGTATTGGAATAAAAAGATTATGGCTCAAAGAAAGCCTGATTCTAGTCCACTGACATTTCTTATTCCATTGCTTTTTAGGGCTGGTAAAGTCTTCCTCTTTGCTGATCCTTTTAGCAATTTTAGCTAATCCTTGTAGGTCAAAGTGGGGACTTAGAATGCTATATCAGACAGGAAACATGAATAAAAGGATGGAGAAGCATTAAGTGCTTACTATGTGCTTGGCACATAGTGTGAAAAGCTGAGGGTACAAATAGCAAAATTAAACATATATAAAAGGCAGCTAGGTGGCATGGTGGGTAAAGGGCCAGGCCTGGAGTCAGGAGGACCTCCATTCAAATATGGGCTCAAATACTTACTAGCTGGGCAAGTCACTTAACCTTGTTTGCCATAGTTTCCTCATCTGTAAAATGAGCTGGAGAAGGAAATGGCAAGCCACTCCAGTATCTTTTCCAAGAAAACCCCCCAAAAGGGGTCATGAAGAGTCAGACATGAATGAAAAACAACTGAACAAAAATCATACGAAAAACCTAAGGCAATTCCTTGTTAAGAAATTCACACTATAATTGGGGGAGATAATATGAATAAATTATAGGGCAAATAGAAAGGCCCAGAAATTTTAAAGGTTCAGCCATAGGATAAACGGTAAAGCCCAGGGGTCTTTAAGTTGCATTTGCTGGTAAAATGACAGTGGCCCAGGATCTTGAGGGCATAGCAAGAGGGCAAATAGAAAGATTGGGATGGTTTTTAGGACACAGTAATAGGGTAGATAGTAAGGTTTGATGTTGTACCATCTCACTGGAAAGTGTACTTGGGACTGTATTCTAGGACGGGGCATGCTGGAGGTCATTTGAGGGGAAGAGTGAAGGGAAGATCTGCATATCGTTCCTCCTAGATGCATGGCCAATAGCAAAGGCCTGGGAGATGATATGAAATAGTTTATTGACAGTGCTATAACTAGGGTTGGGGATGACCAGGACCTTTATCTTAAGGCGCCAAAATCTGGGGATGGAGTAGACGTGCTTTTTCCACACAGAGATTGTCCAGTTTGCCATCTCAATGGCTCATTGTCCACCGTCTCCCCTCCCTCCCTCACTAATACTGTTTAGTTTTTTGTCATTGTATCCGCAGCACTTAGCACAGTGCCTGGCACATAGTAGGTGCTTAATAAATGTTCATTGAACTGAATTAAAATCAAGTCAATGAAGTAAATGGTTGAGGTGGGGAAAGCTGTGCATTTTCTGAGTCCGTGAGTATAACATCCCCTGAGTCATGCAATTTATTTTGAGAAAGAAGGAGGGAGGAAGGTCCTAGCATCAGCAACATATGGAGGCCAATCTATGTTCTGCTTGCATAGGTGATTTTTGCCTTCTGACAGAAGAGGCACTTTTCTTCCTGTCTCTGAAATGTTTGCATATAAGAAAAGAACAGTCCTGTGGTAGGAGAAAGAGCAAGATCAAAGCTACCCTGGAATAAATGTAATCAGTCTCACAGACAGTGGTTTTTCAGTGATGTGGGAAAGAAGATGGTTATCAAGTTAATGCAAATAGATAAATCTTTCATGTGGTTTCATCTTTTTAAGGGGCGGGGCGTGGTGGCGAAGGGCCTGGATCTCTGATTTCATTGGTAGAGGAAGCATCTGGTGAGGAACTTCCTCTACCGATGGAGATTATCTGCAACCTATATTTTTAGAGGGACAGCTAGGTGGCTCAGTGGATAAAGCTCTGGCCCTGGGGTAAAGAGGACCTGAGTTCAAATGTGGCCTCAGACACTTACTAGCTGTGTGACCCTGAGCAAATCACTGAACCTTGTTTGCCTCTCTTTCCTTATCTGTAAAATGAGCTGGGGAAGAAAAAGATAAACCACTCTAGTATCTTTGCCAAGAACACTCCAAATGGGTCATGAAGAGTAGGACGCGACTGAATGACTAAACAAGAACATACTTTGAGGGCATTGCCTGGGACTCTGAAAAGTTAAGTGACTTAAGTGACATACAGCCAGTAAAGGGAAGACTTCTTGATTCCAAGACTAACTCTTCATCCACTATCCCAAGCTGCCTCATAAGGTTGAACAGATACAATTCCCCCTATAGAAGCAGCTGGAAAGTCTGATTCTGGGTGAGTCATGATGATATGTTATGGAAGGCTCATGGAGAAACTGTGGAGCATGTGTAGTACACATTTTTTAATTGGTTCATGTCTGCTAACCATGTGATGGACTACAGCCTCTTAGCTGCAGTGGTAGAATTGTAGATGAGGGCGATTTCAAAAAGATGTTGGTTGGCTTCAGCCTGACTCATGCTTGTACTTCTGTTCTAAGTTTAACGCCTTCATTGACATTGACGTGTGAGAGACAATGCTGTAAAGGGAAAGGCACTGGGCCCTAGCTATTTTAGGCCAACATGTGATCGCATGAATATGGATCTCCATTCTTGGTCTACCTTAGTGATTTGTTCTTTCATTTTAAGTGGAGGAGATTTATCTGGAGGTTCCATCACAGTACTTGGTGATTTTCAAAAGGTCAAGAGAGCTAATCTACAAGAATCTGAGAGGTGAGTCCATGCTGAGTTTTGTGGCCAGTCCATCATTAATTCTCCATGTAGAAAGGATGTAGAGAAGTGAGAGGACCTAGATTTAAATCCCAACTCTACCTTTCACTATCTGTTTGACTTTAGGGCAAGTTATTTAGCCTTTTTTGGGTCTCAATTTCATCATCTGTAAAATAAGGGAGTTGAACTAAATGACCTCAAAGGACACCATTCTAGATATAAACTCATAATCTTATAAACTTTTTGAAGCTTCCAGAAAGAAGATCACATGCTGCAACATTTAGTTTGGACAAGATTAGAATGCCTCTGTACAGATGTGCATGCAGAGATTGTTATGAGGTCAGGAGGAATGCAGAGGCAGAGAAGACTTTATCCATGGAGGTTTTCAATTATGCCCAGTTGAGACTGTAGAGTATGCATCCATTCCTTAAATTGGAATTCATCCAGAATGTGAGCCTTCAGGATCTAGCCCGATAGTAACTCAGACAAGGGCTAATATGGCAGGGACACCTCCTTAGGTTGTGAGCATTGTGAGACCAATCCTATGTAGATTGTGCTAAATTTGAGCCCACTCTCCCTAAAGATGGTATAGGAAAGAGTGAGGCCTGCTGTATGGAGCAGGAATAGGAGGGAGGGGGAGTTGTATTTCTTTTCTTGCCATATCTTTGACACAAATATTCCTTTGTAAAAGCTAATCGATGTTACCTGACTAAATGGAACTAAGGAGCCAATCACTGATGGCTAGCAGTAGGGAGAACATACTTGGTGAGGGATTATGCTAATGGATTTGGAGAGAGATATCCATCCTCCTAGAAACCTAAAGGAGAGATGTATCCGGCCTTGCTCTGGGAGAATAAGCCTAGGGCATACTTATTACAATAATTGGCAATTTTTTCATTTGAGAGCTGTTTGTCTCTATCCTTTGACTGATTATCCAATGGGGAATGAATATTTGCATTAGTCCTCTTTATATTTTGGATATGAGATGCATATCAGTGTTCTTTGATGGAGAGACTTTTTTTTTTGCAATTGGCAATTTCTCTTCTTATAATAGTTGATTTTGATTCATTGATTTTGTTCACGCAAAAACATCAAATTTGTATCATTACAATCACCTTTTCTATCTTTTATGATGACCTCTATCCCATTTTGGTTATGAATTCTTCCCCTAGTCATACCTGTGAAAGGTACCTTATCTGGTTTACTTAGAATTTATTTTTTATTTTTTTTAATGGTGTGACCTTCGGTATTTAGGTTGCATAGCCACTTTTAGTTTATTGTGGCATTCAGTAAGTGCATAATTTTCGTTATGCTGCTTTTCATTTTTCTCAGCAATTCTTGCAAAATATGGAGTTATTTCTCAAGTAATTGATGTTCTTGAGTTTTTTTGAACACTGGGATATTAAATTTATTTCTGATTCTTTTTATTTTCTTTATTCCACTAATCTATTTTCTATTTTTTTTTTAGCCAGCACCTAATAATTGTGATGATTATGCTATAATTTGAGGCCTGGATGGTCTATTCTTTGGAAGCATATTTATCATTGACTAACTAAAAAGATTAATTTCAAAACTCTACGTCCAGCCCTGATATTTCCTGAGCTCTAGATTTATATTTTATTGCTTGCTAGACATCTTAGCCTGAATGTGTCTCTAATACTCCAATCTTTACATGTCTTAAACTCATAATTTTTTTCTCATTTTTTGCTCAAAATCTTTTCCTCCTTCTGACACTGTTAATAATAGCAGCATACTCCCAACTGTATTTCAAAATGTCAAAGTAATTTTTGACTTTTTTCTATCCCACATTTTTTGGGGCAGCCAAAAACTTTATCACTGGTTAACAACTTAAGAATGAAAGTAAATTTTTAAATTAAAAAAAGGAAAAATTTTCATACTCAGATGTCATTGGTTGTTCTAAAAAGGACCAATGGGAGGAGGAAGTAAAGGGATTGGCTAGCACCAAGGAAGGTCATCTTTTTTTCTAGAGAAGAGAGGGGTAGAGGGAGAAAATGACAATTTCACCCTCCTGGTTCACTCATTGGTCAGTTATCATTGTCTTGCCCTCCCAGTTAAACATCTCTTGGTGCCATACTCAAACGACCCCTACCAGCTTTAATGGCCCAATTGAAGTCATGTTACTTCTCTCCTGTTCCTTATTCAATGGCCATTTGAAGCTGTGTCATCATCTCTCTTCTTGGATAAGTTTGCAGTCACTTTCCTTTGTCCTCCTCCTTCTGCCCAGGAGCTTGCTCTACCTTAAGGTCAGTCAAGGGCAAGACCACAGGAAGTTGGGCAATGCTGGGTGAATCCCCCAACCAGCAAACATGTTCTGTTCCTTGTAAAGTTTTCCTGTTAGGTAGGAAGGTTTTACTAAGAATGGACTCCCCCCCATCCACTGACACACATACCTTAGACTATTTTTTCTTTTCCTTTTTTTTTGTCATTAGGAAGTTGACAAATATGAACATTTCTCTAAACAAAGAATAGAATACAGGGATTGTAAAATGAGACCGAGTCTCCAATTTCATGTAGCCTGAGGTTTTAAAAAAATATATTTCGACTTTAACATGGTAATTTTAACACTGCCATGCTTGTCTGGGACTGCATCTGACCTTCTATCTACTCTCTTCTGTGTATTTAGAAAAAAAGTATTCACCGATGCTATTTTCCTTCTTGTCTTTCGTGTTTAATATTGCTATTACTAACTCTGACTCCTTCCTCTAATTCTCCCCATCCTCTCCAAAAATAAAATTCCTCCCTTGTAACAAGTAAGTATTGTCACACAAAACAAATTCACACATTGGCCATATCTCATTTGTACCTCTTGTCCTCTGCCAAAAGGTGGGAAGCATGATACATCATCAGATTATCTATGATTGTTATTGCATTGATCCTAAATCTTATGTCTTTCATAGTTGCAATCCTTTATAATGCTTTAGTCATTGTATTATTACCCAAACTCCCCAACTAAGCTGGGTTAAGGAAGGGCAGTCTTATGGTATGTGTTACCTTTGGAATGTGATTCTAGAATAGTGAAAAGAATGCTTGAGGCCAATCTGCATGACTGTATGAGGAGCCGGCTTGGTCAGAAAGCTTTGATGGGTAGAGATATTTTTCATTCTGCTTTGAGAGAGCATATGTAGCTTTTCAGATTGACTTGGGGACTGATTCTAGACACGTGAGGAGGTAGAGAAAGACTTCGGAAGGCAGACATGTAGGCAAAGCCATTTCCTCAACGTGGCCCTTTATTTTCAGCTTGCTTCACTAAGAAACTGAAAGAAATTTCCCCTTC
>CM053626.1:170358117-170390373 GCA_028646595.1 Phalanger gymnotis
CATGATTTTAAGCTCTGTCAGTGTCAACCTGGTGGTTTAGTATTTGTTAGAGTAGCTAGGTGACACCATAGTTCACAGAGTTCTGGACCTGGAGTCAGAAGACCTGAATTCAAATCCAGCTTTAAACGTTAGCTGTGTGACCATGGGTAAGTCACAGCCTCTGCCTCAATTTTCTAGGCTGTAAAGTGAAGATAATAATAGCATGTACCTCACAGAATTGTTGTGAGGAGCAAATGAAATACCATTTGTAAAAGCACTTGGCACACTGTTTGGTTATATAGTTGGTACTTAATAAATTATTGTTTTCTTCTTTTCCCCTTGTGATCCAGGCATCTCACACCAATGAAGAGAAGGGATGGAGAACTTGGGCAAGCTGGGTATGCTGAATGGGTATGCTCTCATCTTGGTCTTGAGACCATTATGCTTGAGGTTTTAGTGCCTACTCTGATTTTGCCCTTCTCTGCTTGTCCCTGATTCTTCCCCCAAAGTATTTCATCTTAAATCTTGCACTTCATCCTGTATAAGTTAAAATATACTGCAATAAAGGTCCACTGTTTTATACCCGGCTGTTCTATTCTTTTGTTAAAAAAAACTGAAGTACCATAATTACAGCTAAAGACTAGAATGAAAACCGGCTCTATGAGCTGAATGGAATTTATGAAAAATTAGATATCTTAAAATTCTACTTTTAGTTTCACCTTTTTTGTTTTTGTTTTTTTGCTAAAGCTAACTATTCCCTTATGAGCAACATGATTGTAACAGAATTTGCCTTTAAGAGAATGAATGTAAAACCTATAGAACAGGCGATATCTGCCTGGTAACCCCTGGATCATGTGTAAGTTTCACCAAAATAGGAGTGATGTAATTTCATTGCAAAGGTCCATAGTTGGAACATTGTGTTCAGATTGGAATAGGACCCAGTGTGGCAATTCTTAGTTTTTAGAATCAGACACCAAGGATTTAGGCTAATTTTAGTGTCTACTAAAGATCCATACCCATTGGGAATCTGTTCATTCCCCTTTATGGGATTTATTCTCCTGTGCCTCATGACTTGCTATTTAGGGGCTTCTGCTTGCATTTAGTAAGACCCCTTTTCTCTTCTGACACTGCTACCACTCTGGTACTCATCATCTCATATCTGCATTGTTGTAATAGACCCTGCTAGTGGGTCTGCCTGATTCAAGTCTTTCCCCACTCTAATCTATTTTCCATTTAGCCACTAAAGTGATTTTCCTAAAATGCAGGTCCAGTTATGTCAGCACCCTACTCAATAAGATCCAGTAGCTCTCTGTTGACTTGGCATTCAAAGCTTTTTATAATTTGCCCTGCCTCTCACCTTTCCAGTTGGGCAACTAGGTGGCTCAGTACCAGGCCTGAAGTCAGGAAAACTTATCATCCTGAGTTCAAATTTGACCTCAGGCACTTACTAGTTGCATGACCCTAGGCAAGTCACTTAAACCTGTTTGCCTCAGTTCCTCCTCTTTAAAATGAGCTGGAGAAAGAAATGGCAAAATATTCCAGCATCTTTGCCAAGAAAATCCCAAATGGGGTCCTGAAGAGTTGGACCCTACTGAAACAACAACAACAAAAACCTTTTCAATCTTCTTATAGTTTACTCCTCAACAAGGTCTCTTCAATCTACTGTCACTGGCCTCCTGGCTATTCTATAAACAAGACACTCCATCTCTCAGCGCTGGGCATTTTTCTAGCTGTCCCTGCATGTGTAGAATGTCCTCCCTCCTCTGCTCTGCCTACTGACCTCTTTAGGCTCCTTTAAGTCCCAACTAAAATCCCTTCTTTTACTAGAAGCCTTCCCCAACCACTCTTAATTCTAGTGCCTTCCCTCTGTTAATGATTTCCTATTTATCTTGTATATAGCTTGCTTGGTATAGATTTATTTGCATGTTGTCTCTCCCATTAGATTGGTAGCTCCCTGAGGTCAGAGACTGTCTTTTGCCTCTTTTTGTATCTCCAACACTTAGCACAGGCTCTTAATAAATGTTTATTGATTATGGATTGATTGATAAGTGTTTTAGGCATATGAACTTGTTCTGAGGTTTCACGATCTTTCTATAGACTAATGATCCACATTGTCAAAAGTTCATATTTACATCTAACTTAAGTTTTTTCATGCTGGAATTAAAGTTAGTTTCCTCTTGTTGGATTAAAGAATAGCTGGTTACCATCCTCTGTGTAATAACACTTCATATGCTTGAATACTGTCATCAGGTCTCTGTTTAGAATTCTGAAATCCAGGCAAAAGAAAACCCAAACCCCAGCTCCTGTTTTACAACCCTTTAATCATCTTTGTGACTCTTTTTTTTGGAGCTTTGTACAAATTCTACCTATCACTCTTAAATGAGCCAATTTCTGGATATGGTACCTTAGTAAAGAAAGCCACTTATAGTATGAAGAGAAAGCAAAAAAAGTGTCAAAATTTTATATTCTGTACTATAGGACTTATACTGTTTATATATTACATTTTTTTGCTTCTTTGCCCCTCATGAATAATGCAAAATTTTAGGTAAACTAGATTAATTATATCTGTCTGGATACAGAAAGTTTTAAAAAAATTTATTTGTACATCCCTGTTAGATAGCATATCTTTAATACTCTTCTCTCATTGAAATGATTCTTTGTAAGTTTATTTGATGCTAGATGTACAGACTTCAATTATAATAAGATCTGAAAATTTTGTAAAATCCAGGACATTCGAAGTGGGAGAGAAGCTGGTGTTAAACTGAATCTATCAGTGATTGACAAGAGATGAAGTCAATGGGGGAATGCTTTGATTTTCTCTTAATTAACAAGATACTGAGTGTAACAACAATTCGGCTAGCAGCTGCTGTTAGCAGTTGCCAACAAGAGCAGCAACAAGAGCTACCAGTATGGGTTCTTTGATCTGCTTTTCTAAGGAAAGCAACTGTAAGAGGTTAACAGTCTCACTTTAATCAAACATACATATACTGTTCACTTAATTCAAGGGGAAAAGCCAGCACCCTGAACTTCAGAACAAATACAAAAAATTACAAACAGAGACAATATAGACAGACCTAATCACAATTCATTGTTACCAGAGAAGAACCAATGGGTCTGGGTTAGCAAAGCTGGGGGGTAGTTACAATGGCTTGCCTGGAGTCTCAACACTCCTTCTATGAGTGAGCCCCAAAGGCAAAACGCCAACCTCTGAGTTTATATGAGTTCAGGGTCAAAGGGCGTCACAACATGCAACTCAAACCCATGTAAACTAGACTTTCCCTTGAGGTAAGCAGGTCATCAAAGACTCCTGATTTAATAATAATAATAATAAAAAAAACAAAGGCTGGATTCATCACGGGCACTTGATTAAATAAGTGCTCCAAAAGAGAAAACAGTAAAAAAGGCCCACCTTAATTACTGTAACACTGAGTGATGCACACATTTCCTGGTGGGCAAAGAGATGAGGTCCATGCCACCTACCTTCTTGTATCCTCTCAACTGCCAGTCATTGCCGTGTGCTCTGATGCCTTACCCTCTGGACCACTGGGCCTTACCATATGCCCTATGGCTGGATCCTCTCACAAATGTTATCTTCACCATTAGAAAATAGACTTCTAGAGAGTAGTGGCTTTTCTATTTGCTTCCCCAGCATTTAGTAAAATGCTTTGAATATAGTAAGTGCTTAATAAATACTTATTCATTCATTCTGACACATGGACTATAATCTTTTATTTTTCCCCTCTCCTTCCCCACCAATTCCATTGAAAAATGGAATTGCAGGGCAGCTAGGTGGCGCAGTGAGTAGAGCACCAGCCCTGGAGTCAAGAGGACCTAAGTTCAAATATGACCTCAGACACTTGACATACTTACTAGGTGTGTGACCTTGGGCAAGTCACTTAAGCCCAATTGCCCTGTCTTCCCGGCTCCAAAAAAAAAAAGAAAAGAAAAATGGAATTGCAGTGCCAATACCAGGTTGGCCTACTAACTTTTATTGTATTTGATATCTCAGAGAGTCTTCCCATGGAAGTCTTGCCCTAGGAAGGGGGGGGGGGTCAATTTCTGTGGCCTTTAATAGGAGGTAGTGAAACAAGCCTACTTTTTGAGTTTCTTTGCATCCCGAGCATTTAGCACAATGGCTAGCACATAGTAGGTACTTAATAAATGTTAATTAACTGATTAATCTTCTGGGCAAGAAGAAGGAAATGGTATGCCCTGATTATTGCATAGAAATAAGCCAAAGAATGAAATAATTTGATAGTGATTTTTAACCTGATAATGATAATTCAGATCTTTACCAGGGCCATTTCATTTGAAAAACCTATTAATATTGTGAATGAATCAATAACCATCTCCTGAGGAGTGAATCTTTAGGGAAATTTTTAGTATTATTAGAATGGAAATCTGCACTGCAGTTCCAACTTAAGTCTATAGGTTCATAAATCTAGTTAGAGCTAGAATGGACCTCAGAGTACATCTAGCCCTCAGAGGCCATCTTGTCCAAATCTCCCATTTTACAGATGAGGAAATTGAGACCCAGAGAGGTGAAGTGACTTGATTAATGTCAACTAGCTGAGAATCAGAGATAGTATTTGAACCTAGGTCCCCTGACACAAGAATCAGTGGCCTTTTTCCTGTACCGCCCTTGCCCAGAAGTTTCAAAAATTGGTCTAGGCAGATTTTCTCATCAAAAGTTGAGCTTTGCTATAAAGTGAATGTGCAAATAGGAAAAGTATTGTGAATGATAAGATTTAGAATATTTTTTGAAATGTGCAGTTAAACTCTCTAAACAGTGCACCAGTACTAGAAAAAAGTGAAGTTACACAGTAATGAAGGTATCTGGAGCAGCAAAAGCAAGGGTCATGCTTGAGATGGAGGTTGTCCTGCCAACACTAGAATATAGGATAGGAATATGGTAAAAAGAAGAAGAAATGTCTGTGATGGCCTGGAGGTTTCTTGAACCCTCTATCTCCTTTCTCTACTGTTTTTTGCTGCCCATAATTCACGCCTTGAATACATTCTCTCCTTACTCCTGTCCCATGCAACCACCCTCTTTCATTTCTCCCCATTCCAATCCATTCTATGTTCAACTGTCAAATTAATCTCCCTAAAGCCTAAATCTGACCATGTTAATCTCCTTTTTCAATAAATTCTAGTGGCTTCCCATCACTCCCAGGGCTAAATATAAAATCCTCTGTTGGGTATTCAAAGCCCTTCACAATCTGCTTATATCCCCTTGTACTCTGGAGACTAATGAGATGATACTAATAAAAGTCTTAATAACATAGCACCTACTATGCGCTGAGCACCATGCTAAGTGCTTTACAAATAGGATTTGTTTGATTCTTACAACAACCCTGCAATGTAGCCGCTATCATTATCTCCTTTCTATAGTTGAGGAAACTGAAGCAAACAGAGTGACCTGCCCAGAGGTCACCCAGCTAACAGTGTCTAGGCTGGATTTGAACTCAGGTCTTCCTGACCACCACTGGTCTAGCACTTTCTCCACCGTATTACCTAGAGGGTGAACAGCTTATTCTAACAAGTAAGAAATGAATGAGACTATAGCCCAGGCACTAGGGAGCCCCTTGGGGAATCATAAACAGTTTGATGCTAGAAAGCTTAGAGGATCCTTTGCCTTTGAGTTAATATGGCGGACTCATTTTCTTGCTGGAGTGCGGTGTTCTGGCCCAGCAGCTCTGGATCTCCCAGAGAGTGGGCCTACCAGGGAGCAAACAGCACCTCCATTGTCTGAGTCAGGAGTGGGGTAAAGGTTGTTTTTGTTTTTAGTGTGAGGCAAGATTGTCAGGTCCTAGCCAGGAGTTCATAGAGTGTGCCAAAGATTCAGAGAGTTAAGCAGGAAGTGGTGAGCTGAGTCTGAGATTATAGGGAAGGACAGCAACAGTGACTGACAGTGACCTTTTCAGGAGCTGGTACTAACCACAGCCCATCCATGCTCAGGCCTTGCAGTTGTGGACATGGGCACCTTGGATTGACCTTCATTTCACCAACATAGACACTCAGCCAAGGTGGTTAAGTGGTGTCTCCAAAGACAGTGATTTATGGGCCTTCTAAAAAAGATGTAGGACACTTGGGACCTACAGACAAGAGCAGCAGTGGAAAGAATCCTGAGTTTGGAATCAGAATACATCAGAATAATTACAAACAGTGTGACTATGGCAAAGTTATTAATCTTTCTAGCCTCAGTTTCCTTGTGTCTAAAATGACTGATGGGGTTAAAGCAATATCCCAACCCTTCTCCTCATGCAAGTTAGGCTGGTTTTTCACTGAAAGCAGTAAAGCTATCCCTAGAACCTGATTGACCCAAGGGGCTAAGACTCAAGACTATATTTCCCTTGCAGCTCTCTGGTAGCCTCCAGTCTCATAAGGGCATACTAAGGTCCCTCATGTGGAGGTGAGGCCTTTTAGGCTTGGCAGATGTCCTAAACCTGCCTTCTTAACTAGACCTATTTACATATGAAGGTGAGGAGAGCCAAATCTACCGAGCTAAGTCCTGGAGTATTCTTGTCAAATATTCTTTCTATATGCTTTGGCTAAGGAAAAAAATTGTTGACTTCTGAGTCTTTTATTTCATTCCAACATCGCACCTGAACTAACAGGCTCCTGGCCAGAGTAATGCTCACTCCTAACAAGGTGACACAGTGGATGGAGCACCCAGACTGGGGTGAGGAAGAATCATTTTTATGAGTTCAAATCCAGCCTCAGACACTTACTAGATGTGTGACTCTAAGGAAGTCATTTAGTCCTATTTGCCTCAGTTTCCTCATCTGTAAAAATGAAGTGGAGAAAGAAATGAATGGCAAACCATTCCAACAAAACCCCAAATGGGGTCATGAAGAGTCAGACATGACCAAACAACAAAAACAGGAAGACTGTACTAGATGCCCTTTAAAGTCTTTTCTTGCTCTAGAACTATGATCCCCATTGGATTCATCCTACAGAGGGAACTTTACTAATGGAAAAGGAGCTTCAATTGGCAACAAAGGCCTAGATACTAGTGATGTCGAAAGGGAATATTGTTGCAAAATGAAATAATTCGATGCGTATGGCATAGTTTTTATAATAAGGGCCCATCCCTGGAGAAAACAAATAGCTATTTCCTAAATCAAGGGTGAGTTTGTTTGTTTACTTTTGCTGCTGGCAAAAAAAAATAAAAAAACTATTTCTCTCTTACATCTGTTCCATAATTAGAAAAAAATATTATTCAGCTCCAACTGGTTGTAATTACTTTGGGTGCCATATGGAGAGTTTTAAAATCATTTGCAAAACAAAATGATGATTGTTTGTAAATATGCTTTCTTTTCCTCCCATTTTATTCTAAAGGGAGTGAAATCCACATTATTATAATTTTTAATTGCCATTAAATGATGATACAATGAAATAATGCTAAAAAACTTTGCGGTTTTGAAAGCATAAATACTATGCAGCACCAGGGGACACACTCCTACCAACTTGCAAATGGATCCTTTTAGAAGAGATAACCCAGATTCACAATGCTTTATGGGCCCACATCTTTAAACCACTCAAAAACCATATTTCATGAGCCTTCACCAAAGGGTCTATTTTTATTAGCCTGCCAGAGGACACAATAAAAGTAAAGACATATAATTCAGGGATTCTTAATTTTGTATATGTGTTTATATCACAGATTCCCTTGGGCAGTCTGGTGAAGTTCATGGCCCCTATTGCAGAATACAATTTTTTTGACTTTTTTTTTGAGGGGGGTAGTTAGGACAAGTGGGGTTAAGTGACTTACCTAAGGTCACACAGCTGGTAACAATGTCAAGTGTCTGAGGCTGGATTTGAACTCAAGCCATCCTGACTCCAGGGTTGGTGCTCTACTTACTGCACCACCTAGCTGCTCCCAGAGTATAATTTTTAAATACATGAAATAAAGTACATAGAATTACAAAGGAAACCAATTATGTTGAAATATAGTTATCAAATATTTTTTAAAAGTTTATGGATCCTAGGTTAAGAACCTCTGATTTAATTACATAAGCACAGTAAGACAAGTAGTAATAGAACATTCCCCAACAAATACATACATGGATAGATGGATAGATGGAGGGAAATAGTATATTATAAGAGGGCACATATGGAGGGAACATAGGTGTTCAGGGGGCACACATAGGGAGCACTAATGGCCTGGAGCATACACACGGAGGGCGTCTGGTGACATTGTTCCAGCTGGGCCTACTTCTCAGTGGTCTCAAAGATCATGGATGGGTGCAATGGGGAAGCTAGGTGGCACAATGCATAGATGGAGGGGCTCAGAGTCAGGAAGACCTGAATTCAAATTCGGCTTCAGGAACTTCTTGGCTGTGTGACCTTGGGCAAGTCACTTCATCTATGTTTGCCTACGGATTGGTAATCACTGGTGAAAGAAATAACACGCTACTCCAGTATCTTTGCCAAGAAAACCACATTGACAGAAGTTCGCAGGGTCACGAAAAGTCTGACACAGCTGAGCAAGTGTTGCTTCGGTGTTCTGAGCTGCTGGTCTCTTCTTTGCTACCAGCTATTGGGCTGTCACTTCAGGGTATGTGCATGCTACTTTGGCCCTTAGAAGTTAGGATATACTGGCTAAAAAGCCTCTCCCTTACAAGTGTGAACTGATAGCTCTTTTTTTTAAGGTGGGTAAATTTTATTTTACAAAATAATAAAATTGTGTTGATATCTTTTGTTATTGTTTTTTTACATCATTAAAATTTATTCCAGTATTTCTCCCACTGCTTCCTCCCAGAGGACCATTCTATATATATTTAATGTTTTTTAAAGAAAAAAAAGAAAAAAAATTGCAAAACTGATTAACACATTAAAAATGTCTGAAAATGTATGCACTCTACTATACATATGGACCTCCCATCCTTCCATACTAAATGTGCTCTTGATCTTATTCCCTCCTGTTTTCTCTAGCAAGTTACAATCTCTCTCTCTCTCTCTGTTTATCCTTCTCTCTTTCTGTCTCTCTCAGTCTCTCTCTCTGTGTCTCTTTCTGTCTCTGTCTCTCTTTCTCTCCTTATATTTCTTCTCCTTTTCTCAGCCAAACAGCTACAAAAAAGTGCCTATACTCTTTGCCTCCATTTCTTCCCCTCTCCCTCATTCCTCATCTCTCAGAAATCTGGTTTCCATCTTCATTACTAACCTGAAACTGCTCTTTCCAAAGTTCCTAAGAATCTTTTAATTTGGACATCTGATGGATTTTTCTCAGTCCTCATCCCTTTTGATTTCTTTACTTCATTTGACATGGGTGGCTACCTCTACTCCTGGATTCTCTCTTTTTGAATTTTTGTGACTTTCCTCTTTTCTCACTATCTGACTGCTTCTCCTTCTATTTTCCAAGGAGCGTCTAATGGACTAAGTGGGTACCTTGAGTTCCTTTTCTTGTTCATGAACTTTTCTGAGTCCTGTGTATCTTCTTCATTTTCTGTGGTGGATGAAATAAAAGTTGTCCCAGATTGTGGTTGTGGTTGTGGTTGTTGTGTGTGTGGTTGTGGTTGTGGTTTGTCCTTCAATCTTGAAGAGGACCATGATATCAGGGAGATGATGATATGACTTGCAATTGACTTTGATTTGAGGGAGGGAGGCTGTGCAAAGTCATCGGCTTCACTTTCTCCTCCAGAGCCATCTGGGTCCAGTGGCCATATATTCATCAGGATGACTGGAGATGACCCAGAATGCAGTGGGAGACCATGGCCCTTTTAAGCTAAGGTCTTTCTAAGGTACTTACTTTGAGTGGGCAATGCCCATTCATTGAATAGGCCTCTTTAAGAAGTGAGTCTAGGGATGGCCCCTTTATCAAAGTGGGAGGGGAAGACCCTCAGGGTTGTTAACCAAAAGAAAAACAATTACTATTTACATTTATTCTGAGCCAGGAGGGCCCAAAAAATCACCATTAAGTGATGCTTGGCCAGGGACAATTGTCCAATCCATGAGATCCATAGTGAATTGGGTTTAAGTCTTGGCCTTTGAGAAAGAAATCTAGCCAGTAAACCCCAAGTTAGCTATGTAGCTTTTCACTATCAAAATTTACCCTCCTTTGGCAGAACATCCTCAGGTAAGGGAAGAGGAGGAGAACAGAAGAGGGGAGGGAAAGGGAGGGGAGGGGAAATAGAAAAAAATAACTACTAACAATAGGTCCCCTCCTTTCCCCTCCCCACCTCTCCTCTCCATGCCTCTTGGTATTCTGCCCAAAGGAGGGTAAATTTTGATTGCCAAAAGCTACCCACCTAACTTGGGGTTTACTGGCTAGATTTCTTTCTCAAAGGCCAAGCCTTAAACCCCAAAGTTGTCTCATATCCAATATAAATATCATACATTGAGTCCCTTGTGGGAGTTGAAGACCTTGTTATCCACTTTTGGGGAAACTTAGACACAAGCTCTATCTAAGCCTTATTTTAGAGAGTTTTTCTGAAGAAATGGTGACAAGACCAAAGAAGAGAAACTTATCATTTTGGGCCAGAACTCAACTTAGTCTCTGTGAGGTTGGAGTTCTTAGTGGTGCAGGGAGGGGAGGAAGATTGTAATGCTGGGATACAGGTAACAAAAAGAAAAACAATCTAGCAAAACTGACCAATTCTACAGTTATGTCCATGTCTGCCACACTTGGTCTCCACAGTCAACTGACAACAGGATTCGATTTGGTTGTAGTATTTATTCAGAGTTCAATTCCCATTTATTGTTACCTTTATTTACTATTTTTTATAGCCATTGTGTATATTGTTCTCTTGTTTCTCCTTACATTGTCCTACTGTATATCACATAAATATTCCCATGTTTCTCTGAATTCTTACATTTGTAATTTTATTCTTATAATAATATATATGCCACAATTTGTTCACTTTTTTTTTCTCCAAGTTGGGGAACCATTTTGTTTCCAGCTTTTTTGAGTTCAAAAAGTGTTGCTATGAGCATTTTTGAACTTTTCTTTTTGTCTTCAGCTTCTTGGGAGATACCTGCTTAATAGAGAGTAACTATTTTTTGCATAAATCCAAATTATTTTAAAGATCGTTTGGACTAATTCATGGCTCCACTAATAGTGCACTAGTGTGCCCGTATTCTCATAGCCTCTCCAACGTTATTTCCATCTTTAATCATCTTTGCATACTCAAATACTCATTGATTGATTTGTCAATTTTAAGAGTGAGGCAAAACAGCAGTTATTTTATTTTCTATCTCTCTTGTTACTAGTGACTTGGAGTATTTTTTTATGTGCTTCTGATAGTTTGTTATTTATTCTCTCGAAAATTGCTTGGCAGTTTTCAGAGGAAGAAATCCGAGCTATCAATACAAGTACAAAAAATACTCCAAATTACTGCTAATTAGAGCAATGCAAATGAAAAGAATTCTGAAGTATCACTTCACACCTATCAGATTGGCTAAGTTGACAAAAAAAAAGCACAATGGCAAATGGTAGAGGCACTGTGGGAAAGACTGTACTTTAACATCTATTGGTAAAACTATGAACTGGACTGAGCCTTCTGGAAAGCAACTTGAAACGATGCCCCAAAAGCTGTTAAACTGTGCATACTCTTTGATCCAGCAATACTATTGCTACTAGGCCTTTACTCCAAGGAGATTTAAAAAAAGGAAAAGGTCCCATATATGCAAAAATTTTTTATAGAACTCTTTATTGTGGGAAAGATATGGAAACTGAGAGGAATCCCATCAATTGGAGAATGGCTAATGAACTTACGTTATAGGAATATGACGGAATACTATTGTGCTATATAAGAAATGATGGAGATAGCTTAAGAAAAGACTAGGAAGATTTGTATCAACTAATGCAAAGTGAAGTGAGCAGAACTAGGAGAATGAGGTATAAAATAACAACAATATTGTAAATGTAAACAACTTTGAAAGACTTAGTATCTCTGATTATTGCTAGTTTTCTTGACTTTTTCTTGCCACTAGACTTTGATGACTCAGGAAAAGAGAGTGAGGGTGAAGACTTTGTTCAACACAGCCTTGCTTAAATCCAATTCATGCACAAGTCAAGGCTTCACTCATGATATCCTTGGTACTCTGAAAATGCAATTCACTCACAAGTCAAGGCATCACCCATGGTATCATTGGTCCTCTTTGAATATGCAATTCACCCACAAGTCAAGGCATCACCCATGATATCCTTGGTACTCTGAAAATGCAATTCACTCACAAGTCAAGGCATCACCCATGATATCATTGGTCCTCTTTGAATATGCAATTCATTCACAAGTCAAGGCATCACCCATGATATCATTGGTCCTCTTTGAATATGCAATTCACTCACAAGTCAAGGCATCACCCATGATATCATTGGTCTTCTTTGAAAATGCTGGACCAACAACAACAAGAAGCTCTGATTATCTCAGTGAACAGCCACAATTCCAAAAGACTCATGATGAAACACGTTATCAACTTCCAGATAGAGAAATCATGGACTTAAGAGTACAAATTAAATTATCTTTTGTTTTGTTTTCTGTGAATGTGGTTAATGCAGGGATTGTTTTTATATGACTATACATATTTGTAATAGGTTTTGTTTTTCTTGCTTTCTCAATGGGCTCTGAGGAAGGGGTGGAGGAAAGGAAAATATTTGGAAATGAAAATAAAATAAAATTTAAAAAAACTGTTCCTATCCTTTGCCCATTCGTTTATTGGTGAACAACTTTTATATATTTCTGTCAATTCCTTCTCATTGAATATCAAAGCCATGTCAGAAATATTTGTTATGAAGAGTTCCCTCAATCTACATTTTTTCTTCTTATTTTAAGTATAATGCCTTTTTATGCCAAAGCTTTTTAATTTTATGTAATTGAAACTATTTTAGCTTTTGTCCTCTCCTTTATCTCTTGTAAGAATTTTCTCTTAGCTATTACTGTGAAAGGTACCTCCTTCTACATAATTATTTTTCAGTACAAATAATTACCTTTTTAAGTGAGACTTCACAATATCAGGTATTCTTACAGTAGACTACACCTATGTCATTTTCATGATTTTCTCTTTCCATTTCACTCCACGTTTCTTCGTTGATATAACTGTGCAAGTTGCTTGTCCTTGGGTGTGTGGGAGGACTTTGGGAGCTCAAGAGTTTTCACTGACAGTTTTGAGGAAAATATTCAGGAGGAAAGAAGGCAGTTGAATGAAGAGAGACAGCTGTAGTATAATAGAGGACTTATGGTTTCAAGAACTAGAAGACCTACTTTCAGATCATGGCCAAATGTTATCTGTGTGACCTTGGGCAGGTCACTTATCCTGTCTGAGCCTTATCTGTAAAATGAGGAGTTGGACTAGATATTGGGACATAATCCAAATAACAATTAGTTAATTCTAAGCTCTGACTGGATTTTTAGAACCGTTGTACAAATAGACAGTCCAAGAAATTGTTCAACATGTTCACAAGACTTTGCCTAATCTCTTCAGTAGTGAATAACAAAATCTCCTGGCTAGTATTATCAGTGACCTTATAGATGGATTTTGTTATTGTTGTTGGTTCTTATGTGTAATACTTTCCTTGACCTAAACTTGCATGGCCAAAATACTCATTTTTTTTCTCTTCCCCATGGTGTTCTTGGAAGAACATGGAGAGTTTACGGCCAAGGAGATTGTGGATGGAAAGACTTCAGATATGCCTCCATAATTTGGTGTGTTGGGAGGGCTATAGGTTGGAACTTGGGAGACCAGGTCTCAAAATTTGTGGAAATATTCCACAATCAATATCTTCAATGTAAAGGCCCAAGGCCGAGGGAGGTATCCTGGGAGGAGATGAGATGTTTATGCCACATAAACCATCAAAATATATGACATCATTAGGGAGAATATGAAAGCACAGCCAACCTCACCCTACCTTAAGAAACCATGGTACACTCTAGTGGTTGACTGATACTAATTACTCCTTTGCTATTTAAACTCTGGAACACCACTTGCTCTTTTCCTGTATTGGTTTTATGGGCCTCTATAACTGTATGCATCTGTTCCAATTTGTGTTCCTGAGAAATTGTTTACTTATTGGGTTTGGTGGCTCGGTAGTTTAAATTATTAACAAGCCTATGTCATATTTCTTTGAATATAATTTAATATAAAATTTATTGTTTTACAGGGTATGAATTATGCTATATGAAAATAAAGCTTTTATTTTTGGATAATAGCTGTCATTTTAAACCATCTAAGACAGCCTAGAATAGTGCCAATTACTTCTCCTGTCTTCCATTTCCTTTGCTTGGGCCGGGTGGGATTGGACAAGAATAGACAGATCCCAGGAAACTGGCTTTTGGGACATTGTGGCTCATATATGCCAACTGAGTGATGTTAGTATAAGGTATATAAGCCTGGAGCTATTGATTAAAGCCCTAGTAGTCTAAGCATTGAGCACAGGTGATTTGAAAGTGACCAGTTAATCTTATCTTTAGTTGTGGCCCTGGTTTGAGTCATAAACTTAGTAGGAAAAACAACGTACCTCTCCAATAAATGTTGGTATGATGTGGGGGTTAGCAATCGGAGTTTCAGTAACTGAAATAAAGGCAAATGCATGGGAATACTTCTGAAGTTTTTCAGAATTTCTATTTCAATGAACAAATACTTTCTCTCCCTCCTACCTCCTGCCACTGTTGACAACAGAAAAGAAAAACAACTTTGTAACAAATACACATTGTCAAGCAAAACAAATTCCTGCATTGGCCACATCCAAATGTCTCATTCTGCACCCTAAGTCATGTTATTATTAGGGGGTGGATACCATGTTTCATCATTGATCTTCTTGAGTTTGGGTTGGTCACTGTGTGCTTCAAAGTTCTTAAGTCTTTTCAAGCTGTTTGTATCTACAATGTTATTGTTGTTAGATAACTTGATCTCCTCTTTCTCTTCAATTCATTCTGCTTCTGTTCACGTAAGAGTCTTCCCAAGTTTCTCTGAAATCATCCCTTTCATGATTTTTATAGCACAGTAGTTGGAAAACTTTAGGGAAAAATAAGGCCAATCGAAGGAAGCCTAGGAAATTCATAAATCCAAGAGGTTATGGTTAAAATCCAAGAGGCTATGGACTAGGAAGCCAACACTAGCAAACAAGTTCCACTGTTTTCTGGGATCTGCCACAGAGCCCAGGCTAGACGCACTGGGCTTGTGTGAAGTGAAATGGAAGGGGAAATTTTATTTGGGAAAAACATCTTTGTTGTAATCATGGTTACTCATAAGGACTTGTGATTTATTTCCTTCTCATTTTAAATCAAGTCCAGACAAGGCAGAACACAGCAACCAGAATATAAAAACAACAGCATGCCAATTAGTAGGGTAGAGGAATTAAGGGAAGGCCCATCTGGCCAAGGATATGGTAGTTAAGGTTTATATGTTGCCTTCTCATTGTTCTCCCATTCAGTGTTTCCTCTGGTTTTTGGGGAGAGGTCAACATAGAGGGGGCGAGAAAAGCAAAGCAAGTGATGTGTATACACATTGTTCCTGCTGATGGGGTTCTTTGTTGCTAACCAAATCTTTAACTCCATGTGCTTTAGGGTGCAGGGCAGCTAAACTAAAGGAAATATATCTGAAAGCAAAATTTTCTAGCCTTTCTCCTTATTCTATTTTTACTTATCGCTACAACTTGCGCACAGTCAACCTCCCTCACCCAAAATCAAATTGCTTCGTCTATAGCTGATACCTCACGAACATTGTTTCCTGCTTCTTACTTATTGGATAATGTCAT
This sequence comes from Phalanger gymnotis, assembly GCA_028646595.1. Taxonomy (NCBI): domain Eukaryota; kingdom Metazoa; phylum Chordata; class Mammalia; order Diprotodontia; family Phalangeridae; genus Phalanger; species Phalanger gymnotis. The sequence goes on from CM053626.1 coordinate 170,373,794, forward strand.
CAGTTGTTTCAGGGGGGAATTCAGAAAGAGTGAATGACTTTGATAGATGGAAAGGTAAGAGAAGCCCAAGCATACTTAACATTGTGTTCCAGCCATTGTCATCTCTGTTTATCCCTGAGGATTGAAGTAAAATGTTAGAATGGGAATGACTTGAAAGAGTTGGAAGGAAGGAAAAAAGGAAGGAAACAATACTTTATCAAGCACTTATTATATTGTACCAGGCACTGTGCAAAGTGTTTCACAATTATTATTTCATTTGATCATATGAGATGATTTTAATAAGAACAATACATAACGATAGAAGTTTAAGTTAAAAGAGATAATTATCATCTCATTTGATAAACTGAGATATCTGTAAAACGCTCATCACAGTGCCCAGCACATAGTAAGTGCTATATAAATATATTATTATTAGATCCTCATAGTAACCCTGGGAGCTAGATGCATTATTATCCTCCTTTATAAACTGAAGAAGACAAAGGTTAAGTGATTTGGCCACTAGAATCTGAGGCTGTTTTGAACTCAGGACTTCCTGAGTCTAGGTCCAGAGTTCTATCCATTGCACCACCTAACTGCCTCTAGACAGAAGTTTTGGGTTCCATCTATCACTTATCAATTAGTCTGTCATTTATCAATTTATTCAGCCTCTCTATGCTTCAGAGTCCTCTTCTATGAAATGGGAATAATAAGACTTACATGACTTACTGCATAGAATTATTATGAGCAAAGTACTTTGTTAACCACAAAATCAGTATTATTGTTATTATTTTTAATCTTTACATGTAATGTAGCAAAACAAGATATGTTTATTCTGTATCCCCTGATGATTTCCTCCATGTCATTAAGCTGGTACTGGATATCACAAACTATCTACCCTTGTATTTTGGTTTGAGCCCTAGGACCCATCTAAGTTACTACTCCTTTGGTTTCTCCTCTGAGCTCTGGACACAATCTCTAAAAATACAGAGTGACATCTCAAGTTCAACATGTTCAAAACTAATCTCATTAATCTTCACCTAACCTTGCTCTGCCTGTCTTCACTATTTGTCAGCAGCACCACTGATAGGAAGGAGGCTGCCTGGTTAACCTCTTTTGCAATATTGTAATGAACAGTTGACACCTTTTAGTTATTTGGAATTCATAGGGGGCAGAATATTTTGTCCTCCCATTTTGACTCCAGTTAGAACAATTATTTCAATAAAATTTATGTTGACTTCATAGAAGAGATTGCTTTTTGTTTATGGAGAAGGCACCCCCCCAAAAAAAACCCCAAACAAAAAAACAAAACAAAACTCGACTTCTTCCTCGAAAAAAGAGGGAAACTTCCATGGACCTTTGGATTTGGCAAAGTTTGGAATGTAGAAAATAACCTATTGTTTCCATCTATCAGAGGGGAAGAGGTGAGGAAAAGGAGCACCATGTTAATGAACCTTACTGGAGGTAGTAGTTGGGGCCCCAAGAAATAGGTCTTCTGAAATCTTCCTCTTTCTTTAAAATTGTGCAGGAAGAGAAGCAAATCCTTTTAGCTCTGCTCCTCTGCCCTGCTTCTCTTCTGGAGGACCGGGCAGTAGACAACACTGTTGCTGGGGGAATGGTATCTAAATGGCTTCTTTTTTGGCAAAGAGAAGAGCAACCACAATCATTTTCCTTCCTTTTCCCTCTTTTTGCTGGAAGTTAGAAGATCCGTGTGGCCGCATCTCGAGAAAAGCTCAACTGGGTCTAGGAAAAGTATCCTTTTCCAGTAACCAGTCAGAAATAATTAATTGTCTAATATTTTAAGAACTGTGGCTAAGGATTCTAATTTTATCATATAGAAGTTATTGTTGATGCATTTCTATTATATGTTTGTCTAGCCAGGCATTTCTTCCAGAGATCCTTGTACTTGATAGACCCCACTAAGTTCCTCTCTCTCTCTTGAGCAAAATTGTGTTTGATTTTTTAGTGAGATTTAGACTGCTAGATGTTAATGGATTTGGAGTGTTGTCTCATTAGGACTACCATTCACCCAGATTCCCAGTTTCAAAACCTTGATTGGCGTTATCTTTGCCATTTCCCTTTATCACACTTTTTAATTCCAATTAATTATTAAATGCTAACTTCTGCATCTGTTGCATATTTTCCATCTGTCTCTTTCTCTGTAGTCCTGCTAATGCTAACACTTGTATAGATCCCCATAATCAACCACCTGAAGTCTTCCCATTCTCATCCTCACTCTCTTTCTTTTCTAGTTAATTCTTCATACCACTGACAGAATACTTTTTCTCACTCACATGGCTGTTTTTGCCATTCTTGCATTCAAAAGTCTTCTTAGCTTCCCTATTGCCTACCATGTAAAGTTCAGGTTTCTTTGATGCACACTCAAGACTCTTTCTACAATCTGATTGCATCCTAGACTATCCTGAGCCCCCACCTCACTCCCATCCCAACATCCAAATATCCCCTGTATTTTCCTGCTTCTGTGTTTTTGTTCATGCTCTTTCCTAGACTTGGAACACCAACCATTCTTTCTCCCACTTTCCTTTTGGATTCCTACCTATCTTTTATAGACTAGCTCAAATGAGAGTCTCTCTAAGAAGTTTTCCATCTTTTCTTATCAGTAATAATGTTTTTCCTTAGGCTTCATGGAGTTCTTTCAGTTGTACTTGTGTTTTATTGTGTATCATAGTTATCACTATATGTATTTTACTTTTATCCCACCCTACTCCATTCCATTCTTCCCTGCCCTGTCATCCCATCCCATCCCAACCCATCCCATCCCATCTCATATCATCCCATCCCAATACCAATACCATACATTTCATTTCATTGCATCCAATACCAATACCATACCTTACCATACTTGTACTATAGTATAGGTGTTTTACTTCCCTAGTAGACTTTAAACTCCATGAGGTCAGAAACTTCTTATTTAAACTTTATATCTCCCCTAGAGCTGCACATAGTAATAAATGTTGTTGCATTGTTTCTATATACAGGAGGCTTTCTGCATGCAGTATTAATGATTTGATATTTAGACTATTCGTAGTGTGACAGATTATATAGATGATAGATGCTAGGATTTCACATGAGCATGCTGTCTGGATTATATCCATCTACAATTGTCTCTTTCCACAAATGTCTTCAATCTGTAGCATGCAAGGGGCAGTCACATATTTAATTTACCAACCTCAATTATACTCAAATAAGTTCCTTTCTCCTCCCACCAGCCCATTTGGCTGAGAAGTCCATTTGGAAGATGCAGCTAATCTCAGGTTCTTTATAAATCTAGGAATATAACCTGGAATAGACTTAGGTTTTTTTTTTTACTGGAAGATCTCTCATTTATGCTCTTAAGCCTCATTCGATGCTTTTAGAAACATCATTTCTTACTTATATCCCCTCATTCTTAGGATTTGATAATTTACTCCCCCCCCAATGGTCATGTGATTTAATAAAGACAATAAGACATATCCGATGGTAGGATAGCCAAGCAAACTAAGTTATAAAGAAGTGTTCAAATAGCAAGCTGCAGTGAAACTGCTGAGCATGATCAATTCCCCCACAAACCTCCTTCTAGTTAGTAGAAGTGGGGAAAAGAATACAGAAAGCGTTTGCTCGGTTTTAGAACTTGCTGAGATTTCTTCAACAAAGCTGATCTGAGAAAAGAAAGGGAGAGTTTTCTAAAGTTTTGGAACTCATTCAGGTTTCCCTGTAAATACTTTGAGGGAACAGAGGAGGAAGACATAGCTGCTGGATGTTGGCGCACTTTATCCTGGCCTCATTGTGGCTGGGCAGACTCACCTAGCTGGTCTTGAATCCGCCTTCATCTATTTTTCATTCTTGTCCATTTGTTTCTTGCAGTGTTCTTGGTCAGTGGTGTCAAACTCAAATAAGAATGAGGGCTGCTAAAACCAAATATAAAGATTCCTGTGGGCCACATGTTGACTTAGAAAATCATATAACAATATTATCTATGTTTTGTTGCATTTTTATTTTAAAAAATATTTCCTAATCATATTTTAGTATTATGTGCACATAGATGCCATATGTTGGACACTTCTGCTTTAGGACCCTGTATTGGCCCCATGGCTCTCTGTGAGTGTTTCCAGTTTTTGTTTCACTCTTCCTGGATGCAGCAGTAGCACCAGGGGGTGTCTCACCCTACCCTGCCATTATACTCCTGCTGTTCTACAGAAGAAAAATATGGAAGCCAAAGGAGTGTCTTTTTTCACCTCTAGCCATTCAAAGGGGGAAACATAATAACAGAAAAACAATTCAGCATGATCCTGCCATTTTATTTGTGAGACCATATTCTCAACTTTCCCAAGAATTTACACTTACTTGAATCTGATTCAGTACTTGGCAGTGCTAGGCAGTACATACTGTAGGGGTTGTTGGCTTTTTGCCTTGTGATGATGTGTTATCACAGATCAGAGGTTCCCAAACTTATTTGTCCTACTGCTTCCTTTAAAAAAAATTACCACTTTCTTTAACCCTTTGATTTTTTAAAAATTCACATCATTTAAAAATATTTTTTTAAAATGACATCTTAAATTTAATAATTTATTGTAAATATGTGGGTTTTTTTCCTGTATTGAAATTTTGATGATGCAATATTGCATCATGTAAACATATAGCATCATATTGTAAACAAGTCATTACATGCACATATTCCTGCTGATACATGCTGGACTTCCTGACAATGCGCTACAGGCTCACCTCCCAACACTTGCTTGTTAAACCCTGTCAGCAGATTTGACCGCTGATCAGTTATAACTTGCGTTTTGTGTGTTTATTTGGAAAATAATGTAGTCACTATGACTTTAACTCTATTATATAACAGATGAAACATGTACCAATGGTTTTTCAAAATTTTCTTATCTTCTCTTCTTTCCTCACGCTTCCACCACCCCCTTATTTTTATTCAATGCCCTCCAATTGAACCCAAGGCTACTATTGCCCCCGGATCATTCCAGCGCCCCCCAGAGGGTGGTATCACCCACTTTGAGAACCTATGCATAGAGCTAGGGGTGGGGAACCTGTGGCCTTGAAGCCACATGTGGCCCCCTAGGTCCTCAAGTGCAGCCTTTGACTGAATCAAAACTTTATGGAACAAATCCCCTTAATAAAAGGATTTGTTCTGTAAAACTTGGACTCAGTCAAAAGGCTGTACCCAAGGACCTAGAAGGCCACATGTAGCCTTGAGGCTGCAGGTTCCCCAACATCATGACCCTTCAACAGGGATCAGGATCAGAGCACAGATCCTAGGTCAAATTTAGAGTTCCAAGATATTCTGCCTGTCATAATAAGGTCTACTGCTTACACCTTTGGTATAGATTCTATACCAGATAGTTAATAACACAAGGCACTTGAATTATTTTACAGCTATAACACAACACATGATAATATGACATTGAAAACATCTTTTGTACCCACTGAGCTCATATAGGGTGTTTTACATGTCCTTAATTTTTTCTTTCAGTGATATTAGCACTATCCTGCATTTATGCTGTATATAAGGTATCATTCATAATACATTTCAAAGCAAATATAAATTGTGAATGTTATACATCACAAAAATAAAACAATAACATGGTAGATTTTTACAAAGAAGACTCACTCCAAGGGGGCTTACTCCAAATTAGAAAGGTACTTGTCAAGTTGGACAAAATGGCTTTTTTAAAAAAAATCTGAGGTTATAATAATAATAATAGCCAACATTTATATAGCTCTTAAGTGCTTTACAATTAGTAATTCACTTAATCCTCACATAAGCCCTGCGAATTAAATGTTATTATTATCCCCATTTTACAGGTGAGGGAAAGGGAGGCAAACAGAAGTTAAGTGCAGATTTGAGCTCATGTCTTCCTGCCTCTAGTCCCAGTGATTTATCCATTATGCCACATAACTGCAGCTAAGTTAAAGACACTAGTAACTATAGGGACTACACTATTTTTGATCCCAGTTACTAGCACACTCATTCATCCCTCCAGTTAAATGTTAACCTATAGAGCAGGAATATTTTAATATCTAATTCTAGAACAACCTTTAGAGTTCTTTGCCTGTTTTGGTGTCATGGACAACTTTGGTAGCCTGGTGAAACCTATGGACTCCTTCTCAAAATATGATTTAAAAAAAAGCTGAATGAGAGCCAACTATATTGAAACCGTCTATTTGTCTGTCTAAACAAGTTAATGGACCCTAGGTTAATAACTCTTACTAGACAGGGAAAAGAGACATCTAAAATGGGGATGGTGATGTTTCACATAGTAGTGAAATGGTGACAGGTGGGTCCTGCCCGAATGAATTCAACCCAAGCCTTCTTTCAGGCAAAGAAAAGCATCTTTGTTAAAGATCCACCTTATTGGCCAGAGTCTTAAGGAATCTGAACATTTGTCTTGCTAATGCGAGGGGCCAGATTGAATCTGAGCACTTTCCTGGAAACAAGATGGATCTTACATACAGAAAGACTGTGGGAGGGATCTAGGAGTGGCCAAGTAGTCTGGGGTGACTGGAGGAGGGGTCTAGGGAGGATCTTGATGGGAATGGTCAATAGGCTGGTATGACTGTGAGATAACAGAGAAGGGCTCAAGAATAACAGGGACCTGGACCTCGTGGTCAAGGGAGAATGAGGTCTAGATAGTACCTAGGGTGGAAAATCTAGGGCGGGGCCAGGTACAGACAATGACAGGACAGTTGACTGAGATGGGTAGATGCCTCTGGTGAAGGCCAGATCAAGTGGGGAAATTCAAGAGAGTTCAAGGGAGTTTCCAGAGCCTGTACCCAGTCAGTAGTGCTATTGTTGATGCTTGATTTGGACTTTCTCTAGCAAACTACAGAGAAGTCATGTTCCTTGATGGCCGGGAGTGGATTTTCTAAGCCTGGGAATGAAAATCTTTAATACACAATATCATTATCTTACAGTAACTGAAAGACAAACACCAAGGTATGAAAGTAGCCTGATGTTTTGTTATGTTGCCCTTTTTCTCAACATTATATGGCCAAAAGATGGAGTGAATAAGAGGCTGTGGAATATACAAATTATTTTAAATTTGTGGTATTACATAAGGGCAATAATTACCTGTATAGTAACATAAATATCCAATAGTTATCCAGATACTATGAAAAATTCAATAATAATACAAAATTAGTATTCTATATCATATTATTAATACCTAATAATCCATAATCTAAAACCCATCATGCTTCCCCCCCTTGGTTACATGTTCAAACATGAGCAAATAAGAGGCTAGTTGGTCACAAAAAAATCTTTAAATGGGTGTTTAATGTTACAAATATTATAGGAGTTAAAAAATGATGGTATGTTTCAAATTTCAACATGTATCAGTCAATCAACTAACACTAATTAAAGGCGCACTGTATGCCAGACATTGTGCTAAGCACTGGGGGTTAAAAAGAAAGAAAAACCAGTCCCTGTTCTCAAAGAGCTCACAGTCTAATTAATGGATCAAATTTCCTATTTATATTTCTCCACATTCTTTGCCTTGAACCACTGTAGTACAGGTGTTGTGTGCTGTTTTCTTTGTTTTGAGAAGGGCACATTGATTAATATGAAAATTTCAGGGAGTCTGGCAAGTGTACAAATATTCCGTGTATAATAAAGAAACCAAGGATCTCAAGTAGAATTTAATGACTTTAAAACATAAGCAAGCCAATTAAGTTGCCTTCTAAGTTTATGTATACTTCTAGTTTGGTCAGGGTTGAAGGTATAGCATTTTTTGAATAAGGGGACATACTTTATATGTATCATTGCTGCAAAACCACTTTCCCAACATGGCCAAAAATGGTTCATGGTTTTCTCATGCTTTGGAAAAATAGCTTTGTATATAAGTGATCTTATCTCTATTTAAAGTTCAACATAGACTTTTAAGCAAACGAAATTCACAATGTGGTCACAATTTGCTGATGTAGGTTGCAGTAAAGTTTACGACTCCAACACTAATAATCATTGCTGGGCCCAGGAAGGTGGAGCACTACACCCAATCTCTTATCCACTAAGGGTTCCCTCTGTTCTGATTTACACTGGGTTTAGTTCTGGGGGATCCGGGTCTTTAATGAGAATATTTAGGTTCCTTTTCTCACTCACGCTTTTCTCTCTCTTTGACTCGTTCAACTTCTACCCTGGAGCTTATCAACTGAACAGAGTTTGAAATATAGATATTTTAAATATAGACTTTTGCGATTTTATAAGCACTTTATTTCATACACATTCCTATTGAAGCTGATACATATATAATGTATATACATATATATATATATAAAATACACACACACACACATAAAACTATTTCATAGACATTTCTTCAGTCAGAGTTTGATAAGGTGTTTGACTCAAGGCCCTTTTTATCTTCTCTCAAGGCTGCTGCCTTTCAATTTAAAATTACAACCTAAGCATTTCAAAACCATAACATCCAATATTTTTTCAAACTGCACATGTGGTTTACATTCTTAAAGATACAGTAAAAAAAACCCTTTAAATAATAAAGCACACTTTTTTCAAATATAAAACAGATCTCAGTTTATGAAGTGTAGTGGACAGGGCACTGGAACACTGGGCTTGGAATCAGGAATGCCTGGGTTCCAATACTGCCTCAGTTACTTGCTGTTTGACCCTGGGAAAGTCACTTAATCTCTTTAATTTTTCTCATCTGTAAAATGAAAGACTTGGATTCAGTGGTCTCTAAGGTCCATTCGAGCTTTAGTTCTGTATTTTTATGAAAATGTTATTTCAAAAAGGACCATACATAGTGGTGGTTAGATGGTCAGAAAGCAATAGCCCAGGCAATAAAAAGATTAAAAGGCTCTCTGCCTTCCTAGGGCTCAGCCCAAGAGGACTGGTCATAAACACTCACATTTTTCACTCCCAACTGAACACACCTTAAACATAAAACTCACTAAATTAAGCAATTCAATATCTTTTCCATATTCTGTCTGTAATCTGACTTTAATTAGTTGAGGCTATTTTCCCTTTCTCATGAAACAGACATTTTCATATTCAGTAAATCTTGTAAGACTGATGCTGTCTCTATTTAATCCCCCCACCTCCCACCCCATTCCTGTAGTGAACAGCTCCAAGTGGAGAGAAAAAAATCCTTTAACTTTCTTTTCTTTCCTTCTTCCCTCTCTTTCTTCTCTCCATATCTTTCTTTCTTCCTGTCTTTTTCTTTCTCTAGTCCTTCCTCCTTCCTTCTTTTCTTTCTCTTTTTTCTCTTTCTCTTTTTGTTTCTCTCCTTCCTTCCTTCCTTCCTTCCTTCCTTCCTTCCTTCCTTCCTTCCTTCCTTCCTTCCTTCCTTCCTTCCTTCCTTCCTTCCTTCCTTCCTCCCTCCCTTACTTCTTTCCAGAACATAATTAAACAGACCTGTCTGCCTCAGAGATCCACAGGTAGGAAAAAGGGAGGCTATATGAAAAAACTCTACAACTCTCAGAAACCACTTTGGTTACTTTCAGCCAGGCTTCACTCTAGCTGGGTCAAATTCTGATGGAGATTAGAAGCTGGAGACAAAGAAGGGTGTGTTGGGGTGGGGCTTGCTTTCACTGACCCACAAGGAAGGGGTGGGAGTCAGAATTCTCCTTTCCAACCCTGCCGGTCACTTTACCAAAGAGAAGTTTGATACTTGTGACTATTTGCTGGGGCTTTACTTCTACCTAGTCTAAGACTTTGTTAGGTCTAGAGGGGTCTGACAGTATCTTTTTATCAGTGATAGCGGGAGAGGAATCAGGCTACACGATTCATTCACACACTCTTAGGGTGAGTTCAGACCATACAGACTTAAATTGAGAAACCTCCCACCAGCCAAAGGAAATGATTAGATGGATTTTTTTTTTCTCTCGGATTCCACATGAGGAATCTGCATGCAAGCCGAAGCAAAACAAGAGCCCCACTCCTTAGGAACCAGCCAGCTCAGGCGGAAACAGGAATAAACCAGCACAGGAATAACTGATTCATTAGAGGGGGAAAAAATTCAGATACTTCCAGTTCTGGTCTGTGAGCCTATGGGCAGCTTTTCTCAGAGCTATCAAAAGATATTTTACAAGACTCCATCTCACTTTCACAGGATCCTGGACCTTGAAAGGAGGCAGTCTTGTTGGCCTCCTCCTCCAGATTTGTATGTTGCCTTTTCTGGCCAAATTGCACAATAGCTGTTCTGGTAAAAAGACCACTTGCTGCTTACAGCAAGCCAGTAAAAGCAAGCTAAAGTAATACAGAAGACACAGACACACACATGGTCATAGGGAGACTCCTTTAATTTGTAGTGGGTATGCTCTGTCTGGGCTCACTAGCCCAGAGTTATCCTCCTCTGGGTTCTAGGGAAAGAAACAAGTACTTACTAAGTGCCTACTATGTGCTACACTGTGCTAAGCACTTAAATATCCCATTTGATTCTCACAACAACCCTAGGAAATAGGTGCTATTATTATCCCCATTTTAAAGATGAGGAAACTGAGGCAGACAGAAGTTAAGTGACATGTCCGGGGTCACACAGCTAGTGAGAGTCTGAGGCTAGATTTGAACTCAGGACTTCCTGACTCCAGGTCCAACACTCTATCTGCTGTGGCTACTTTAGAAGTACTCCTAAAAGCTTAGGTTTTTATAATATTGTTAAGTCAAATCCCTATCCTGTGTGTCTTTTCCCCTTCCCCCTCTTATTATTACCGCAGACTAAAACTTCAGTTCCATTTAGCCAATTAATGTCAATCAGACTTTACAAAGGGATTTTTAAGATACAGCAAAAAGGGAAATGGAAATATAAAGCATAAACCTTCCCCTCCTTTCCCTTCCCCTAACACCTCTGTAGAACTCTGCTCTATACCACCTTGGTCTCTGGAGAGAGCGGGCTCAGAATTTAGAAGCTGCTACATGGTATTGGTCCCACCAAGTTCACATCCAAATGTAGACTCACTACCAGATGAATTCTTGTCTTAGCTACAGTTGGGCTGGGTCCCAATTGTCCCTACTCCACCCCAGAGCAACAGTGTTAAAATTGGCTGCAAAATATAGCATCAATTTGACTCCCAGACTCTTACACTCCTGAACTCCTGGCTTCCCACAGTCCTAGACTTCTGGGAGCTCACTTTTCTGACTTTTTGAAACTCTTAAGTTCATCCTTTGCCAAAACTGAAAGGAAGAATGCCAAGAAAGACAAATATTCAGTTTAGTTCAACTCGTATTCAAGGGTTACATATTGGCTTTGGATGGGGAGAAGGTTTGAGGCTTCTCCCTTTACAGAAATCTCTATTACTGGATATCATTAGCAGAAAGAAGTCAGCTAAGAGGAGAGATCCAATCAAGAAGAAAGGTTCAACCAAGAAAGCCAGGTGGAGCCACTCAAGAGAGTCCTATCTACCAAACAGCTGAACAGAAGTGGGTGTAGAATATTTTTATGCATGCTCTAAATTCCCTTCAAAGCACTCTCATTTCATGTCACTATGACCCTCCTGGAACCAGGATCCCCAGCCTCTTCCACATAGGGAATTGAATCAGCTCAACTCTCTGTGCGGCCTCCTGAAGACTGGACTTATCAGCCAGGTCCCTACTATGAATGTGCAAATGAAAAAGCATTTATTTAGGTAAAGTGTCATGATGCTAAGTGCTGGAGAGACAAAGAGAAAAACACAATAGTTCCTACTTCCAAGGAGCTTAAATTCTGATGAATTAGAGAAGCAAGACGAAAATCAGGCTGTAAGAGGGCTGAGCCCAATTGACTAAGCCACTACTGTTCTTTATGGTTTATTTTCCTCATTTATAAAATGAGGGGGTTTGAAGCAGCTAGGTGGTGCAGTGAGTAGAACACCGACCTGTAATTAGAAGGACTTGAATTCAAATATGACCTCAGACATTTGACACACTTACTAGCTGTCTGACCTTGGGCAAGTCACTTAACCCAAATTGCCTTGCCTTCCCCCCCCAAAAAAAACAAATAAAAAAAATGAGGGGCCTTGACTAGCTCACCACCAAAATCCTTTTAGGATCCATAGAAAAGGGAAATTACTTAAAAAAAATAGAAATTTAGCAGTGAAGAGAAGAAATAAAAAATAGCAGTTTGATGGAATAATGGGATTAAGTAATAAAGTAAAAAATAAGGCTTAAGTAAAAATAATGGGTTTAATGGGGATTTTATTTTTTAGCATATTGGCATATTAGGAAATATCATGTTTCTAGAGCTGGTGTAGAGGAAGAGAAAGAGATAGAATAAGAGAGAAGGGATGGTAGATAGAACAAGGTCCTGGAGGAGAGGGAAGGGGAATGAGCACACAGAGAAGAACTAATCTTGTCAAGGAGGAGAAGTTGGAAGAGGATGAGAGATAAAATATTTCATGATGGAAGAGTTTGATAATCTCATCAAAGTAAGAAGTGAGGTTATCTAGTTAGAGGGAGGAAGGTGGTATAGAACCGGGGATTTGAAGAGGTTTGAATAACTACTATATATAGGTCATTCCAGTTAACAGTTCCATCCATTTTCTTTGTTAAATTATTTCATCTTGCTCAGATATCCCTAGGAAACTTTAAAAAAAGCCATGTGTTTAAATGTATATTAAAACTTGTGAATGAATAATTCTCAGCCCATTTTTTTTTGTCTGGGTCTTCCTGAGGCAGCTGCCTAATCACGGCAGTATAGTGACTGGGACAATGGTTGGCCCTAGTGGGAATTTTTCAGAAAGGGATGGGGGAGAAGAGGAAGGAGCTTGAGGTCATTTTGGAAGATGTCATTTTGAGGGAGGGGAAAGTCAGTGTGGGGTGCATTTGGTAGGAAAAATGAAAAGGCACAGAAATCTTGTAGGGGAGGGGAGACAGGGCTCCAGGATGTGAGCGAGAAGGCAGAAGAGGAGAGAGAGGGCATAAAAAACAAATTTTGTCCAATTTCTAATTTTTTCTAGTGTTGATCTTATAGCTTTTCAGAGAAGTTAATTTATATTCCTTTTAACTCTTGTCTGGCCCTGTTTTCCTCTACCTGTCAGGCAAAGGAAATAAGAACTGCCCTTGGCTCATTGATATAGTGCTTTAAGCATTTTTGTGCAATTATCTCATGTGATTGTCATGACCACCTTGTGAGGCAAGTACTACTGGTAAGGTCTAGATAGTGTTCCTCAAGCCTTTATATTCAGATTCTCTGAAATTATTTTAACTAATTAATATTTATTCATTTTATGTTTTAATTTTATTTTAGTGCCTAATAACAAACACCATAAGGTACATTAAAAATTGGGTTGTTCAGTGTTGGTTGTAGCAGTTTGAGAAATACTGAATTGGAAGAGGTCCCTTCCAGTTCTAAGTATATGATCTTATGAATTATTATCCCTGCTTCTGGGGAAACAGTGTGGAGGTGGTGGGAAGATCACTGAATTTGGAGCCAGGAGAACTCCCCCTTTGTATAATTGCTAGCCTTGTGTCCATTGGCAGGTGATGATGACAGTGATGATGATCACTGAAATTTATAATTTACTTTGCACACATTATCTCATTTCATCTTTGAGCCTGTTTTCTCCTTTATGAAGTGAGCCTAATAATACTGTAGTGCCAAACTCACAGGGCTGTTGTGAGGCTGAAATGTGATGCTGTGTACGAAAGGCTTGGCAAACCCTAACTAGCTATATAAATGTCAGCTATAATTTTATAGATTAAGAAGAAGGCTCAAAGAACCTTGCCCAGAAATCAGAGCTAGAATAGATCAGAGACAGTATTTGAACTCAGGTCTCTGCTGAGCCTAACACTCTACAGAATGGGCCCAGGATCAGTTATGTATAGTAAAATAGATTATGTCGTAGGGTATTTTCTGCCAGTATTTTCAGCACCAAGAATAGTTGAGAGGTAGTTACACTGGTGTCTATTTTAGAACATACTCCCTGGGAATGCTGAGGGTTTGCTATGCTAAAATTTTCATGAAGAATTCTGCTACTTAAAGACTTTCGAGGTCCATTTCTGAATAAAATATTTCAAGACATAGACAGAGTTTTCAATCCATGCTCAAACCTCAGCCAACATTATCTACAATGTTTAGCATAGTACCTGGCGCACGGTAGGCACTTGAATATTTATTGGCTTATTGACTGATAATCGCCTTATTACTACTCAAATACTTTGCCCAATCATGAGATCCTTAAAAAGTTTTTATTTTTAGTGTCAAAAAAGAATTCTGTGTCTTCAAGGTCACTGTTTTGTTAGCAATAGGAAAGAATGTATAAAGACAGAAGGGAGTATCAGGAGGTGTTCTGGTGGCCTACTGCATTATGGAGAAAGAAAGGTAATGAAACAAGGAGGACATGAAGGAGCAGGCAAAGGGAGTTCAGTGTGAGTAGCGATGATGCCACAGTGGACATGGTTAAGCGTTTCATTATAATCTGGTCAAATTACACCTTTTGGACCAAGATCATCATTAAAGACACTTTATCTTAGAGAAATTTTAGCCCAGTTAGGGGCATCATTATGGGAGACTAAGGAAAATGATAGTAATTCACATGAAAACTAAGGGAGGAGTCAAATTAGGATACATGCTTGTGCTTCCACTTCTGGCCAGGGAGAAAAGGTCACTGGCAGAACGAATTCACCCAAGGTGAGTGGCTAGGAGCAAATTTCAGCAACAGTCCCAAGTATACACAACACGTTTTCTTGGTTTTTAGGGATCCCACATAGTCTCACAGATGGGCTCACATAATACTATCACAGAACATTGGTTTGTTTGTTTTTTTTGGCTGCATCTTGCTCCAGCTTATCACATTTAATCACTTTGTTAGGACATTTCAGCCAGTGCCATTTTGTTCCCATTAGACCATCCAGTGCCAAAGAATTTCAGCAAACTTTCCTATGTGCATCTTCCTATAGAGTGTCCTTGGGAGGGATATGGGGGCTGGGGTGGAAAATGGCCCATGTCGTGCAGCTATGTCTTTTCTCCCAACCCCATGCTCCATTTTAATCTTTGAAATATCACTCTGTGCACAGATATCATTCTTCCACAGCTTACTAGGAGAAGAGAGGAAGAAGAGCAAGAAGTAGGTATCTATTTCTGACCATATTTTATAATATTCAACAGAGGGGGGTTGAATCATGGCAAAATAAAATATGGCTTCCCATATAGATTTCATTTTGATTCCTCAGAAGTAATCATGGGGGGGGGGGAGGCGGGGAGAGGCACAGCCAAGATGGTGGAGTAAAAGCAGGGACTTGCTTGAGTTCTCCCCCAAACCCTTCCACTTAGCTGTAAAAAATGACTCTAAACAAATTTTAGAGCTACAGAACCCACAAAACGATAGAGTGAAACAAAGCTCCAGCCCAAGACAACCTGGAAGGCCAATAGGAAGGGTCTATCACACAGGGCTGGGAGTGGAGCATAGTCCAGTGTGGGGCATGATGGCACAGACAATGGCCAGAACAGGCCGCAGGGCACTGAATCATTGGCAGTTGTGGTGGTTTCCAGACTTCTCAACCCACAAACACCAAAGACAAAGTAGAAGGTCCTTGGGGAAACTCTTCCAGACCTGGATGAGAGAAAAACGTGGTCTGGCTCCAGCCCCAGGGTAGTGGATGTGGTAGTGACAGTGGCGGCAGCAGCAATGGCTGATTCTGGGGCTCCAGGCTCACAGATAGTGGGGGGATCAAGCAGCTGATCAGAGGGGGATTGCAGGGATCTATTTGATGTCATTGAAGTGGGATTCTCTTGCTTTGCCCTGCTTAGATATGAGTTGCAGTCCTAGGTGATAGTCCTGGGGTGAGGAGGAGTGCTGGTGTGGCAGAGCTTGTGGCAGCTGTGGAGAGAGAGTCCTCCTGGTAGTTACACAGCAGCAAAGAGTACTTGAGATCACTCACAGACCAGAGCACAGGCCAGGAGAGGAGTAAACACCTCTCATTGGATTATACCACCTCAGAAGAACTAAAAATTTACAGGTGCCTAGAAGTATCTGTGACAACAGGCGTGCAAAATCTCTGAAACTTGGGACAGAACATTCTCTACTCTGGAAGCAGAGTCCTACCTTGACAAAGAGCTCAAAATTGAAGTAATTGGCTGGGAAAATGAGCAAACAGTGTAAAAAAAATCAAACTATAGAATCTTACTTTGGTGACAAAAAAGATCAAAACATAGAACCATAAGAAGACAACAAAGTCAAAGCTCCTACATCCAAAGCCTCCAAGAAACATATTAATGGTCTCAGGCCAAGGAAGAGCTCAAAAAGGATTTTGAAAATCAAGTAAGAGAAGTATAGGAAAAATTGGGAAGAGAAATGAGAGTGATGCAAGAAAATAATGAAAAATGAGTCAACAACTTGCTAAGGGAAACCCCCCAAAATACTGAAGAAAATAACTCCTTAAAAATAGACTAACCCAAATGGCAAAAGAGGTCCAAAAAGCCAATGAGAAGAAGAATGACTTAAAAAGTAGAATTGACCAAATGGAAAAGGAGGTCCAAAAGACCACTGAAGAAAATACCACCTTAAAATTAGAATGGATCAAATGGAAGCTAATGACTTTATGAGAAATTAAGGAATTATAAAACAGAACCAAAAGAATGAAAAAAACAGAAGACAATGTGAAATATCTCATTGGAAAAACCACTGACCTAGAAAATAGATCCAGGAGAGAGAATTTAAAA
>CM053626.1:170390473-170414965 GCA_028646595.1 Phalanger gymnotis
TAGAGGACTTTCAAGCATTCTTGATGAAAAGATCAGAGCTGAATAGGAAATTTGACTTTCAAACACAAGAATCAAGAGATGTATGAAAAGATAAACAGGAAAGAGAAATCACAAGGAACTTAATAAAGTTGAACTCTTTACATTCTTACATGGAAAGATGATATTTATAACTCATGAGACCTTTCTCAGTATTAGGGTAGTTTAAGGGAATGTATATCTATATCTATATCTATAATCTATATCTATATCATCTATATCTATATCTATGTCATCTATATCTATATCTATCACATATATGCACACACACATATATGTATGGAGAGAGAGAAAGAGAGAAAGAGAGAGAGAGAGAGAGAGAGAGAGAGAGAGAGAGAGAGAGAGAGAGAGCAAGCGCACAGGGTGAGTTGAATATGAAGGGATGATATATAAAAAATAAAATTAAGGGAGGAATTGAGAGAGGAATATATTGGGAGAAGGACAAAGGGCATGATAGAATAGGGTAAATTATCTCACATAAAAGAGTCAAGAAAAAGCTGCTACAATGGAGGAGAAGAGGGGGAAGGTGAAAGGGAATGAGTCAACCTTATTCTCATTGGATTTCACTTAAGGAGGGAATAACATACACATTCAATTGGTTATCCTACCCTACAGGAAAAGGGAGAAAGGGGATGGGGGGGGAGATGATGGAAGTGAGGGCAGATTGGGGGAGGGGGGTAATCAGAAGCAAACTCTTTTGAAAAGGAACAGGGTCAAAGGAGAAAATAGAATAAATGGGGGTCAGGATAGGATGGAAGGAAATATAGTTAGTCTTTCACAATATGACTAGTATAGAAATGCTTTACATAACTACACATGTATAACCTATATTGAATTGCTTACCTTCTCAATAAGGGTGGGAGGGTAGGGAAGAGGGGAGAGAATCTGGAATTCAGTTTTAAAAACAGAGGTTAAAAATTGTTTTTACATTGTAACTGGGAAATACGCTATACAGGCAATGGGGTATAGAAATCTGTCTTGGCCTACAAGAAGTAAGGGAGAAGGGGATAAGAGGGGTGAGGTGATAGAAGGGAGAGCAGACTGGGGTAAGGGGTAATCAGAATGTATGCCATCTTGGGATGGGGGGTAGGGGAGAGATGGGGAGAGAATTTAGAATTCAAAATCTTGTGGAAATAAATATTGAAAACTAAAAATAAATAAATTAATTTAAAAAGAAGCAATCGGTGGCTAGCATTTCCAGATAGGCGTGTCTTAAATGTAGGTGGAATAGGGCAGCCATCTATGTGGCACAAAGTGGGGAATGATGGAGAACTCCTCCCTGCCCAACTCTCCAAGCAAAAATATTTTCATCATTGGAGTGTTTCAGTGCCAGAAATTCCTAACATTCACAGTATTCCTTCAAAACAAAACAAAACGTGTCATTTGGGCCAAAGCTTTTATTAGAGGCAGCATAATATAATGAAAAGAACACTATACAGAGAATCAGGAGACCTGGATTCTAGGCTTGGTCCTGCTAATAAACTGGCTGTATGAACTTAGGTAAGTCATTTCTCCTCCATGAACCTCAGTTTTTTCTTCTGTAAAATTCAGGAGTTTGAGTAGAAGATTTCTAAAGTGCCTGCCAGCTCCAGCTTACTGGTCAGTGTATTATAATAAGACTGTTTTTTTTTTCTGATTGATCTGGTGTTACTCATTATAACTTAGCTAAGAGTAGGATCCCCAGGGAGAGAGACTTGGAAGAGGTACATTTTCATTGGGCAGAGAGTCTTAGGAGTTTGGTGCTGCTGTCCTGGCCAGGGGGATGTGGAAGTGGTGAAGATAGTATTGGGTGGGTACAAACCTGAGAAAACATGACAGTACTAGGTATAGGGAGGACAAGGTGGGAGAATATGACCGACTTTGCCTGTGTCATAACTTTTCTTGCTTCCATATATCCTCATGAATAAAGATTTGGCTGTTGCTTAATGGTATTCCATGGAAAAATAAGGTGAGTAAAACAGTAATAGTTGGGGTTTATACGGGGTTTCCTCAAAATCTTAGGAACATTTTAGAGTATAATAGCTTAAAGCTTTAATAGCTTAAAACTGCCCTAAGACTTCTCTGACTCCAGGCCCAGAGCACTATTCGCTGCATGATCTAGGTGCCATAAATCTCAAATGCGGTAATATATAGAAATCTCTCTATTACCATAACTTTGCAATCCACTCCCTATGGAGATCAATCAATCAACAAGTATTTACACTGTACCTACTATGTTCCAAGAATGTAGACAAAAATTCAATTCTCTCAGGAAGCTTATATTCGCAAACCCTCCATACCATCTTTATAACTATAAAGTGTTGTACAAATATAAACTGTCTTCTTCATCATCATTATCATAGGCCCATATCTTAATGAGTTTAAATCTGGCCTTAGGTGCTTACTAGCCATGTGACCCTGAGCAAGTCACTTAACCCTCATTTGCTTCAGTTTCCTCATCTATAAAATAAGCTGGAAAAGGAAATAGCAAACCACTCCAGTATCTTTGCCAAGAATACCCCAAATGGAGTCACGAAGAGTGGGATACAACAGAAAAATAACTGGACAATGACAATATGTAGCACTTAAGACTTCCAAAGCACTTTACAAATATTATCTCATTCGATCCTCACAACAAACCTAGGATGTGGGTTGACCTTGGGGGTTGAGACAGGTGCCAGTCAGTCTGTACTAGAATGAGAAACTGTTTGTGCAGCTGGGGCCCTTGTAGATAATCAGACCATCCTATCTTCATGGTCTAGCAATTCTCAAGGGAAAAGAATGTTGCTTTTGCCATTGCCTTTCTCCTCCCCTTCAGGAGAGGATTAGTTCTTCCCCGCCCCCTGCCTATCCCCCCCACTCCCATGACTTCTCCTTTCCTATAACTTAAGTACCCAAGGCTTTCCTTGCACTGCTGGGCTCCTTGGTATATAAGGAGTTCCCACATGCATGTGCCTTTCTCTTGTAATAAATACAGTTTTCACACATGTTTCATGAAGTTGTGATTTCTGGTTGACAGCTAAATTGGTGTCATAAGTGGGATTTCTGGTTGGTGACTGCCTAAGGCAACTAAAGGAGCTCATCTAGTAGAATGGAAATCCTTTGAAGGCATAGACTATATCTTGTTTGTGCATTGTTCTTGGACTTATTCTTTCTCTGACTAGATTGTGAGCTCCTTGAGAGCAAGAGCTGGGGTTTTTTTTTTGCCTTTTTGTACCCCCAGCATTTAGCACAGTACCTGGTGAGTAGTTGGCTCTTGATGGATGCTTGTTGATTTCGTTTGGCAGTTTTTGTTTTTCTGTCTCCATCACTATGCACAGAACTTGCACCATGATAGATACTAAATAAATTCTTGTTGAATTGAGGAATACCTTTTTTGCTCTGGGCTTTCTATGAAAAACTACTGAGTCAGGGTCATCTTAATACCTTTAGCAAAATGCCAAATTCAACAAACATTAAGTGCCTACTAGATACAAGACACCGAGTTAGGAATCCTTATAGTCTATGATCTCAATATTTCATAGATTGTTTGAAAATCCAACTTAGTGACCTTCACTTTCTCTTCATTCTCTGCAGTTCCATTGTCTATTCTATGGAAGTGCTACTTAGTGGTAGAGAAAGCTAGAGGTACCTGGTGAAAGGCCAACTTCCATCTAGCTACCACCAGGGCTTGATATTCCCAACCATTAGAAACATTTCTTTGGGTTAAAGTGTCATTTCTAGAAAGCTCCTCTTTAAGCACAAATATGTTGGACTTACAATTAAGATGATGATGTGAGAGGTCATAGAGAAACTCAGGAAATATCAGAAAAAACCCTAGGAAAGACCAATGAAAAGAAAGTCAACAAAGAGAGAGGTAAGATCCTCCATCCAATTCAGAATTGCATAAAAAGAGTCAGAAGTTGGACAAGGTGTGTCAACAGGTGGCATTGGAGAGGTAGGTGGAAGCTTAGGTAAATAGGAAAGATTGAAGTTGGGAGAGGCAAAGAGGAGGGTCTTGCTAGGAAAGCTAGTGTGAGCCTTGGTAACTGGGTAGAAAGCAGAGCTTGGGAGGGTGGTTGAACCAGAGAGGCTAACACAACTACAAATGGACCTAAAGTCAGCCAAGGCTCTGAACAAGCAAGTGCAAGCCAGTGCAAGCTCTAGTAATCAGAAACTGGGGACTGGGTTTCTGGCCCAGACCTGTAAGAGGGACGGAACCGGCACCACAGATCACTGCACAGAGATACAGAGACAAGATGCATTGGGAACCATGGGAGAAAGCAGGGCTGATTCAGCACTTGGTGCCAACTTCGGGGTGGTTGTGCAAAAGGCCTGAGACTAATATCATCTCCAATATCTCATTGGAGCTTGTCAGTTCCATAGTGGGAGATGAAACCAATCTCAGATTTGGAATTTTGCAGAAGGCAACAGAATCCTGTCAAAGCTAGAATCCGTTCTAGATAACCAGGATGCCAAGACAGAAGGCAAGTGTAGAAGAAGACAGAAGACAAATATAGAACAAGACAGGATGCAAGTGTAGAACAACACAGAAGGCAAGCGTAGAACAAGACAGGTGGCAAGTGTAAACCATACGTATTCTCTGAGTTCTTATCCTGACTCTTAAGGTTAATGTTAAGGTGCATGCCTAGAGCATAGCTGCTAAACCTCCTTTTTAGGTCTCTAGGCATAATCCTGAGAGGTTGATTAAAGTCCCATTGGCTTGAATCCCTGATTACCAAACTGGGCTACTATTTTATAATGATTCACAGGGCATAATCAAATTTCCTCAAACAATAATAATAGAATTCCTGTCCTATGCTTATTATTATTATTATTGCTTTTGCAAAGGATACCTTTTTTAAATGGGGGAGGGAGATTAATGGGCAGAGGTAGAATGATGATACTGATAATTTGTTAAATGAAGGAAAGAGTATCAATGAATCATTAAAGAAAATAAAGAGGCCAGGGGAAGGATCAAGAGGGACACAAGCTGTTAAGTACTGGGACTACTATGTAAAATTTGAAATGTGTATTAAAAAAATACACTGCACAGTTTCATGTGAAGTCCTCTTTTCATGTTCTTCTTTATATGAAGAAATGTCCATGCTCGTTAGAGTTTGTCAAATTCATAACAATTTTTTTATTTGACTGAATTTAGTCTTTTTTAAAAAGTGATAGTGTGATACTGTGCCTACCCATCACAGAAACCATTTAAGATAAAACAAGGCATGTTCACTGGAGTGGCCAAGTCTGGAAGTGATAACAGATCTGTGTAAAGTGGTAGCACTTGTGAATATTAATATCTCCAAATCAACCACAGCATTCCTTCCTCCCTGCTAGTTGCTTCCTCAGCTAAGAGCATTAGCAGATTTTGTCGTTCAGTTGTTTCAGTCACGTCTGACTCTCCATGACCCTATTTGAGGTTTTGTTGGCAAAGACACTGGACTGGGTTGCCATTTTCTTCTCCAGCCATTTTACAGATCAGGAAACTAAAGCAAACAGGGCTATGTGACTTGCCCAGGGTCACACGGCTAGTAAGTGTCTGAGGTCAGATTTGAACTCAGGAAGATGAGTCTTCCTGACTCTAGGCATGGAGCTCTATTCACTGTGCCACCTAGCTGCCCCATTAGTAGATTAGCTTGTTAATCTGGTGGGTGTTCTGAAAACAACTTACATGATGACAGGGGTAGAATGCTTATCAATCTGAAGATGATACAAAGCTGCAAAGGATGGTCAGAATGTTGGATGACAAAAACAAAGCCTTGGGGAAATGATTAAATATTTTAAGGCTAATATATAGAAGAGGGATTGTACTTATTCTCCTTGACTACCTAGTGCAGAACTAGACCAATGGGTGGAAATGATAGAAAAGTAGATTTGAGTTCAGTACAAGGCAAAAAAACCAAACTACTTTCTAATAAGAGGAGCTATCCAAAAGTGAAATCAGTGGCTTCATGAGTTCCCAGTCTTTGGATGTCTTTAAGTGGATGGTGTCAGGAATGTTATAAAGGGTATTTGCAATTTAGCTGTGGGTTGAACTAGGTAGTTTGTAAAGTTTCTTTTTTGTTTCTTTGTTTTTTGGAGGGGCGAAGGCAGGGCAATTGGGGTTAAGTGACTTGTCCAAGGTCACACAGCTAGTGTCTGTCAAGTGTTTGAGGCTGGATTTGAACTGAGGTCCTCCTGACTCCAGGGCTGGTGCTCTACTGGCTGCACCACCTAGCTGCCTAGGTTTTTAAAGTTTCTTGCAACTCTGAGGCTCTATGATTCTGTGCTTATATAAGTTAGAGGAATTTTTATCTAAAGGAATCTGATAGTTCCTCTTTTTGTAATAATTACTTGCTTCATGCGTTTGTGTTTTTAATGTATAGGTTTTCTTCAGTGTAGAGTCCAGGTATATCAATTACCCTTCACTTGATTTCTAAATGTCCATCAATTTCATGGCACCCTTTTATTTACAGGCTTGAATATTAAAAAGTTGATTGAAAAGTTTTTCAGAGCTGGTGTTCTAAAGAGATGCCAATGGACATATGGGAGGGAAACCAGTTCTGAGATTTCTTTTAATCATTTCATGTCACTAGATCTTACAGTTTTAACTATTGGGGGGAATAAAGGTGTTTTCGTTTGGGTCACTGATTTTTCTGCTTTGTTGTTGCTGTCTTCTTCAGTACTGAGATCTTCAGAAGATAATTGAAAATCTTCAAGCTCTGGGCCTAGAGTGGAGGAGAATCCCAGGTACTCCATTTGGGTATTTATGGGCAGGTCCCGAGGCAGCATCAGTCTTCTCATCTCCTAGAAAGGAGAAAATGGTCATCATTCTCCAGCTGGAACAATGAACCAGGAAAAGTCCAGGCAGCCTCTCCCCAGGAACACTGTGATATGTGACTTCTGACAGTAGAGGGCTTCTGTACCTGACGAAAGCAGAAAGCCGTATGCCCACAGGCTCAAGTTTTATTGCCTCTTAAAATTCTCATATACTCATTTTAAAGGCTTGCCTAATTTTATTCAGCCCTATAATAGTATGGGTTAAGAAGCTTTGAATACCAAATAAAGACTATGTTAAAATTGGACAGATTGCCCAAGTTCTTTCATTTAATTGGAGTTTTGTGGTTCTTAACCCAACAACTAGATTAAAAGCAGGGTTAGAATCCAGCTTTGCTACTTACTCCCTGGGTTACCTTGGGAAATGTCCTTTCTGGACTTCAGTTTCCTCATCTTTAAAATGAGGAGACTGGTGTGAGGCCTTTCCAGTTTGAAATCCTATGAAACATTGGCTTGAAATAGATGAGGTACACACACACACACACACACATACACACACACATACATATATATGTACTCATACATACATACATACATATATATGTGTATATATATATATATATTTTAAATACAGACCTATTTGTTGCTACAAGTTGGGAGTTGTAGCTTGTCAGCATGTGGGCAATATTCTCCTTGCCTTGAAGGGGCAGTCAATTTATAGAACAGCACATCACGATGATTAAAACAATTAGATTTGGGTAGCCTGAGGGGAGTGGGAAACTACTTGACATGATGGGAAGCACAGAGGTTGGTCTTATCTAGTGATTAAAGACTGGGAAGCACCATCTAGCTCACAGTATTACTGACATGGTGGGTATTATTCTAAGGAGATGAACTTCTGGGCAGTCATTGGAATTAGGCTGGCAAAGGATGAGGTCATTTGGATAGTTTGCCCATTCCTCCACTTCTTTCTCCAACTAACATTATCTTGACTCATTTACCCTAGGCACTCTATTGAACGCAAAGGGCAATATTATTCTGCTGTCATCTGCTCCAGTCCCCAACCCGTTGGTGGGATATTCTTAGCCTCTACATCATTCTCTCTCCCTTTGATCCAGTCTCTGATGAAGGGGTGGCACTTTTCCTTGTTAAGACCAGTGCCTCCGCTTGCACCCTTGTTCTTCTCCTCTTCCATTAATTCAGTCAATAAACAATAGTTTATTAAATTCCAATTATAAATCAAGACTTGAACTAAGCGATGGCAGCACAAAGGCAAAAATGAAATAGTCTTTTAAAAAGTTTATATTCTTTTGGGGAAGAAATCTATACCTATAAGTACATAGAAAATATATACCAAAAATATTTGGTAATTTTTTTTTTTTGCCAGGAAGCACTAGCACCTGGGGAATCAGGACAAGTCTCAAGTAAGAGGTGCTCTTCATCTTTGAGGAATAAGGTAAAGACATGGAGATGGAAAATGGAATTTTGTGTGGGAGGAACAAGAAAGCCAATTTGACTGGACTACATAGCACATGAAAGGGAGTAATGTGTAATAATCCTGAAAAAGTAGGTTGAAGTTGGGTTGTAAAGGGCATAAGATGACAAATAGAAGAGTTTGTATATGATACTAGAGGAAATTGGGAGCCAACGTAGTTTATTGAGCAAGGGACCGACGTGGAGAGATCTGTGATTTGGCAGCTACGTGGACAATGAATTAGAGAGGGGATAGATAAGGCAGAAGAATCAATAATGAAGATGTGGCAATATTATAAGCATGATGTGACTCACACCTAAACTGGGGTGATGGCCATGTTAGAGAAAATTAATGAGACTCGGAAACTAATCGGTATGGAGGGTGAGGGAAAAGAGGTAAAGATGACTCTGAGGTTTTGACCCTTGGTGATGAAGAAGAGCAATGCCCTTGATAGGGAAGTTCAGAAGAAGGATGGATTTAGGGGAAAGATGGTGAGTTCTTTTTCAGATACATTGAATTTAACATTGAGTTTGAAATGTCTGATAGAAAGTTGGTGATACGGTTCTGCAGTTCAGGAAAGAGATTAGTACAGGAGCCACATTGGAAGCTGATGGGGTTCGGATGAGAGTATAGAGAATTGGAGAGAGCCTGGGACTGAACCTGAGGATATACTACAGGAGAGTAGAATATGGATGAGGATTAGCAAAGGGGACTGAGAAGGAACTCTCTCCTCTCATATTAAATGTCTCCTGTCTATTGTCTTTCATGCAGCCTGCAAACCTTGGCCTTCACTTGCCATAGCCTTAAGCTATTATACTAAATTTCTTCTCCCTTTTATAGCAGTTAAAAATAAAGTAGAAAAAGCTATCTACTCTTGATGCCTTTACTTCCTTTCTCTCACTCCACGATGCTTTTCGATTTGTCTTCAGAATTCAACACTAGACTGAGATGGCTCCCTCCAAGTTCACCAGCCATCTTTTATTTGCTGAATCAGATGGCCTTTTAGCAATTTCTTGGCCATCTTGATTTCTCTAGATCTTTTGATACTGTTAACCACCCTTACCTCTCTCTTCATACTTGGCTTTCGTAACACTGCTCCTGTCTGACAGTTCCTTCACACGTACCATTACAGGCACTAGTTCCAGCCCACTTTTTTAGACATATTTCATATGGCTACACAGCATGTATTCTATACTACAGGAAGATTGGCCTACCTGCTCTTTGCCAAACTAGGAATTCCATCTCATGCCTCAATGCTTTTGCAAAGTCTTGGAATGTACTCCTTCCTCATCTTCACATCTTGGAATCCTTCCTTACCTAGTTTTATATACCACCTCTTGGGGGAAATCTTTCCTCATCTACCTTTGTCGTTAGGCTTTATCTCCAATAATGTTCCTCCACATAGTGTGCATGTGCTATATCCTCCATATAGTTCTTTTGGGGAAAAGAATTTATTTTGCTATGTTATGCTATATGTTATATTATGTTATATCCAGAGCTTAGAACAATGCCTGGTACATAGTAGGCATTTAATAGATGTTTATTGATTGTTATGTTTTTGTATTCCTTTTGTATCCCTACTCCCCCCCCGCCCACTGCCCCAGTATGCCTTCCACATGGCAGATGTTAATACACTTGTTGATTCCATCCCTTTAAAAAGTGATGGGATCAGGTAGGTGGTTTAGTGGATAGAGCACTGGCCCTGTAGTTAGGAGGACTTGGATTCAAACCTGGCCTCATATTTAGTAGCTGTGTAACCTGGGGCAATTCACTTAACCTTGATTACCTCAAAAAAAAAAAAGGGATGGTATGCTATTATGCCTATCCATTTAAGAAAAAAAAAAGAGCATGCTCACTGGAGTGGCCAGGGCCTGGAAGGGAGAACAGATCTTTCCAAACTGGCAGCACTTGTGAACATTAATATCCCCAAATCGACACCGACGTTCTTTCCTCCCAGCTAGTCGCTTCCCCAGCTTTGAGTCCATATAGTGTTTAAAAGGACCCTGCCACACCAAGCAGAAAAGAAATGAACAAACATTCATATAGTTGTAACATATTGACAGAAAAAAACGAACGAATGCAAAACAGTCTGGCTGCTCTTTGCTCCATTCCATGAGGCACTTCTTATGTCCCATGCCCTGTACTTGATTCTCTTAGTATCCAGAAGAAGTATTTGATTGAGATACCATGGCCCATTTTACAGATGGGACCATGGTGTAAAGGAAATGGCATGCCTGGATGGTAATGGGGAGACCATAGTTATAATTCCAGCTTTGCCATTAATTTCTCATGCACCCTTGGAGAAGTTATTTCATCTTTTTAGGCTTTAATTTTCTTCATCTGCAAAACGGGAGAAGGGAGTTGAACTAGAATGTCTCTAAGGCCTCACTTTGCTCTGATACTCTATGACTCTATGAATAGAAGAGAAGCTAAGTCTGGGATGGGTCCTGCAGGTGAGGAAAGAAAGAGATGACCTGACTTTGTAAACTTTAATGTGCTATGTAGATATGAATTATTATGATTATTAGCCAACCTAAAGAGCCCCAAGTCTTATTTCATTACTTTTATGAAGAACAAGGAGCTAAATATTCCCACTTTGGTTCTATAGGCAAAGAAACCTATGCACAAAATAGTCCCCTCAATTTCTGCTGGCCCAATAATACCACTTCTAGAGTGCCACAGATGAGAATAAAGCAAAGTGGGAGATGGGGCTTGCCAAATGATTCCAGAAACCTATCTCTATGGTTAAGCTTGCTCTGTGAAACAAGCTTGCTCATTTATGTATGTAACAGCTGGATGAGAAGTACTCAATTACTCCTAAAGTCCCTTCCTGATTGAAAGTTAGTTATGATCCCATGAACTATTTACCATGTTGTATAGGGATTTTCATATGTATTAGTGGAGGAAGTACCCATAATGACAAAATTATGAACCACTGAGGTACTAGAGAAATGGAAGAATCAGAACTTGAACCTTGTTCTTATGATTTTAAATCCACTATTCTTTCCAACTAAACTACCATGGAGAATTCACAGAACTTTCCTGGTAAAGCCCTCCTCAATGCAAGATGGAGGCAACACAGTGAAATAGATATTGGATTGGATTTAAAGTCAAAAGGCCTGGTTTCGAATTTCAGTCTTGCTATTTTCCAAGTTCTGTGACCTTGGACAAGTGATTATCTCTCTGGAACTCAGTTTCCTCAGCTGTAAAATGAGATTGGACCTTTAAGGGCACTTTCAACCAATCATCTCATTGACATATGATTAGACCAAACCATCTAGAGTTCCACTAGGGAGAAATGCCCTTAATGTGCGCTTCCAGTCTTTTTTGTTCTGGTTTTGGAGATGAACAAAGTCACCGGATTTGAGAGTCAGAAGGGATTTTAGTGGCTATTTAGGCCACTAAGCAAAAGGAACCCCATCTATTACATACTGGCATATAGTCATCTTGCCTCTGCAAAACAATCTCTAAGGAGAGGGAACTAGGGTACTACCTTCCTAGGCAGTCCCTTTCACTTTTGGAAAACTTAGATTGTTAGGAAGATTTTGCTGACATCAAGCCTAAACTGGTCTCTTTTCTTTTTCTTTCTTTTTTTAAACCTTTAAATTTATTTCATCACATATTTCTAAATTAAAAGTAAACATTTTAACATTATTTTTAAAAAAGTTGAGTTCTGAATTCTCTTCCTTCCTTTTACCCATCTCCCACTCCTTGAGAAGACAACTATAATATTGATTATATATGTGAAGTCATACAAAACATATTTCATATGATCCATTTTGCAAAAGAAAACACACACACAAACAAGAAAAATAAAGTTTAAAAAAGTATGCTTCAATCCGTACTCAGAGTTCATCAATTCTCTTTCTGGAGGTAGGTCTTTTGGAATTATCTTGGATCATTGTCTTGATCAGAGTACCTAAATTTTTCACAGTTGATCATGCTTACAATGTTACTGTGTACAATGTTCTCTTGGTTCTGCTTACTTCACTTTGTATCAGTTCAGATAAATCTTCCTATTCACCATTTTTTATAGCACAATAGTATTCCGTCACAATTATATATCACGACTTGTTCAGCAAGCTCACAATTGATGGGCGTCGCCTCAATTTCTTATTTTGGTCTCTTTTCTACTCATTGCTTCTGGTTCTTCCTTTTGAGGCCAAACAGAACAAGTCTAATCCCTTCAGCCCTTCAAAGACTTGAAGACAATGATCATGTCCCTCCTTGAATCTTCTGTTCTCCAGGCTAAACATGCTCTGTTCCTTCACCATTTCTCATATGACATGGACTCAAGGTTCTTCATGACCCAGGTTACCTTTCTCTGGTCACCCGTCAGCTTACTGATGTCCTTGAATGGTGGCTCCCAAGACTGAACATGATACTCTAAATGGGGTCTAATGTGGACTGAGTACAGGTTGACTATCATTTCCTTATTCCTGGAAGTTATTGATCTCAATGCAGCCCCAGGTTGCATTAGCCCTTTTGACTACCTTATCACAATGCTGATTTTTATCTTGATACACTCTATTGCATTTATTACTTTATTTCTAATATTCACTTAAAATCTTTTGAATTTCAAATTCTCTCTCTCCCTCTTGGCCACCCACTAAGAAAGGTAAACGGTGATATCAATTATTTATGTGAGTCATGCAAAACATATTTCCATATTATCCATGTTGCAGGAAAAAAAAAACAACGAGAAAAAGCAAGAAACAAAGTGAAAAAAGTGTGCTTCAATCTGCATTCAGAGTTCATCAATTCTCTTTGGAGGTGGATAGAATTTTTCGTCAAGGTTCCTTTGGAATTGTCTTCAAATCATTGTCTTGATCAGAATAGCTAAGTTTTTCCACATTCGATCTTCCTTATTATATTGCTATTACTGTGTATAATATTCTCCTGGTTCTGCTCACTTCACCCTTTGCATCAGTTCATTTTAGTGTTTCTAGGTTTTTCTGAAACTATCCTGCTCGTAATTTCTTATGGCTAAATAATATTACAACACAACCATTTACCCTAACATGTTCAGCCACTCTCTAATTGATGAGCAATTTCCAATTCTTTGCCACCACAAAAAGATCTGCTAGAAATATTTTTGAACATATATGTCCTTTTTCCCT
The DNA here is from genome assembly GCA_028646595.1 of Phalanger gymnotis. Taxonomy (NCBI): domain Eukaryota; kingdom Metazoa; phylum Chordata; class Mammalia; order Diprotodontia; family Phalangeridae; genus Phalanger; species Phalanger gymnotis. The sequence goes on from CM053626.1 coordinate 170,403,824, forward strand.
TTTCTTTGATATTTTTGGGATGCAGACCTAATAGTGATATTGCTAGGTCACAGTTTTATAACCCTTTGGGCATAATTCCAAATTGTTCTCCAAAATGGTTGAGCCATGTCACAAATCCATTGACAATTCATTAGTGTCCCTATTTTTCCATATCTCCTCCAGCATTTGTCAATTTTCTTTTCGGTTGTTAGCCAGTCTGATAGGCATGAGGTAGTACCTCAAAGATGTTTTAATTTGCTTTCCTCTAATCAATCATTATTTATAGGATTTTTTTTCATGTGACTATAGATAGCATTGATTTCTTCTTCTGAAAACTGTCTGTTCATATATTTTGACCCATTTACCAATTGAAGAATGTCTTTGATTTTTATAAATTTGGCTTAGTTCCTTAAATATTTGAGAAATGAAACCTCTTTCAAAGACATTTGCTGTGAAAATTATGAAACCAGAATCCAAAAATATGTTGTTTACAAGAAACACACTAGGAACAGAGAGACACACAGAGTTTAAAAAGTTATTAATTGATTTAACTGGTTTCTTTGTTGATTCTGTAGGGTTCTCTAAGTATACCATTATCTGCAAAGTGTAATAATTGTGTTTCCTTAATGCCTAGTTTTATTCTTTCAGTTTCTTTTTCTTGTTTTATTGTTATGGCTAGCTTTCTAGTATAATATTGAACAGTAATGGTGATAATGGACATTCTTGCTCCCCCTCACCCCCCGATCTTATGGGGAAGGAATCTAGCTTATCCTCATTATAGATAATGTTTGCTCTTGGTTTGGGATAGATATTACATATTAAGAAAATCTCTGTTTATTCCTATGTATTCTAGTATTTTTTTAATAGGAATGGGTGTTGTATTTTGTAAAATGCTTTTTGTGCATCTGTTGATATCATCGTGTGACTTCTGTTGTTTTTGTTTTCATATGGTCAATTATGCTTATAATTATATGGTTATAGAACCAGCTTTGCATTCCTGGTATAAATCCCAACTGGTCATGGTATATGTTCTTTGTGATATTTTGCTGTAATCTCCTTGCTAATATTTTATTTAAAGTTTTTGCTTCAACATTCATTAGGAAAATTGGCCTATAGTTTTCTTTCTGTTTTTTTTTTTTCTCCTTGGTTTAGGTATGAAAACTAAAGGAATTTGGTAGGACTTCTTCTTTACTAATTTATATAGTATTAGAATTAATTGTTCCTTAAATGTTTGGTAGAATTCACTTGTAAATCCATCTGGTCCTGGCTCTTTGTGTTTTTAGAGAGCTCATTTATAGCTCGTTCAATTTCTTTCTCTAAGATAGGGTTATTTAAGTGTTCTATTTTTTTTTCTTCCATTAATCTGGGAAATTTATATTTTTGTAACTATTCATCTATTTCACTTAGTTTGTCAGTTTTACTGGAATATAATTGGATAAAATAGATCCTAATAATTGTTTTGATTTAATCTTCATTGGTGGTGCCTTCACCTTTTCACTTCCATGCTGGTAATTTATTTTTCTTTCTTCTTTTAATTAAATTAACTAGTGGCTTATCTATTTCATTTTATTTTCATAAAACCAACTCCCATTTTAATTTATTAGGTTAATGTTTAAACTTTCAATTTTATTAATTTCTTTGATTTTTAATGTTTCTACTTTGGTGTTTACTTGAGGACTTTAATTTGATCTTTTTTTAGAAATTTTTTAGTTGCATGCCTAATTCATTGATCTACCTTTACTCTTTTATTAAAATATGTATTTAGAGACATAAAATTTTCCTGTAAGTACTGCTTTGACTGCATTCCACAAATTTTAGTATGTTGTCTCACTGTTGTTATTATCTTTAATGCAATTACTGTTTTTATGCTTTTTTCTATGACTCACTCATTCTTTAGAACAAGATTATTTAGTTTTCAACTAATTTTTAAATCTCTACTTCAATAACTCTTAACTGAATGTAATTTTTATTGCACTATGGTATGAAAAGGGCAAATTTATTATTTCTGCTTTTATGCATTGGTTTGTGCAGTTTTTATGTTCTAATACATGGCAAAATTTTTTGTGAAGGTGCCATGTATAGCTGAGAAAAAAGATATGTTCCTTTCTATTCCCATTCAATTTTCACCAGAGTTCTATAATATCTAAGTTTTCTAAAATTCTATTCATCTCTTTAACTTTTTTAAAAAAATATTTTTTGCTTAGATTTATCTAGCTCAGAGAGGGGAAAGTAGAAGTCTCCTACTAGCATGGTTTTACTATTTATTTCTTACTGTAACTCCTTCAACTTTTTCTTTAAGAACTTGGATGCTGTACTTTTTGGTGCTTTATTTAGTATTGATGTTACTTCATTGTCTATGGTGCCTTATAGCAAGATATAATTTCCCTGCTTATTTCTTTTAATCAGGCCTATTTTTGCTTTGGCTTTTTCTGAGATCATGATTTCTACCTCTGCTTTTAAAAAAAATTCAGCTGAAGGGCAGCCACTTATTTTAACTCTCTGTGCATATCTGTGTTTCAAGTGTATTTCTTGTAAACAACATATTATTGACTCTGAAGAAGTGTAAACATACTCTGAATTTTGCTTGGGGCTCACTCCCTTTTGGAAATGTGTCGTGTGATTTGACCAGATGAGACCCTGGGTAGCTGTCAAAGAGCCCCCTGACTTTGAAAAACCCAGGTGTTGGTGCTTCTCTCTCTGGTAACTATGTATATAATGTCTTAGTCAGATAGCTAGAAGCTTGTCTGTTGATTTGTGTTATTTCGCTCTGTTTATATAATTTCTGCTTGTAATTTCTGTTTGTGTTTTCTCTGAAGTTCAGGGTGCTGACTTTCCCCCCTGAACTAAGTGAATGATATATATATAGATATAGATATATGAACATATCTATATCTATATATCTATATATATATATTTGATTAAAGTGAGATTGTTAACCCTTTAAAATTGCTTTCCTTAGAAAAGCAGATCAAAGAACCTGTCCTAGTAGCCCTCCTGTGTGCTGGTGTTATTGGCCTTACAGAGCCACAGTACCAGCAAGTAGCATTGTTGTTACACCCTCTTACTTCTCTGTTGGGTAAGATAGATTTTTATATGTGTGTGTGTGCATGTGTGTGTGTGTGTGTGTGTGTGTGTGTGTGTGTGTGTGTGTATTCTTCTGTCTTTGGATCAATTCAGATGAGAGCGAGGTTCAACTGGTGCCTACTCCCTTTCCTGCCTCTTTTATATGAAATAATTTTCTTCATTCTTCTTTATTCCCCCTTTTTGCAGTACATTCTCTTTCTCACCCATCCATTTTTAAAGATCATTCATTCCAACATAATTGACTTAATCCTGTCCTGATAGTCTATGTAGAGTCTTTCTAACCTCCCTAGTAACGACGAAGTTCTTAAGAGTTATGTGCATCATCTTTCCACACAGGAATATAAACAATTTAACTTTACTGAATCCTTTATGATTTCTCTTTCACATTGATCTTTTTATGCTTCTCATGAGTCTTGTAGTTGAAAGTCAATCTTTCTATTTGTCTCTGGTCTTTTTTTATCAGGAATGTTTGAAAGTCAGCTATTTTATTAAATATTTATTTTTCCCCCTAAAGGATTATACCCAGTTTTAGGGGGCAGGTTATTCTTAATCATAATCCTATCTCTTTTGCCTTTCATAATATCTATCATATCTAAGCCCTCTTCTCTTCTCCTTCACTGTGATAGCTGCTAAATCTTGCATAATCCTGACTGTGGCTCCATGGTATTCGAATATTTTTTTTTTCCTGGCTGCTTGAGGTATTTTACCTGGGAGCTTTGGAATTTGGCTATAATATTCCTGGAAGTTTTCATTCTGGAATTTATGTCTGGAGGTTATCAGTGTATTACCCATCTTATATGGGCATTGGGAGTGAGTTAGCACAGAATAATCACCTCATTTCTTTCCGCTATAATAAATGACAGCCACCTCATCTTGTTCAGAATGACTACAAATGATTCTAGGCTAAAGATAGAGTGCTGGTCACTTCTCCATCAGTGATAGGGAATGTCTTCAAGACTCACCTCATGTATTCTGAAACTGTTTGCTAATCGGGGATGAAGTTCCCAATTTTGTCCTCCAACCCTTTGGGAGTCTGAATTTAAAGAGGTCTTTTGTGAATGAATAGTTCCCAACTGGGCTGGTAACTTCCAATCTGTTTCAAGAAAGAAAGGGAGATACAGAAAGTTAATTCAAGAGCCAAAAATAGGGTATTCTCTTTTTCCCAAGACCAACTCAAGGACTAAGCCTGAATTCTATATTGTTGATCCAAGAGTACAACTACGAAAAGGCTTGTGCAACTAAGCAGAAAGTAGGTCTCCTCCAAACCTGAGCCAAGGACTACATTATTATTAGGAGATAAATCACATCTGTTTGTTGCCATGATTTGATTTTCTGGCAACTGCTAGAATTTGACAGTGTTGGGTGCTTTGCCAGCTGTGTTACTTGTTTCGGTGATACTAGTATAAATAGGCAATTATTCAGCTCCTGCTATATGTATTGTGTGGATTCTCTTTCTTTGGAAGGTAATTAAGAAGAGATTGTAAGGACCACACCCTCCCTGATGTAGTAAAATCCAACTGAGTTAAATTCGTCCTTCCACTCCATCATTTGCATTTTTAGAAGAGAATTACTTTACCCTTGACACCTCTCATACTCCAATGTGAAGGCTCTCTTTTGAGAGAAGTACATTTAATTCTTATGTAATAAAATGGCCATGAGAATCCTCAGTTTATCTCAAGCAATTTCAAAAAGCTTGTCAGATTATCTCAGAAGAGATCTTGAGAGGTCATTCAATCCACATCTTCAGAGGTGATTATGGGTAAAATACTCCATACAAATGGGGCTCTCTCCTATCTTTAAAATGTCCAGAGAAGATGATTGTATACCTTTTCACCCCCCCCCCCACTAACCTATTCCAGTGCTGATCATATTTTCATGGCATCAGAAAATGCTAGCTTATCCTTAACCTAATTGCTTTGTGTTGGTTTGTTTATTGTTGTTTTGCTTTTGTATCTTGACTGAAGGTTGGCAGAAGTGGAAGGCAGAGAGAAAAGCACATGTACCTTTTTTAAAAAAAAAATGGAAAGTCTCTTTGCCTTCATTTCCCTTGGAAGAGATTTGATGTCATAGGTGGCCAGGGACTTAGCCCCTGAGTGGGTTCAGGAAAGCAGGACAAACATCAGTTCTCTTTTTCCAGTGTATAACTTCCCAGGGTTTGAAAATGGAGAATAGTGCAAATATGTAAAGCATCTTTCTAGGAGTGGGGAAATTTGGGGTGGGAAAAAAATGTTAAATCAAAATGACTCTTTGCAGGAATGTCCATAAATATTACAGCAGTTAGTGGTGGAAAGATTTTTGGGGGGAGGTGAGTGTGATGAGGTATGGGAAGGAAAGAGGAAGCTCCTGGCTCAGAATTAGCATAGCCCAATTCTTTTGCACACATTAGTCATTCAATGACTATTTGATAAATGAACAAGTGAGAGCAAGAACTAAGTGTATTATTCTGTTTGTTTAGATTTAGATATTCTAATTTTAGATGTCATATTCGATTGTGTTCTGCGCCTAATAAATGTTTGATATTTCAGAGGCAAGTGATACTCCCAGCTAAATTACTCTTTTCTTGATTTCAGAATATAACAGTACACATCAATATCTCTTAAATAACTGCCATTTTATTTCTCAACATTTTCTAAAATTAGAAGTTGAGTACCTCAGGCTTGCCAAAGCCTCAATTATACTAATGAGATTCCATTTCCTGAAGTAGTTGGCAATTTGTCAAGCTAAAGTCAGTGACTTTGCAGCAGGTGGGAATGAAAATCTATTCTCTAAATCTCATCTAATCCATAGAAAGCCTATCTTCTTTCTTATGATGTCGAGACCATCTTCCTTTTAGGTGTATATGATGAGGGAGGAAGAGGTAGGACAAAGGGGTGGAGAGAAAGAGATAAAGTGTTTGGACCATGGGAGACAGTGGTCCTACTGTACTGAGTCTCTGTCAAATCACATATAGATTGTAATCACATTTTTGTAGGTATGTTGACAAGCCAGAGCATGTCAATCAATTATTAAGCATTTTTTAAGCTCCTGTTAGGCACCGTGGGCAGCTAGGTGATGCAGTGGATAGAGCAGCAGCCCTGCAGTCAGAAAGACTCATCTTCCTGAGTTCATATCTGGCCTCAGACACATACTAGCTATGTAACCCTGAGCAAATCACTTAACCCTATTTGACTCAGTTTCCTCATCTGTAAAATGAGCTGGAGAAGGAAATGGCAAACCACTCCAGTATCTTTGCCAAGAAAATTCCAAATGAAGAGCTGAACATGACTGGAAGGATTGAACAACAGGAATTGTACTAAGACACCAGTGTCTGATGATTGTTTCAGAACATTTGAACCCCAGTAAGGGCCAAAGCCTGAACTAATCAACCATTACTTTGCTCTAAAAATGCCCTTTCCTGTGTTGGCAACTTCAAAGACCAGAGAAGGTTGACAAGGAGTATATTTTCCCATTTGTGACAGGATATCTGCAACTAGAATAGTGGGACTTCTCTTATCTTAGTATCCTAGGGACGTATGCACATACAGGAGAAACTCGGACATCTTGGGATTGTAATTTCCAATTGACACTACTTTGTCAATTGTCATGTCAGTTTGTAACACATATGGAGACCACAAATCTGAGAGACACAAACATTCTGACTTGTGATTGTCCTGAAATGTATCATTCTTTTGTCAGACAGTCAGAGCTTATGTTTTGGCTCCATGCAGCATATATCTGCTAGCTTTAAGGGAATGAACAATATGAATTTATAATCACTTAGTCTACTTGTCTCCTTTAACCAAACTTTCAGGGTGACATGTCACAAATGCAAAAATGAAGCCATGTTTTCTAAAGGAAGATCACTAAGATAGTATATCATCTGTCATATGAATAATGGCTGAAGAAAATGGAATGTGAAACCTGGAGAAGAAAAGACTTTGAGTCAATATGATAGATATTTATCAAATATTTGAAGGATTATCATGTGTAAGAAAGAACAGATTTTATTTTAGCTCTAGAAGGCAGAACCAGGACCAACAGGTAAAAGTCACAGGGAAGCATATTCTTTTTTTCTTTTTGGAAGGGGGGAAGGCAGGGCAATTGGGGTTCAGTGACTTGCCCAAGATCACACAGCTAGTAAGTGTGTCAAGTGTCTGAGGCCGAATTAGAACTCAGGTCTTCCTGACTCCAGGGCCAGCACTCTACTCACTGAGCCACCTAGCTGCCCCCAGGGAGGCATATTCTTAAGAACATAGAAATGAAGGAGGCCAAAAAGGGCCTTAGAAATTATCCAACTTCTTTATTTTATACATGGGGAATTTGAAACCCAGAGAAATTAAATGACTTGCTCAAGTTTACTAGTGAGTTGATGGCAAAGCAGCTCCAGAACCAGTATCTTCTGATCACAAATCCTGTGTTATTTTCATTATGACACCTTGTATTTTCCCCATGACATGTAATTAGACACAACTCAAGAGCAGCTGAAGCTATCCAACAATGGAATGGATTGTCTTATTAGTTAAAGGGTTCCCTTTTACTGTAAGTATTCAAGAAGATTAAAATCTCCCTGGGATACTGTAAAAGAGATTCTCCATATGTTGGGTGGGAGGCTGAATTAGATGATCTTTAAGCTCCCTTCTAGTTTTAAGAATCTATGAAGGACAGAAACAGGGGTAGAGCCAGGCATATCCTGGAGCCATCTTCAATTAGGTTCACTCCAATGCTCTAGCGTATCAGGATCTTCTTGGATCCCAAGTCTCTTATCAGTTGTCCCTCCCAGATTGCTGTCATCTACAAATGTGATGATTTATGCCTTCACCCAAGTCATTGATCAAAATGTCAAATAGCACAGGGTCAAGAACCTTGAAGGAACTTTTCTAGGGATGTCCTATTATAAAACCATTAAAAATTAATTTCTCAATTTGACCAATCTACTAGCACCAAATTCACCTAATTGTATTATCTTCTGATCCATAGGGTTCTACCTTCTTAACGATAATAGTATGAGATACTGTAACAGCAATGCTCCTTGCCACTACTGTGGCTCTGTGAGGCCAATAACACCAGCACAGAGGAGGGCTGCTAGCACAGGTTCTTTGATCTGCTTTTCTAAGGAAAGCAACTTAAAGGGGTTTACAATCTCACTTTAATCAAACATACATATATCATTCACTTAGTTCAGGGGAAAAAGTCAACTCCATGAACTCTGGAGCAAATACAAACAGCAATTACGAGCAGAAATTATGTAAACAGAGCAAAATAACACAAATCAGCAGACGGGCTTCTGTCTGTCTGACCATAGCAATACATACACAGTTACCAGAGAGAGAGGCACCAACATCTGGGTTTTCAAAGTTGGGGTGCTCCTTAAAGGCTACCCAGAGTCTCATCTGGTGAAATCACCACCAATAAACACTCTTCCAATGAGTGAGCCCCCAAAACAAAACCTCTCCTCCCACAGTTCTGAGAGTTTTAGCTTATGGCTACCCTCTGAGTATATATACCCCTTTTCAGAGGCCAAGGGCTTCACACCTTTCACAACCTAATTAGCAAAAGGGTGTGGACCTTTGTACAAACAAAGGCAAGACTCAATCAAAAGCACTCAATTGCCTTAGTGCTGAGAAGCATTCCAAAAGGAAAAAAAAAACAGTTAAAAGTCCTACTTTGCTTGTCCTTTCAGATACTTAATCAAAAGTTTTGCAAAGATCTAGGTAAATCATATTCACACAATCTCCCTCATCTACTAGTTTAATAATCTTGCCATAAAAGGAAAGAGTGCTAATCTGAAGTAATGATGGCTCTTTATAATCATGGCTTCCTTTTTTAGATATTCATCAGCCATCTTTTTACTGATTCATTCTAAGATTTTACCATTAATGAAAGTCAAAGTCATTGGCTTTTGGTTGGAGACTATATAATTCTCTCCCTCTTTTTAAAATGTGAACATTTCCTTTTCTCCATTTTTTTGGTCTTCTATTTTCTGATTTCTTTCACATCTCTTTGACAATGGTTCAGAAATCACATCTGCCAGTTCTTTCCATATTTGCAACTTCAGTGTATCTGGGGCAGGTGATGTGAAGTGAAGCTTCATCCAGTGAAGCTAGGCACTATCTTAGTATCTACTTGCTTTGCTTAGGTATCAACTCCTTAAGTTATCATTTTTGTTCTGTCATCTCTAGTATACAGGTCATTCTCCTTGGCAGAGAAAACAGAAGTTAAGTAAGAATTGAGAAAATTGACCTCATCTCTTTTGTTGCTTGTCATCTTTTCATCCACCTCACCAGAAGTCTCTCTCTTCTTTGAGCTTCTCTTTTCTTCCCACATAGTTAAAAATCCCTTTTTGTTCTTGTTAGTTTCACTCAGCAGGCTCAGTTCACTCTACGCTTTAGCATTCCTGATTCCATTTTTTTTCCAGAACCATGCCATATTCAGTTCTTGCATCTATCTTCTGAACATCTCTTTAAAAAATAAATCTCAGTTGTTTAGTGAGTTTTCCATCTCACCATATTAGCCTCTTCATATAAATCCCATATTTCCTTCTCAGTTGGAATTATTTCCCTTTGAATTTTGAGAATTTCATTCTTGAGCTTCTCCTACCTCTCTTGGGCTAATCCCCTCTATAGAATTTTATTCCATGGGATCCTACCTGTCTTTTTCTCAACCCTTTGAAATATACTTTCCCCAAGTTTAGATGGCTGCCAATCTCTTCCTGTATTTTATCTTCTTTATCTCAAATTCTGGGAGTGGATGATCATTTCCTCCCAGAGTTCCCATCATTTATAACCCACCCCAGAAACTAGTTGCTCCCAGTGAGAATCAGATCTAAAATATAGTTCCTTCTTGTTGGTTACTTGGCATTTTAAAAGATGAAATTATCACTAATATAAATCAAGATGTTATTAAATTCTGTTTTGATTGGGGCAGGTGGGAGGAAGGAGGAGGGAGGGACTGGAAGGCAGACTATAACTCCCTTTAGGGCAGGAACAATGCTATTTTTCATCTTTGTAGCTCTGTGCCTAATCTAGTACCATTCTTAACTTGTAGTAAGCACTTAATAAATATTTATTGAATTGGATTAGTACAGCTCAAATAATTTCCCTCCACAAACATTCTGTTTCTGACTTCTGAGTAGAAGCGAGAAACAGATGTAGAATAGTGGACACAAATGAAGGAAACTGATAATGATCTCCAAATAGAGAATCAGGAGCTAAATAAGATTAACATGAAGATGGTGGCTGGAAAGTGGAGACTAGCATGAGCTCCCAGCCAAATCCCTCCAAAAACCTATAAAAATGGCTCTGAACCAATTCTAGAACTGTAGAACCCACAAAATAGGATAGGGAGGCAGGGCTTCAGCCCAGGACAGCCTGGATGGTTGCTGGGTGAGGTCTATCCTGCACGGAGCTAGGAGTGGAGCTGAGGAGAGCAGAGCCCAGTGTGGGCCATGCAGACCAACCAGACCAGGAGCTGGGTGGAGTGGGCCCTAGCGCCCTGAATAAGCGAGCTGTGGCAGTTACCAGACTTCTCAACTCACAAACACCAAAGACAACAGAGAAGGTTAGTGGGAAAAGCTGAGGGGAGTGGAAGGAGTTTCCGGTTCAGCCACTGCCATGGGGGCAGCGGAGGTGGAGTAGCTAAAGAACTACAGCTGCAGTTGCTTCTGGTCCCAGGCCCACCTGGTGGGAGGAATTAAGTGGCAGATTAGAGCAGGAGTGCAGAGCCTGCTGAAGATCTAAGTCCAGTCCAGGTTGGGGGTTCTTGGGGAAGGGGGAGTGCTGGTGTGGCAGAGTTGACTGTAATAGCTCTGAAATCAACAGCGCATCCACCCAAGCTTGGAACATAGAACTCTTTACTCTATAAGCAGTCATACCCCAACCAAAAACTCAAGGGTCAAGTAAGTTGGCTGGTAACATGGCCAGGAAGCAAAAATGCACCCAGATTCAGTCTCAGACTTTGGAATCCTTCTTTGGTGACAAAGAAGACCAAAACATACAGCCAGAAGAAGTCAACAAAGTCAAAGAGACTACAACAAAAACCTCCAAGAAAAACATGAACTGGTCTCAGGCCATGGAAGAGCTCAAAAAGGATTTGGAAAAGAAA
>CM053626.1:170415465-170445322 GCA_028646595.1 Phalanger gymnotis
TGGCTTCCCCTGTAGTTTGTCGCCTCTCCTCGCAGCCAAGCCTCTGGCATTCTCAAGCCCCGCCTCAACGACCAGAGACTAGAGACCATTGGTTCCCGAGTTGGCCCCTCTTAAGTCATTAATCTACACCCACACAGGTTTCACACCTGATAGGGCTTTGGGCCTGGAGCTTAGCACTTAACAGGTGAAAGCACTTTCACAAAATAAACAAAAGCCAAACTCCTCAAGGGCACCCGTTAAACTAGGCCCATTTTGCCTTACTGGCACACATCTTCATCTTCACCATCATCATCATCACATCAATCCTAGTTCTTAAATCTTTTGTAGTTATTTCTCTTAAGTGTTATAGTCATTATGTAAATTTCTCTCCTGGTTCTGGCTCACTTCATTCTGCACAAGTTCATACGAGTCTTCTCAGGTTTTCTATGAAGCTGTCCCTTTTGTACATTCATATACGATTATTTTTGTACATATGGGTTCCTTCTCTCTCTCTCTCTCTCTCTCTCTCTCTCTCTCTCTCTCTCTTTCTCTCTCTTATCTCTTTAGAACTTTTTTTGTTTAGTCATTTTCAGTTATTCACAACTCTCTGTGACCCCTTTGGGGATTTTCTTGGCAAAGATATTGGAGTGGTTTGCTGTTTCCTTCTCCAGCTCATTTTACAGATGACAAAACTAAGGCAAATGTGGTTGAGTGACTTACCCAGTATCATACAACTAGTAAGTGCCTAAGGCCAAATTTGAACTCAGATCTTCTGACACCAGGCCCATTGTTTTGTCCACTGAATCACTGAGCTGCCTCATTTAGAATACACGACTAGTAATTTTCTTGAATTGTCAAAGAGTATGCACAATTTAGTGACTTTTAGGGGTATAATGCCAAATTGTTTTCCATAATGGTTAGAGTACTTCACTGAAAGTATTTGTGTGCCTTCTTGCCTACCATCCCTCTTTTTTTTCCTTTTTTTGTCATCTTTTCCAATCAGATGGATGTAAGGTAGAACCTCAGAGTTGTAATTTGAATGTCTATTATCATTAGTGATTTATAGTGTTTTTTCATATGGCTGTTGATAGGTTACCTTTATTGAATTATGTAGTACCTATTCATGTTTTTAAATTGGGGAAGAGTACTACCTCATATATTTGCATTAATTCTTTATGTAATGTTACATATCAGATCTGCATCAGAGAAATTTGCTTCAAATATTTTTTCTTCAGTTTACTATTTCGCTCCTAATTCTAAATGCAATTTTGTTTTATCAGAAAAATTTTGATTTTATGTGACCTAAATTGTCAGTTTAAATCTCTTCTTATCCTACATGTAATCTCAATTGTCAGTTTAAATCTATTATCCTATCCTCTATTTGGTCAAGAACTCTTCACTAATTTATAGTTGTGAAAGGTCCTCTATTCCTCCAATTTGTTTATCATATGATTATTGATACCTAGCTCTTATAACCATTTGATATATCCATTATTGTGACATATGGTATAAAATATTTGTCTAAATTTAATTCCTTTCCAGTTTTTCTATGAGTTTTTGTTATATAATGAATCCTTACCCTAGTAATTGGATTCCTATGGTTAATCAAACTCTAGGCTACTATGAATGATTACTTCTGAGTATTGTGTATGCATGGTGTGAATTGATCTATTATAATATAAAGGAATGTTTGGGTAGTTTCTTAATTAATTAATCAATAAATTAATTAATACTGAATCAGTCAGACAATGAGCATTTTTAAAGTATTTATTTACTCTGTGACATATACTGTGTTAAGTACTAGGGATACAGAGACCAAAAAAAAAGCATTGAAACATTCTCTTACCTTAAGGAGTTCATATTATATTGAGGAAAATACTCTAATAATTGAGTAATTAATACTCAAATTTCAATATTTCATATCAATTTGTCCACTAGATCAGAGTCTCCACCTCAGTTTGTTCAATTAATAAACTGGAGAGGCCTGTTTCCCCATAAGCAGTTGCTCAAATCTCTCTATATATCAAAACACCCAGTCACCTAGTTTTATATAGCACAGTATCTGTCATAGAATAAGTATTTTTAAATGCTGATTGACTCTCTGATTGCTTGATTAATATAACAGGAAACCACTGAAATGTTTTCAACAAGGGCATGATTCAGTCAAACATGTGCTCTAGAAATATCAAATTTGGAAACCATACAGAAGATGAATTGGAAAGAGGAAGGTGTGGAGATTCCACTTAGAAACCTATTGTGATAGTTCAGGCAAGAGAGGATAAGAACTTGGACTACAGGGGTTGTGGCATGAATAGAGATAAGGGGACAGATGCAAGAAATGCTGGGGAGATTAAAAAGACAAGTTTTGATCCTTGTTAGGATTATGAGGTAAGTGAGAGTGAGGAGTGAAAGACGAATCCTAGATTGAAAACCTAAGTAACTATTGAAAGTGGTGTCTTCAACCAAAATAGAAAAATTAGAAGGAAGTTTAAGGGGGAAAACAATGAGTTCTGCTTTGAACACATTGAGTTCAAGATGTCTACAGAACATCTCAGTGGAGGTACCCAGCAGCCAGTTAGAGACATGGAACTGGAGCTCAGGAAAGTGATAAAGAGTAGTTATGTAGATCTAGGAGTCAAATACACAGAGATGATAACTGAATACATGGGAGTTGATGAGATCCCCAAGAGTGAGGTGGAAAGAGAGAAAAGGAGAAGGCCCAGGAGAGAGACTTGCTGGACACACACACATAGGGAGAAGAATATGAATGATGATCCTGAAAAGGAAGTTGAAAAGGATCTTTCCAACATGTAGAAAGAGAACCATGAAAATACAACGTGAAAACTCACGGAGGAAAAAGCATCCAGAAGGTAGGGTTAGTCAACTGTGCCAAAAGATGCACAGAGGTCAAGAATGAAGAGGAACGGGGAAAGTTCACTGTATTCAGCAATATAGAAATCATTAGTCAGCTTGGAAAGAACAATTTCAGTAAAGTGGTGGGGAAGGAAACTAGACAGTAAGGAGTTGAGAAGTGAGTAAGAAGTACGACAAAGAAGGCAGAAGAGTATGCATAGATTTTTTTCTTCAGAGTTTAAACACTGAAGGGCAAAGAGACATAGAGCTGTAGTTTGAGGGGATAATAGGGTCAAATGAAGGGTTTTTTTTAAGATGAAAGAGCTCTGGGCCTGTTCAAAGGCACCACAGAATGAGCAAATGGATAACTAAGCATTGCCAAGTACTTGGAGATTTGCTTTGATGAATTAATGGTTTGTAATTGGCATATTTATCACCTTATACAAATTCTTGAAAAATCTTTTCTCCTGAGTTAAATATTCTCTTTGTAATCATACTTTTAATTGATTTTCCAGGTCCTTTTTTCAGAGAGTATAAAAGTAAATTTCAACCCGCATCCTATCCAAATTAGCACAAATTCTGAATTGATAGAATACAACTGGGAGAAATTGCATTTTTTTCTAACCATACTGTTTATGCTAAAGTTTAAAACCACTTGACTCCTTTGGATAGAGTGACTAGCTGACAAGGAATTTCTGAACATGTGAGCTTTATCTGCTTGAAGAAAATTATTAAGACAATAATTATTAAAAGTTAGAAGATTCTAGTTCTTTTCACCTTTCCTCAGAGATGTCATTTTTATCTATTTTAGTTCACTGGGTCCTGTGAATAAACTACTATTCCTACAGCATCGCTGCACGGATCACTCTCTAAAGAAATCTGCCATTCTCATAAGTGCTGAAACAGGGACCCTCCACTGGTGGAGCATCTTTGGCAAAAAGATGGAATATGGTAAGACACAGGCTATGGCTATCTCTTGGCCTCAAAGGCCTTGAGGCTGAAGTATGATGCAAAGGACAACTGATTGGGAGACTTGGGTTCCAGTCTCAGAGCTGTCCCTAAATAACTATGTCAAGTTTCCTAATGATTCTGAACCTCAGTTTCTATATCTATAAAAGTAGGTGATGGAGACTGGAAGGTGTTTCCATCTTTAAAATTCTATTATTCTACTAATACTTTTAATTGGCTGGTTCCTAAGTTTTCTGTTTCTATATAGCTTATTACTGCCCTTTACCTATTCTGTACTCCAGCCAAATTCCTGCTGTTCCCTAAACATACCCTATCATTTCCTACTTCAATGCCAATACTCACACTTCTTCCTTTACTTAAAATATGTTTCCTAAAATGTCTGTGAAAATTCTTTTTGCTGTTATTGTTTAGTTCTTTCATCATGGATGACTCTTCATGATCATGTGAATCATAGAATACCAATATCATTCACAGGGCTTTCATGGCAAAGATATTGAAGAGGTTTGTCATTTCCTTCTCCAGTGGATTATGGCAAACAGATGTGAAGTTACTTGACCAGGGTCACATTGCTATTAAGTATCTGAGGCTAGATTTGAACTCAGGTCTTCCTAATTCCAAGCCCGGTGTTCTATCCACTGAGCCATGTAAGTGCAAATGATAACCATGCTTTAAGACCTAGGTCAAATGTTAACTTCTCCATGAATCTCACCTTCCGTGATTTGCCACCTTGATTTACCAGTTTCCCTAGCCAGAATTAATCTTTCCTATTCCAAGCATTGTGCTTGTATTTCTCTTGGGACACTGATCACCTCTCATTATCCTTTTTTGTATTTTTATTGCCTTACCTCCTCAACCAGACTATGTTCTAGACTGTGATTATTCATCTTTACACATGCACATGCATACAAATATATATCTGTGTGTATACGTATACATACAAACATACATATGTACATACACACACACCTCCATCCCCACAATGTTTGTTGAATGAATGAATAATGTCATGCTCAGGTTAACCTCCAAACTGATAATAGCAAAACAAAAAAAAACCCTTCCTACATCCTAGAAACTCTTTGCTGCTGCAAAAACTGACCTATAACCAGCATGTTAAGCAAATTCCCAGGATGCCTGATTAATAAAGTTCTCCAGGGTTCAGTCTGTACTTAATCAAGTAGGACCTATTGTTCCTACTTCTCCCTTTTGTAAGTTTCAAAAAGTATGTTACCTATTATGCAAAGATGATGGGGGTACTTTGGCCCAACAATGGCAATTTTCTCTGCTTTGAGCTTTGGTTAGTTTTGTTCCTTTTGGATTTCAATGGATATAGGCCGAGGTTACTTATATAAAAGAGTGAGCCCAGAGTTGCTTCTGTATCAACTGGATCCTATTATATTGAAGAGCTATTCCTCTTGACTGTTTTACTATGCCATCACCACCACCAATCTCTTCCCAATCAGCATACACATAATGATTGAGAGATTCAGACATTAATAATAGATAACTCCTATGGAATCCATTTCGGTTGAGAAAAGCCTGCAAAGTCTTATAGGGATAAGCTCTGAATTGGGGCTCTCATCCACTGGATATGATTCCCTCTCAATTGTCACAACATTACAGAATGGGTTGAAATAAAATTAAGCCCTTGTCATCCACATACATCATCTCTCTCTGCTTCATAATATAATGGAATGAATCTTCAAAGTAAAAAAATAATAATAATTATGGCCTGGCTCACTTACGATTTATTTTAAATCCACTTTTGCCTATATCTCCAAGTTTATCCATGAATTTCTGCTCCTGAGCCTATTTGTGGCATGGAGCTGACCCCAGACTTTTGAAGACTCTGATGATGGAGTACAAATTTCAGCAGGATCAGCCATATACAAATGTTTTTTGTACATATGGGTCTCTTATCTCTCTCTTTCTCTTTGAGATCCTTAGAATGTTGTTATTTAGTCATTTTCAGTCATGTCCAACTGTCCATGACCCCTTTTGGGGTTTTCTTAGCTAAGATATTGGAGCAGTTTGCCATTTCCTCCTCAGCTAATTTTACAGATGAGGAAACTGAGGCAGAGTTAAATGACTTGCCCAGGGTCACGTAGCTAGTAAGTGTCTAAGGCCAGATTCAAACACAGGTCTTTCTGACTCCAGACCTAGTGCTCTGTCCCCTGTGCCACTCACCTACCCCAGGATCAACCATACTGGACAGACCTTGAATATGGTCCCAATACCAGACTGAGGTGGGGCAACCTAGCTAATAACAGAAAGACTCATTACCAATAGGTTGGTCACTAAATAATAACTTCCTTTGTCATAACAACCAATGAAAAAAGGAAAAAGAAAATAATTGTCCTTAGTTCTATGCAACCCACTCTGGCTTTCCCAATGTGAATGTTAATGGAAAAGGAGGGGAAGGATGCTCAAAGACATAGTTTTACTTATAAACAATTTTTAGTATTTTTTTAGTTTTTAGTACTTCACATTTGAGATTTTTGTCTAAGGATCAATAAATCATCATACCATCATAAAAACTAAATCACATCAATATTTAAAAACTCACAATTAATGAAATCAGACTCCAAAGAGAGAAAATGCAGCTAAATTGAAGGACGGATTACAAGTTCTCCTTATAGATTCAAATAAGGAATTAATAGACTCAAAGGAATTGTTAATTTGGTTTCATCAAATATCTCAAGAAAATAAGGAATCTCGTTTCATAGTAGAATTGATATCTCACCTTGCAATGACCATCATGAGCACAAACAAAGAGAGTATCATGATGATAATTGCAGCCTATGCACTAAAATCCAGAGCCTTATTCTTTTAGTATAATGATAAATATTTTTTGCGTGTCATGTAGGAGGCTGGCATTCAATTTCTTGATATGGAAGATACCTCTTTTCTCTTTGAGGTGGAAGGTTAGGGAAAGAATAAGCATATATTAAGCACCTACAATGTTCCAAGCACTTTATAAATATTGTCTCATTTGATCCTCTCAACAACCCTGTGAGGTAGGTACTGTTATTATCCCCAGTTATAGTTGAGGAAACTAAAGTAGAAGTTAAATGACTTGCCCAAGGTCACACAATTAGTAAGTGTCTGAGGTCATATTTGAACTCAAGTCTTCCTGACTTCAGACCTACATAGAGTATAGGAATGAAGAGTGAATTTAGAGTCTTAAAAACCTGGGTTCAAATTTTAGCCCTGCCACCAATCTGCCTATGTAACTTTGGGAGTGATGCTTAATCTCTACAGACATATTAGTTTCCTCATCTCTAAAATCAGAGAGCTGCACTGACTTTATCAGAGGTTCTTGACCTGGAGATCATGGCAAGGAATCTATGAGTAGATTTCAGGAGATCCGTGAATTTGAATGAGGAAACATATTTTTTATTTTCACTAACCTCTAACTGGAATTTAGCATTTCCTTCAATTATGTGTTAAAAAAAGAAACATTCTGTTTAAAAAGGATCCACAGGCTATACCAGATAGCCAAAGAGGTCTATGACACCGAAAAACAAAAACAAATAAAAAAACTGTAAGGAACCACTAACCAGACTAGATAATCTTTAAAATCCAACTCTAAATACTATAAACATACACTAAACTCTATCTCTAGGTGATACAGTGAATAGAGCACTGGGCTTGGAATCAGAAAGAGTCATCCTCCTGAGTTCAAATCTGGGCTCGGATACCTAATAGCTGTATGACTCTGGGCAAGTCAGTTAACCCTGTTTGCCTTAGTTTCCTCATCTGTAAAATGGACTAGAGAAGGAAATAGCAAATCTCTCCAACAGCTTTGTTTAAAAAAACACACACACAAATGGGGTCATGAAGAGTCTGAACTGAATAAACTGAAGACACGACTGAAATGACTGAATAACAACAATATATCTATAAATCTATAAACCATAATCCTTTGAATATATACAAAAGACCAAGAAGTAGAGAAATTCTAGGAAAAACTTGCTAAGATTCCCTGACAGATGCTTTAATACTCAATGACATTGAAAAATCTGTTGGAAAATATAGGACATGAAAATCTTATAGAGGTGTGAGAGGACTCACACCTGTGTATCAGGGATAATTTCTTCAAGAACAGAGTTGAAAGGCAATATGACAAACAACATGATAAAAAGATTAAATTGACTATTATAATAGGAAATGACTAGCTACTGGTGGGCAAGTCCTATCAGAATTAACTGTACCTGTTCAAGAAGACCGTCAGCTAGTTCATTTAAAGGTGGTTCCACAAAGCAGCCTTTATTATGTGTAAGATGCTGGTGATAAAGAGACTTATTTTTAACAAAAATATTCTCCCAGTGATGTTACTGGGTTGTGACTCTTGGAACACCACAATCTGCAAAAAATAAATGTTACAGGTGACTCAAAAGACAATGGAGAGATTCGTGATAGTTTAAGTGTGGTGCAGCCTATTTCCAGTGATGACTTATGTGGAACAAGTAGCAAAAGGGCTGTCATACAGAAAATGTGCAATTGGACAAGGAAGTGAGTCAGTTGTGTAGAAAGAACAAATAACAGATGGACGGCCAGCATGCTGCCCTAATGGTACAATCTTTTACTCTACCCAACTCCAACCATACACTGACATGATCATAACTTTGAACCCACCAAGTATTCTATAAAGTATGGGAATTAATTGTTCTTTAAATGTTTGATAGAATTCACATGTAAATCCATCTGGCCCTGGAGATTTTTGCCTAGGGAGTTCATTAATGGCTTGCTCGATTTATTTTTCTGAGATGGGATTATTTTTGGTATTTTACTTCCTCTTCTGTTAACCTTGGCAATTTATATTTTTATAAATATTTGTCCATTTCCCTAAGATTGTCAAATTTATGGGCATACAATTGGGCAAAATAATTCCTAATTATTATTTTAATTTCCTCTTCATTGGAGGTAAATTCACCCTTTTCATTTTTGATACTGGTGATTTGGTTTTCTTCTTTCTTTTTTTAAATCAAATTGAACAAAGGTTTATTAACTTTATTGTTTTTTCATAAAACCAGCTCTTAGTTTTGTTTATTAGTTCAATAGTTTTCTTGATTTCAATTTTATTCATCT
The DNA here is from genome assembly GCA_028646595.1 of Phalanger gymnotis. Lineage (NCBI taxonomy): Eukaryota > Metazoa > Chordata > Mammalia > Diprotodontia > Phalangeridae > Phalanger > Phalanger gymnotis. Next base: position 170,424,355 of record CM053626.1, read on the forward strand.
CTCTTTTGGTTTTAAGTATTTCTAATTTGGGGATTTTCAATTTGTTCTTCTTCTAGCTTTTTCAGTTGCCTGCCCAATTCAATGATCTCCTTTTTCTATCTGTAGCAGGAAGGCCGAATTTATAATCTCAAATATAATCATGTACGTGTTTGAATGGTTCAAAATCGCAAGGTATGAGAGATTCTCTAAGTAGAAAACAACAAAAAATTTATTTATGCCCCACCGCAGCAGATCCGTGAACCAGCCTCCCCATTCCGACATCTTGACAAAAAGACTCCAGGCCCAGAAAGCCCGCCTCACAAGAGTAACCAGGAGGCCACAGAAAAGCAAGATTGTATTTAGCCAAATCATTTTTACTGGCCTCAAGTCCTTGCTCGCACTCTGGGTCTACACATGGGTCACCTCTGCTTCCGCAGCTTCCTGCTTCTGCAGCTTCCTGCCTCCACAGCTTCCTGCTTCCACAGCTTCTGCTTCCGCTGTAGTTGTCTCTTGGCTCACCTTTCCTCGAAGCCAAGCTTCTGGCGTTCTCAAGCCCTGCCTCAACAACCAGTGACCATTGGTTCCCGAGTTGGCCCCTCTTAAGTCATTAATCTACACCCACACAGATTTCACACCTGATAGGGCTTTGGGCCTGGGGCTTAGCACTTAACAGCTGAAAGTACTTTCACTCCAAGTAAACAAAAGCCATGCTAAGGAGACAATTTTTGCTTAACAACACACTATCTTATTCATGTAAGCATTGAGAGATATAAAATTTCCCCTGAGAACTGATTTCACTACATCCCATAAGTTTTGGTATGGTGTTTCACTAATGTCATTCTTTTCAATGAAGTTATTAATTGTTTCCATGCTTTGTTCTTTGATCCACTTATTCTTTAAGATTAGATTATTTAGTTTCCAATTAATTTTTAGTCTATCTTTCTATGTTCCTTTATTACAAATATTTTTTATTGCTTCATGATCTGAAAAGGATGCATTGACTATTTCTGCCTTTCTGTACTGGATTGTGAGGTTTTTATGCCCTAGTACATGGTCAATTTTTGTGTATGTGCCATATACCACTGAGAAAAAGGTAAACCCCTTTCTATTCCCATTCAGTTTTCTCCAGAGGTCTATCATATCTACCTTTTCTAAAATTCTATTCACCTGCCATAATAGCAATTTAGATTTTAAGATCTTTCCCACCTATTTATAGGCCATGTGACCTACTTACATCACAGTAAGCCTAAGTCACATGTGGTGGAGCTTGCTGAGAGGAAGAGGAAGTTGTGTCACAGGAAATGCTGAGAGAGAGAGAGAGAGAGAGAGCCGTTATGTCTGTTAATGGCCATCATGATAGCTGAGCAGACTATGGTAGCTGTACTGTGAGTTTGTTTTTGGGGAGACCCCAGAAGGGGGTCAGAGAGGTTTTGGGATGGTGAAGCTCCATGTTGTGATATTGCGTTTTAATTTCCTTGCTGTTATGATAAAGTGGGCTTACTGGTTGTGGGAGCAGATTGTTTGGTTATGGGATCTAGTTATCTGTTGTCTGAATAAATGTTTTACTACTTCTATCCTCTACGTGGAGAGTCTCTCATACTTTGTGATACAGAGCTACATAGACATATTCATGATTATCGTTGACGTTGTGTTTATTGCCTTACTGAAAAACCTCCTTCACTTCTTTCTTGTTTGTTTTGAGGTTAGATTTGTCAAGTTCAGAGATGGGTAGGTTGAGGTCCCCCACTAGTATAGTTTTTTTGTCTGTTTCTTCCTGTAACTCCCTTAACATATATGTTAAGTAATGATATTACTTCATTGTCTGTGGTGCCTTTAAGCAGGGTATAGTTTCCTTCCTTATCTCTTTGAATTAGATCTATCTTTGCTTTTGCTTTGTCTCACATTAGGGTGCTACCTCTGCTTTTTTTTTACTTCAGATGAAGCATTATATATATATATATATGTACATATATGAAGCATATGTGTGTGTGTGTGTGCGTGCGTGTGTGTGTATGTGTATTCTCCTCCAGCCTTTTATCTTTACCCTGTGTGTATCTGTGTCTTTTTCTCCATCCCATTCCTCCCCTAATTTATGCATTTATTTCTCCCTTCTTCCTTCTACTCCTCAAAAGAGTTTTGCTTTTGACCACCATATTCCTCAATTTTCCCTCCCCATTGACTCCCCTCCCTTATCTTACCCTTTTCCCCTTGCTACTTCTTCTATCCCTTCTAACCACCCCCCAGCTTGTCTTTCCCTTTTTCCCTTCTCCTTATCAGAGTTTGTTATTCCCTCCTTGAAACAAATCCAATGAGAGTAAAGCCCAAACACTGCTCTTCTCCCTCCATTCTTTCCCTCTACTATAATGTTTTTCTACCTCTTCATGTGATGTAATTTATCCTTTTCTACCTCCTCATTGCCTCTTCTCCCAGAACAATATCTTTGCACCCCTTAATTATGTTTTTGTCACCACATCAGTTACTTTATACTGACACCCTCAGTCTATGTATATCCTTTTAATTATCGTAATAACTGTACCATTCTCAAGATTGACATATATAATATATATGGCAATATAATCTTATATAAAGATGTAAATAACTTACTGAATGATGAGATTGTTTTTTTCTCTCTGTTTACCTTTTTATGTGTCTCTTGAGTTTTGTATATGAAGATCAAATTATCCATTGAGCTCTGGCCTTTTCATCAGGAAGGTCTGGAATTCCCTTATTTCTTTGAATGTCTATCTCCTTATGAAAAAGTTATGCTCAATTTTGCTGGGTAGTTGATCCTTGGTTGTAGTCCAAGCTTCTTTGCCTTTCAGAATATCATATTCCAATCCTTCCTATCTTTTAATGTAGAAGCTGCAAGGTCCTGCATGATCCTGACTGTAATTCCACAATATTTGAATTGTTTCTTTCTGGCTGCTCGCAATATTTTCTCCTTGACCTGATAATTCTGGAATTTAGCTACAATATTCCTTGGAGTTTTCAATTTGGGATCTCTTTCAGGGGGTGATTGGTGGATTCTTTTGATGACTACTTTGCCCTCTGGTTCTAGGACTGCATGAGGTATTTTCCTTGTTGATTTCTTGGAAGATACTGTTCAAGTTCTTTTTTTCATCATGGCTTTCCAGTAGACCAATAATTCTTGGATTATTTCTCTTGAATCTATTTTCCAGGTCAGTTGTTTTCCAATCAGATATTTCATGTTTTCTTCTATTTTTTTCATTCTTTAAATTTTGTTTGGCTGATTCTTGATGTCTCATAGAGTCATTAGCTTCTATTTGCCCAATTCTAATTTTTAACAAATTGTTTTCTTCACTTAACTTCTATACCTCCTTTTACATTTGGTTAATTTTACTTTTCAGGGCATCATTCTCTCTGAATAGATTCTGAATCTCCTTAGCCATTTCACCAATTTTACTTTTTAAGGATTTGTTCTCATCTGCAATTTTTTTCCACTTTTTCTTTTACCTCTCTAATTTGGTTTTTAAAATCCTCCTCGAGCTCTTCCAAGAATGCTTTTTGGGCTAGAGACCAGTTCACATTCCCTTTTAGATTTCAGATGTGGGTATAGTGTCAATGCTGTCCTCTTCTGAATTGGTATTTTGATCTTCCCTGTCTCCATAATTAGAATCAATAGTCCTTGTTTTTCTGAATTGTTTCTTCATGCTGATTGCCTTTTTCCTGGCTTTTAAAGTGGATCTCTGCTTCTGGGGCTCAGGGGACTCCATCCCACGCTTCTTGTGCTGGGAACTGGGGGCCCGGTTACTGGCTTTGTGTGCTGTGGCCTCTGGATTTATTGGATAAAGGCTATATAATGCTGCTGCTCACCTGGTGCTGAGACAGAGCTGGCGGGTGTGCCAAGGTGAAGGCCAGGTGGATATCTTTTTGAGTTCCCCCAAGTTACCCCGAAGCTCCTGGTGTGAGGTGTGAGGTGTGAAGGAGAGGTGGTCTGGCTGCTAGAAGTCTCCTCTTCCTCTAGGGCTGTGCTACAGCAGGCATGTTCTCAGCCATTATCTGTGCTTGTGTCTGCCACTTCCCCTGGCTGTGAAAAGGCATGCCTGCGGTCCTGATATTGGCACCACCCCCTGGGGCTCAGGAACTCCCACCAGTCTGCTGAGGTGGAGCCTGCTGGGACGCCTCTCTTCTTGTACTAGTCTCCTTCCACCACCACGAGAGGGGCCTGTCTTCCCAGCCTCCCAAGCTAAAAGGCTACTGAAGCCCTTCTTCTGGCTCCTCTATTCCAGAGTTTCTCCCAGGGCAGTATTCTCTGGATGAGGAAGGGAGGGACAAGAATCATTTTACCTGGTCATCATTGCTCCTGGAAGTTCAAGAAGGCAAGTTTCAAACCTTCAGACTGTAGGCTGAAAGCCTCAGGAGTAGCTGCTGCTGTGGGTGCAGGCTTTGTGCTGCTGTCTCATGCACCAACAGATTCCAGTCCTGGACTAAGAGGCCTGGGGATCACCACCATAGTTGGCAATTCCACCCTGGGCCTGCCCCTGCTCCCGCTCTGGTATGGTTTAATTCTGCATGCCCAATGTTCTCCCAGTCCAGTCTGCTGGCTGGGTTCCACTGCTGCTCCTGTTCTTGCATGGTCTGGTGCAGTTCTATGCACTCAGCACTCTCCTAGCCCGTGGTTCCGTCCTGTCGACCCTGTGGACTCTCTTGGCTTGTAAATCTGCCACACTGAGTCTCCTAGTGGCTTCTATCTCTCTCAAATCTGTTCAGATTCACTTTTTCAGATGTATCTGACAGAATTTGTAAGAGAGCTCCCATAAATCTCTGCTTTCACACCACCATCTTGGTTCCCCCTCCATTAGCTCCTTCTCACCTGTATACACATACTCATCTTTAGTAAATCCTATAAAGGTCTTTTTGGCCCTTATATCTCCACCCTTCTATGTCTCCATCTCTCTCTTCATGGTTAAACTTATCTAAAAAGTGGTCTTTGCCAGATGCCTATATTTCCTCACTACCTGCAGTCTCTTCAAAACTGTGGGTCAATCAATCATTCAGTACATATTCATTAAGTGCTTACTATGGGTCAGGCACTATACTAAGCACTGGAGATGCAAAAACAGGCCAAAGAGAGTCCCTGCCCTCAAGTGCACCATCTTATTTCCACACTAACAATACTTAAATCTTTCTCTTAAAAGCTGCAAGTGCAACATCCTCTTCGCTGAATCTAATGAATGGCCTTTCTCCAGTTCCTATCCTTCGTTGTATCTCTGAAGCATTTGGCTGTGTTAACCACTCCCTATTACTTTAACTTTTCACCCTCTGGGCTTCCACAACAATTTCATCTCTTCGTTCTTTTCTTACATCTATTCCTCATTCTTTTTCTGGACTCTTTATGTCTATAAGTATTAAATATTGTCCTTACCCTTCTTTTCTCTTTTCACTATGTGATATCCTTTGGAAATCTCATTCATTTCCATGGCTTTATGTAGACCACTCCCACCTCTATATCAACATCCTTGAATTCTCTTCTGAGCTTCCTTCCTACCTTTCTAAGTGCCTAAAAAACATGTGTGCCAGGATGTCCCACTGGTACTTCAAACTCAATGTGACTAAATGGAGTTCAGTATTTTTTTACCCTAAAATGTTCTTCCTTCTTACTTTCCATTTCTGTTAGTAGTACCACCATTTAGCCAGTGTCCTATGCTTATAATACTGCCTTATCTTTCACTTCTACATTCATCATCTCTCCTAACAAAGTACTATATATTTCGTCTCTACAAAAATATCTTTTTCATCTTTTATTCCTCTCTTTTCCAATGCCAACACCCTCATATAGATTCTCATTACCACCTCCAGTGCTATTGCAGGGGCCTCCAAAGATATGCCTCTGTTCTTTGCCTCTTCTAATCTAGTCTTCATTCTGTCATAAAAATAAACTTTCTAAAGCAAGATCTGGTCATGTCACTGTTCTGCTCAAAAATCCTTAAGGGTTTCCTATCATCTCCCAAATAAAGTCCAAACTTTGACATTCAAGCAAAGCCTTCAACAATTTCATGTTACCATGTCTTTCCATCTTTCTCTCATATGATCCCCATTTTGGTACCTTACAAACCAGTCAAACTAGATTAGTCTGTTCCCTGAACAGATTCTATGATCTCACACTTTTATGTCCTTGCTCCATCTTCGTCCAAAGACTCCCTACCCATCCTTTAAATCTCAACTCCAATGATATCTAAAAACCTAGGTGAATAATGACCTTTTCCATAGGACCTTATGTACCTTGTGTAACTCTTTAACGTACTTATGATGTAATATCATATTCTTTATTCATCTGTATTTGCATCAGATTTTGCCCTCTGACACTAGGTAGTAGGCTTAATGAAAACAAAGACCAGTTTTACCTAAAGTTTGAATCTCTCCCAGCACATAGTACATGCTTAATTTATAGTAGGTAGTTAATAAATATTTGTTGATGATTACTGAATGAATGGTTCAGATTTTATCTTCAGCAGAACAGAGCAACTTTGTAGACACTGATTATCTGAGTTTCCTTGTACGAATGGATTTATTTTCCCCTATGAAGTCTCTGCCCCTGGGAAAAGTCTAACACATTGAGCTATAACTGTAAACTGATTCAAATTTTGTGCACAGGATACGCCAAAGCACCAGGCAGTTAGTGATGACTCAGTGTTACAAGAGCAGTAATGGCTGCATCTTTGACAGCATCTTCTGAATTCTTCCTAATCCTCTTTGAAGGAATTTTCTTGATTCTTTTGATGGAAGAGGCCCCTCTCCTGGCACGTAAAATACTTAAAACCGATGTTTTAAGTCAATTCCAGGGAATTTTTTTAAAGGGGGAATCTCTCAGCAAACTAGATGCTGCTGTAATGATATTAGGTATATAGAATGGAAAGAGATCACTGATAGTATATATAAATGAATTCCTTCAATTGAAAATTATTTCGGGCTAGAAGGAGGCAGTTTCAATAGAAATCTTCAATGAAGGATTAAATGATGAGTTTCAGGACAGGTTTTCAGACTTTTCTTTGGGTAACCTAGAAGATTTAATGAATGTGTTTTATATCTCAATGACTACAAGGAAGACCAGAAGAGGAGGCAAGCTCAGCACCAAGATAGGTGGGGAGGGCAGATGAATGCAACAGAAAATTATGAGCCCATGAGATGATGGACTTTTAGGACCCATCCATCTGACAGTTCTAGCCCCACCTCAACTCGAAATCAGGGCAATGTACTTTATATTCTACATAAGCATGTGATTATAGACTCAGAGCTAGAAAGGGCCTTAGAGGTTAACTAGACTAACCATTTCATTTTATAGGTAAGGAACTGAGTGACCTGTCCATAGCCATACAGGTTCCAGCTCAGGTATGAAGAAGGAAGTTCAAACCTACCTGTCCCCATAACCTTCTCCACTGAAGAAGCATCCCAAAGTCAACTATGGAACAGGAGTTCCAGAGGGCACAATGGAAGGGGCATGCAGGACCAGAGTAGAACGTGGCCAGGGTAATGTTGAGGTGAATGGGAGTGCAAATATCAGCTGTGGAGAAATGGTGGCTTATTCTTAGGCAGCCAAGGGTTTGTCTCTCTGGGAGAGAAAGAGGTATGAGTTTGCTAAACATTGAGCTGGAGGCAGAGTTCATGAATGAACTTTATTGAACTCAGTGATCTCATCAGGTAATGGGATGCTCTGTATCTCAATTATATCCTCAGCAATGGTCAAGGGGTAAATGTGAGGCAACTGCTTTGTGGGGTCACCCATTCAGTGACATTGGAAAGAAGATCCTGGGGTCTATTCACCAGATAAGTGGATCTCCTGATGATGGAGGTGGTGGAGGGGAAAGATAGTCTCTTGCATTGGGCTATTCTGCAACCTGTTAAAATCTCAAGAACATAGTAAACTAAAAGGTTGAATAATGATTAATATATGTCACTAACAACATATTCTGAGCTCTTTTTTCTTTTTCTTAGGCGTGCCTGTGTCAAAGTTCTGAAACTAGTATTTGTAAGACCCTGAAAGGGAGGAGGGGTGGTAGGGGCAAGAAATCTTGACAAATTCAGAAAACAAAAAGGTTGCCAATAAAAGGGTCCTGGTCATTACTCAGCCACAGTCATTAAGTAAGGACAATTATGGTCAATCTAAGAGTTGAGACAGTAGCTGAGGAATTAAAATTGTGAAAATCTCCCCATTCTGGGGCAAACTACCACCACTTCTGTAGTCTTAGTGAATCAAATTATGATCTTTGAATGATTCAGGGGAACATACAAGGCATCTGGCAATGTACCTTTACCAGGTAAGATCCTTTCAAATCTGATTTAAGTACTGTGTACGTAGCATCATAAAAACTGGTTTACCTATAATGAGGTCTTCTGGATGGAATGATTTATATCTTTTCCACTCCACATAGGCAAATTTTATGCTCCCTTAAAAGAGGATATTTCTGTAACTGGGCTGTCATCCAACAAGGATAACCACCTCCTGGTCACTGGAGACACTAGTGGCTTTATCCAGGTGTGGGATATTTCAAACTATGCGACAGCCCTTCCTTCTGTGGTAAGTTTTTCATGAGATAATAATACAAGAAATTAGAATACAACTTCCACTATTTCTCTTTCTCTCCATCTGTTATGTGTATTGGGACTTCTATCTGAAAAGGAGAAGGAGGGGAATATTGCCCCCACCCACCCTCTTGGCAGCAATGGTAACTATCTTTACATGGCAACAAGCACATTTGCTGGCCTAGATAATTCTAAGACTGAGCCTCAAGTTTCTGCCTGATTCTTCTGCTTCAAGTTTCCTTCCCTGAACATAGATTCGGGGTCAGGTCCCTTAACAGAAATTTTTAAAAAAATTTTCTAATTTCACAAACACCAAAAAAGAACATTTTAATGTACAAAATAGAACAGAAAAAAAGATTATATTAAAACCACAAATTTCTGTTATGTATAGCTGGATTTTCTTTTTTAACTATGTAATAAATTTAAGGTGTTACTTTCAAACATGTTGTCTGCTTATCCTTCCTTCACAAACTTCTTCTTTTAAGTACATAATAAATTTAACCCGTTACTTTCAAAACTATCCTGATTATTGTCTATGATTTTTTCAGAACTTTCTTCTGTTCTCTTCTGGGAATTTTAAAAAATGCTTTGGTGAAACTCTTATTTCTTTTCTTTTGGGGCACAGAGTCAACACTATTGTTATCTCCTCTCCTCCCCTAGTACCATCCCAAATAAAAAAAACACATTTGTAATAAATAAGCATTGTCAAGCAAAATAATTCTATGTATTTGCCATGTCTGATCATGTATGTTCTATGCTGTACCTTAAGTCCATCAACCCACTGTCAGGCAGCATGTTTAATCAACAGCCCTCTGCTATAATGCTTGGTCATTAATCAGAATTCTTAAGTCTTTCAAAGCTGTTTTGTTTTCTTTACAATGTTTCTGTGACTGTCTAAATTTGAACAGTGGTCCTGAGAAAAGTAGTTCTAGCTTTGTCAGTGATCTTGTGAGTTTAAGAGTTTAGGATCTCCTTGATCTGGGAGCTGGTTGCCCAGGAGGAGGTAACCTCTGAAATAACTTGTTGGAGAAGATGATCATCACTAGGAAGATGAGGACAAAGCCATGTCCTGCAATGCCAGGAGATATAGACCTTGAATTACTTGCTCAGACAAAGTCCCAGGAAATGTTTCATGTTTTAAGTTTAAGTTTCATGTTTTACTCCTCAAAAGTATAATGGGAGCTGTGGATTAATGTATCATGTCTTAAATATTTGTCAGTGTATATTGATGAGGTGGGTTTTTTAAGTTTTAAACATTTCACTTGTGAAAGACGAAATACATATATACATATATATATACACATACGTATGTACATATATATACATATATATATATTATATATATTCTGTACCTATCTACTTTGTACAGTGAGTTCTTTTCTAGGAGACATCCTATTAATCCCTTTTGAGGAGACCATAGATATGAATCATTAACTTTGCTTAAGAAATTTCTCCCAGAATTCCGTGGTGAAGTGAGGGAAGAGCCAGATTCATTCCAACCAGAACCAAACCTATAACTTTGATCAACGTAATGGCCAACCACAATTACAGAGAACTCATGATGAAACATGCCACTCCCCTCCTGATAAAGATGTAATGGACTCAGAATGCTGATTCAGATGAATTTTTGTGGACATAGTAAATACAGGAATTTGTTTGTGTTGACTATATGTTTGTAACATTACTTTCTCAATTGGGGGAGGGGAGGTATGGGAGAGAGAGAAAGCAGAGTTTCATTTAAAAATAAAATAAATTTTAATTAAACCAAAAAGTACTAAACCCAGTCTGTGTGAACGCAATGTCCTACAAGAGACTCTACCACCAAGGGGCCAGACTAGTTTCATTCCTGCAGGATCTTGGCCTTACACAGGAGGATCAGGCTCTTCTTAGAGTCTCTGGATAGTTATGTTCCCCACCCAGGAATTCTGAGGAAATTCACTTAAAGTTTGCGTCATTTGGAGACCAATTACAAGCCTTTTGGGGAAGGGGAGGAGAGAGGCAGTATTGTTAGCTCCCTTCTCATCCTCTCCTAATACCATCCCCAATAAAAAAAAAAAGGAAAACATAATGTTTATCCAGGTTCCACATGTCTTTTATCCAAGGAGCCCACCAGAAAGAGCCAGGGCATATGTCCAGCTCCATGGATAGCACATGTCACCAGAAGGAATTCAGGCATCTAGGGCACTTGTGGCACTGGGAAAAAAAATCCATTTCCACAAATATTCCGCAGAAGAGATGGCCACTGTTAAAGAAGCAATTCGTTCCTTCTTTTCATTCTGTTCATTTCAATGCCAGCAAATACTCCATTTCAACTATGTTTCTTAGAGTAAAACTAATAAGAGTTAAACTAATAGGAGTTAAATAAATAAAATAGAGTTAAACTAATAGGAAACTATTATTAAACAAAATAAGACTGAGAACTTTGTGCTTCATTTATTAGCCTTATTATAAGGGACTGAATACCATTGGTATAATTGAGCAGGGATGAGCTGATTTGGCATAGGTCTTCCCATAGATCTCCTTGCAGTTAGGATGTTCATTAGTTATTGATTCTCTGAGCCTAGAAGGAGCTTTAAAGATTTCCTTTCTCTGGGCTCTAAGCTTGCAACATTAGAATCCACTTCAACCATCCCAGAAAAAGGGGAACCCATCATGTTAGGCAACATCCTCCACATCATAAGCTACTCATGCTAGTATTTAATAATCCTCACTTTCAAGAAATTCATTTTGAATGAAATAGACAAGAAATGTCATTCTACTTTTATAGTCTCTGCCCTTTTAATCATACCTGCAGCATATGGAAACTCATGGGAAGTACTCAGGATTATTTAAACTATTAAATTTGAAAGATTTGACCATGTCTTTTTTTTGCATTTTTAAACTGGTAGAAACTAGTTGTTTTGTTTTACAGTAACCTTATTTCTTCTATTCTTTGTCACATCTATTGCCTGATGATAATAAAAATAAATTTAGGGAGTTTTTCAGATCAACAGGTCCAGTTTTTTTTTTCTTGTTTAGTTGTTTCAGTCCTGTCTGACTCTTCATTACCCTATTAGGGGTTTTCTTGGCAGACATACTGGAGTGGTTTGCCATTTCCTTCACCAGCTCATTTTATACTTGAAGAAACTAAGTGGGGTTGAGGCACTCACCCAGGGTCACATAGCTAGTAAGTGTCTGAGGCCGGAGTTGAACTCAGGTCTTCCTAATTCTGGGCCCAGCGCTTTATCCACAGCATCTTCCAGCTGTCTACTTTTGTAGGTGTAACAAAACTTTGAAGAGGTGACATAGCACAAGGGATCAAGAGTTGGCCTTGGAGACCTGGATTCAAGTCTTACTTTAGATAAATACTACATATGTGACTATGACTTACCTCTCAGGTCCCAATATTATTTTCTAAGAGTATAAGTTACAGACAAGTTAATTTATCTACACAAGTCAAGAGCATTTCTATATCAACAAAATCATAAATCCTTGACATCAATGAACTCACAGTTCTGGGCTTTTCCAAACAAAATGAAACAAAAAACTTTGGAGTCCTATGGATATGGTGTGCTTATTTTGCTCATATCAGCAGCTCTTGTGACCAGTTATTTGTGTCTTTCCTCCATTTTCAATTCTTTAGAACTCATCCAATAACCCTCTCCTGCTTCGTGGCTGGAAGGCCCACAGCTGCACAGTCGTGAGTGTGGAGTACTTCTCCTATGGCTCTGATTCCTTCATCATCAGTGGCTCTTCAGATGGGACCTCTGGGCTATGGACTTCAGAGGGAACATTCGTGGGACTATTTGGGCAAGAGAAAAAATGGAACCTGAAAGTTCCAGCTACCTTTTCTTGCCACAAAAATGCTTTCCAGACAACAATGCCAGTCTTAGATTCCAAATTGGAAGATTCAACTACTGGAAAAGACAGGTGAGGGAACCTCTAGGGGTTCTTTTGGCTGTTGTCCTTGGGGAAATGGGAAGACATATAGTATCTGCTGCCTTATCGTCCTACGAAACCCTGTAACTAACTGCATAATGAATGATGAGTTTCCACATGCAGAGAGAAGAGTTCCCAGATTACCTTTGTGAAAAGGATGCTTATGTGTACTGGCTCCACATAAAATTTTATCATTTTTATGAGGCTTACATTTATATTTTAAAGAATATTATTTTATATATGACCTCAATGGTTTCTCCTACTACTCTAGGGAATGATGTTTCATTTTTATGTTGTCCCTCTCTCGCAGGGTAAGGCTTCCTTCACCATTCCAACTCAGCTCATCTCACACTAAGGAAAACAACCCCCTTTAAAAGAGTCAGACTTTCCAAATCTTGACCTAAGCCACATCATTAAATCCAGTCAGGATTTTGGCAGGCAGCTGCTGATATTTTTTTCTCGTTTAGTATTTTATTTTCCCCAAATACACTTAAAAACAATTTCTAACATTTGTTTTTAAAACTTTGAGTTCCAAATTCTCTCCCTTCCTTCCTCCCCACCTCCCTCATTAAGAAGGCAAGCAATTCGATATAGGTTATACGTATGTAGTCATGCAAAACATATTTCCATATTAGTCATGTTGCAAAAGAAAACATATAAAAACTCAAGGGAAATAAGGTAAAAAGGCATGCTTCAATTTGTGTTCAGACATCATCAGTACTTTCTCTGGGGATGAATAGCATTTTTCATCATAAATCCTTCAAAGATCCTTGTATCGTTGTTTTACTGAGAATAGCTAAGTCCTTCACAGCTGAGCATCTTACAATATTGCTGTTCCTTTGTACATAGTACATTTCACTTTGCATCAGCTCATGTAAGTCTTTCCAGGTTTTTCTGAGAGCATCCTGCTCATCATTTCTTATAGCACAATAATATTACATCACAATCATATTCCACAATTTGTTCAGCCATTCCCCAACGGATGAGCATCCCCTCAATTTCCAATTCTTTGCCATTACTAAAAGAGCTGCTGTAAATATTTTTGTACATATAGGTCTTTTTCCTTTCTGTTTATTTAATCTCTTTTTGGACACAGACCTAGTAGTGGTATTGCTATGTCAAAAGGTATGCATGGTTTTATAGCCCTTTGTCCATAGTTCTAAATTGCTCTACAGTATGGTTGAACCAGGTCACGCCACTGCCTGTCATAGTGCATTAATGTCTCATTTTTCCCACATCCCCTCCAACATTTGTCATTTTCCTTTTCTGCCCTATTAACCAACCTAATATGTATGAGGTAGTACCTCAGAATTGTTTTAATTTGCATTTCTCCAAACAATAGTGATTTAGGGCATTTTTTAAATATGGTTATAGATAGCTTTGATCATTTCATCTGGAAATGGCTCACATCTTTTGATTAATTATCAATTGGGGAATGGCTCTTATTTTTATAAATTTGACTCATTTCTCTATATGTTTGAGAAATGAGGCCTTTATCAGAGAAACTTGCTTTAAATTTTTTTTTCCCCACAGGTACTATGGCCAACTGCATTTCCTTCCATCCTATCTCCTCCTCTGTTTATCCTATTCTCTCTCTTTTCACCCTGTCCTTCCTCAAAAGTGTTTTGCTTCTGAGTATCCCTTCCCCCAGTCTGTCCTCCATCACCCCACTTTTCTTACCCCCTTCCTCTCTTACTTTCCTGCAGAATAAGATAGATTTCTATACACAATTTAAGCCAATTATGAGGGTAAGGTCCACTCATTCCCTCTCGCCTCCCCCATCTTCCTTTCCACTGCAAAAGATTTTTCTTGTCTCTTTTATGTGAGATGATTTGCCCCATTCTACCTTTCCCTTTTCCTTTTCTCCCAATATATTCCTCTCTCACCCCTTAATTTTATTTTTAGATATCATCCCCTCATATGCAACTCATTCCTCTACCCTCTATCTATATATACTCCTCCCAGCTGTCCTAATAATGAGAAAGTTCTAAAAAGTTATAAGTATCATCTTCCCATGGAGGAATATAAACAGTTGAACCTTATTAAGTCCCTTATGATTTCTCTTTCCTGTTTACCTTTTTATGCTTCTCTTGAGTCTTGTATTTGAAAATCAAATTTTCTATTCAGCTCTGATCAAGCATCAAGAATGCTTGAAAGTCCTCTATTTCCTTAAATATCCATTTCCCCCCTGAAGAATTATACTCAGTTTTGCTGGATAGATGATTCATGGTTGTAATCCTAGCTCCTTTAACCTCCAGAAGATCATATTTCAAACCCTGCAATTCTTTAATATAGAAGTTACTAAATCTTGTGTTATCCTGTCCATGGCCCCACAATAATTGGATTGTTTCTTTCTGGCTGCTTACAATATTTTCCCCTTGACCTGGGAGCTCTGGAATTTGGCTATAATGTTCCTGGCAGTGTTCATTTTGGGATCTCTTTCAGGAGGTGATCAATAAATTCTTTCAATTTCTATTTTACCCTCTGGTTCTAGAACATCACGGCAGTTTTCTTTGATAAATTTCTTGAAAGATAATATCTAGGCTCTTTTTTTGATCATAGCTTCCAGGTAATTCAATAATTTTCAAATTATCTCTCCTATATCTATTTTCCAGGTCAGTTATTTTTCCAATGATAAAGTTCATGTTGTCTTCTATTTTTTTCATTCTTTTGGTTTGCTTTATTTTTTTCTTCATTTCTCATAAAGCCATTAGCTTCCATTTGTTCAATTCTAGTTTTTAAGGAATTATTTCCTAAAGTGAGCTTTTGTACCTCCTTTTCCATTTGGTCAATTCTACTTTTTAGGAGGTTTTTTTTTTTCTTCAATGAATTTTTGTACCTCTTTTCCCATTTGGCCAATTCTGCTTTTCAAATTATCCCTCTCCTTATTGGTTTTTTGTACTTCTTTTACTATTTGGCCTAGTCTATTTTTTAAGGTGTTATTTTCTTCAGCACTTTTTGTGTCTCCTTTACCAAGCTATTGACTCATTTTCCATTATTTTCTTGCATCACTCTCATTTCTCTTCCCAATTTTTCCTCTGCCTCTATTACTTAATTTTAAAATCCTTTTTTGACCCCTTCCATGGCCTAAGCCCAATTCATATTTTTCATGGAGAATCTGGATGCAGGAGCTTTGACTTTTTATCTTCTTGAGTATGCGTTTTGATCTTCCATGTCACCATAGTAACCTTGTATGGTCAGGATTTTTTCTGTTGTTTACTCATTTTTCCAGTCTATTTCTTGACTTTTAACTGTTTGTTAAAGTTGGGCTCTGCTTCCAGGGTAGAGTGTATGCTGTTCCAAGCTTTAGGGTTTTTGTGCAGCTGTTTTCAGAGATACTTCTAGAGACTTACAAGCTTTCAGTTCTTCTAAAGTGGTATGATCTAAGGAGAGGTGTTTACTTACTCTTCTGGCCTGTGAGTAACCACAAGCATTCTTTTCTGCCCTGGAACTGTGATGAGGGTCTCTGCCCCACTGTGGCCTGCAAGCTCTGGTGCTCCTCCTCACCTTGGGACTGCCACCCAGTACTGTGGCTACATATGAGCTACATATGGACAAAGTAACAGAGTCCCACCCCCAGTGCAAGCAAAAAGACCCCTATGATCTTCTTATCAGTTGTTCCACCCCTTTAATGTCTGTGGGCTGAGAGTTCCAGAAGCAGCCACTGTTACTGCAGATTCAGTGGCTCCCAAGGCCTTGGACAATTTTTTTTAATATCAAAATTTGAATGATATCAGACCTGAAAAGTTAAAATAACTAAATATAAGCACCAACCACTTTTTTCTTCTTTTTTTGCAGGGAGTAGGGCAGGGCAATTGGGGTTAAGTGACTTACCCAAGGTCACACAGCTAGTAAGTGCGTCAACTGTCTGAGGCCAGATTTGAACTCGGGTCCTCCTGACTCCAGGGCTGGTGCTCTACTCACTGTGCCACCTAGCTGCCCCCCACTTTTTTCTTGAAAGTTTATGAGGGACACTGCCTGCTCCCATTCCATCTCTTCATCCCCATGCTAGGCAGAAAGGGGACCATAAATTACATGGCAAGGGAAAGAGGAACGAAGGCTCTTGTCTATTATGCCTTGGTCTCAACCCAAAACTTCCATCAATTCATTCCTCAGCTACCTACACTGCAGCAGCAACCCACAAGAATCCCAATACACAGGCTGCAGATGTAGGGAAAAGGCATCCCTTTCTACAGTGCAAATGAGCTCTGCACTTCCTCACACCTCATCAGTATAAATTCTCTCCATCTGTCCTTTCTTCCTAGAGTTCTCCCCAAATTCAAGACATAAAAATCCTGGTGATGAGCAGATAAAAGTCTTCTCCATTGCTCTAGAAAGTTCTTCCCTGTTAGTCCCTATAACAATCCTCACTGGGGCCACACAGAAAGAGAAGAGTTATTGGTCACAAGCAAGTAATATCTAAGGTTAATTTATGCTTCCAAATCTAAGCACCATTAAGAAACTTCTGTGTTGGGATCTTCCTCTCCTGACTGACAACCACCTTTCCTAGAACACTTTCTGAACAGCCCCAGCCATACTTTACTTCACTCCCTGCTTTCTAGCCATCTCCTTACCATCTACTTGTAAACTGAAAGGACCTTCCTGTCAAGTTCTGGAATTATGAACCATGTTGAAATCAACCATTCCACTCACTATTCCTGGATTGAGTATACTCCCTCTGGGCTCCCCTACTCCCCTACTCACCACTCCTATACCTTTCCAGACCAACCACCCCAACGTGGTCACCATTTCCCTATATGTGTTGTATTTCCCTATTACAATGAAAGCTCCTAAAGGGCAAAGAATAGCTTTCATTTTGCTTCTATTTGTGACCCCAACATTTTGCATAGTGCCTTGTCCATAGTGAAATAAATCCTGAAAATCCTTTAAAAATTATGCTAAGACAGAAATGCAGTCATAAATAGAATTTGGTCAGGTAAGATTTTCCTGAACGATATTTGTGTGATGATATGGGAGTGGGGTGGGGCAGTAAATATTTCTGTGGATTCCAAGCAAAGTTGAGTTTCCAGAATCCACTAAACCTAACTCCAATATTCTCCTAAGCCCATCATAATTGTCCTAAAATATTAATGAAGTCCAGGGCCTCAATAGCAGTGTTCAATGGATAGAGTGAAAGAATAAAGAGGAATACTGTGGAAGTTGTTATAGGAAAAAGCTAGGGAATGGGAAATAGAATGAGATCCTGCCCAGGAAAATTCTGAAGGGGTCCAGATTATGTCCCATTTCCCTTAATGGAGGGTTTCTTATCTCAATAGAAGCACAAATACCTGTGACTTATCAAATAACTCATTGCTCTTCCTTTCCTTGACTAGGGACAAAGTCAAGATAACCTTTCCTAGATAGAAAACCATTCAGGCATATTGATTATCCATATGGAAAAAGGCTTATCAGCTCACAAAGTGCATTTTTACCTGCCCTTACCCATTCTTTCCAACAAACATAAAGATATGGAGACGGTCTTAATGAGGGCATTATAAGCAAACATTTATTGATTGCCCACAAAGTATCTGAGCAGTCAGATGATGTAGGAGCCTTGACAAATTTCTTGCCCCCAATTCAGTTCTATTAGGCCCTTTTGTAATTTATTTCAAGCCTTGGACAAATAGAACTATGTTACTTTGAAAGATTTCACAGAAGAATCCCGCCTGAATCTCAACTCTCCTCCTAGAAAACTCGCAAATCTACAATACCTCTAATACTTCCTGAGAGGTTGCATGACTTTGAATGAAATGTGTCACTCTTAATGTCAAAGTGATGGCTATGCCAAGTCAAGTTTTCAGATAATATCCTTCTCCAAATGACTCCAAAAATTTGTTATTTTTTGGTCTGTTTGTTTGTTTTGTCTGGACCTGTGATATCAGTTCTGCAGAAATCTCCTAGTGATAGAATTCTCCAATCAATGAAGATAACCCACTGTTCTGCAACTAAAGAGATAATAAGATATTAAAAAATTTGCCTAGGTTCACAATAACATCATGGGTCAAAACTCACATCCTTTTACTCTTGAGGTTAGATCTCTATCTACTATACCATACAACTCTCCAAAGCTATAAGTATAGAAATTAGCAGCAGTTTCAGTATTTCTTTTCTTTGCTTCCAAATTAGAGCACTAGTAACAGTGGGTCTTTTAGTGGCATATTCACTACCACTCACTTGAGGCTTCCTGAAAAATCACATTTGCTGGAAAACCAAACAGAATTGCAGTCACTCTACAATGTACTCAACCAAAAAATGAGGGAAAATGTTTAGTGGCTACCTATTGAAGTAAATAAGAAATACTACAGGGATCTCAATTAATAATGGAATTATAGATTACAGGATTATAGATGTAGAACTCCCAGAAGCCATTATTTTAGAAATGAAAATTCAGAGTTGAAAGATACCTTAGACATTGAATCCAGTCTGTGCCTGAACAGGAAATCACTGATGAATGTCCAGCCTCTGTATGGAGCTTTCCAGGAAAGGAATCCAACTATGTCCCAAGTTAGTCCATTCCATTTTTAGACACATCCGTTCGTTAGGAAGTACCCCTTTTTGCTCATAGATATAGATATAGATGATATAGATATAGATATAGATTATTTAACATCCTTTTGGACTACATCTTGGCAATTCATACTCACAGACTGAGTCCCTCAGGGAACAACTACTCCAAGTTGAAGCAACTTTATGGGTTTACAATCCTAAAATTATTGAGCTCACAAGTCCCCAAAATTTCATGGAATACAATTAGCTCAAAGTAGAAAGGCATTTATTGAAATGTCAAGTAAAGAAAAAATAGCAATTAAACATCTTTTCCATAAACCTTAGGCTGACTGTTCTATACATATACATGGCATCAGTGGGAATAATAAATGCTCAAAACAGACACAAGTAGAGAAGAATAGTTAAGGAAGACATTGGCAGAGAGAACTTATGCCCTGCTGGGCCCATTTTACCCCTCAATATCTTCTCATGAACCCCTTGTGTTCCTTCTCTTGGGGTATAGAATCTCTTCTTGATGAGTCACTCTACAGGGCCCCCTCTATCTGCTACTGGGCATGTGCCAATACTTGGATGTGGTTTCCTCCACCTCCAGCTTTGAGGCTCGCTTGAAATCCTGACTGAGGTTATTACTAGACATTTTTGAAAAATCTCAAAACTCATCCCCAAGAACTAGCAGGAGTCTTGGCTCTGGGGCCTGCTATGTTCAAGTTCTGGATGCTAGATCCTTACCAATTCTACTTGAATCTACACCTGGACTCTATTCCACTGTACCCTGCCATATGATTCTGCTGCAAGATATCATGGGGTAAGAAATGAGGAGGAAGAACTCCATGCCCATCCTTGTTGCACTGTCCAACAGTTATAAATAAAAAATGATAAGCAAACTCCTACCTCATGACTGACCCTTGCCCCAAGAGTTAACTTATTTGACTCAGTTGAATTCTCTCTTCAAAGTTCTTTTCAACCTTTCCTTATAATACTTATTGAGTCTCATCCTTATACAATTATTTAGCTTTAGATAGAGTCTTACCAGTCACTCTGGGCTTCATTCCCAACCAAACTGACTACAAGAAGACCCAATTCCAGAGTACTAGCATATGCCAGTGTACCATCACTGGCATAAAATTCAACAGCAAGAATAATTAAACTAAAAGCTACTAGATGTCTTGCTTCCTCTTCTTGGTACCTGTCCATCAATTGAGATTCTCACTGATCCAGATTTTCCTAGTTCTGTTCTGCTTCTCCCTGAGGGGCAGCCATGCATCATCCTTGTCTCCTCTCTATGGGACTGTGTGTGAGCTCTCTTCCCTCATGGGTCAATGCCCCAAGATCTACCTCTACCAATCCCACCATTGGTTATATAAGTATATTTTCAAGGGTGCTTTTCACCAAATCACTGATTACAGATCTAGATCTCCTGGCTGTAACTGGTTAACTGTTCATATATTATGTGTCTTATCTCTTTTTCCTAGACTGGAAACTCCATAAGAAGATGGGTACTAGGTCTCAATCTCTCTCTTCTCTCTCTTTCTCTCTCTGTCTCTCTCTCTCTCTCTCTCTCTCTCTCTCTCTCTCTCTCTCTCTCTCTCTCTCTTTCTCTCTCTCTCTCCCTCTCTCTGTCCCTCCCTCCCTGTCTCTGTCTCTCATTATTTTCTGCTATGTTTGGTATGCTTTTTATCAGCAGAGGGGTCACTGTGAGTCCTTATTTAATATTTTTCCAAGTTAAAAATAAGGCTTGGTCAAATAGTAAGCCCTCAAATTTTTAAAAAATATTTTCACATTAGTCATGTTATAAAGCAGAATTAGAAGCAGTGGGAGAAACCACAAAGAAGAAGAAGAAGAAGAAACAGGGAGAGAGAGAGAGACAGAGAGAGCAAATAGTATACTTCGATCTGCATTCAGACTCCATCGTTCTTTCTCGGGATGTGGACAGCATTTTCCATCATGAGTCTTTTGGAGTTGTATTGTATCCTTGCATTGCTGAGAAGAGCTAAGTCTATCAAAGTTAGTCATTGCACAATGT
>CM053626.1:170445822-170497288 GCA_028646595.1 Phalanger gymnotis
TTTTTGTCACCAAAGAAAGATTCCATGGTCTGAGTCTTTTTCCTCTGCCTGCCCATTTTCCCACCCAATTACTTGACTTTTGAGCTCTTTGTCAGGATATGATTGTTTCCAGAGTGGAGACTGCTTTGTACCAAGCTTCGGGGACTTCTGCTACTTCAGCTACTTCTATTCTATTCTGAGGTGGTATCGTACTCCTCTCCTGGCCTGTGCTCTGGTCTGTGAGTGATCTCAAGCACTCCTTTCTGCCATGTAACTACCAGGAGGACTCTCTCTCCACATCCACCACAAGCTCTGCCACACCACTGCTCCTCCTCCCCCAAGGACTGCCAACTGGGACTGTGACCCAGATCCAAGCAGGGTAAAGCGAGAGCATGCTTCCTTAGCTCCAGCAAAGAGATCTCTGCAATCCTGCTCTGATCAGTCACTTGGTTCCCCTCACCATCTGTGGGCCTGGAGGTGCAGAAGCATCCTCTGCTGCTGCCACCGCTCCTACCACAGTACCTCCATCACCTGGGGCTGGGGCCACACTTAGCATTTCTCTCACCCAGGTCCAACCGTTTTCCCACTGACATGCTCTGTTGTCTTTGATGTTTGTGGGTTGAGAAATCTGGAAACTGCCACAGCTGCCAGTGATTCAGTACCCTGAGGCCTGCTCCAACAGGTCTACTCTGGCCTGGTCTCTTCCTGCTTGGCCCATGCTGGGCTGCACACTGTTCCCAGCATAGTGCGATAGACTGTTTCCAGCAACCATCCAAGCCATCTTGTATTGGAGACGTGCTTCCCTCTATCATTTCACGGGTTCTGCAGCTCTAGAAGTTGTTTAGGTGTTTGGACGGATTTGGGGGAGAGTTAAAGAGAATCCCTGTTTTCATGCTGCCATCTCGACTCCACCCTCTCCTCTCTCTAGATTTGCAGTTTCATGTGCAATTATGTTTTTTATTATACTATGTTATGGGAATGCTTATTTCATTCCACAAATTAAAAATAAAATAAATTCTAAAAAAAAGGTTTTGGAAACAATAAAGAGTGATGAAAATGGGGAAAAAAAGAACTTTGATTTAGTTTGCCTACCAGGTACCTGCTTGCAGCTCCCTATTTTCATGGACCCCCTAAACTAGGACTCTATTTCCTTACTTGAATCTTTGCTATTATATGTTTCTTTCTGTAGTAGTCTCCACCTAAATAAACCTATGGTTTCTACTAGATCCCCCTTGTGCTTGGCCAGACTCAAACTCCCAACCTCTTTTGGATTACTTTTTCTGCCTTCCCTTGGGGCAAATGCTTTTAGAACAACAATAAAGATGAAGATTCCATAATTTTGGTTTTCTCCATGTGATGTAGATAGTATATAATTAGTTTACATGGATTACAGATGCAACTACAGGACATTTGTGAACTTTGTAAGGGCAAACGCTTTACGGACATTTATAGCTAAGACTTGCAAATGGAACTATTCCTGAACTTTTTTTTTATTAGCCCCCAAATGAAATGAAGACTAGACAGTCATGCCTCGTTGTTGTGGTCACACCTGAGGGTGAGATAACTTCAGTTTTTCTGTTTGTTATGGTGTAAATGCCTTACCCTTTCAGTACTTAGACATTCTGAGCACCTCTTCCACAAAAATGGAAATCAGGCAGAAAAAGACTGACTCTAGAGGAAAGTAACACCATTAATTGCTTTGGTTTGGCTTTAACAAATGTTGCTGGGGGAGTAAGGTGATGTTCTCCATTCTAAGGAGTCACATAAGGAAATATTAACAAGCATGATGAGTCACCTCACCTTCACTAGTCTAACAATGAAATGGAAGAAAAGACCTGGATGAGAACTTGACACTACTTCTCAAAAAAGTATTATTTTATACAAACATATATATGTACATACACACACATGCGCGTATACGTATGTATGTCAGTCAATCAATTAACGTTTTTTAAACTTTACTATGTGCCAAGTGCTGTGCAAAGCACTGGGGATAGAAAGAGAGGCAAGCCCTCAAGGAGCCTACAATCCAATGGGAAAGAAAACATGCAAACAAATATATGCAATTCAAACTACATACAGGATCAATAGGAAATAATTAATAGAGAGAAGGCACTAGAATAAAGATGAGTTGGGGAAGGGTTCTAGTAAAGGATGGGATTTTAGTATGTAAGCTAGTTAATTAAGGACCATCAGCAAACCAAAATCAAATAAACATACAATGGATTACAACTCTTATAGTTATAAAAGTAGAAAACGATGAATGAACACAGACAATGCTTTTTATTTTATGTGCCCCTCAACTTCCATGTCCCTGCTTCTACAGCAGGAATCATAGTAACTTTAATTACTGAATGATAACATTAGATGAACATTTGTGATCCAAAAACCTATGAGTGCTTATGAATTTTATCTTACAGGATTCCTACCATGTGAAGAAATTTCAGTGAGATGGAATAGGAGAAGAGAGGAAGATTTATTGAAGATCATGGAAGCAGAAAATGGAAATCTGGCATTTTACGTGACTTCTCTAATCTGAGGGCACTGTCACCTCTGGGGAAAATTTAATGGATTTATTATGATAGCATCTGAC
This sequence comes from Phalanger gymnotis, assembly GCA_028646595.1. NCBI lineage: Eukaryota > Metazoa > Chordata > Mammalia > Diprotodontia > Phalangeridae > Phalanger > Phalanger gymnotis. The sequence continues at coordinate 170,448,395 of CM053626.1, forward strand.
CCCTAAATGTCATGAACTAGATGGTGCTCAGCAAAGCAATCCTATAAGCAAATGAAAAGAATTGATGAGGTCATAAGATTCATTTGTAAAAATGCAAACTTCCTTCCTCCAGGAAGATTCCATAGGTAGTACTTATCTATTTGTTTGGCAAGAATTATTTGCCCCAGGTAAGTCACCATAATAGTTCACATTTTTTTTTTGTGGTTTAATTTTATAAAGTTCCTTCTTCACAACAACCCTATGAGGTAAGTAGTGCCGATATTACTGTCCTAGCTTTGTAAAGGAAGAAATAGATTTAGAGAGATTAAGTGACTTCCATTATCACATGGCTAGTAAGTATTGGAGCCAATATTCCCTCTCTCAGGGCTCTGACTCTAAAGTCTAGCACTCTTGCTAGCTCAGCTCTTTAAAAAGCATGATTACTACTCTTCCATTTTGTTGGTCTACACTGGCAAGTCCCCCAAATCACAAATTGTAGCTCTCCTCTCTTATTTCCCCTTCTCATCTGTTCTACCTTCTCACCTGTTACCTTCCACTGGATCCCTGCCTCCATCCAACCCCAAGATGACACCACACAGGGGCCAACATGATTGGTGAATCCTTGCCTAGAACTTCCACATCATCAGAAATTCCAGCCAAGCTGCTCATTCACTGGTATGTTCCAACTCTACAGTCTCCCTTTTTTCCTAGCCTTCATATAGCTATGCCCTAACTCCCAACTACTTCCCACCTTGCCTTTATGTACTATTTTCCTTATTGGAATGTAAACTGCTTGAGAGTGGGGACTGTGGTGTTTTCTCTCTTAGCACAATAATATCTCTCTCTTCCTCTCTCTCTCTCTCTCTCTCTCTCTCTCTCTCTCTCTCTCTCTCTCTCTCTCTCTCTCTCTCTCTCTCTCTCTCTCTCTCTCTCTCTCTCTCTCCCTCTCTGTATCTGTTCCCTATCTTCTTCCTGTCTCTGTCTCTCTTTGTCAAATTCTTAGGAGGACAAACTATGGGAGGAAAAACTCGACCTCACAGGATATCCCCTACATTATGAACATATTATTGGAAGAACTTGATATGAGTCTTTAATGTAGGGCAACACTTTCTGAGATTTATGTAAAAATAAATAACTTTGGAAAAGGCAACCTATTAATAATAAGGCCTCCATTTAACCTGGTCACCAAAGAATGCAACTTGGAGAAAATCCATTTACAGCTGACCTTATGCTCTCTTAGCTTCCAAGGCCACTTTGATTTGTCCTTAGAAGAGGTGGGTTTGAATTCCAGCTTTAGTTTTCTCATGGATAAAACTGGAAGAATATACTTAGGCATCTACCTGATAGGGTTGTTGCTAGACAGATGATTTTAAGCTTTAAAGGATGATTATTATTACTTCTCTCACAGAATTGTTGTGAGTCTCAAATTAAATTATATATATGTACAGGCGTAAGTGTATATATACATATATACACATATATACTATATATATGCATCATATATACATACATATACACACATGCACATACATATACATATATACACACATATATATGTATATACACTCATATAATATATATGTATATATGTATACACACACACACACACACACACACATATATATATATATAAGCAGCTGGATAGTGCCACAAATATAGTATACTGGATCTGGAGTCAGGAAGACTTTATTTTAAACTGCCCTTAGACATTGGCTGGCTAGCTCTGTTACCTTGGGCAAGTCACTTAACTTCTTTGCCTCAATTACCTCATCTATACAATGGAAATAATAATAACGCCTATCCCTCAGGGTTATTGTGAGGATAAAATGAGATACGATTTATAAAGCCTTAAATCTATTTGTTATTATTATTAATTTATTTTTATTGTATGGAATGTACTTGGTAAACAGGAAAGCACTAGGTAAATGTTTATTATTTTTATTATTAATCCAATTTTAGTCTCTGAAAACGATGTCTTTACCTTTCATGTGCCACCTTTCTGACGTAGTGATGGGGCCGCTGGGTTTCCACATTCCATACGATAATTTCTCCATCAAAGCTGGCAGTAGCAAGGAGGTCAAGAGGAGGACAGTAATCCACAGATAAGATATCTTCCTTGTGTAGTTGCCCTCCTTTCCAAGACTTGTCTGCAGGCACATATAAAGCCTAGAAAGAGTCAAAGAAATGTATTAAAATGGGCTAACAGTAGGGGTGTTTCACCTTCCCAAGTGAGGCCAGGCAAATTCTTTCCAAATTCCAGGACCTAGACAGAGTTCTTAGGGATCACATGACTGCCGGTTACCACCCCCCCAACCCCCGCCCCACAATGTGAATAGCTTAACTTATTCAATAGACCACCTTGACAATGTCTGAGTGTCCTCTGGGGGTAGATAGTCTGTCTCTAACTGCTAGTAATTAGATGAACCAGTGGCATAACTACCAACTTTATCTACCTTCAGTAATCTAGTGGTTTATTTCTCCCACCTTACTTATTCATCCTCCCCCTCAGCTGACTCTTGAAATTACTATATTTCTCTGAACATGTTTATGCTGATTATATATTTGTTTTGCCTTCAAAGGGCAAATATAGGCCTCTTTACTCTCTCTATACTCCGGGTATCTTATAAACGACTTTGTGCTCTGTGGGAACTCAATGAATGTTTACTGAGCAATTAAACATTTCTCAAAATGTTATATCCCCTCAAAAATCTCATAATTTTTATTCTGTTCTCTGTCTGTAAAAGGGGTGAGGGTCGGATTATCTTAAAAGGCTATACATTTGTATGACCCGATACAGAGAGGTAAGAAGAATCAGGAGAATAATTCATACAATAACTACATTATGAAGAAAAGCAACTTTGAAAGACTTGAGAACTCTGATCAATAAAAAAGCACAGTTCTGGGAAACCCATGATGCTGCTGCTCGCCATCTGACAGAGAGGTGATGTATTCAGGATGCAGAAAGAGAGATACATTTTTGTCTACGATTATGCAGGAATTGTTTTTGGCTTGACTAGGCATTTTTGTGAAAAAGAGTTTTCTTTTTCTTTTTTTTTCTGAGGTGGGGGAAGGCAGGTGGGAGGGAGAGAAAATAAATGCTTGTTAATTGAAAAAATAAAATTGTTTAAACAGTTGAAAATCTATGGGGAAATACAAAAATCAATAAGACGTAGTTCCTGACTTTGGGAAGCTTCAAAGTAGTCAGAGATGCAAGTCATAAGTATGTCATTGTAGTAGGTGCTTAATAAATAGTTGTTGAATTGATAACAAGGGATATTACCAAGGCAATAAAGAATAGGATACATCATATGTCTGGTTCAGACTAGGGAAGCTGTAAGAATTTCAAGAAGGGCATAACACTATAGTTTAGAGTAGTCTAGTAGCATGTCATTAGCATATTAATTTGAACTTATTTGTACATTGCTGTTTAATTGTCACTTTTTTGGGATGTTATCTATCATCTTCATTAATCTTCATACTCCCTAGAGGGTAGCAATTGTCTTTTCTTTGTATCTAGACCTACTACTGAGCCTAAAGTCAATAAACAACCCTGAGAATCCAGATTTTCTCCTTCAATAAGACATATTATTGTCTGACTAGTCCCACAGACCATTGTTTGTAACGAATGCCACCTAGTCTCCCTTATCTCTAGGCTAGCTTACCTCAGTTTTCGAGCAGTCATAAAGGATGATTTTCCGATTCCATCCTACTGTAAGGAATATGTGTTTTCGAACTGGGACCACCCCTGTCACTTCTGCATCTTCTACCACCTCCAATTTGTGCAAGATGTGACCTCTCTGAATATCCCAGACCTGTTTGTGTAAGAGTGAGGTGAGAAAGTTTTAGGATCCATTTTCTCCCACCTCCACGGCCAATGCTGGATAGATCATTCCAGTATCTTTTCTGGGAGCTCCTTCCATATTATTTCTCCCAGTGAATAGAAAAGTAGCATGGACTAGTGACTAGAGGATGAGACTTCTCATGAGGAAGACTTGAATTCAATTTCAGCCACCGACGCATACTTAGTTGTGTGACTATGGTTGAGAAACTTAACCTCTTAATGCCCCAGGCAACTAAGACTATAAGGAAGAATAACTCAAAACTGACATTGGACAATTGACAATGACAATTGTCTGTGGGAACTCAATGAATGTTTACTGAGCAATTAAACATTTCTCAAAATGTTATATCCCCTCAAAAATCTCATAATTTTTATTCTTTTATTATTTTGTTTTATTGACAATGTCTCGCTGACATTGGACCGATAGAAGCAAGTGATAATAATACCTAGTATTGGTATAGTACTCTAAGGCTTATAGAGTGCTTTAGTAGCCTCTCCACTTACAAAACACAAATGAAAACTATGAAGGCAAAATGTGTAACTTGGTTGTGCCAGAGCCCTTCTGACTTGCTTTCACACATACCTTGAGAGTGCCATTTCGGCCAGCTGTGATAAGCCTTCTACCTGAAGTATCTAGGGCCATGCAGGTTAATTCCTCCTCACCATGGATGTTGTTCAGAATGAATTGCTTCATGCCAGTCTCGACATCCCACACTGCGATGGTGGAGTTGTGACATCCTGTCACTACCTGCCGTGAGATAATTTGGTTTCAAATTCCTGTTAAATTGTATCTATTTGGAAACCAGGCTAACAAAGGTTCTCAAATGATATGAGTAAAATATATCTCTTTTCTCTTGGTTGACACGGATTTTGATTCATCTCTTAAACAACTGACGACCATTGACGATATTCTTTGAAAATTTACCATTGGCAAAGCAGTACTATGCTAAGCATAGGGGCAGTGTGGAGCAGTGGGTAGAGCACAGGATCTGGAGTTTGAGGGCATGACTTTGAAGCCTGTCTTTTCTAGTTACTAGCTGTATGACCCTGGGCAAGTCTTTTCTCCTTTCTGGGTCTCAGTTTCCTTATCTGTAAAATGAGGAGCTGGAATTAGTTGATATTTACAAATCTATGGAAGTTACAAAAATTATCAGATTCATAGCTCCTCACTTCAAGGAGCTGCAGTCTACTTGGAAAGCCAAGTCATCAGTATGTGAAAGGCTGAACAATATAAGAAATGTCACAAGCCTGTACAGCATCATGTACACATACATCATATGAATGTCTGGGCAAAAGATGCTGTAGGAGTTGGGTGAAGTGGGCATCGTTATGGGTTGGAGTGGTCTGGGAAGATTTCTTGGAGGAATAAATACTATTTTATAGCATCTCTAGAGTCAAAACTGACCTTCAAAGTCATCTAGTCTATCTCTGCTTGAAGCAGGAATCCTCTCTACTGCTTTCCCCAAAAGTGAATGTGCAGGCTCAACTAAAAGACTTCTCCAGACAAGGAACTCCACTTCTTGCAGTAACCCATTTCACTTTTGGATAGCTTTGTCAGCATATGTCCCTGGGGTTGAAATGAAATCTACGCCCTATAGCTTCCATTGATTAGTCCTTTCAAAGATAAACAGGATAAGTCTGATTCTGTGGCATGCTGGTAAATGTTTAACAATCAGTCCTCCTTAAACACAAGACATTTTTGTTTAATCCGTATTACTAATTATATTTCCCCATCACTTTAACTCTAGATATTAGCAAAATAATAAATCAAGCCCTGATTTGTAGGTTAGCCTATTTTTGAGGCATAAATGTTCATACCGAAAATTTAACAGTTGGTTCTCCCATATAAGCTTGGCTTTAGCACACTGGTACTCTGCTCCTTCTTTCACATGGTAGCCTCTTAAATACATTTATCATGCCCTCCACATGTTTTTCTTTCTTTAGGATATATTACATATATGATGTGCATATAATACATGTAATGCAAACATATGTTTATGTAATATAGATATGTTAAGGAAAAATATTAAGCCCCTTATTGCACTCTGTGTTTGGGGGCTCTAGTCATCTAGAAACAATTTTAATTTATTCAACATTGAGCTAATATCTAAGTAGCTCTAGCTTGTAAAGAGAGATAACTAAACTGGTTTAGTTTCCACATGCCCATTCTGCTTCACAACAATTCTAGGAATCTAGAAGAAGAAAATCATAACGTGTCAAAATACAATTTGAATGAACATTTTAGAATTGTTGAGTAACCAAGTCACTATTCCATTTCTTCCAGAATTCCTCCTCTCCAGAGATCAATTGAACTCTTTCCAGGGATCTTTATCAAGAATCCTTTCTGCATTGTCAGCAGACATTGCCTCCTTTTCAGTGGAATAGAGGGCACTTCCCTTTGGTGGTTCCTAGCTAATCATTCTAGCGAAAGAACAAAGGAGAGCTTGCCCTTAGCTGAGTGAGTAACCTAGTCATTTTAGGGGTGAAAAGGCAACAAGAGGAGAGTTAAGTTTGGTTATTACCCTAAGAAAGACCTTTTTGTCCTCAACCAATCATTCACCTTTCCAAGGAGCTTTTCCCAGGTGTCTGAAAAGGGTTTTATAAGAAAAAATATTTAATATTTTCAGTTTTCCCAAAGAGGAGGTTTTTAATATGCTTATATATATGTGTATTTATATGTATATGTGTATTTTTAAGTATATACTGATATGACATTTATCTGAGGCCCTTCACCACTCTGAACACCTTCCACTACAATGATTCTAGGTTGTCAATGTCTTTATGAAAGTGAGGATTCTAGAACTGCACCTTTGGTGTTCTCTAACTGCATTAGGACAGGACTCTTCACAGTGTAAAATGAAATGGAACTCTCCCATTTTGGCTAGGTTCCTCCTCTCTCAATAATGGGAGACCCCCAGAGTATAAGAAAGGATCAGTTTCTGGATATAACGGGTATATTTAGACTTTAAGAGAAGAAACAGAGACATTGATGCACACAAGATCTGGATTGAGAACTGGGCATCTATGTGACCTCCAAAGGGCATAACGTGCACTTAAGAATCTATGTCATCCTTATATGAACTGAGTCTGAGTGAAACGAGCAAAGCCAGGAGAACATTGTACACAGTGACAGCCATGGTGTATGATGACTGACTTTGATAGACTTAGCCCTTCTCAGCAATCTAAAGACCTAAAACAATTCCAAAAGACGCATGATGGAAAATGCCATCCACATGCAGAGAAAGAACTATGGAGTCTAAATGCAGAGCAAAACAGACTATTTTCTTTTTTTTTTTTTTGCTTTTTTTCTATCTTGTGGTTCCTCCTATTTTTCTAATTCTTCTATACAACATGACTAATGTGAAAATATGTTTAATAGGAATGTTTATGTAGAGCCTATATCAGATTGCGTGCCATCTTGGGGAGGGGGAGGAGGTGAAAACTTAAAACTTATGGAAGTGAATGACGAAAACTATAAATAAATAAATTAACTTAAAAAAGAATCTATGTTATCCCGAGATGCTAAAATAGCAGTGTACAGTCTTTCATCTCTGAGATGAAACTCCTACTGGTCCTAGGTTATAGGCTCCTGTCCCTTTTGAAAGAACTGAACAATACTATGCCAGGATTTCAACTGAGCCCATAGCTGGAGACAATGGAGACTATGGCCAAGTAGTAGAGATGTCATGTCTAGTGAAGAGCTAAAAGCCCCAGAAACCTATAAGAGAGACTTTAGAAAATGAAGGTCAGGTGAAGTGACTCACCCAGAAGATATTCAATGCTCAATAAAGAGCGGCCACTGTCAGATGTGGAAGTGGCTCCTCCTTGCGCACATAGCAAAAATAAGAATAACAGTTACGGTTAGCATTTGTTATGTTCTCTAAGGTTTGCAAAATGGTTTACAAATACCTCATTTAATTCTCATAGCAACATTGGGAAGTAGTGGTTATTATTATACCTATTTTATAGATAAGGAAACTGAAACTGAAAGAGATTAAATAACTTGCCAAGGGTCACATAGCTAATAAGAATCTGAGCCAGAATTTGAACTGAGGTCCTCCTGACTCCAGTTCCAGTGCCTTATCTGCTGTGCTACCTAGCTGCCTCTATATGCCATTGCCATACTTGTTCTGTACATATGTGCCTCTGTACTTATGAGCCCTCTTTTGTTTACTATCTATACCAATTAGTACTTTGTGTGTTTAAAAAGGAGTTAGCCATAGGTTATTGGGGGTAGGGGGGAGTTTTTTGTCTTTTACTATAACACTTCAGTTAAATACATTCGTTTTGAGCTAATTGTATCACCTGGCTCACAACTAAAGAAGAGCATATTGATAGGGGCTCATGAACTATAGTTTTAGGAACGTGGACCTACAGATTACCTTGAACCTGGGTTATTCATCCTTTAGGGGACCTAATTTCTGAGACATTTAGGTGGAGGGCATTGTCTATATAGGTACTAAATTTTGTATAACTCTCCTTCACCCAGAGCTCAGGTGCCACAACCTTCAAAATGACATTTTTGATTCCTCTAGTTGTTAATATTCATTCTCTCTCTCTCTCTCTCTCTCTCTCTCTCTCTCTCTCTCTCTCTCTTTCTCTCTCTCTCTCTCTCTCTCTTTCGTTTGGTATATATTTTTATTTATTTATATGTGCCTGTTGAGTCCCCATAGTAGAATATAAACTACTTGAGGCCAGAGGTTATTTCATTTTTCTCATTATATTCTTAGTATCCATTATAGTGTCTTGCACATGATAGACAATATGTTGTTTTACAGAATTGAATTGAAGGTGGGAAAAAGATATGTGTACATGTTAATCATAGGTCCCATCCCTTTCATTTAAAAAATTACATTATTCAGGTTCTTAAACAGTGTGCAGGAAGCACTAGGTGAAATTTAACATCATGATACTTGGAACGTGTGGACTCCAAATCTAACTCATTCTGTTCTTTACTTATACACTACCTACTCTGGACTACCCTATGACTTGCACTCACACTTATGGGATGGGTCTTCCAAAAGTGGCTGGCACCACAGATTCTAGGGTGTATTCTGTTGGACCACCCTGCTAAAACTATAGCTTATGAGCCCCCACCAATGTACTTCTCATTAACCATAAGCTAGTAGATATTGTTAGCTCTTAGCAAAGTTAGCATAGTAAAAACAGTAGTTGCAACATATTTATCCTCCTGTTACCCAAGGCACACTCTCCAAAATACATACAGTGTCTATGGTAAGAGTAGGCACCTTCTTAATGGTAGCAAGGTGCACATAAAGAATAGATGTGTCCCAAATGATACAAACTTTTGGTACTTTGGAGGAGTCTGGGAATTCATTCTCTTTTCATAGAACCCTCATACAGACCCCCTCATGTTCATTAACTCTACAGGGTGGGTCGTTTAGCTAAGTTCTCACGGTCTGCTCCTTTCCATAGTTCAACCTTCTGATGCCAGGTGCCCCATTCTTTGAAGATGCTTCTGGCATCAAAAGGTTGCTTTTTTGTTGTCCTCTGTATGTGGAGTGTATGTCCTCAACTCTGCCTTGAATCCTTCAAATTGGCTAACACTTGAACTGCTGGATGGGGTGTTTCCCTAAGTTGATGCTGGACATCATGACTGTTGAGGTGAGGGAAGAAAAGAGAAATTCTCCCCAGCCCCTATGTAAAGGTTTTCTCTACAAAGAGCTTCTGGGTTGGAGCTCTAGGATTTAGCTAGTTCATGCAAAGGTTTTTCTAATGTCTAATTTTTCTTATCTAAAGAAGTTATTCCATTTCATTCCATTAAAGCATGGGGTCCATATTGCATCAAGGGAATTTTTAGTATAGCTGTAATTCTATAGTTAGTTTAATGCCTGTTGCCACATTAAAACCTCATGATTTGTGACTAAATCTTGTGACTATGTCACATGAGTAAGGGTGCAGGGAGGAAGGTAGTGGGAGGAATAACATCATTCTTTTCCTTGTGCTCATAATTTCTCACTCGTTATCACTTCCCTTGAATAGCAGTTCTTCACAGGGTGTAAATGCCATGGAGGAAAGGATTATCACCTTGGAGTCCAGTAGAAATGAGAAGCAAAGGATAGATTTCACTGAAAATGTTGAAGGTTGTGGAAAGAGGGATTTGGTGTCAGAAGGTTTGAATTATGGCACTGTTTATTTACTATCTGTTTGATATTCCTCCTTTTCTCTGGATCTCAGTTTCCCTATGTATAAAATAAGGAACTCAGACAAGATGAACTCTGAATTTCCTTACAGTTCTAATTCCTATAAAACCTATTTCTTGCAAATGACAGCCATAACTATTGCTTAGAGATTGAGGCCAACTGAATAAGAGTGTTCATAGAGCCCTACAAAGGATCCTGTCTATGCCTTTGACATTTGCTAGGCCTCATGTTGTAGTTCAGTAGTTTTGGTCATGTCTAACTCTTTTTGACCCTAGAGCGTCCATGGGGTTTTCTTGGCAAAGATACTGGAGTGGTTTGCCATTTCCTTCTCTAGTGGATCAGTCATCCGTCATCCATGCATCACCTTGTGCTGTATACAAACAATATTAAGCCAAATAATGTCTTCTATTTCATAGGATCATTGAGTCCAATCTCTTTATTTTTTCAAATGAGGAAACTGAAGCTTTAGGAGGTACTCACTTGTCCAGATTACATAGGTAGTGAATAGCAGTACTAGAATTTGAAATAGAGGCAGCTAGGTGGTGCAGTGTGTAAAGCACTAGCCCTGGAGTCGGGGGGATCTGAGTTCAAATGTGACCTCAGACACTTGACACATGTACTAGCTGTGTGACCTTGGGCAAGTCACTTAAGCCCAACTGCCCTACCAAAAAAAACCAACAAATAAATAAAGAATTTAAAATCAAGTTTCCAAATCCAGGCTTTTTTCAATTACACTAAACTTCATCTCAGTACTTTATAGTAATTCTCCTCATGGAAGAAGCTTCCAGAACACTTGCAATGATGTATAATAGAAGTGCCTTGGAGAGATTTTGGAGCATGTGTAGACACTGTGTAACTGATTTTATTCTGTTCTTGAGGAGGAGCTCTTTTGATTGACTGGTGGCATATTCAAAAGATACTAGTTAAGTAGAACCTTGGCCTCCTCTCAGTGTTGGTTCTTCCTGGTATCTGATGTTACTTCTTTTGACAATGCTGTAAAAGGAGAGACCTTTTTATTTCTCTCTCAGGCTCTCATGTAGCCCCACGAATACAAGCTCAATTCTTTGCCTCAACATATTTTGTTTTGTTTTAGTTTGAAGGCTGGCATCTTGTAAGTTTTGAAAGATCAGGAGACATCTGAAGTTTGGGAGTCCAGGAGTCATGCTGGGTTTTGTAGCCAGCCCAGCACTGATACCTTGAGGAGCAAGAAATGACTTTTCAGATCCAGCTTATCCTATTGGTAAACTCAGAAGATTATTAGCCCAGTGATTGGCACAGAGTAAATGCTTACTAAATGCTTGTTGACTAGATTTGACGAGGAGTCAATTATCTTGCATCAATGCAGCATATGATTGTTAACTTGGTGAACTCAATGCTAAACAGAAACTGTTAAGTCTGTGTTTCCCCGGAGACTAAGAAATTATAGGGGAGAGTGTGACCTTGAAGTGTTAGGGAGAAATATTTGTACTTTCATGCTTACTTCTTTAGTATTGCCCAAATAAATATCCCTTTGTAAATCCTAATTGATGTCAATTAGTTAAAGGGAACTGGGGTGCTATTTTTTGGTGGCTAACAGTGAGGAGGAACACATTTGGAATGAGATCTTAAGCCCATTAGTGAAGGAACACCCCAATCCTCAGGAGTACCAGATCGCTGAGAGGGTAATACAGTTGGCCTCACTCTGAGATAGTAAAGCCAGAGACATATTTGCTAAAATAGAAAGTCTCAGAGAGGTTAAGCTATTTGCTCTAAGCCACACAGCTACTCTGCTTGTCGATTGACTTACCGAATGATGAAGCTTAGGGCTCCCAAGTCTAGTACTTTTGTAACTATACCCTATTGCTCAAAAGGAAAAAGATAATATATTTGGGGAAACTCCAGCAAGTTTGACTAAAGGACAAAATATTATGGAGGAAGAGAGTTTGACATCTGGTTGGAAAACATTAGGAAGGTAAAGACCACTTCACTGATGTATACTACAGAAAAGAAGCAAAGCTGACATACCCAGTCTAAGGATCCTGGACTTCATCAGAGAGGAATTGCCCTGGAACTGAGTTATGCTGTCAAAATGGAGGTGCCCTTTTAGTTTGGAAAGCCTACACTATATTCTCTTTCTTGGTTAGCCTAGCTCTTTCTGAGCTCTTCTGAGAGCAGAAGCAGTGGTTCATTTCCATCCTTAGGTGCTCTGAGTTCAGTTGAGGAAACCATCATCACTTAAACACCTTGCCAGCTTCTGCTCAGGTGTTTTTAACCTTGGGTTTTCCAATGCTTCTCAGAATTTCTTGGCAGCCAGCCTTTGTCTATTCTTTCCTCCTCTAATCAAAAGATGGGGCTTGAGTGAGGAAGGAGGTGAAATCTTGGACTGGAGAAGAATGAGAGCGTTTTGTTTGTTCGTTTTTTGATATTGGCTATACTGTAGATCTATCATCATCTTCTCTACTTCGCATGAAGAAGAACAGAGACCAGAAATGAGGAAGAGATTTATCGATGACTCCCCTCCATCCCTTTGGCAGTCTGAGTGGCCTGGCTGAAAACTTTAGTCATAAGAATAAGTGGCAAATGTCACTTGCTTGACCTCCTCTATTTTTTCTGAAATGGGGCCAGTTGCTTTGTACCTAGCAGCTGAAAAACACAAAAGTTCCGATGGGGTTAAGGGTAGGAAAAATCCAAGAACCTGACTGACTGGTTGTTCCTCTGGGCAGTGGTAACAAAAGGGAGGAGAAGCCAGCTACACAGCTGGATTATTCCCTCATCTACTTTTGTAGGAAGATAAGATGTGACTAGAAAGTAATGAAATCAATTATTATTTGAAAGAAACCTATCAGAACTAGAGAGGCCACTGATTGAGTACTAGTCTTGGAGTCAGAAAGACAGGGACTCAAATCCTATCTCCAACCTACTACCTGTGCAGGTGTGAGTGAATCACAACCTTTTAATGCCCTCCAAGCAATCCTCTAAGGCTATGAGTGGTTAGTATTTCTGTGGGTATATTTTCTACACATGGAGTCCCTTATACTGATGAAATCACAGGTCCAGACTCCTTCCCCCACCTTTTCCTCCTCCTCAAAAAACCTCCAGAATTTATGCATTCAAATGATTATTGTAATTTTCAAAATAGTCGCCTCAAGAGACTACTATTCTTTTCCCTAAAGATCCTGTGGTGGTATAGTCTTCGCTCAAAGTAGCGTCCCAGATGTGATCTGTCTCGTTCTGCTTCCTCAAGTTACATATTGTAATAGCAATAGCTCACATTTACCCACTGCCCCCAAAGACTTACAGAATGCCTTACTCACAATAACCCTCTTAAGGAAACCAAGACTCAGAGGTAGCTGTCACCTACCCAGAGTTACATGGATAGCAACTATCAGAGCTGGAATTAACCCAGGTCTCTCTTGATTCTGGCTACAGTGTTTTTTCCTCTGGCTCTGCCTTTATGGTCCCATACTGTTGTTCAATAACTTTCAGTTGTGTCTGACACTTCATGACAACATTTTGGGTTTTCTTAGAAGAGATTCTGGAATTATTTGCCCTTTCCTTCTCTGGCTCATTTTACAGATGAGGAAATTGAGGCAAAGAGGAGTATGTGACTTACCCAGGATTACATAGCCAGTAAGTATCTGAGGCCAGATTGAACTCAGGAAGATGACTCTCCAGGACCGACGCCATCTACTGTGTCACCTAGCTGCCCAAACTCCCCATACTAACACTATATAAATATCTGTCTCATTACTTTATAATGAAGCATCTATTTAAAAGTTAAGCAAAAAACCCAATAGAAATAATCTTACTCACCTTGATCATTCATTTAATCAGGTATAGAACTGAATGACTTTGAATTGTTTCCAAAAATCAAATCTACTCTCAAAAGATGGAGATTTGCCACTTCTTAAGGATATAGAATCAGGAAAAAAACAAACGGTCTTGGAATCAGATCCTGGCTTTTCTTTTTATTTTCTTTAATTAACTGTGTGCTTTTAAGTCCCTTAACCTCACCCTCAGTTTCCTCATCTGGAAAATGGGAACATTACTCCTTAAACTATATCCCTAACAGATACGTGGTAAGGAAAGCATGGAATGGATTATCTAGATAATCTGGGTTCCAGTCTCATCTCTGACAAGTACTGGCTGTGTGACCCTGGGCAAGATACTCAACCTCTCAATACCTCAAGCAACTCTCTGACACTATAAGCCGTAAATCAGGTGCCAATTTACATTGGTTAAAAAAAATTCCTTACTGAGACCTACCTATACTAATGAAATCACAAGCCTGGTTTAAAAAAAGCATTTTATAAATGTGATTTGCTATTATTATAAGTAATGCACCTTAGCCTCAGAAAGTAATTTCCAAATAGAAGTACAAAACATGTTTTTGAGCAAAGACAATGCCACTGTAGCAATTCCCTTCACCATCCTGGTTACTTTCCCCCCGTACATTCTCCAGCTGGTCAATTTACTTCTTAAACAATGGTGCCCCAAACTGAATACCATATTCTAGATGAGATCTGATGATGTTGGAGTCCAGTGGGAACATCACCTTCCTATTCCTTCTTTTAATGCAAGTTACATTAGGTTTTTTGGCTGCCACATCATGCAACTTATATATTGAGTTTACAATCTACTAAAACCTCCAAATCTTGTTCACAACAATTGCTGTCTAACCATGCTTCTTCCATCTTATACTTATGGAGTTGATTTTTTGCACTAAGTGGAAGATTACATTTATCCCTAATGGATTTCATCTTAATAGATTTAACTCAATGCTTTATCCTGTCAGGATAATTTTGTACACTGATTCTGACTCTAGTGAGCATGCTATCTATGCCTTTATCTAAGTCCTTGATAAATATGTTAAATGGCACTGGAGCAAAAATGGACACTTGGGATCCTCCTTTAAGGACCTCCCTCCATACCGATATTGAACTATCTTCCCAGAGCACTCCATTTGATCTTTTCTTTATTCCTCCATCTCCTAGCCTTGAACTAATACTTCATTTGTGTATGTTTGTACATATTTTATTTCCTTCCTTCCTACCCCCAAACTAGAAAATGTTTGTTGAAGGCAGTGAATGTTTTATTGTATGTATTCCCCACACATATTGTGTTCCTTCCATGTGGAAGTAGGGATTAATAAATAGTGCTACTTAAAATAGTAGGTACTTAATAAACACATAAAACTTAATAAATATTTGTTGAATTGAATATGCTTTTTTGTGGGGGTGGGGCGGGGATTGGGGGTTGGGGTGGAGAGGTGTATTGCTTTCAATAGGTCCCCATACCTATATAAAGTGAGTTGTGTTTAGGTTTCCTCAAAATGGCAGTAGGACTCTATTCCTTTGTCTTTCACACAACACTTACCACTAATTTCTACCAAAGACCATCCAGTAAGACAGAAACATTTAGATGGTGGCCATATCTATCCTTCCACACCTTCTGCTGGACTCAGCCCCATAGACCTGAAATCTTTAGTGGTTCCTTTAGAATATGTCTGACCTGATGGAAGAAGGCATTGTACGTAGTCCCACACAGTGGAGCCTTGTGGGGTGCTGTAAGGTTTATCTCTGAATGTGTAGGTATGGGCAATCTCAGCATGCCGATGTAGTCGATGTGAGAGATGAGGATCAGGGGCAAAGGCTTCTGGAGAAATAGAAAGGGGAAGCTTCCTTGTTCCAATACATGCTCAGGTTGGGAATAGGGGAACTTCAATGCCACAGTATAAAGACAAGTGTGGTAACTCATGTCCCAGATTTTCAGCACCTGACAAAAATAAAAAGTAGAAATTATTCCTTTGAGGAACTTGCTTCTGCTGTTAAGTGGTTTTATCCGTTATATTCCCACAGTAAGGAAAGAAGTTATCAATGTAAGACTCTACTTTTAGTCTCTCTGCTTACTCATTTCTGTCATTTTGCTTTTGGGTCATCTACTGGTTTTATGATCTAATAATCTCAAAGGACTTTACCATAAGGAGCACAAGTAGTAATTTGAGTTTCAAACGTAGCGTACGTGCTATGATCTGTTCTAGAGTATAAAACTTGGGCTCAAAAACGGGTTGAATCTATGGGACAAGGAATGGTGGAAAAGGCATTGGATTTGGAGTCAGAAACTTATGTTCTGATTTCAGCTCTGCTGCTTATTACTTACATGATCTTGATATTTATCAGTCTCATTTTCCTCCTGTAAAATAAAAGGGCTGGACTAATTGATTCACCAAGGTATCTTCCAATTCTAAAGCTTATGAATATATGAAAACGGACTAGGAAAAATTGCCTAACTCTGATAAAACTCCTTTTCATGGGACAAGGCAGGTTGTCTGTCTTAATTAGCCATAGTAGGGGTAGAAGCAGGTGAATGGATACTCTGATTTACCTTTGTTTATATCAATCACTGTTTATAGCAATACTGGTCTTGTCAGAAGCCTGGTTAGAAGTCATATTGACATAAAGTCAAGCCTACAATTGGAACTTAGACTTTCTTTTATGTTTTTTTTTCCTTTATATCCTCTGCTGTTCTCTCCCATGGCCTTTAATCCTACTCTTACTTTGTTTCATGCACAATCTTTTTCTTACTTCACTTGATTGCCTACCCTTATGTTTCCCAACCCCAATTGTTCCTGTTCCTCAGGTCTACATGGCAGTGACTACTGGGAGAAATGCTCTCAGTGAATAAACTGTGTTTGGAAGTGATTGTAAAAATTTCAATTTCTATAGCTTCTCAAAATTTATAAAGCATTTTCCTTATACCAAGCCTGTGAAGTAGGTAATACAATTGTTATCATTCCCAATTTACATATGAGGAAAATGAGATTTCTCAGCTAAGTGACTTACTCATGGTCAGAAAGGCTAAGTAACTTTTGGTGGTCAGAACTAGGTTCTGGAGTCTGCCTATAGTCAGACTCCAGAAAATAAAACACCGAATAACCTGTGTACACACACATTTTTGAGTTTAATCTGCATCATTAACACATTCTTAAATCTTAACATTAAACAAGACAACCTATGAAACCCAAATTTGATTGTGATTTCTGAGGTGTAAATGATCATACTGAAAGTTTGACAATTGACTGGTTATAGCTTGCTTCAGCACATCCTTGTACTATCTGATTCAGTTAGTACCTAAGTCCACGTGATGCAATAGCTTCTAAGAGTCAAAGAAATTCCTGAAGCAATGTAGTGTTAAAGCCTTGCCCTACTTAAAACTGTCATGATGATCAAGTTACTCTCCTTATCTCTATATTGATCATCAGTCACAAAGGAACAAACCTAACCCCATCTCAGATTTTCTCATCCCCATTTCCTCAACCCCACTCAACCCATGTCCTCCTCTGACTTTAGCCACCACTTCCACTGTTGTCTAGAATTCTTGTTTTGTACAGAACAAAGATACTCTCATTCTGGATATCTTCCTGTCATTGAGCCCTCACTTCCCCTCAACAGTATTGCTTCCCTGGATCTTTCCTCTCCCCGTAGCACCAGCTATACCTTTAACCATACTCCTGACACATTGGTTGTGGAGCTGGAGTTGAAAGCTTTCTTGCTCTCCACTGACACCTACAGACTCTCTTTTAGCTGTGATCATTCATTAACCTTGCCTCTTCTTATGTTCACTCAATTAAAAAATTTCTACCCTGTACAAATCATTGTGATTGTTGATAACACTTTCTCTATCTCTTCACCCAAGTCATTATCCCTCATTTGTAAAGGAATTCAGAACTTGGCTTATTGTCTTGTACTGATACTCAACTCTTTCCCTTACACACAGAGACTTCCAACATCTCTGTTGTTGCTCTCCCAAACTCTTTACCAGGTTTCTTAATCAGCAATTGAAAGTGAAAAGTCAAAAGATTAAGGTGTACAAGGAGTTAAAGCAGTGCTTAATAAATGATCCATCATTAATCCAAAGCTTTATTAAAGAGGCTGGTGAAACAACACAATCGGGGTGGGGGGGGAGCTTCCCAAGAATAAGGATGTGAAAAATTTCTGGTCCTCTATATGATTTCAAGAAATCTAATACAAAAAGAATGCAACTTGAATCAAAGACAAAAAAAGAAAACAGGTGTACTTTGAATATAATGAACAACATACAGTACTGTCATCAGAGTTGAAGGAAACTCTAGCTTCTTTGCAAAACTGGAAAGCCAACGGTCTGCATAAGATCCATAATTATTGGTTCAAATTTTTCACAGTGGCTCATGAATTATTAGAAAAGTGCTTTGAGAAGATGGCAGAGTGAAAACAGGGACTTGCTTGAGCTCTCCCTCAGATCCTTCCAAACACCTGTAAAAATGACTCTAAACAAATTCTAGAGCTCCCAGATCAAAGAGAAAATATTGCAAGCAGCCAGAAAGAAACAATTTGAGTATTGTGGAAACACAATCAGGATAACACAAGATCTAGCAGCTTCTACGTTAAGGGATCAAAGGGCTTGGAATATGATATTCTGGAGGTCAAAGGAGCTAGGATTAAAACCAAGAATCACCTACCCAGTAAAACTGACTGTAATACTTCAGAGGAAAATATGGATTTTCAATGAACTAGAGGACTTTCAAGCATACTTGATGAAAAAACCAGAGCTGAATAGAAAATTTGACTTTCAAATACAAGAATCAAGTAAAGCATGAAAAGATAAATAAGAAAGAGAAATCACAAGGAACTTACTAAAGATGAACTGTTTTGTTTATATTCCTACATGGAAAGATGATATTTGTAACTCATGAGACCTTTCTTAGTACTAGGGTAGTTGAAGGGAATATACATACATATATATATATATATATATATATATATATATATATATATATATATATATATATATATATAGACAGAGGCACAGGGTGAGTTGAATATGAAGGGATGATATCTAAAAAAATAAAATTAAAGGGTGAGAGAGGAATATATTGGGAGGAGAAAGAGAAAGATAGAATGGGGTAACTTATTTCACATTAAAATGGGAAGAAAAAGCTGTTGTAATGGAAAGGAAGAGAGGTAGGTGAAAGGGGATGAGTGAATCTTGCTCTCATCAGATTTCGCTTAAGGAGGGAATAACATACACACTCAATTGGGTATCTTACCCTACAGGTAAGGCATAAGGGGGAGGGACGACAGAAGGGAGGGCAGATTGGGGGAGGAGGTAGTCAAAAGCAACACTTTTGAAAAGGGACAGGGTCAAATGAGAAATTTGAATAAAGTGGGACAGGATAGGATGGAGGGAAATATAGTTAGTCTTTCACAACATGACTGTTATGGAAGTGTTTTGCATAACTATACATGTATTACCCATATTGAATTGCTTTCTTTCTCAAGGAGGGTGGATGGGGAGGGAAGAAGAGAGAGAATTTGCAACTCAAAGTTCTAAAAACAAACGTTAAAACATTTTTTAAAAGCCTACCTGGAACACAAAACTGGAAGGAACTAGAATGGCAGGGGGTCAGGATACAATGAGCCCATTACTTTCATTTGAAATAGATTTGACATTGATGTTAATTGATGCCTAAGACTGAAAATATATAAAGAAGCAAGATTGAAGCTTTGAGAATAGCAAAATTAATTTAAGGACATCTGATAATTAAGTTTTAATCTGTTTACATGGGCATGAATGCTACAAAGAAAAATAAGTATAGAAAAAAGTGCTAATTTTGCAAACCTTGAAATTATAAGCTTATGCATACTTGATGGATGACTCAGACATATTTGATGGATGCATCAACATATCATTGGTGAATTCATGTGAATATTACTTACTGAGGCCCTTTTGATTTTTGTACCAGTAAGGCAATAAACACAATATCAACGATAATTGTGAATATGCCTATGTAGTTCTGTATCACAAAGCATGAGAGACTCTCCATAAAAAAGGTAAAATAAGTATAACATTTATTCAGACACCAGAAAACAATATCTATCACATAACCAAATGCTCAGCTTCCACAGCCAGTCAGCCCACTTTATCATAACAGAAAGGAACTTAAAACACCATACCACAGCCTGGAGCCTGGCCATCCCCAAACCTCTCTGACACCCTGCTGGGGTCTTCTCCAAAACAAACTCACAGTACAGCTAAGTCAGCCTGTGTAGTTCTAACAATCACAAAGGTGGCCATTAGCAGCCATTAGTAGCCACAACATCTCTCTCTCTCTCAGCATTTTCTGCGACATAACTTCCTTTTCCTGTCAGGAAGCTCCTCCCGCCACATGTGTCTTAGGCTTTCTGTGATGTAAGCAGGTCACATGGTCTATTAATGGGTGGGAAAGACCTTCAAATCTAATTGCTACTACAGTCTTGTATGAGGATCTTGGCCATATAGGCACTGTTCAGAGGCAAACTATTTTTGGTTCTATTTGACAAATCCAGTATTATATAACTTTTATTAGCCTTTACTGTTTTTGTTCTGTGAAATGATGCTTGTATGTTTTAGAAAATGTTAATTTTAAATATATTTACCACATGCTCTAAAAAAGTGCTTTAACAGCTCTGATATGTCTCTTATCACCTTTCTTAACTTCTTAACAGTATCACATATCTACTAACAAAAATGAGAACTTTAGTGACCCCTTTACATGTAAGCCAATTATATGTTTATGTACTTAATACAAAACATTCACAGCTTGTTATCATTAAAAAAATCTATAAACACAAGAAAACCACATATTGATTGGGTCTTAGCGCTACAAAAAATTCATTATTGATCTGGAAATTATTGAATAAAGTTTCCCAAAGTATTATAATATTTACACTATCTTTGTTAATTATGGCAAAGCATTTGACTCAGTTGTGCTTTAATGACTTGTTCATGTGCTAAAAATATATAAAATATACACAAGTATGGTGAGTATAATAGAATATTTGATCTCCATGTGGAAAACTGTTCTCTATTTAAAGTTTGTCTTCGATACCATAATGTTAAAGACAATTGTTACAAAACAGTATCATTCAAGGAGACGGTTTAAATCCATCATAATCTCTTCTAAATAGAGGCGAGTGTTGCTTTATAATTAGAGTTAAACAAAAAGTCTTATTAATCATTTGATATACATGATTGATATCAAGTTCTCAGGTTTTACCTAAAACATTAAAGTTTCTTCAATTTGTTTAATCTTTACCCAATGATACAAAAGTGCAGTTAGGACTCGAAGTATATAAAATTCTCTATACATAAAGAATACCAAGGATAAAATGATCCTGAAGACTTTAAGCTTGAATTCAGAGGCCAAATTCAATCAATGGACAAAGACGACGTTTACAAATACATCGGCCTCCTCCAGGAAAACATAAAGTTATCAAGGAGACAGCTCTAGGTGTATATAAGTGAAGAGACTTCCAGTCTTCAACCTCCAATCAAAGTTCTATGGGAATACATACTTAAAGCAATTGACATGCTCACAATACCAGTTTTAATATATACTTTTTGAACTATTAGAAGGATAATATTGAATTATTTCTTGACACTTTTCATTATCTTTTCTTTATCGCACCTCAGACTCTTACTATCTGCTCCACTGAATAAACCTCTCTAAACCTGTTTTCTCATTTGTAAAGTGACAACAGCAACGACAACAATAAAATTTGCCTCTCGGGGTTCTTTTCCAGGATCAAATGAGATACTGCATATAAAACACTTTGCAAACCTTGAAGTGAAAGGGAAATATTAGCTATTTATTATCTATAATTTCACTGGTCTGGGGAGCTCTTGGAGCCAGTGCAAACTGGCAACCTTTCTGTAATTTATGGCCTCAGAGAGTGCACTGGGGCTTTGAGAGTTTAAATAATTTGTCCAGGGTTAGATAGTTAGTATGTGTCAAAGGCAGAACTTGAACCTGGGTGTTTCTGACTGAGACTGACTCTTTAGTTGTTGTACCATATATTTTGCTATGTGGTTACCACCAAAACCACTGCCCATAGCAGATTCATTTTGATTTGAATTCATTCCCACTATATGTTTCCCCTTATGACCAATATTTTACATTTGTTGAAAGGAGTGGGAGGGGATAGGCTACAGAATGGAAGGAACTTAAGTGGCACAAATAAAATTAAACCTATGATCACCATTTGTACTATGTTCAAGCCATCCAAGTTAACCAGAAACCTACTGTGAAGATTAATCACTGTGTGCTGTGAGCTGTGAACCCTGAAGTTTTGGCCTCAAATTTCTTCTAAAGCTTCTCTAATTATTTCCCAAATAGCATGGTGGAAATAAAATTGGACTAGTGAATTAGTAGACTTGGGTTCTACTTCCCTTCCTGCTCTAACATTCTATGTTCTATTATTCTAAGTAACTATCAGTCTCCAGGTCTTTACTAAGAATAAGTACCTGGCTGAATCTTTTTTTACTTTCCTTTCACCCCATTCACTCCTGATCACTACTTAGCTTTGTGGATACAGGCAACCAATGCAAAGGCAACTCACTGTATCCTTGGAGTAGCTGAATATCTGCCCGTTTTGTTCTTGGATGGCCAGTCCCAGGATAGGCAAAGAATGTCCCCGGAGCATGGCTGTTGGGAGGCTTGGGACAAATCGATTCCATACTCGGACACAACAGTCAACCCCACCACTGACCAAGAGATTGAGAGACTTGGAAAAATCAAAGCATTTTATTCCCTGGCAAGGAAGCAACAGAGAAAATGGTTTGCAAAGATGATAAAAATCTGGAACAGCAGAGTCTAAGGTAGTACTTTAAGGTTGCCCTGGGAAGGAAGACAAAAGGCTGTCTCACCCTCTTAATCTTCCAGGTGTATGCTTTTCTTTTTTGGTCCATATCCATGATTACCAATGAGGCTTGAGAGTTCCCTGAGGAGGTAATGCAGAGGTCTTCTGGGACATATTGGATTTGGGAAATGGAGTCTTGGTGTATGCGACGGATATAATTATAACTTAAAAACTGACAGTGATTTCCAATATCCTGGTGGGAAATAGCAATAGATACAGAGGATAAATCTAGTCCTCCTAAAATGGCATCCAAAAGCTAAAAATGCATTAAGGCTTCTACCAGAGTAGTACTTTGCTGTGGATACTCAAAGCCAGTCTTGCAAATAAAATACATGTGCACACACATGATTTCTATATTTTAAAAAAGTAACTTCATATTTAAATTAACTTCAATGTACACAGTATCAGAACTTCTATTTTTTAGTTTCTACTTTTAAGTACCTATCAGGTTTCTTTAATATATTAAAAAAACCCAGTTTTTCTGATTTCCCAAATAGTATATATCCACTTCGGGAAGAAAGTAAATAACCCTGTCACTATCCTTTCTGAAGATATGGCCATGAGTTATTACTCTGGGCCTGTCTCCGTTCATGCTAGTGCCTTCCCTCTGTAGATTACCTCCAATTTATCCTGTATATATTTTTGTTTGTACATATCTGTTTTGGCATGCTGTCTCTGTTGTGGTTTAGTCTCTGCCCATGCTAAAACTGCTGGGGTTTCATGATGTGTTGTGGTGGAACCATCTCAAAGAATTCAGTCAGACCACCTCTAATCCAAGCATAAGTGTTTATTGAGATTGACACCTCTACAAGAGGAACTAGCAACTTCAGAGAAAGCAAGATGGATTTTTATAGGGTAAAGATACAACTACATAACAGAAATTATGAAAATTAAAAATGCAGGAGGGGTTTGTTAAGGGATTAGATAATAGGGGAGGGGTCCTAGCCACAGTGGAACTGTACGTGTTTACCCACAATACATACAGAAAAACGTATTTGGGGGGTACAGATTATGACAATGATATTATAATAAGCCTCTCTACATCACAAGTTCACCTAAAGGACAACTTTTGCTATTACTGCCCAGGTGCCTCCATAGGGAAAGTCCCTTCTTTGTTTCGGGGTTCGCATCCTGCTTGGGTATCCTTGTGATGCTGTTTTCTGAATGGCTGACAATTATGGTCCTAAGGCTAGATGGATGTGGTTGTGGTTGAGTGCGTGGACATACCTGCTATCTCTGTGGGAAATATGAGGAATGGGTCTGGGGGAAGTGCCTAGCTAGAGGCAGTGGCTGGGATCCCATCACATGGATATGCCTGCTGTTTGTGTGAGAACTATGCGTTCATGGACATACTCATTGTTCTAGTGAGCAGTGAGGCATATGTTAAGAAGTTGAGATATTGGCAAGGGGGGCGTGCTAAGTAGCTGCAATGGGCCTGCTTTTCAATGGGGCCTATAATGAATTAGAATATCGGGGCTGGGGGCAGCTCTGTTAGGATTCCATCAGTATCCTCTATTAGATTGTAAGCCCTTTGAGGGAAAATACTATTTTTGCCTCTCTTTGTATTGTTGTGCTTGGCACAGTGACTGGCACATAGTAAACTCTTAATAATTACTTCTTGATGTGACTTGGTTCGACCTGACTGAGCAAATGGTTGTTTTCAAGGCTAGAATGATATGTGATCCAGCAGGAACATCTTGAGGTTTACGGCAAGCCGAAGGTGACAAGCAATGCCATGCTTTGTATATCATAGTGCTACACTTTGTTAATATCAAAAAAAAAAAGAGAGAGAAAATTCATTTGGATTAAACTTGTTGATGCATAATTTAGAGCAGCTGTGTGGAATAGTGGGCTAAGTTCTGAATTTAGTCAGGAGACCCAGCTCTGAAACTACATGGTGCCATCAAAGGTAAGTCACTTCACTTCAGATAAGTGATCATGGAAATGATTTTTGTGCCAGCCGTCACAGAGTATTGCAGTGAGAAAAGTGCTCTTTATGAGACATTGAATCTTCATGGAGAGGAGAACCTCAGTCTAAGTCACAGCCTAGCAATGACTACTTCCATGACCAAGCAAGTAATTTCTTTTGAGCCTCCATTTCCTCATCTGTAAATGAAGATTATAATGTTTATACTGAGAGGCAGTATGCTATATTAGATAGAAGATTATTGGCTTGGGAGTCAGAGACATTCAAGCTGTGAGCCCATGGGCAGATCACGTAACATTTCAATGCCTCAGGCAAGACTTTTAAGATACTACATTATAGACAAGTTGCTGACTTACATTGGTGAAGAGAATTTCCACATTGGGAACTGTCTACATCCATGACTTGTACTACCTACCTTACATGCCTGTGTGTCCCTCTCAGTCTCCGTCTGTCTGTGTATCCCCTCTCTGTCTGTCTTTGGGTCCCCTTTCCTTCTGAGTGTGTGCCCTCATTCCCCGTCTGTCTGTGTGTCCTCAATCCCCATCTGTCTGTGTGTCACTCTCAGTTGCTCTGAGGGAAGCAATTTGCAAACCTTTGAGAGTGTGACTCAGTCAATGCAACAATTTATATGGCAAACATTAAGTGCTTAATGTGTGCAGAACACTGCGATGATCATGAGTGTGGGTTGTCTCCCCCTATTATTATTCGCCCACTCCTAATTAAACCTCCATGCAGACTTCGTGTATTAAGATGACAGGAAGAACCTCATGCTGTTGTTTTCAACTGGTCTTCTTGGCAGAGAGTATTAAGCAAGTGCAGTCTCTACGGATGGGTCGTGAACAGTCAGTTTTGTAGCTTCCTCTCAAATGCACTTTCAAAAATTATGAGCCAGCTGTTCTACACTAGATTTCAGGGTCTAGTTAATGTGACTTCCTGTAGAGTTTTATATTGGCCAATTTCTCATTGTTATGTTTATAATGAGATTTAGCTTCGGTGATTCCAGTATCACTCAAAGTAAAGGCTTTATCTTCCCCAGTTTCCTTTCAAAGTCTCCCCAAGTGCTGGCTGGGTTCCTTCTTCTTTTTCGCTTCATCCTATGCCCTGACCTTGCACATTTTAATCAAGGCTGATCATTATTTCTATAATAACACATGCCCTTATAATTTTCCTACCTGCAAGTAGATTCCAGAGAACCCAGTCTGCTCAAATAAGGACTTTTCATATAAGCTTTTGTTGGGGTGAAGGAACCTGAGCACGCTCACTCCTCCGTGGTCATCGCCCCACAGTAATACTGAACAGCTCTCTTCAGACTGTCAGGGAGAGAAAAGAGACCAATGTTAGAAACTACAGGACAACAGGACTAGAGGCATAACAGGCCATCTCTCTGACTCTGGAGCACGATTGCATGTAAGCTTACCTTCCTCTTTAAGATATCCCCAAATTGGCTTCTAAACTTACTATGGTATTTGAATTCCAAGTGGTAGTCAGGAACAATTTCTTCTAAATGTATCTGATGACTGCAGGGTTTTCTGAATACTTAGAAAGGCCAGGTAAGAGAGGACGGCAGTCATCATGGGCAGACAGAATGTCTAGTCTGTTTAGTCCATACTATTAAAGACGATATGCATCTGAGAGGCATCATTATAGTGTTAGACCCTGGAATCAGGAAGACCTGGATTCAAATTCTGCTCATGACACATATTAACTGTGTGATTGGTAAGTCAGTTTGTTGAGGTTCATGGGCACGTAAACAAGGAATAGACTCATAGGTAACAGTGTCTTGAATGAATTGCTCAGACTGTCTCCAAGTTAAATAAAAGGCATTTATTGGGGTGATGTGCCCAGCAGGCTCTGTTCCTTATGGGAGCTCAGAACCTCAGAGTCCTATTCCCCGCGGGAGACAGAGCGTTGAGCCGGGCTATATGTCTGGCAGTTTAACAGGAGTGGGGGGGAGGGGCTCCTACAATTTAAGAAAATGGGAGGGGAAAGAGGAGAGGGGAAGGGGAGCACTAGTCCAGAATGTCATGTAGTCCATATAGATAAGCAAAGGGGAAGGGAAGAGAGATTCTGGAACATCAGGTAGCTAGGAGGTGCTTCATGAAAGCACATAGATGCGTCCACAGTGGGGGGCAGAGTCTTCTTGAGCACTTTCTAGCTGGTCACACATCCTGCATTTTATCTCGTCCTGCATCCTGCCTGCCCCATGTGCTTCCAACACTCCTTTCTACTTCAGCAAATTTACGGAATCATCATTTGGGGCTAGAAAGGACCTCGTGGGTCATCTAGTCCAATGCTCTTACCCTGTAGATGAGGACACCAAGGGCCTGAGAGGTTAAGTAATTTACCAAAAGTGACACAAGTAGTCAGGAGCAGAAATTACCCTAGATTTGGAATAAAAGGACCTGGGTTCAAATGCTGGGTTCAAAGTCACTTATTAGTTATGTGACCTTGGGCAAATCACTTCAGAGGTAGCATGATATGGGGAACAAAGTGCTGTAGTTGGAACCAGGAAGACAGAATCAAGTATCACATTAGAGACTTATCAGCTGTGTGACCCCAGGTAAGTGATTTAACTTCTCTTAGCCTCAGATAGCTCATCTACAAAATAGGGGTAATAATACCCCCCACTTTATAGCCTTGCTGTGCCAAGAACTCTGTGGACTTTAGAGTACCATGGAAGCATAAAGTATTGTTATTAGAAGTAATATTATTCATTCTTGTTCTTGTTCTCATCTTTTGTTTGATATCAATGGATTTCAGATGGAAATTATCCTAGGACAAGTCATTACCCTACTATTTTTCTTAGAGGTTTAATGTTGGGCAGGCAGATAAAATGATTGCTTTCTGTAATTGAATAAGAATATTGCTTGAGTAGCAGCAGTACAGTGGAGGGTTGACTTCAGGGTCAGAAAGATATGGGTTCAAGTCCCTACACTCATCTATAGTGGCTGAATTGCCTTGGGTCAATCTCTTAAAGGTTTCACTGCCCCCTCCACTCCCTCCCCCCCCCCCCAGGCAATTCTCTGAGACTATAAGTTTCAAAGAAGGTACTTATCTGCATTGATAGAGGAGCTCCTTGTGCTGATAAAACCATAAGTCAAGTAAAAAAAAAGGTGTAGCCACTTTAGGACAATTCCATCAGTAGACAGGACGAAAGGAATATGGAATATACCTCATTTTATTTCCACATTGTTTAGGTTTATTCTTGTTCTCTGTATTTTGAGAGTTCTTCAGCATACATAGTTTAGAAGTCTCTGCCTACCACCCTACCTCCCTTTCCCATTGTCACAGCAGAAGTGGGGGGGCACATAGAACTAAGGCCCACTTTGTATTCTTCTTTGTTTTGGGGACCGCTATGGCAAAATAATTCATCTCCATATCATACTTCTGGTAATGAGCCTGTTCAACTTAGCTAACAGATCTGGTCTGTTCCTGGTTGTTCGCAAAGCGTTCCAGCATGGTAGAACCTGCCAGATCCTATGTGCCACTGGCATAGCTTATGAGACCTTAGGGTCCCCTCCACACCATATGAGACACCAGAGCAGGATTTTGCAGAAGGGTCAGATGGTCCCAAGATTCATACCCTTTTCAGGTCCTCTATAAATCAAAGCAATTTGATTATTAGTACTCTAAATGTGGGATCTTTGTCTAGTAACCAATGAGTGGACTTATTTCTCGAGAAGCTGAATCATAATAATCTTGACAAATATTCTTGTAAAAGGAGAAGAAAGAAGGGAGTAGCAATTAAATGGAAGGATGACTCATGGGTACTTCTTGGAGAAGCAGAGAAAGAAATTGGCAGAATAGGTCTTATCATACTCCCAGAGCCTATGAGAAACATTTTTCAATGGGAAAAGAGAAAAACTAAATGCATTTAAAAACAACTGCCCCCTAGGCATAATGCCTGTACTAGGCTCAGACCCAATAGCACATGACTTTATTGGTCTATAGGCAGGCCAACTCAGGAACACAAATTGAATTTAGTTTCAACATTCTCATGTAGGCAATCCCCAAAGAAAATCAAGAGTTCAAGGAATAAAATCCATGTTTGGATTAAAATCATTTCCTCAGCTGCTTCTACCAGGAGATAGCAGGCATCCCCCAAGGTTATTCTTACTACAGTCAAACTTCTCAGGGTGTCAATACCCCATCATTGGAGAACTCAGGATCTGAGACCTTTCCCTGCTTGGCTCATTTACCACTTGATCATTGGCAGTGACCTTTACTACAATCCTGGTTTCTACTCTGAAGAAGAGTCTGGTTATTTTACTATCACATATCATCTTTAGGGTTATAATTGAAGTCTATCAAAGTTAGTCATTGCACAGTGTGGCTGTTACTGTGGACAATGCTCTCCTGGTTCTGCTCCCTTCACTCGGCATCAGTTTGTTCGAGCGTTTTCGGGTTTTTCTGAAGTCTTCCTACTCATCATTTCTTATAGCACAATAGTATTCCATTACATTCATATACCACAACTTGTTCAGCCACTCCCCAACTGATGGGCATCCCCTTGATTTCCAATTCTTTGCCACTACAAAAGAGTTTCTGTAAATAGTTTTGTACTATAGGTCCTTTTCCCATTTGTGTGATTTCTTTGGGATACAGACCTAAAAGTGGTATTACTAGGTCAAGGACTATGCACATTTTTTATAGTCCTTTGGGCATAGTTTCAAAATGCTCTCCAGAATGGTTGGATCAGTTCATGACTCCACCAACAATGCATTAGTGTTCCAATATTCCCACATCTTCTCCAGCATTTATAATTGTCCTGTTTTGTCATATTAGCTAATCTGATAGGTGCGATGTGGTACCTCGAAGTAGTTTTGATTTTCATTTCTCTAATGAATAGTGATTTAGAGTATTTTTCATGTGACTATAGATAGCATTAATTTCTTCCTCTCAACATTGCCTGTTCATATCCTTTGACCAATTATCAATTGGAGAATGACTTGTGTTCTTATAACTTTGATTCAGTTCTCTATGTAGTTTAGAAATGAAGCCTTTATCAGAGATACTGATTAAAAATTCTTTTAGGGTTATAATTGTTAATAGAAGTGTGTATACCATTCTGAGCAAATGAAAGACAGGATTTCAACCTAGATCTCACTAATTATAGATTCAAGGAACCTGTCATGCACAGGTCATCTCTTGACCTTCTGTTTTAATCCTGAATATTTTTTTTTTGCTAGAAGATACCTGAAAGCTTCAGATAAATTTTGAAGTAAATGTTTGTAATGGCAAGCAAAGTGGGACTTTTTGCTGTTTTTTTCTTTTAGAGTGCTTCTCAGCACTAAGGAAATCATGTGCCTGTTATTGAGCCTTGCTTTTGATTGAATCAAGAGTCTTTGATGACCTGCCTAAGTCACAAGAAAGTCTAAGTCACATGAGTTTGAGTCACATAGTTGTGATGCCCTCTGACCCTGAAGAAGTATGTATATATATATACTCTGAAGTTAGAATTTTGCTTTGGGGCTCACTCATTGCAAGAGTGTTCATGTGATTTGGCCTCCTGAGACTCTGGGTATCTGTTAAGGACCCCCCCGGCATTGGTGCTTCTCTCTTTGGTAACTATGTATGTATTGCTACGGACAGACAGTTAGAAGCCCTGTCTGCTGATTTGTGTTACTTGTTCTGTTTATGTAATTTCTGCTTGTAATTTCTGTTTGTGTTTTCTCTGAAGTTCAGGGTGCTGATGTTTCCCCCTGAACTAAGTGAATGATATATGTATGTTTAATTAAAGTGAGATTGTAAACCCCTTAACGTTGCTTTCCTTGGAAAAGCAGATCAAAGAACCTGTGCTAGCAGCCCTCCTATGTAATGATGTTATTGGCTTTACACCTCCACAGCAGCTGCAAGCAGCATTGTTGTTACAATATTTTCACATTAAAACATAGATACCACCATAGAAGATCATGCAATGTTCTTACATTCTAACCCAGTTTATATAGGAGATTTTTCTTATACTTACTTCTGTATTATACCAGTAGAATACTGATGTTGGAATGTAGTTCAGGGCTGTAGAAATAGAGAAAAAAGTATATATATATATATATGTATGCGTATACATATATATATACATACACACATATATTTCTAGTTATATATCTTTATGTGTATAGATTAAGGTTAAAAGTCAAAAGCAAATGACTTCTTTACATAGATAACACTGTCCATGGCGGGAAAAAGTGGTATAGGCTGGAAGTTACCACACTGGACAAAAGGTCTATCAGTCCAATACTGGATAGCTTTGATTAAGAAAAGTCATAGAATGGTCACCATAGTTAGCCCATACTTTTATAGATGGAGAAAGTGAGAGTCAGAGGTAAAGTAACTTGCCCCAGGCCACAGAGTGAATTAGTGCCACAGCCAAGACCTTTGAGGCTCAGTTTTCTTATTTTTAAAATGGGACTAATAAAGATTCACAGTGAGAAGATTTAGGTTGAATCTCGTTTCTACCATTTTCTCCCTGTGTCAATATGAGCAAATTACCTGAACTCTCTAGGCCTGAATTTTTCTTCTTTAGAATGAAGTTGAACTCAATGACCTGTGAGGTTAGTTCTCATTTTAAATCCCGTAACACTACATGTATTTGATATCTACCTCACAAGGCTATTGCACTATAAACTGTAGATCATCAAACAAACATAAGCTATTGTACATATAGGCTGTTCAGGGTGATAAATCCTACCAAATAGATGGAAATCTTCAAAAATGGGGCCAAGAGACACCTCAAAAAAGTATATTTTTCTGCTGGTTGTAGCAACAGCAATTTTATGAACATTAGGCATGTAGACAGCATCTGTTGTCCAAACTTTAATCTTCTTCTTTCCTGTTGGAGCCTCAACAGCATCTGCTGACATCTGTTAGGAGACAAGGCTGGGAGACAGAGATCTCAAAAGTGGGGCTCTGGTGCCACCCTGAGCTGCTCAGAAGCAATTCCAGGCCCAGAGTCCATCCTCCAGTGCAGTTTATTCAGAACCACAGAATGTCAGTGCTGGGACTGAACTCATGGGCTTGCTTAGTCCAATCTGCATCTTGCCAAGAAACAGTCTTAAGAAGAAATCATACAACCTCACTTTGAAGACCTCGGGTGAAACAGAAACCCAATATCTCCTGAGGAGGCCCATCTCACTTCTGGACAACTCTACATGTTGGGAAACATTTCCTTATATTAAGTGGAAAAATGCCTCTTAGGACAAAATTCCATTCCCCTCCACCAGCTGGAAGATCATAGATATGGGAGTGAAAAGAGGGAATCTTTAGAAAGTAGGTCCTGTGCTATGCATCTTTAGAAAGTAATAATTCTCTATGAGGCAGATACACTAGAATTTTGATTGCCTCAATATTATGTAGGTTTAGAGGTCAAATCATGGCCCTTGAAACATATAAATTAAATAGAGAAAAAAACTCTGATGTAGACTTGTTGGCATCTAACAAGAGTTTTAGTCTTTTAGTTTTAGCCAGCCAGGTGGTGCAGTGACAGAATAGTGGGTGGTGTTAAGAAGCCCTGAGTACAAGTCCAGCCTCAGACACTTACTAGCTGTGTGACTCTGGATAGGTCACTTAATTTCTGTTTGCCTCAGTTAAGTTTCCATAAAATGGGGATAATAATAGCACCTACCTCACAAGATTGTTTTGAGTATCAAAGTTACCGAGCATAGTGCCTAGCGCATAGTAGGTACTCAATAAATGCTCATTCTCTTCCTTTTCCCCTCAATGCTATAAAAAAGGTTAGTGCGTATTATGTTTCACACCAAATTAACTGCTTTCCTGGTGTGTGTGCGCGCGCGCGTGTGTGTGTGTGTGTGTGTGTGTGTGTGACTTTCTGCTGTTTGCGTATGTTTGTGCTGTCTGAATATATGAACATAAACATGCTTAGCAAAGGTAGAAAAGATGTCATTAAACCCTACTCTCCTTGTCAGTTGCATGTTGATCTCTGAAAGCTAACTCTTTTAAATTTATACATATGTGTATATATTCTTTTCTTTTTTTGAGGGGGGAAGGCAGGGCAATTGAGGTTAAGTGACTTACACTGCTAGTAGGTGTATCAAGTGTCTGAGGCCAAATTTCAATTCGGGTCCTCCTGACTCCAGAGCCAGTCCTCTACTCACTGCGCCACCTAGCTGCCCCCTTTTAAATTTATATCTCCCTTAACACTCTTGCTATGAGCAGGCATCAGAAATTCCTTCTTGGAATGTATGCCCTAAAGACAATTTTGTATCCCTTGTGGCTCTGGCATTGGGATCATCACCTCATATGTCTTCTGGAGCTGCAGGTTATTGTCCCAGAAACTGAGAATTCCTCCTTTGCTGACGGTCACAAATGAGTGTGAAGTAGAAGGAGAAAAGATGGCTAAGATCCGAGTGGTTGGCTCTTGCTGAGAAAAAGAGAAGAAAAGAGGATCATACTAAGATGGGGTCCTATGTCTTCTTTGGAGCTATTCTACAGGTCAGTCCTTTTATAAGGCGAGAGTGCTTGCAACAACTTTGAAGGTTACTTCAGGAATAGTATATAAGACAGTAGTCTTATATACTATTATTTGAAGAGGTTAAATCCAATATAACCATGTTTAGTTAGTTACTGTTATGTGGTATTTGAGAAGCAGCAAGGCGTCAGGGTCAAAGAGCTGGTCCTGATTGAAGAAGACGTGGGTTCAGATCCCTGCCTCTGATGTCTATTGGCTTTGTGACCTTGGGCATCTCTTAATCTTTCTCTTATTTATGAAATTTGTGAAGTAGGAAGTGCTTCTACTTTCACTTTCTACTCGTGCAATTTGTGAAAGCTTCAAATTACAGACTATGTCTCCATTGACAGTGGTAGAGAGTTTCCTTAAGGCGAGTTCACTATGCCAGTGACCAAATATGGTTTAAAACTATTCCTGGTCATTTCAGACCTTATCTTTTAGGTCATTTTTCTTTAAAATAATGGTTTGTTAATAGAGGCAATGTAGTGAAATGGTGGGGCGGGGGGCAGGAAGGTGGTACAATGGATAGAACACCAGCCCCGAAGTCAGGAAGACCTGAGTTCAAATCTGATCTCAGACACTTGCTAGCTGTGTGACACTGGGCCAGTCACTTAAACCTGAATGGGTAGAGAGGACTGGTTTTGGAGTCATAAAGACAGGGTTAAAATCTTACCCCTGACATATATTTGCATTGCAATCATGGAAAAGGCAGCAAGTGACCAAGGCCGGATGTGAACTCAGTTTCCCCTGACTCCAGAGCTAGTGCTGTATCCATTGTGCCACTCAGCTGCCCCTGTCTCAGACATTTACTAGCTGTGTGATCCTGGGCAAGTCACTTAACCCTGTTTGCCTCAGTTTCCTCATCTGTAAAATGAGCTAGAGAAGGAAATGACAAACCATTCCATTATCTTTGCCAAGAAAATCCCAAGTGGGGTCAGGAAGAATTGGACACGACTGAAATGACTGAAGAGCACCAACAAATGTGTTAAATAACAAACACCAATATTAACTTCTCAGTTAGTTACCAATACAAGTTAAGAGTAAGATATGGAGAAATACAACTTTTAAAAAGTCTACTCACTGAGCATCCAGTCAAACTATCCACAGAGGAAAAAAAAACGAAGAAAAAACCATGTAGATGAAGAATGTCTGGACTATGCTATGCATTTAGATGGACAGCCCATAGAACCAGTCTATTAGTACAAGTCTTTTACATGCACCACAGGAGGACAATGAAGCAGACTCAGAATTGAATAGGAGAGCGGTCCGTATTGCACTTGGGAAAACATACCTTTTTGCTATTCCTTGCACACCATCCTCTGTCTCCTGACTAGGCATTATTTTCACTGATTGCCCTTCATGCCTGGAACTCACTCTCTTCCCCTTCATCTCCACCTCCTGACTTCCTTCAGATCTCAGCTAAAGTCCTACCTTCTACAAAAAGCCTTTTCTAGCTCTCCTTAATATGTTTTAAAAAAATTTTATATTTTCCAATTACATGTAAAATGATTTTTAACATTTGCTTTTTAAAATTTTGAGTTCTAAATTCTCTCCTTTTTTACCTCTCCTCCCCCTTCACTGAGAAGACTATCAATTTTATATAGGTTATACTTATGCAGTCATGCAAAACATATTTCCATATTAATTATGCTGTGAAAGAAAACACAGACCAAAAAAATGGTGAAAAAATAAAGCTAAAAAAGGAAGCTTCAATCTGCATTCAGACTCCAGCAGTTCTTTCTCTGGAGGTGGATAGCATCTTTCGTCTTAAGTCCTTTGGAATTGTCTTTGATCTTTGAATTGCTTGATCATTGCATAAAATTTCTGTCATTATGTGCAATGATCTCCTGGTTTTGCTCACTTCACTTTGCAACAGTTTATGTAAGCTTTTCTAAATTTTTATGAGAACATACTGATCAACATTTTTTATAGCACAATAGTATTTCATCACAATCATATATCACAACTTGTTCAGCCATTCCCCAATTGATGGGAATCCCCTCAATTCTTTGGCATCACAAAAAGAGCTGCTATAAATATTTTGGTACGTATAAGTTCTTTCCCTTTTTGTTTTGTATTTTCTTTGGGATACAGTGGTATTGCTAGGTCACAGGATCTGAACAGCTTTATAGGCCTCTGGGTGTAGTTCCAAATTTCTCTCCAGATTGGTTGAATCAGTTTACAACTCTACCAACAATGCATTGATGTCCCAATTTTCCCACATCCTCTATAACATTTGTGGTTTTCCTTTTCTGTCATATTAGACAATCTGATATGTGTAGAATGGTACCTCAGAGCTGTTTTAATTCGAATCTCTCTGATCAATAGTGATTTAGAGCATTTTTTCATATGACTATAGTTTTGATTGCTTCCTCTTAAAACTGCCTGTTCGTATCCTTTGACCATTAATCAACTGGGGAATGACATATAAATTTGACTCAGTTCTCTATATATTTGAAAAATGAGGCCTTTATCAGAGAAACTTCCTATAAAAATTTCCCCCAGTTTTCTGCTTTCTTCCTAATCTTGGCTGAGATATCTGAAATAAAAAACCCTTGTCAACTTGATCTTTAGAAGGCTGGATGTTTTCACTATCTGTTTACCACTTGGCTGAGGAAAGGCATTTGATTGCCCTTTCAGCATTCCCAGTATTCCCATGAGTACTTTTGGAACCACATTTCTGTTTAGATATCTAGTTCCCCTTGGTAACTCTTTTCATGGGGAATTAAGTTGTATTGCTTGGGGAGACCTTGAGACATCCCTTAGCTCTATTTAGCCCTGGTACCTTCAAGCCACCAGATGCCTAGGTAATCGAAAATGAATTCTAGCCCTTGGGCTTAATTTGCTTTTCTTTAAAGTAAGGCATTGATCTCTAGATGCACCCTCCCTGTGATGACTGAGGCAGAGGACCTAGAACATTTAATCTTAAGGTCACTAATTGTCACTTAACACTTCAATGTAAATAATGACCAATTGAGAACCCCATGGGATGAAGACTAGTCACACCAAAACATTTTTCCTGCCTCTTTCCTTTTCCCTCAGTCTTCTCACCCATTAAAACAGTAGCAAGCCTTTGAGAAAACCCCATAACCCTCTCAACCAGATTTCTGACATATTTATTCCAAATGGCTGGCTCCAAATCCAGTTCTCTACAGTACAAGCTATGGTTTAACTAGACTAGCCAATTCCCCAAATGTTCTAGTTAACTAGAACCACTCTTGAACAGCCTGGAGGAAGCCAGAAGATGGGCTGAAAACTCTTTTCTGCTCCCTACTAACCCTCTACCCCCAACCCAGCCTACAGTATTGGCAGTAGGCTTATTTCTTTCCCAATCCCAATCCTACCTGAACGCACCTTTTACTGGTAGGCTTTGAGTAGCTAATTTGGCCTATTAATATAGCTTAATGCTCACCCGGTTCTGTGAACATTGTCGGATCAAGGGCTTCCCCTGAAAGAAAATGTCCTTGGATTTTTCTGAATGATCTCTCTTTCTGTATTGGAGTAGCAAATGTGTACAGAACTCACTCCAATCCACAATATTGTCACGGGCTGTGTGAATCTTTAAAAACAAGAAATAGTCTAAAGTCAATTTGTGCTTATTTATGTATGTAGGTGATATTATAAAATGCCCCCTAAAAGGTCAGATATATTCTTAGAGTTCCTAAGACCCATGGGCCCCCTGGAGAGGAATCATTTTTTTTTCCCGTGGCTGATATTCTTAGATTTGAGACTAGTCAAATCCATTATAAGGCAAAGATTTAAAACAGGAAAAGGGCAGGAGTTAGGAAGGTCAACCACTGCATTCTCTGTTGTCCATGCTGGACAGAGACTTTATTGATAACCCAGTTGACAGTCATTGGAGCCAGAACCTGTGGCTGCTTAGGTATAGGCCTGAATCCAGTCTCCAGATAGACAAACACTAAATGGAAGCAACAGTGATGAGAGAAAAGAAGGGAAAAGGAGTGGGGGAAGAAAATAGGAACTTGTATGTAGAGTAGATGATATTCTCAGTGTAGTCTGGGCCACTGTATATGATCTTCAGAGGCTACTGCTACATTCTTCCTCCCATAAAAATTTGAAGGCAGAAGCCTTTTTCCCCTCCCCCATTCTAAACAAAGGCTCATTTCCTTGCTGTGGATGGAGTGTCAACTGATGGTGGTAGTTTTAAAGGCAGAGAAAGAGTACCTTGTTGAAAAGTAGCTCGGTTTGGCCATTCCAGTACTCTGATCCCAGAAGCTCAGTCAAAGCATTCTTGAACTCCTGG
This sequence comes from Phalanger gymnotis, assembly GCA_028646595.1. NCBI lineage: Eukaryota > Metazoa > Chordata > Mammalia > Diprotodontia > Phalangeridae > Phalanger > Phalanger gymnotis. The sequence continues at coordinate 170,485,729 of CM053626.1, forward strand.
AGAGTCAAACTTCCTGAGGGATAAGAGGTCTCCTTTTTGGGGAGCATCTTGTAATCAGGATTGCATTCAACTTCTGGTTCTGCGTCTTCCCCATTTGGAGATGTAAAGAGCTGCTCCAAGTGTTTCAAATGACTCAAGTGTAGCTTATCTTCCAGACTGTTTTCTTCATTCTGATGAGGGCTAATAACAATAATAACTGACACCAATATAACATTTTACATACATTATCTTGTTTGATCCTCCCAAAAAATCCATGAGAGATAAGTACTACAGGTATTATCACCTCCATTTTACAGATGAGGAAACTGAGACGGAGAGATTTATTGAACTGCCCAGAGTCACACAGCTATTGAGTGTATAGGACACATTTGAATCTACATTTCCTCAATGAACTTGCAGCAAATTGGCCTCCTTGCCATGCTTCCTCTTAAGTTAGAAAGGGAGACATTAAAAAAAACAAACGAACAACAAAATGAAACCCTGATCAGTGTGGAACGTTTTCTACAATCTTCTCTTCAGTGAAAACATTTCCTTTTTGGAACAGCTGCTACCTTATGGGATTCTGCAGAGTTGAGTGGGAGCCCAGAACCAAATCTTTGTGTGTTGCCTTAGGCAAATGCAATGAAAATGTTAGAAACCTTAGGGGAGGGATTGGAGCATCCATTGAAGGGGCTGTACACTTTCTCTTCTATTCTTTGACCCTCATTTCACCCAACCCAGAGAGCCCACAGAGGGACTATATGCTCTTTTCTGCTCCCTGACCTTCGCTTAGACCAGAGAAGACATCAGTGGGCAGAAGACCCTCTTTCTCATTCAATTTGTCTTTCAATCCTGGAGGAGCAACCAGGTGACTAAGGCTGAGAACTGCTTACCTTTGTCACATAACACCATCCCATAGAGTCTGTAGATAAAACACAGTTCATCTGTTAAGATTGGTGATGTGAATTTCGGGTTAAGATGGTGACATGAATCCCAGTTTTCCTATACACACCCAGTGCTTATATTGAAAAGGACAATAGGGGCAGCTAGATGGTGCAGTGAGAAGAGCACCAGCCCTGGAGTCCCAAGGACCTGAGTTCAAATCCAGCCTCAGACACTTGACACACTAGCTGTGTGACCTTGGTCAAGTCACTTAATCCCAATTGCCCTGCCTTCCCCCCTACCCCCCAAAAAGAAAAGGACAATAGATAGAAAAAGGATAATGGAGACTGAAAAGAGATAAAAGTAAATCCATCAAGTCCAGAAACTACATAAAAAGAAGGTCAAAAGCTGATAAAAACAGAGAGAGGGGGCCATACCAGGGAAGTCAGGGGAAGCTCTGGTAAATAGACCTGCAGCCTTTAAGAGCTAAGAGATAGACTACTTTATAGAAAATAAGAGGAACTATAACAGAATGCAGAACACAAAAAAGAAATACCATGGGTTAAAACAGGTCTGCACAACATATAGCTGGGCGGGCAAGCAGCAGGCTGCCAAAGGATTTCAGGTTGCCCATGAAAAACATAGAGCATGTAAAGAAAGTGAAGATGTAATGAGTGCTTTGTCCATGCCCCATTTAACCCACCTTCCACAAGTCACTATCATTCCCCACATGTTACTTGGCAGGTGGGTTGTGTACTCTCTCCTGTTTGTCATGTGACCTGCTTCAACCAACCATGGTTGAAGTCTCTAGTCTGAGAGAAGTGAGAGTTGTATCTTTTCCCTGTGTTTTTGGTTGTTACTAAATGTAAATAGTAAGAAAACATGAAAAATGTATTAAAATTTGTACTACTTTGCAGAGTAATTTTTAAAACATTTATGTGATTTCATGATAAATAAAAATCTTAAGTAATAAGTGTAATTAATTGGTATCAATGGAAATTTCCCTTTTTAAATATGGTTTATTTACAAAATAGTTTAACCGTGAATTATACCTTTACTTGGAAAGTGAGATGCTAAAAACGTATCTGCGGCCTGAAGAAGTTTAGCTTATTTTAATTTTGGCTCCAACCTCCTGCCAAGTTGTGCACGTCTGAGTTAAGAGAAATCTAAAAGATAAACCCAGACAGAGTACAGCTAGGTCCCAATTAATGCAAATAATGAATCCCTTAAATTGTCTGTATGTATTCAAATTCACACTATTTGAAGTTTTCATTATGTAAAATATGCTCATAGTTTCTAGCCCAATGGAAATAGGTAGTGTGAATTTAAAAATGTGACCACTCCAGAGGATTCATTATTCACATTAATTGGGACCTAGCTATAATTCCATAAGTTATAAGCAGATCCTAAGAGAAAGAATGACTAGGTGACAAGAAATACAAGAATGGCTCAAAGCTGTAAGCAAGAGATGAAAATGAATGAAATTAGGATGTTAGAGCTTTGGAGGGAAAAATGGAAGTAAAATCAATAGCTCAGAAGAGAAAGCTAAAAAAAAACCTAAGAAGAGACAATCTGTAAAAAAAAATATAATATGAGAACTCAACATGCCATCAGGAGACTACAAAATCAAAAGATTTTTTTTAAAAAAGAGAAAAATGTTAGATATTTGTCATAACAATTAAGTGGCCTAGGAAATAGGTTTTGGGGAGATAGTTCAAGAATTATTGAACTCCCTACAAATCATGATCAATCCAAAACCTACATAATGTATGTGTGTGTATGTGTTTGTGTGTGTGTATGTGTGCATAATAACACAGAGGAAGCATATAATAACACTAAAGAAAAGGGCAGAGTCTAGTAGAAAGAATGCATCGATCACCTCCTGAAATAAACCACAAGTTGAACACATGAGGGAATGTCATTATTAAAATTCAGAATTTCCAAATTAAAAAAAATACTGCAAGCATCCAGAAAGAGTGAAATTACAAAAGAATCACAGTTGAGATCCATATAAAATTATGCTACAAATATGAAAAAGGGAAGAAAATCTTGGGAATGCAATATCCTAAAAGGCAAAAGAAATAATCAAGATAAACTTACCCCAATAAAACTGACTATAATCAGATAGGGGAAAAATTAACTATTAGTAGAATAGAGGATTTTTAAGTATTCCTGATGAAAAGATTAGAGTTGGTTAGACACGTTGAACTGCACACAGGAGCCAAAACAAACTTAGAAAGGTGCTTAAAAATGGTAAAGTGCCGTTACAGAGTGAAAATTCAAGTGTCCTTTCAAAATCCCACTGCTTTCAAGGGAGTTGAAACAACAAAAGGCCTGGCTATAGTTTTGTTCTATTTTATTGGTTTCAACAGAGTAAATAAAAAAGAAGAGAAAGGAATACATCAGGGAAAAAATTAAGAAGGATGAGAATTTTACTTAATTGTAAAGTATTTTACAATAATATGGTATTTACATAATTGCGGTGTGAAAGAAGAGGAGAAAACAAATATTAATCTCAGGAATTTGCTCTTATCTGAACTGATCAAGGAGGATTAAACACTGAATTTGGTGTAGAAATATATGAACAGTAATGGTTGATTGGCTGGTTGTTGTCCTTCGTTCTTGAAGAGGACCAAAATGACATCACTATGTTGGAGTCAAGGTACAGCATTTCCTACTGTGGCTGATCAGACCAAACTGAGCTTGGAAGGCTCTACTGCAGGTCAATCACAAATCCCCATGAATATTTGGGGTAGAGTTGTCTCTAAACTTGCACGTTTCACATTTCTTTTGACTTAACTGCAATCCCACTTCACTCAGAGAGCACAGCACCTTTTTTGAGGTTGGCATGCCATGTTGGGTGGTCCTTTTCCAGTGTCCCCCCAGTGTTCTTTAGAGACCCCTTGAAAGAATCCTTGTGTCACTTCTCTTGAATACCATGTGAGATCCTGCCTTGCATGAGTTCTCTGTAAAACAATCTTTTAGGCAAACATACATTTGGCTTTCAAACAATGTGGGCAGTCCATCTGAGTTATGTTCCCTGTAGTGCATAAATTTAGCTCAAGAAGGGACCTCAGTGTCTGGTACCTTATCTTCTGAGGTGATCTTTAGACGTGTCCTAATCCTAAGACAATTCAAATGGAAGCATTTCAATTTCCTGAAATGGCACTGATATACTGTTCAGGTTTCACAGTCATACAACAATTAGAAGAGCACATGATTCTGTAGATATTTAGTTTGGTAAGGAATACCTCTTCTCTCCCACTTTGTTTTAGTCTTCCAAACATTGAACTAGCTCTGGTAATACATGTTTCAACCTTATCATTTATGTTTATATCCCTGGAAAGTATTCTGCTGAGGTAAGTGAATCTATCTATAGTATTAAAAATTTCTCCATTTGCTGTAACCAATATTTCCATGTACAGATGATGTGGTACTGGCTGGTGGAGAAGCTGTGTTTTCTTGGTGCAAATTATTAGGCCAAAATTAGTACAAGCAGCAGAGAATCAATTCATACTTTTGTTGCACTTCAGCTTCAGAAGCTGCATTGAGTGCAGTCATCTGTGAACAAAACAAAACAAAACAAAACATGTACCAACACTCCCTCCACTTTAGTCTTGGTTTGTAGCCTTTTCAAGTTAAATAATAACCTTGGTGCTGTTTCTGTTCTAGTTAACAGCATCTTCCAACATTACTGAAAAAATCATGCTTTTAAAGCATGGGAGCAAACACAGCTTTGCTTCACTCCACTAGTGACTGGGAAAGCACCAGAGCATCATCTATTATCCAGAACTGGGGCAAGCATGAAATTGACATAACAATACTAATGAATTCTCTGAGAAAACAAATTTTGACATAATTTTCCACAAGCCTTCAGAACTGACAGTATAAAATGCTTTAGTCAGATCAACAAACATTGTGTACAGACCTTGGTTCTGCTCCTGGCAGTTCTCTTGGAGTTGTTGAGCAACGAACACCATAATGAATGTTCCTCTGCCTTTTCTGAAGCCATACTAGCTCTCGGGTAGAAGACCATCTTCCAGGTGAAGGATTATCCTATTAATGAGGATTCTGGCAAAAATCTTTCCTAGCAATGACTAAGAGATATAATCTATTTTCTTTTACCTTTATGGAGATGGACAATGGAGGTGTCCTTGAACTCCTTTGGGATAATTTCCTCTTGCAATATAACCTGGAAAATTTCAGTCAGCTTTTGTATGAGCATTGGACCCCCTGCCTTGTAAATCTCAGTTGTAATAGAATCAACACCACGCATTTTACCACAAGAAAGGAGCTTAATGGAATTCAAAATCTCTTCTTCAGTTAGTATTTTAGGTAGAGAGGGATTGACTTCAGGCTGAGGTATATATGGTCAATGGTTTCAGCATTGATTGCTGATGGTCTATTGAGAACACTATGGGAGCGTTCAGCCCATCTTTCTCTAGGATCATGTACTTATCACTGATCAATGTGGCTCCATCAGCACTGAGCAGTTGAGCTGTACCATAGGTCTTTGGCCCATAAATAGCCTTCAGGGCATTATAAAGTACTTTGGATTGTTACCATCAGTGTAAAACTGAATTTCATCTACCTTCTTACTGAACCAAAAATCCTGTATCTCTCTAAGCTTCTCTTACACTTCACTTTTGTTGGAGCTAAATGCTGCCTTCTTAGAGACAGATGACCTATCCTGCTGGTAAACCTGTGTACTTCTTGTTTTTAGTTTAGCAATTTTTGAATTACCCCATCATTATTGTCAACTCAGTCTTGATGTTTTCATTTGTTCTGGCCCCAATGAGTAAATGTAATGCTGTCCACCAATTCTCTGAAAGCTGCCCACTCCTTTTCTGCTCCACTGTTGTCATCTGTGTGTTGGCTCAACTTTCCCTCCAAATTAGCAATGAAGTGTTCCTGCCTGGAGAAGCACTCTAATCTGTTGACATTAAGTCTTCTCTTAGTCATCTTGCCTTGGGGCTGTTGTTTTGTTGAATGAGTATGTTTAGCTTGGAGAGGCTAAGTTTATAATCAGTCTAGCACTCTGTACCACCTATTGCCTCCATCACTCTCACATCCTGTCTCTTCTCCTTACAATGATATAGTCTATTAAATGCCAATTTTTGCTGCTAAGGTACACCCATGAAGTTTATTGCATTGACGTAGATGGAAGACAGTGTTGGTAATACTAAGGTCATGAGACATGCAAGTTTTCAGTAGTAAGTGACCGTTGCTTTTGCTGTTTTTGACTCCATTCCTTTCAAGGACTCCTTGCCCTGTCTGGCAGTCTGCCTACTCTTGTATTAAAGTTACCTAGAATTACAAGCTTGTCCTCTTTTGACACATTGATGATAGGAGTCTCCAAGTCTTCATAAAATTTATCTTTGACCTCATCAGGGTTCATCATAGTGGGAGCATATGCACCGATGATGGTGGTGTGGCACTTTGCTGAGAGTGGCAATTGTGAGTCTATCACTCCTTTTAATAGGCATACAAACTTGTTGACTAGATGAGTTTTGATAGCAAAACCTATGCTGCTTTCCTTCATTTTGACCAATTCAGAAAAATGTGTATCCAGCTCCAACTTCAGCAAGCTGGACTTCATTTGCCAGATTTGTTTCACTCAAGGCTGCTATTTAGATATAGTATTTGCTGAGTTCTCTTATAACAAGAGCTTTCTTTCAAGTTTGTCTTTCAAGTCTACTGGATTTAGTGTTGACAATATGCATGCACACATTCCATGTACTGATGGTGATTGGAATCATCTTTGCAAAAGGTTTTGTATATTTTGTGTGTGTGTGTGTGTGTGTGTGTGTGTGTTTGTGTATTTTGACCACAGAGTGGGATCCCTGCCTGCTGTGGTAAGCAGGCCAGGGTTGAGTGAAGCAGACAATTTTTAGGGCACCTATTCAAACCCCTTCCTCACAACAGGAGGTGAGCAGCGTGGTCCTTAAAAAACACTATTTAGATACCCACAGGGCTGCTGAATCCCACTGCTGCTTCCAGTAAAAATATAACCCTATGGTCTGGGCTGCCTGTGTGCTGGGTTGTGCCTGTGGCTTCCAGTGTATTTGTACCTGCTGCTTCATCCATTTCCTGTTGCCACAGGACTTTGAGATAGGTAAAAATGGTAAAATGGTATGGGTGATGTCCTTTCACTCACACATAAATTAGATTTAAGTGAGGCAAAGTTGCTCAAAGTGGTTGATCTCATTCTCTCTTTCAGAGTCCTCAAAGTCCAGTGACAAGACAAAGTCAAGATGTCTGGTGATGGCTTGGGATGCAGTGGGTGACGTTCGTGTCTTCAATGTCTAACCAAGCTCTAAGAGCTTCACAGTACCTGCTTCAGCCACTTTCATGACTGTTGGAACAAATTGTTTTCATCTGTCCATCCTGCTGGGCGAAGTCTTCACATGTTTGGGATAGACACCTTCCCTAACTGGAGAGGCCAAGTGTTTGAGACCCCTCACCTACCCTCAACCTGGTTTAGCCCATTTGCCAAAATGGTTTACTGGGGTATTGCTGCTGTACATGCTACAGCTTCTTGGAGCCACAGCTGAGAGCTGGGTGAATCAGATGGACATCAAAGGTGGAAAGCAGTGCTGAAAAGGCCTTGGCAGCCATCACACCAGAGGTGCTAGTCTTCCCTGAATATACCTTATACCCGTTAACAATAATAGGGAAATAGGCAAGTACAGGGAGAAGGAGGAGGTGATTTTAAGCAGGGTCGAGTCATGAAAGGAATAGAAACAAGATAAATATCAACTTCAGAGAATGGACTATAAAGGATGAATTAAAAATAAAGAAAGCACTAGAGTCAGAGATTGAAGCCTGAGTGAAGAGAGGAGGGGCAGGGGTATAAGAACAAACTACTTTATTTCAGTTATAGATCAATATGAAGAAGAGATATATGGAATTGATAATCACAATTGTGAACATAAATAACATGAACTTATCCATAAAATAGAGGGAAGCAGAATAGATTCGAAAGCATAATTCAACATTTTATTGTTTATAAGAAAAATACTTGAAATACATGGATTGACAGATTCATGAGAAGCTAGGGCAGAATTTTCTGTGCCTCATGTGACTTTAAAGTAGAGGGGGTGGTAATCATAACTCAGACAAAGCAATAGTAAAAATAGATATAGATAAAAGAGACAAGCTGAGAAATTACATTATACTAAAAGATACTGTGATAAGTAATCTCTCTGCGTCTTTCTCTCTTTATATATATATATATATATATACATATATATGTGTATATATATATAAATATATATAATAAATGGTATAGCCCCTAAGTACTTAAAAAGAAAAGCTAATTGAATTACAAAAAGAAAAAAGCAAAACTCAAATAATTGGGGACCTCAGCATATCCCTTACAGAACTAGACAAATTTAACAAAAAGATAAACAAGAAACAAGTTAAACTACTTGAAAAGAATTTTTAGAAAAGTTAGATGTAAAAGGTCTCTGGTGACTACTGACTGGGAATAGAAACAAATATACATATCTATATATCTATATCATCTGTCTGTCTGTCTGTCTGTCTATCTATCTATCTATCTATCTTTCTATCTATCTATCTATGATCTACTATGCACAATGGTACCTTTATAAAAATTCACTATGTGCTAGGGTCTAAAAACCTCAAACAAATTCAGAAGAATAACAATACAAAATTTATCCTTTGCTAGCCACAGCAATTAAAATTATAATTGATCAAGGGCATTTAAAGAAATGAAGAATCCAAAATTTAAATATAAACTAATACCAAATAATTGATAGATCTAAGAACAAATCATACAAACAATGATAATTTCATCAAAGACAATGACAATATGGCAATATTCCAACACTTCTGGGATATAGCCAAGGAAAAGAACTCAAGAAATGAAGAGGAAAGAAAAATTTTGGTATATTATCTCATTTTTGCTATTTTCTTTGAGGAATTTTCCGCAACTATTTTGTCCATTTATATGCCAACAAAAACTGAAAATGAAATGGATTAATATTTGTAAAACATAACATATACACACTAATAAAGTAATTCACATTATAATAAACAGTATCTATTTAACATCAAGAGCTAATATTATCTGTAATGGAGAAATGCTATGGGTAGTGGTATGCAGGAGTCAGCTTGTACTGGCTTGTTAGATCTGATAAATTTTCACAACGAGCATTTCCATCTTGGAAATTGGCAAAGGCTATGCTTGATTACTTATAGTTAAGAAAGTGATGAAGAAAATCTTAATAGTGAAGATTAAGCTTAAAGGCGTGGCATGTACTTTTTTGTTTGTTTCAGAGACCTGGTTTTTAAATATTTTCCAGCATACCTGTGGCTTTCAAATGATATCAAGGGTAAAGTAAAGATGTACATTGTCATCACTATATTTGATACAGTTCTGGAAATGCTAGCTATAGCAATATGACAAGAGAAAGAAATTGAGGGAATAATCATAAGTAAGGCGGAAAGAGAATGATCATGTTTTGAAGATGATATGACATATTGTTTAGTGAACCCTAGGGATTTAATTAGAATTAATTGAATCAATAAAATATGAGGATATAAAATAAATACACACAAGCTATCAATTTCTTTGCACCTTGCCAAAACAGCCCAGCAACAAGTAGGAAAAAACTTCTTCCAAAATGACTACAGAATATATAAAATATCCAGGAGTCTACCTAAAAAAACTTACGTTGGAATTATATAAATACAGTTACAGAACACTATTTATAGGAAAAAATGCAATTGTAAGTAGAGAGATACTAATTGTTCATGACTGGAATATGCTATAATCATAAAATTATAATATTACAATATTATTTGATAGGTTCAGTGCCATAACAATCAAACTACAAAAGGTTACTTTATTCAACTAAACACAATACTAACTAAACTCATCTGGAGGAATAAAGGGTAAATAATCTCAAAAAAAATGAAAAAAGGGAGAAGGGAGGGGTCTATAGGTACAAAATCTCAAATTAGGTGAAGTAATCATTGAAACTATTTGGTACTTGTTTAAAAATAGACAAATTGATCAATGGAACAGAATATGTGTATGACCAGAAGTAATTGCACGTGTTGCCATATTTCACAAACCCAAGAATTGCAGCTACTAGGGAAATGGCTCAGAAAAACTGCTAGGAAAAGTTGAATGCATTTTAAATTGGGTATTTTCAGAAAGGAACAGCATTGATTTATTGTGACTGGCTGCATTTATTTTTTTTGTAAGGGAAAGTTTTTTATATTTTGAGGTAGGGGAGAATTATTGTGATAGTTGGGGCATAGTGACAGTGTCAAAAAATAAAGAAGAGGAAAAGTACCATTGAAACATTGAAAATGCACAATAGGAGACAAAACTTCAGGAAATGGTACTTCTGTGCAAAAAATAATATTTATTTTTAAAACACACCATATATAATGGCCACAATGTCAGTCACAATGTCATATACAATCTCCTTTTTCTGTTCTTGTTTGTATTAGGAAATGTTCATATTTTCTGATGCTTACCAAGTTCATATTGAAAAACATGAAAAAACCCCCAAAACAATTTTGAAGTAAATAAAAGAAAAAGGAAACTTAGCAGACCACTAATATTGGCAGCTGGGTGTCAGAGCTGGTCCTGGAGTCAGGAAAATTCATCTTCATGAGTTCAAATCTGGCCTCAGACACCTACTGCCTGTGTGACCCTGGGTAGGTCACTTAGTCCTGTCTGCCTTAGTTCCTTATCTGTAAAATGAGCTGGAGAAGGAAGTGGCAAACTCTTCCAATGTCTTTGCCAAGAAAACCCAAAATGGAATCACGAAGAGTTGGACACAACTGAAACAACTTAAGAACAAATGATTTACTATGTTATAATACTGCTGCTGATTCCTTTTCATAGAATCCAAGATGCGATGCTAGTTTTTCCCCCTTCATTATTCCCTTTGCCCTTTTCATTTTCTTCTGAGATTTCTTTGCTTTTTAAGCCCTATCCACTCATGACTGTTTTGGATAAACTCAGACTTTAGCCTCAACTTTTGGTTCTTGGCTCTTCATTCATCCATACATTCATTAGTTCATTCATTCATTCACCCTTTCATCCATCCATTCAACCAACAAGCTTTTATTTCTCTTTGTAACAGTAAACATTCTTTGAATTGAAATGCCATAGAAATGACTTTTGGATTCCTTTCTGCTTGTGTCAACAATTCTTATCTGTTCTGCCTCCTCAGTGTCTCTTGCACACATTCTTTTGGTTGTACTCATTTGCATTTTTTCATAACTCAACCAAAAAGAATTTAGGGAGAATCTGGACAAGAATTTCATTCTAAAATAAAAATGAAGACAGTGCCAGTTTACCTTGGACTCTGCTGCAATGAACACTTCATAGGTGAAATGATATCCTTTTTAAAAATAATTATTTATTTATTTATTCAATATTTTTAGTTTTCAGCATTAATTTTCATAAGAGTTAGAACTACAAATTTTCTCCCCATTTCTACCCTCTACCCACTCCAAGATGGCATATATTCTGATTGCCCATTCTCCAGTCAACCCTCCCTTCTGTCACCCCACACCCCCTATCCCCTCATCCCCTTTTCCCTTACTTTCTTGTAGGGCAAGATAGATTTCTATGCCCCATTGCCTTTATATCTTATTTCCTTGTTGCATGCAAAAACTTTTTTTTGAACATCTGCTTTTAAAACTTTGA
>CM053626.1:170497788-170519364 GCA_028646595.1 Phalanger gymnotis
TTAGTCTGTTACCAAGCACATATAGTCAGAGAAGTGGTATGACAATAGCTACAGGTCCAGTTCTCTTTACAACAAAATCTAAGAGACTAGACAAATTATTTGTTATTAATATATGGATTCTGGTACAAATTATGTTTAAAGGAAAGCTGGTCATTAGCCAGGATTTATAAATCTTTTTATTGAATGATATAGTGACATCTCAATAATGGAATTTGACTAATGATGTTTTTGCAACATTAAGTTCCATAACTGGGGTTGGATGATGTGATGGTAAGGCCAGTTTAGATTTCAGAGGAAGTTCATGCCAATGTGAGGCTCTTCTCCTGGATTATTTTGTTTCTTGTGTTCAAGATGTGTTCTGTGTAGCCTAAATGCTAGGCTTAAGGTCAGAAACAGTTTAAATCTTTTGCGTAGAACTTTGTTGTAGAGGACAGCAGAAATTCAGCCAAGCTAAAAACGTAGAAGTGTTTGCAACACAACTAGAGAAGAATAGAATTTGTGTCCTGAAGACTTCCAACATTAATGGGCAGGTGAAGGGCTACTATGTAATCGAATATATTCTATCTTTTGCCTTCTTTTTCTTTTTGTATATTTCACTTAATCAGGGAAAATTAACATAATTTTGTTCTCTATCTAGGCTGGGCCTACTTTTATTTATTTTATAGAAATATATATATAAAAATTACATATATAAAATATATAGTTGTATAAAAAAGACATGTAATTATATATAAATACATGTAACTATATAAATATATGTTATGTATTTATGTGAATATATAATATATTAGATATGTAATATATTTAGATATATATCTAAATTATATGTTATATATATATCCAACATTGATATATATAATATAAATATATAACATATATTTACATACAAGAAAATATTTATCTTATTTACATATTGTAATATAATGAACAAATATGTTATATAAGTTATACATAACTATATAATTATATATGAACATAAAATATTGTTTTATATAATGTTTGTGCTTAGAAAAATTCCAATAAACAAGTATATATATATATATATATATGTGTGTGTGTGTGTGTGTGTGCACACGTAACTTTTTTGCTCCCTAGATACCTTGCATACATACAAACAAACATGCATATATGTGTATTTAAACACATGTATATGGATACATATTGCATATATGTATACACAAGACATGTATGTGTATATGTATATGTGTTTATACATGTATATGTTGTTTACAAGGATGGTGAGCAGAGTCAAAAGGGAGTAGATTTGTATTTCCAAAAGTTACAACAGTGCTAATTTGGTGTGCCCACTGTGATAGCAGGAGGTGAGAAGTAATCCAGGGAGCAAAGTAAATCATGGCTGGATTTATAGAGGCAACCTAGGACCTCAAGGCAGGAGTTCTGATGCAAAAAATGTTAAGTCCCCAGGACTTGGTTTCTGGACCATGTGACATGGCAGCTGGTTAGAAATCCAGGAAGTTAATTATGTAGATAGAGATTACGTATAATATGTATTATCATAGATATCATATATCTGCAAATATAGTATTTATAATCATAAAGATAAATTATACATAATAATATGATGTGTATCTGTCTATAGACACATTTTGCTTCCTGAACTTCTCATAGTCACCTACTATATCTAGTTCTGGGGTCCAGCCTTAGTTCATTTCACTCTTATTTCTCCTCACAGTGCCATAAGTCAATGCCATGACATTTGGCAAACCAAATCAACTCTTTCATTACTCCTAAAAAGGTGTGACAGCCTGCTACTCCCTTATGTATTCACTCCCCAAGCACTTTAAATTTCCCCTCTAAAATATCACTCTTTTGTCAAGGTTACCCTACACATATTGTCTCCTTTATTAAAACATATATTCTGTTAAGGCAGGGACTGTCTTTGCTTTTAAATTTGTATTTGTAGTTCTTAGTGCAGTGTTTGGCATATAGTAAGCATGATAAGTGATTTTCATTCACCCATTCAGACATATGTGTATAAATATGTGTGTTCTTATACATGTACATAAGCATGCTGCATTTTTCTAAGTGTCCATATGATAGAAAGTAGATCAAATAGTCACTAGGTGATCTCTTAAGCCCCTTCTAGATATCATATGAAAAAACCATATTAATTTTTTGCCAGACGTTGACACCCATAAAATGAAGGAAGGAAATAGGCATTACTTAAGTACCTACTAAGTGCTAGGCAATGTGCTTAGCATTTTATAAATATCATCTAATTTAATCCTTACAGGAACTCTGAATGGCAAGGGATGTTATTTTCTCTATTTTACAATTGAGGAAACCGAGGCAGACAGAAGTTAAATAGTCTGCCCAGTGTCAAAAAGCTAGGAAATGTCGGAGGTTGACTTTGGATTCATATTTTACTAACTTCAGGGCTAGTCCTCTATCCACTATATGCTTCAGGTAAAGAAGATATTAATTATATTAGTGTGAGAGCCTGGGGCACTGAGAGGTTAAGTGACTTGCCCATGGTCATATAACGAATGGATATCATTTGGCAGGACTTGACTGGATGTCCAGAGGTCAAAGCACTCAAACACCCTGTTTCTCATAATTTCATAAGGTTCAAAAAATATAAAATATAAAAAATATAAAAATACTTGGCCTACAAAAATGTATATAATATCATCTTCTCCACAAGGAGTAACATAGACACAAAAGTGAGAGAAATGAATGTATCTCCACATCACAGTGCTCCTTACATCCAATGACAAAGTTGTTTTGTGCTAAGGAGTTAACTTTTGTTATCAACTACCCTATTTTAGAGAAAATATTTTTGAGTTGTACCTAAACTCTGACTTTGGTGTGACATTGTGTCATTCTATTATGTAGCAGGAAGCTAAGGAACTCGTGAAATTAGATTCCAGCCACAGAAAACACGTTCTTTCTCAGTGAAGGGACATTCTGTTCTGTTTGTAGTAATAAAAACCAGTTGGTATGCACCACAAGCAGCTCTGACATTTTGAACAAATTCCCATCAATGTAAAGATAAAATTGGGCTCTATTACAGAATCATAGAATTTTGTCCTGGGTGTCAGCAGTAGAAGAGCTGAATAAAGTAGATTTTGTTACCAGTTGGCAAGGACAGTCGGTTCAGACTCTGATTGAAAATGGAAGGACTTAACAGAGAGAAGTGAAAGCAGACCACTGTCATTTGGAGAATTTGCCTTCTCAGTTCTATGGGTTTTCCATGTTTTTCCTTCTAACTTAACGAGACTTTCCAAACTACAAAGGAGAGAGATGTAAATATCCATAGAAAATCATTCTAACATTTTAAAGCATGTTTTCTCAAAAACAGAGGTCAGCTTCACATTGGAAAAATAGGTAATTCAATCATCTCAAATTAGTGGCCACCAGAGACTAGTAGATTGGGTCCTAAGATAAATTTTGTGTGTGTATTTGGGAAAATTTCCTCAAATGTAGAGACCTCACATTTTGTCTTTTGTAATCACAGTCCTACAATATATAAATATAAAATATAATAATACATCTAATATATATATTATATCTAATATATATGTATATATGTATATATATACACACATACATACACACTATATATATATACATATACACACTATATACACACACACACACACACACACACACACACACACATATATATATATATATACACACACATATGTAAGATAGAGCATCTAGGTGAAGCAGTGGGGAGAGTACCAGGTCTGAAGTCAGGAAGACTCACCTTCCTGACTTCAGATCTGGCCTCAGTCACTTACTGGCTTTGTGACTCTGGGTAAGTCAATTAGCCCTATTTGTCTCAGTTTCTCATCTGTAAATGAGCTAGAGAAAGGAATGGCAAACCACTCCAGTATCTCTGGCAAGAAAATCCCAAATGGGGTCACAAACAATTGGACATGCCTGAAAACTACCAAATAACAACCACAACACAACGTACAAGATGAAGGGGAATAAAACCACAGAAGATACTTTTATCACATATGTAACAAATCCAGAACTATTGCTAAGGCTATCAAATTGACCTACCTTGTGCTCTTTTTATTGGAAATTGTCTCAGGCTGATAATCTCCTTTTTGGATTTTCTGAAAAATAAATTCCAAAATCTATCACTGGTTGATTATATTTAGTGTATTTGTTACTATAACCTCTCAGTTTTCGCCTAGGAAAACAAATTCTCCACAGAATATAAACTTATTTTCTCTGTGACTTAGGATTGCCTTCATGGTTTTACAGTTTACTGCCATGAAATATGAGGTTTAGTTTAAGGTTTTACTTTCTAATCTAGCTATAATTTATTCACCTTCATTTGGGCTTTTAAAAACTGTGATTCACTTCTGCTCTTCTGTCCAGAGGTCACTGGATCACCTGACTTTTCTCCAATACCTTGGTTGAATCACTTCTCACATTCAACTACACCACTTAACACACTGGAACAGGGAAAAAATGGGCCTTAGTCAGTTGGCAAGCATCAATGTCTCGGGATTCTTTGTCATCATAATGAACCTAACACCAGAAGAGTTAACTTTCTCTGGGTTACCACCATTTGTTCTGGTGTTTTGCTTGCTTCATAAAGGGTGGTATTGTTTGTAAATGAAATTATGTGGGTTAACATGGTTGCATAGAAAGAGAGAAAAGGGATTGTGGTTTAGATTATTAAAATAGCCTGGGAATAACTTATCTAATATACCTTTAACTGACCTCCTTGGTTGTCCAACTTCTACCACAATAGAATCAACAATACAAGTTTATAATATATAAAGCCATTCTCTGAACTAAACAGTCTAAAAACTGGCAAGGACCTTGGGTGGAACTGAGTTCAATCTATACCAGAACAAGGAAAGCCTTCACAGCATACCAGACAAGTGTACACATGGCATTTGCTTAGAGACCTCCACTTAGGAGGAATCTACCATATCTTAAGGCAACCAATTCTATTTTGTGAATAGCTCTGTAAGACATATTCACTTAGGTAAACTATCTCAAGTCAGAAAAATGGAGCCAGTTAAAGCTCAGAAATAGGTTTAGGCCTGTGAGTAGCCATTGTACTTCCAAAGTAGGTAAGATGAGAAGACCCTGCCTTAAAAAAAAAAAGAAAGAGAAAATTTCACCCATCACTCTTAGGCCCTTTGGGGCCTAGGTTAATAAGTCGAATTCTTGTTCCATGTGAACAAGTCTATAAAATATTTGAAGGTAACTTTCATGTCTCCTCTAAGTTTGTTTTTTTCTTCTAGGCTTAGTCAGTCCTAGCTTTTTCCACCAGTTATCATACTGTATCATCTAAAGGCTCATAACCAACCTGGTTGCCTTCCTCCGGGCTCTTTATCAATCTCTTAAAATGTGGTGACCAGAACTGAACACAGTACTTCAGATGTGAAATAATCAGGACTATCACTCCCTTAGTCCTGTACCTTTCTCAATGCAGGTTAAGAAAGCATTGTCTTTTTTTCTTGACACTTATTTCACAGTTAACTTGTATTAAGTTTGCAGTGCACTAATGGGATGTCTTTTTTCAGACAAACTGCTATCTATGTAACCCTTTTCTTATCTTGTACCTGTGAGGCTGATTCTTCGAACCTAAGTCTAAGAGTCTACATTTATCTCTATTATACTTCATCTTAGATTTACCCAGTCTTCTAGCCTATCCTGACAATGGTCAGTTGTGTTTATACCAGATTTATGTCATCTCCAAATAGGAGATAGGCATTTCATTCATCCCCTATTTAAACCATTAATAAAATGGTTAAAAAGCACACGAACAAACCAGACCACTTGTTCTCTCCTAGAGACCTCCTTCCCAAAGACTTGATTAGCAGTAGCCATAACATAATATTTGTCTCTTACATCACAATGAAAAATCAGAATCCAATCGATGCTGCTTCAGAAATGGCAGGAAATGAAGATTATGCAAAAATTGAAGTGCCACCATGACCAAGACTAACAGGAAGAGCAAAGTAGACCAGAGGTATTAAATTCTGCAAAATTCCCAAAGTGAAGCCTGAATCAGATTAAAATCCAGTTGGGAAGTGTTTAACACAATAAATAAAAATACAATGGAAATATGGTTAATTTGTAGTTTTCTGTGTCAAAATGCCACCCATCCCACTGGGTCTATTGGAGTTTGACACCACTGAAGTAGATCCTAGAAATTAGAGCCAATAACAGGTTGGCTGGGGCTTTATTCCAGGGCACTGAAATATGGGATATCAGATGATGTTGACAGCACTTATACTTTTTCAACAGGTAGAAAGAATTAATCTTAGCAGCAAGAACAATTAAATAATAACTTACCATATGAGTTCTTTCCAAGACTAGCTCTATCCTGCTCTACACAGTGTCCCAGGGTGCCCAAATGGCTTAGCACCCCAGGTCTCTCTTTCTTTTAAAGGGAGATATCCCAGGATCCATCTATCTCTCCATAGGACTTTGTCATAATACCTGAGGTCTCCCCCTAGGTTCTCTACCCTCCCTCTACCTCCAACTGAATTTCTCTTTAAAAAATGGTTATCTGAAAGCACTTTTGGTGATTCTTGTCCCAGGTACCATAGATGCTATTTGTGGCTTGTATAGATAGCTATGATTATATGAATATCTTTAAGAGACATTCCCTTCTCTCCTCTGACACTGCCATCATCCTGGTATAAAACTTCATCACTTCATACCTGGACTATTTTAATAACCCTCTGGTTGCTTTCCCTGCTTCAAATCTCTCCCCAATCTGGCATATTATCCTTACTGGTCCTCGCCCCCACATACTCTGAGATCCATTGTCACTGGTTGCCTTACTTTTCTTCACCCAAGACCTTCCATCTTCTGACTTATTTTCGCTGGCTGTCCCCCATTCCTGATACTCTCTTCCTTCTTATCTCTGCCGCCTGGCTTCCTTCATGTTCCAGCTAACATCATACTTTCTACAAGACGCCATTCTCAATTTCTCTTAATGCTAATGCCTTTGCTCTTCTGATTATCTCCAATTTCTCCTATCCTATCCTGACTTTGTTGTTTGCATGTTGTCTCCCTCATTAGACTGTGAGATCCTCGAAAAAAGGGACTATCTTTTTGTATAATTCCTGGCACACAGTAGGCACTTAATATTTGTTGACTGACCAGGAGCATTTTCTGGTCCTCTTTAATCTTTGTGACTTCTCTCTTTTAATTATCTCTATTTAATCCTATATGCATCTTGTTTATACATAGTTGTTTCCCTGCTCTCTAACATTATATTGTGAACACTTTGAGAATAGAGACTATTTTTCTATTTTTTGCTTTCTTTATATCCCCAACTCTTAGCACAGTGCCTGGCACATAGTAGAAACTTAATACATGCTTGCTGATTAATTGACATGATGGTAGACCTGTATATTAGGGGATATGGAAGTAGTGATATAACTGAACTGTAACAAATTTTCCTCCCTGACCACCCAGGGCAGTGAGACGTGGAATCATTACATATCCAATGATAGGGAGCACATCTATTCTGGGTTAATAAATAGAAATAAATATAATAGGCTTTGCCTAAAGAGGAATTCAAGGGTAATCAAGAGTTGGTGGCATAGCCTATGATGCACTACCACATCTTTTCCTGAGGTATTAACTGTATACATTTGTCACAGCAAAATTATATTGCCCTAACAATGCCCCATGTAGTTCTACAAAACACCATATATATTTTGTGGTTTTCTAGGAAAATATTTTCTGAAATTAAATGTCAAACAAGTAAGGAAAAAGCCTCACCTGGAGTAAAAGCCGCAAGAATCGAGGTTTGCAATGATTTTCTTCCTGAAAGTGGATTGTAGACATCAGTTTGGATATCACAAATACATGGATACATGAATATAATACTGAAAAGTTAAGCAGTGATTCTAAGAAAAATCTTTCTTATTTCTAGTCAACATGAGGTTAAACATTGGTCAATAGTTGCAGGAAATCTACAAATTCTTACCAAAAACATATTTCTAAAATGACCATTATAGTAGAACTCCCCAAAATATGAAGTTCCCAATGCAACAGAAAGATGGATGGAGGAATGTTCATTAACGATGTGATGTTTAACCAAAGCAGATGCCAGACGCCTTCTTTGAAAGGAATCTTGTGAAACAGACTCTTGGTAATCCCTTGAATCAGTCCCATTGCAGTCACATATCCTAAAGCTGAATGTTTCATTTAAAATTCTTTGATTCACATTTCTAGGGAACCAAATTAATTAAACCAAATGTAATTATTAATTGGTGAAGCCAACACATATGTCACCAGAAAGCCACCATCCTCTTTTGTCTTTTTTCCCCTGTTTCTATTTGGGTATATTAATTCTACCTGCAATTCAAGTATTTTGATTTAAATCTTGAAAGAAAAGATTGTCTTATGTAAAAAGAGAGGAGGAAGAAGTGAATGAAAAGAGAAAGAATAATAGGCATTTTCATGTAATAAAATATCAGGGAAATAGGAGAAACAAGACAGATGAGATAATAAGAATAAAAAAAGGAAGGAAAAAAGGTAGAGGTAGTAGGGAGAGAGACAGAAACTCTGTGAAATAAGAAATTATTGTAAAATACCTCATATATCTGGATCACATCTATCTGATGATCTTATGAAATTGAAATACAACATAGAATGACAAGGGATGTAAAAAAGGCTTTGGAGCAGCTGAAGGAGATGTTATAAAGTCCATGTACTAAAATTTATGCCCAATACTTACCTCTCCTTCAGGCCTTTATTTTGATTTCATTTATTTAGAGTTCAACATTCAACCTCACTGATGACAAGCATTTATTAATATTTATTGAACTGAGCTAAAGTGATATTTATATGTAACCCTAGCAAGGTTTGTTACTGGGTTGAAGAACATTTAAAAATTAAACTCACTTGAATTTTCAAACCCATAACAGGTAGGAAAAGGGCTGGTTGTGTAGATTAGTGTAGTTTAGAAGTAAACAACTCAAGACACACTGAGAACTTGACACCAAAGGTGGAGATAGGAAAGTTAAAAAAAAATAAACACAAACATTTAACAAGCACAGGAGTATGGGATCACTTAACATAGGAGAATGCAGATCCATGCTCCTCAATAAATGTTGAGTGTGTTGCTATATTTTGACATTGAACAATTATGAATGTTCAAAATTATTAATGATCCTGAGTTTTCAGTAGAATGTGTACAGGTTCCTCTTTGTGTTTTAAATAAAGCAAGGGAGTATATGCTACTTTAAAGAAGTATTTCAATTGCAAAATGATTAAAATAAATTGTTTTAGGTTGTGGAATTATAGAATCTTAGAGTCTGAAGGAATCTCAAAAATCATCTCATCCTTATTTGAGAGGAAGACTATCCTTAACAATCCCTCTGACAATCAATCATTCATAGTTTTCAGAGAGCTAAGACTTTAATGAATTCTATAATGTTATAAATATATTTTCATGATGTGGCAGAGCAATATTTTCAACATAGTAGTTTTCCTTGAAAAGTATTGAAACTGACCTTGGGACTAAATTGGCTCAGGAGACTATGGATTGAACTGTTGGCATTGCTTCCTGGTATCCTAAGAACAAAAGTCCAGCTCAGGAGGCTCTCTCTTAGGCTTGATTGCTATGCTACCCTGAATAATTGTGCGCGACTGAGTCAATCTTGTAACCTTGCTGAATATCCTTTCCATGCTATCATTAAGTAAACCTCCTTGTTAACTGTTAGTTGATCTACAAGTGCCACTTCCAAATCTGAAGTACTAGATTGGCATGAGTCTGGCCTAGGCTGAAATGCATGCTATATAGGCATGAATATATAAGCCTTAGGCCTCTTTCATTTCTCAAATCTGAACCATATTTTTCCAGGCTATATACTATTCTGACACCTTTTGAATTGTTATCACTGAGTATCGAAAAATGTGCTGACTTGGTTTGGAGAATCTTATCTGTTTTTTTCCTTTAGAATTTCCCTACTTCATCCTTTGCAATAAATACTGGATAACTGCAACAGTTTTTTAATTCTTATCTCTGACTCATCTCATCCTTCACTCAGCTGCCAAAGTGAGTCTCCCAAAGCGTACAGTTGACCATATGATTTCCCTACTCAATAAAGCCCAATGGCTATCTTTAAAAAAACAGACTCCTCTGTTTAGCTTTCAGTGACATGGTAGAAAGAACATTGTCCCTGGAATCAGAGAATCTGGATTCAAATCCCAATTCCTTACTATCTGGAAGACCTAAGACAAATAACTTAGCCTGCTTGAGCCTCAGTTTCTTCATCTGAAAAAAGGAGGAGGTTGGACAATGTAGCCTTGGAAGTCCTTTCTAGCTTTAGATCTAGAATTCTATAGTTCTATGATCCCTTTACCATCTGGATCCAACGGCCTTTCCTAAATCATAGACACATTCCTATTGTCTTAGATGTTCCTCCCCTTTTGATACTCTGTGATTCTGCCAAACTACGCTTCTTGCTCTTCCACACATATGGCACTCCATTTTCCTTCTCTGTATCTTTACATCTTTATACCCTCTGCTAGAATTCACTCCATCTGATTTCTACCTCTCAGAATCCCTTCAAAAGTCCACTCAAATAACACCATCTATATATTTCCTTTCTTGATTCCCCAG
This sequence comes from Phalanger gymnotis, assembly GCA_028646595.1. Lineage (NCBI taxonomy): Eukaryota > Metazoa > Chordata > Mammalia > Diprotodontia > Phalangeridae > Phalanger > Phalanger gymnotis. The sequence continues at coordinate 170,508,380 of CM053626.1, forward strand.
CTAGTACCCTCTGCCCCAAGAATCTGGCATTTTTATTTGTGTATACTATCTATCTATCCATCCATCTATCTATCTTTTATCTTCCTTGATGGAACACAAACTCCCCAAGGGCAGGAATTATTTCATTTTTGTTTTGGTATCCCAGATACTTACCACAAAGCCTTGTACATAGTAGGTACTAAATAAATTTTAGTTGATTTATTGGTTAAAGAATCTCACGCATACATTAAACTTATACAAAGTTTTGTGAGAAATTCAAATGCTGAGATTGTAGAATGACTAAAGAAGGCTTTAAATAAAGACATTCATGCTTCTCATGAAGGTGTCATGAAGGATGTCTTGTGCAAGGTCCACATATCAAGATTCCTTATGGAAGCTGAGGTCTTTTACATGCTTCTGCTTATAGATATAATTGATTTGGTATACTCGTAACATTAATTGCTAATAAATTACATGGCTATCTCAATGAAATCCAAAATGAGAGGATCTTAGATTAGAAAGGAACAACAGAAACCATTAGTCTAACATGTGCCTGAGGGTCCCCTCTATACTATATGTGACATGTACACAGGCTCTGCTTGAATACTTCTAGTCATGGAGAGCTCACTATTTTAAAAGGCAGTTTATTTTACTTCTTATTAACTCTAATTGTTAGAAAACATTTACTTAGATCAAGACTACCTTTATATAGCTCTAATTTACACCCATTGTTCCTTCAGGAGCCAAAGAGAATTAGTTGAATTTTCTTCCATGGGGTAGCCCTACAAATACTAAGACAATGATTATTCCCTCCCCCCAATCTTTTTCTTCTTCAGGCTCCATTCCTTAATTCTTCCAATTTATTCATGCATGGCATGATCTTTAGGCTCTTCAACAACCTGGTTGCCCACCTCTTGATAACCTATAGTTTATCTAGACTCTTAAAATGTGGTGTCAAGAAATGAACATAACATTAAAGATGTGACGTGACCAGGTCAGAGATCAATGGAACTATCACCTATCATCTTGAATACTATACTTTTCTGAATGTTGCCTAAATTTCCATTAGTTCCCCCCACCCCATTTCCATAGTACATTGTTCACTCATGTTGAACTTGCATTCCAATAACATCCTCAGGTCATCCAGCTGTCTAGTCACTCTTCCCTCATCGTGTGAAGCTGATTTTTTTGAAATCCAAATGTAAGAGTTTATATTTATTCTTATCTGATTCAGACAAATCAAACCTTTTAAGATCTTTTGAGATTCTGCCTGTTGTCCAGTATGTTAAGATACCTTGTCCAGCTTTGTACCATTTGAAGCCCTGATAAACATGCCTTCTATACCTTTAGCACTGTGATTGAGGAAAACGTTAAACAGAAGAGTACCAAATACAAATAAATGGGGCAGTCCACTAGAGATAGCTTTCAGAATTCGCATAAAACATTTAGATAGGAATTCGGATCTGACCTTTTTCTAATTTTGGTGCACTCAAGCTAAAGACATTGTCAATCTTGCCTTTCTTCATCTCGTCCACAATCACATCATCAGAAACGTTGTCAAATGTTAGACTAAAATGAGAGTAAAATATATATGATATTCTCCCCATCAGTGTAGTAATCCTTACAAGAAAGAAAATAAGGTTAGCTTGGAATAATAATAACAGTTAACCTTTATATAGTGCTTATTATGTGCCAAACACTGTGATAAGTGTTTTATTCTTGATAAAGGCTTACTGGCCCTCTGTGGCTCTTGCTTCCTTTTCTAAATATTCACAAATCATTTAATAATATATTCTAGAGGTTTCCCAGGAATCAGTCAAGCTCATTGGTCTATAGTTTTTTGATTTCATTCTCTTCAGGTATTTTTTTTAAATAGGACTAATATTGGCCATTTTCCAGCCTTTTGGTTCTTTTCCAGGTGTCTCCAATCTTTCAAAGATATTTACAGTGGCTCAGAAATATCACACCTGTCAAGTTTCTTTGGTACCCTGGGATGTAGTTGATCTGTGTCTGAACCCACTAAGGACAGTTGCTTTTCCTTTTACTGTCCTATAATATATCTTGGTATCTATTCCGCATTAGCCATTCTAAAGGTCCTTTCAAGTCCAAAGAGCATTCCCCTCGGCAAAGAAAATAGAAAAGAAATAGAATTGGAGTAGCTCCATTTTTTCACTGTCTTCATCCATTCTAAGCAGTGATCCTATTCTTTCTTTTATTGTCCTCCTTGCCCCAGTACAGCTAACAGAACTTTCCATTGCCCCTCCTTTGTTTTGTTTTCAGTGTTCCACACTAACCTCAGCTTTAATGCTATGGATACAATATTATCAACAATTAAAGGACCATGTCACATTTTTATATTCATCCTCCGTTGCCTACTTTTGCTTCCATTTTCTTTTGAAGATACTTCCATCTTTAAAATATCTAGTGATATTTTAAATGATGAATTCCCTTTCACCTACATTAGTCTTTTTAGACAACTTAGACTTCCTTTTCCCCATCAGGATCATTTTTTGTGTCTTCAGAATTTCATTCTTGAGAGCTTAGAACCCTTCTTAGACCAACTTCTCTAGTAGAATTTTAGCTCCTGTGATGTAGTTCATGATTTGTCATAATAGATTGTCCTGACAATCTATATAAAAAATTGAACTCATGAAAAATGTCTAATGTCCAGAGTATAATATGGAATATTGGATGGTTAGTCTATTAATTTATTCCTTAGTTCATTTATTCACTATAGACACTATACAAAGGCAGCTAGTTGGATCCAGAATTGAATTAAAGGACCAGGCTAGATTCCACATGGGATATGTTTCTGTATTTTTAATAATTTCAAGCTGCTCCCTGGTCCAATAACTTATATTTAAACCAAAATATTCTTCTGGTGATACTGTATGGTTGTAAATTTTGGAACACCATATTCTCAGAAGAAATTTGGGTCAGAATGACCCAAAGGACAATGGAACAATATGTGGTAGGTTCAAGTAGGCTGAGTCATGTTTCCCAAGATGACTTATGCACAATAGTGGTAGGAACTGAAAAAATGTATGCCAAAAAATGAAATAGTGAGAGGAAAATTCACTATATAGACAGCTTGTTGACTATCCACTGGAATGTAAAGAGGCATAGAGGAAAGCCTTAAGCACCCTCTGTGGAAGATCTGTGAGTGAACATAAATTAGAATTATGCCAGAGGAGAGGTTGCAGATGGGTTGAAATCTGTATAGAGGAAATAATCTCATTAATGAGATAACAGTTACAGTAATGTATGTAAATATATTTTAAATGTTAGCTAAGGCTAGTTAGTGATATATAAAACAGAACAAAAGACACTGTTTCAGAGTAGCAAAATTTGACTATTAGTTACATTCCAGATATATGATGAATGTTTAAGAATGAGGATAGATTAGGGATTCAATTGAGTATCTAATTAACACAGAAAAAATAAGGACCCTATTAAGAAAAAAGTAATTTATTACTTTTAATAGAGAAATATAAGTGATTGTACTTATTAACTTTTAAAATCAAAATAAGAAGAGAACTGAAAATTCTATTTGATAACCGTAACTCTCCTACAGAAGCATACATTCTATTAAGAGAGAAGAAGTAGGTCAAGCATAGGGAGAAAAGAAACAGAGACATTGATACACACCAACTGATAAGTAAACATCATGGAGGTAGAATTGGGATATGAACTGGACCTGTGATTTCATTCATATAGGGAGAGTCTGTTGAGGAACTTCCTCGAACAGTGCAGGTCAGCATGTTCTCATCAATCTGTACTTTTAGGGAGCTGCCTAGAGGATGGAGCGTTAAATGATTTTCTCAGGGTCGTACAGTCAGAGGTGGAGCTAGAACCTGGGTCTTCATGACTCTGAGACCAAATGTCTATCCATTACACTATATTACCACTACATTTTTAGGCCTTCTCTGCTAAATACTTTCAAGGTGATGTTATTTGTTTTTTAAGTTTTACTGATTTTTGCACAAGTAAAACCACCTCTTGGTACTTGCTTCTAGGGTTAGATCAAACCTGTAGGCCAAAGGGTTCCTATCCCAAAGCCAAGATTTCCTCTGATTCACTTTGGTGATGCAGGCAAGTCATAGGATTAACTATATATCAAATACTTATAGCTAAATCGTTTCGATGCTAAAGAAACATATTTTAGTCTTCTAATAAGCAGCTGGATTTATTTTTCTGAGTACTTTATTTAATATCAGAATCCATTCCTAACTCCCAGCTCCATGAATCTCTTGCCAGAAAGATTTTGGCAGTCAGTGTAATTAAAAAAAAATTAAACAGATGGCTATAATAATAGCTCACATTTAGATAGTACTTTAAAGTTTGCAAAACACTTAACATATATCACTGAACTTGAGCCTCACAACAGCTGTGTAAGGTAGGCACTGTTTTATTATTATCATTGTTCCTATTTTCCAGCTGAAGACAATGATACTCAGGCAAAGTAACTTGGCTAGGGTCACTTAGCAAGTACTGGGGATCTGAACCTAGGTTTTCCTCACTCTATGTCTAATACAAACCACTAGGTTGTCTATCTGACCCAATGTCTACCATACCACTAGGCTGTAAATGTTGATTCTCTTTAATGGACGTCATACTGTTATAAACCAGAATATCAATCTTAGGATTGGTTACCTTTATAAACATTGGTAAAGGGAAAGAAGTGAAGAAATGAGTGGTTTTTACTCTGCTTTGAAGATATTCATAGAGCCTTCCATAAGCATCACTAATTATGAAGGAAAATAATCTTGAATTTCTTCTATTCCCTTTTTATAAACTCAGAACCAGGATGACACAGCTGGTTTGTCAGTTCTTGTTTTCCCACCCATGCTCTGATCTTCTGGTTCAGGGATGTTCTTTTCTGCAATATTAAATTACTATTTGCTCTATTTCACATTTATGCCTCCATCAGGTCCCTTCTAACCAAGAACAATACAGTAAAAAAAACAAGATAATGAAAATTGCTATGGTATACCATGGGTTCAGTCATAGAGATGGTTAAATCATGTCTGTTGCTACGGAATGATGTCTGTGTCTCTTCCAGGGTAACATGGAAAGCCGCACAATCCTTGTCCTTCAGATAACAATGTTGGTATAGATTCTATTGGAGATGGTGCTCATATGGCATCACATTCCCAGAATTTCTCCCTTAGATCATTCTATTGTTTTGTGCCACAGTAACAGAGAAACGATACATTCTAAAATAGAATCCCCATTTAATCAACTACCACTTGTTGATATTAAATTGAGAGCAGCAAGTGAAAGCATGAACATCAAAGATAAAAATTAATACAGTTCAGGGTTCCGGGTCGTGGTACCACAGTTGATTTTCCCTTCAGATTTTGTTTAGAATGCCTCGGTCTGATGTGCTCTTAGCTGTCTTCCACCTTTAGCTAGCCCTTTTACCCCTTCACCACTCTACCCTGCCACTTTTTGCAGGGAAGGATATCAGGACCCACTGGGCCCTATTCAGGATTGATGCACTTGCTAGGACAGTCCTCAGGACATTTTAAATGGAAGAGATTCATACATCCTTGACTTAACCAAGGCTTCTAGGTGGTTCAGTAGATAATTCCTGGAACTGGAACCAAGAAGATGGTGGTTCAAATACAGCCTCAGACATTCTGTGTGTGATGCTGAACTAGTCAGTTTCCTCACTGACAAAAATAAGGATAATAATAGGGCCTACTTCCTAGGGTTGTTGTGAGGGTCAAGTGCTTTTCAAATCTTAAAGCACTATATAAATGCTAAGTATTTTTATTATTCCTTCAGAATAAATGCTAACTCATACCATTGGTTCATCTATTGTTTCTGACCTATGTTTTTTTTCCTTCTGAGTAATAAAGACTTATATGTGCAGTTTTAGAAGTTATGATATCCTGACTCTTTTAAAGTGACAGTATGTTGTCTTGGGAGTGACTGATAGATGGGAGATACAGCATGTAAATATAAGTATGCAGGATATGTAAGTCCAGGGCTCATTCAAAATATATGTCAACATGGTATCTAAGTATACAGATGTAACCTGCAGGTGGCATTGAGACATATGCATGTATGTTTATATATAGTACATGTACATATATGTGTGTATATAGATGTATGTGTGTGATTCTGGAAATTGGCCTACCTCTCTCCAAAGGAGATGATAATTCTCACCAATTTTTACAAGTAAAATAGTAAATACAAGTTGAGGAAGTTATACAAATTGGGATAGACCAAAACTATACAAAAGTAAATTAGTTCTTTAGCTAGGAGTGAAATGAGACATTAACTAAAACCAGGAAATAACATCCCACACAGAGAAGTTCATTTTAACAGCCTCTAGAATTTCAAATAAGTCTAGAGACATTATGCAACTGGCTCCCCATGTGTGTCTGTTATTTCCAAGTATTTCTTTTTCACATGGTGTATCTTTCATCCACCTGTCTCTCCCTGAAGAAACTCTGCAATTAACTTAATAAATCCCTTAAGCAGCTACCTAGCATTGTGCTCAGCCTTCTTGCCAACAATCCCGATTTGCTTCTCTTTCTGCATACCAGCAATATGTAAAACAAACAAAAAACCAAGTTGGGTTGAAAGCTTGATTACATACACATGATATTTTAAGGAATGAATGAACTAATGAATGAAAAAGCACTGTGTTTTAAATGCTATGATAAACTGGGGAATACAAATATGAGAACAAAGATGGTCACTTCTCTAAGGAAACTTACATTCTAATGAAGAAGATATAACACAAAAAAGTGATGAACAGGAAAGGGCATTTTGGTCTGAAGAGTTATAAGGATAGTGAGTGGGGCAATAGGTGAATAGATTGAATTCAGGAACAATGGCAGAATGGATTTGGTCATGGTTCTTGGCTCCAGAACTTGAATGTGGGGAGGTGGTGATGAAGTAGAGGGAATGAAGGTAGGGGAAGGGTACATGGATCCTGTAGGACAATGGTCTCTGGGATGGGCAATGAAGCAGTTAATGAGGAGGTTATAGAGGAGGTGGTCAGAGAAGAGAGAGAAGTGAAGCATAATTGGCATTTTCTTAACATCATATTTCAAGAGAGCAAAGTCTCGGGGCTTAAAATCCTCCAGGACATGTTCTTGGGTGTGAGTAGGAGGGGTCACTGGTTTAGGATTTGTTAAGTTTGGTGGCTGGAGAAGAGGGAGAAGGAAGGAAATATAACAGTTAAGGGAGAGGGTTCTTGAAGATTCTGTTTTTACTTTGCCCTCTAGTTCTAAGAGATATGATTTATCATTTCTTGAAATATATTATGTTTTGGTCATGGCTCTGAAATCAGAGCAACAGAACTCGAGGCCCACCCTTGTTTCACAGTTCTTGCCCTGGTCATTTGCTTGTGGGCTGAATTAATGATCTTCAGCTTGAAAAATGACCCACTGTGGTTTCTCCTTAAATTTCCTGATCACTACTCAGTCTGACACTCCTCTTAAATCTTTATTGGAGTATCTGTAGGGAAAACCATGCTATGCCTCCTACTCCACCATCCTTTTTGGTCCACCTTTCTCCTAGACTATTGTAACAGTGGCCTAATTGGTCTCCCTATCTCAAGTCCCTTCCCACTCCAATCCTTCATCCACATAGTTACTAAATTGAGACTCTTAAAGAATATTTTTGACCATACCATTTCCCTGATCAAGAACCTTCAGTGGCTCCCTGTCTCTGTAGAATAAAATACAAACTCTTCTGTTCATCATTGAAAACCAATCTTGGTTCATGCTATCTTTCCACACTGATTTCCTGTTATTCCTCCTTATGCACATTATGTTCCAGACAAATTGGCCTTCTACTTCTTCAATATACAGAGGATTTTGCCTCTCTTATCTTTGTCTTCATACAGACTCTTCCACATGCTTAGAATACTTTCCCTTCTCAAAGACCCTTTTTTTCCTGATCAGCCCAATTAATTAATTAATGTGTCTTTTAATTAATTAATGCTTCTACTCTGCCCATATTGTTTTGTATTTATTTTGTATATATTTTGTTTCTAAGAACTGTGTACATCAGAAATGTCAAACTATCGGCCTGACAAGCAGGCAAAACGCTCATTGGGAAATGTTTAACAAAAATAAATAAAAATACAAATACAATATAGTCAATGTTAATTTGTAGTTTTCTAAGTCAACATGCTCTTTGTAGTGATCCATTTTTATTTCAGTTTGGTAGCACTGGCTCACCTGTTTCTCTCCAGTAGAATGTAAACTTTTTGAGAATGGGGACAAATTTTTGCCTTTCAAGTTTCAGTGCTAACAAACGCTTGTTAAATTAAGTTAAATTTAAGAAGAGATTACTTCTTGCTAAGGTCAGGGTCTGCTACCTTCTTGGTATACATATATGATTCAAGTTGAGAAAATTGCTTATGCCTCACCAATCAGAGTTTAAATCAGTCAAATAGAATGCTTAGGTCAGCCTCCTTTATTTTGCATCATTCCATGGTATTGTTTATTTTTATTTTTTGTTGAACATAGAGAGAGAAGGGACCAGAAGAGTAGGGAGGATCCTGGAAATTGGAAAAAAAATTAAACTCACATCCTTTGAAAACTGGTATTTTTTCCTCTATACTAGGTGATAATACAGGTTTGTCTTCCTTCCTCTTCCTTTTCATGGCTCCATAGCTCTCCAGATGTACTCTCCCTACATCCTGGAGAAACTCCATTCATGTTGACTCACAACCTACCTCACTATCTTATCCCAACATTTGTTCAAAAATAAACCATACTAAATAGTAGAAAAATAAACATACTGGTTTTAACTTAAAAACAACAAAAAATAGATGTGGTAAAGTTGAAGAGGAATTAAAATCAGAATAGAAAAAAAGGGAGAGGACATAAGAAAGGAAATGGAATAGATTATAACGTTATATATTTCCATGATGTTAAAAACCTGATTGAAAAGTAGAAACATCAGTCAATTAAATAGTTCTCTCTCTCTATTATTTAAATATCTATATGGACTTATAATCTCTTAAGTGTAGGCACATTTTCCACAATGCCATAGGGAAGTAGCTTCCAGAAAAGCAAAGTGAGCTTGGGGACTGTGGTGGAAGGGGATAGAAGAAGTAGCTTGCAGAAGTGTGCAATCATATTCTGCAAAGGAGAATGATATTTGGACTAGAAAGGTCAGAATAAAAATGGTTAAAAGCAATTGAAACGTAAGATAGTAAGAAAGCACCTGGTTCACTTTAATGAATTTCATGTCACTAAGTCCTCACCAACTACATTTCATGGTAACCTGAAATAGTTGAAAAACAAATATATTTAATGACAGATTCAGTTTCCAAAGAGATTACAGTAGGTTAAACATGTTGGTTAAAACCCATTGAGTTTAAATGTGAGAGGGTTAAATTCAAAGTCTTATACTTGGGTTAAAAAAATAACTTTTAAAGCATCAAATGTGAGAGACATGACTAACACCAATTCCTCTGGGGAAAAAAAAGCATACTGGGATATTTAATAGATGGCAACCTCAAAATGAGTCAATAATGTGATATGGAAGCCATTGCTAATGCCACTTATGTTACAATCAGAAAACACAGCACTGAAGACCAGAATTGGGAAATTAAAATTCCACTATATTCTACTCCAATTACCACATCTGAAGTCTCGTGGACAGAATACCACATTTTAAGGACTTAATGTCAAGAGGAAGACAGACAGACAAAATGGAGAAAAATCTCAAGCTCATTCTGAAAGACCATTTGAAGTAATTGAGGATAGTTAGGCCAAAGAACTGTAGCTGAACATGATAATTCTCTTCATGCCCTTGAAGAGCTATTATGGGGAAGAAGATTTTATTCTTGGCCTCAGATGGGAGGATTAGGAGCAATTAATGGAAGTTATCTTCTTAATAGTTAGAGCTATTCAAAAGTAGAATGGGCTGCCTTGGCAGTGAATGGTGTCTCCCTCACTAGAGAGCTTCAAACAGAGTCTAGACAAGTACATTTTGGTTATATCTTAAGAGTCATTTTTGTTCAGGTCCCTTAGGTACCTTCCAGCGCTGAGATTTTGTCCTGTGATTATGTGAGCGAATTAGCCTTCTAAGTTGCAAATGGCTTTCTTTACCAAACAAGCTTTCCGGCTGCCAATACTACTGATCCCTTATTGTCATCTTAAACTGAGGGGGTTCTATGTGGAGAAGGAAACCATACGAATGGGCATCACTTAGATCTCTCTTCTTAGAAGGCCCCTTTCATCTCAAGACCTTTCCACCTTCCATTACAATTGATCCTCTTATCCCTCACTCCTCAGCCAAGGGGGTTCAATTGGGAGACGCTATCAGCGCAAATCCTTTCACACTAGAATTCTAATTACCCTTTTAGAGCTGATTTTTCCTTCAAGCTTCTTGATACATGGCACTTCCTTTGTCTTATGGTTAGCAAATCCTTACTTCCTCTTCCTCTAATCCCTGTGATTCAGAGGCAAAGCTTCCTCTTTCCTCTGCTGTCCCTCCCTGTACTTCCTAACTATTTCAGCTCTCTTCCTCCATAGGCCCTATCTTCATCTTCCCTCTTCTTGCATAATATTCTCTGGAACCACAATTCTATTGTTAAAAAATTTCCCTCCTTCCCAGTTTTCTTCTTTTCACTCTTTCTGTTTTCTGGTGCTTATGGAAACCTAGATCCCTCCTGAAACTGTTTCATCCCTTGTGACTCTCTCTAGTGCCAGGCACTCCTTCTTCTGGGTCTTCAACACAGTGGGACAGGAGAAATTACCATACTCTTTGTTCCCCATTATACTTCCAAACTCTACCTCTGCCACCATCACTAAGCAACAATTTCTACTTTGATATCATTATAACAATAACAAGTTTGCATCTGTGACACTCTTTGATACCCATCAAACTCACCTCCAGTAGGATTCTCAGACTCTGTACTTAGCACCCCTCCCCCACTCCTTTGATGGCCTGAAGTTGCCCACATACATTAGGGTTTACAGGCTAGATTTCTTTCTTTCTTTCTGTTTCCCTCCCTCCCTCCCTCC
>CM053626.1:170519864-170545463 GCA_028646595.1 Phalanger gymnotis
TTGGCTTTTTGAAGCTCTTTTGCCATTTGAGTTAGTCTATTTTTTAAGGTGTTGTTTTCTTCAGTAGTTTTTCAGTATTTTTGGGTCTCTTTTAGCAAGCCATTGACTTGTTTTTCATGGTTTTCTCTCATCCTTCTCATTTCTCTTCCCAATTTTTCCTCTACTTCTCTAACTTGCTTTTCCAAATCCTTTTTGAGCTCTTCCATGGCCTGAGACCAGGTCGTGTTTTTCTTGGAGGCTTTTGATATAGGCTCTTTGACTTTGTTGACTTCTTTTGCTGCATGTTTTGGTCTTCTTTGTCACCAAAGAAAGATTCCAAAGTCTGAGTCTGAATCTGAATCTGTTTTTACTGCCTGGCCATGTTTCCAGCCAACTACTTGAGCCTTTAGTTTTTTTGTTGGAGTATGACTGCTTGTAGAGTAGAGAGTACTTTGTTCCAAGCTTGAGGGGCTGCACTGTTGTTTTCAGAGCTATTTCTACACAGCCAGCTCTGCCACACCAGCACTCCTCCTCCCCCAAGAACTGCCAACCTGGACTTGACTCACATCTTAAGTGGACTCTGCACTCCTGCTCTGATCTGCCGTTTAATTCCTCCCACCAGGTGGACCTGGGGGCAGAAGCAACTGCAGCTGTAGTTCTGTAGCTGCCCCACCTCCACTGCCCCTGGGGCCGTGGCCAAACCACAAACTCCTTTCACTCTTTCCCCCGCAGCTTTTCCCAGTAACCTTCTGTTGTCTTTGGTGTGTGTGGGTTGAGAAGTCTGGTAACTTCCACAGCTGACTGATTTAGGATGCTAGGGCCTGTTCTGCCCCTCTCCCTGTCTGGTTGGTCCAGGCGCAGCCTAGGCTGGGCTGTGCTCTGCTCCCAGCTCCGTGTGCAATAGCCCTTACCCAGTGACCATTCAGGCTTTCTTGGGCTGGAGCCCTGCTTCCTTCTGCTATTTCATGGGTTCTGTAGTTCTAGAATTTGTTCAGAGCCATTTTTTTATCGGTGTTTGGAGGGTCCTAGGGGAGAGCCCTAGGCAAGTCCCTGCTTTCCAGCTGCCATCTTGGCACCACCCCCTCCCTTGACTCACTTCTTAGAGAAGCCTATTCATTGGATGGGTGTTACCTTACTCTAAGTGAGAACATGAAAAGACCTGAGCCTAAAAGGGTCTCCCATTGTATCCTGTGTCATCTCCACTCATCCCGATGAATATCAGGTCACTGGATCCAGATGGCTCTGGAGGAGAAAGTGAGGTTGTGGACCTTGCACAGTCCTCCCTCACTCAAATCCAAGTCAACTCCAAGTCATGTCATCATTTGTCTGATGTCATGATCCTCTTCGAAGATGAAGGACAAACACAACAACAGTTTACACTTCCTATCTGACTCATCTGGGTGTCCCTCAGTCAATACCTACTATCTTCTTGACTATGAAATTAGATATGGAAAGGAACCAGACTTAAGAGTGAGAAAATAGATCTTCTCTATAAAGCTCAAGAAGATTTTGTGGTATGAAAATGATTGCAATACAGTCGTTGCCAACTAGGAGTGATCCCCTGATGTTGCTGAGTGTGCTGAATCTAAAAGCGGTCGCTCCAAGGGACCACTGCCGACCTGCCTTCTTCCTCTTGCCGTGTTCTGAAGACCACATTAGTCTCAATGTTATGGAACTACTCTGGTTGTATCTTTCCCTCATTGTGCATGCTTCCCCATGAGCTGCTTCTCCAGGTGTCTTGATTTACACTCTTAGCTTCCCCTCCCCCCTTCTTTCTACCATGATCAAATTCCCATTGCTACTTGCGTTCTTACTCTGCCTAAAATTTTTCAGAACTTTCTCTAAGTTCCTGTAACTGCTGTTAAAGGCTGGGACAATTGCTATATATAGATATTCATTGTCATCAATTGACCTCCAGTAACTCTCTCTTTTCTCGAGTGGTTTAGTTCCTGGTTCATGGTCTTTCATCCCATTTCTTGTCTTTATCCTTGGTGAGTTCTATATTTATGTTCCTGTCCTTTAAATACTCTGGTCTCTCAGTTCAAAAAATTCTTACCTCCATCACCTCCATCATTCCTCAACTTCAGTCATTCATGGTTGAATATTACTTGACTTAAATTGGGGATAGTGTCATTGGATATTCTTTCTTTATAAGCCTGAAAGCATAGATAAGTACCGGAGATACTGTCCTTATTCTTACTATCAAGAAACCTTCCCTACCCCCTCTTAATTCCAATGCCTTTCCTCTTTTTAATTATTTCCTATTTATCCTATATATCCTATATCATTCTTGGGTCTCTTTCTTGCTCTTTCTGTCTCTCTCTTCCAAGATGTCAAAACAACCAGTTTTTTTTCTTTTTAAAAGATTTATGGAAAAATACTGATGCAAAATTTTAAAATAAAATTCTGGCAAAAACCTATAGCAATGCATAAAAAATTATCTACTATGATCAAGTTGAATTTACACCAAATATGCAAGATTGGTTCAATATTAAAGAATAAATTAATCATACTAAAAATAAAACATATCTAAACAGATGATTTTATCAACAGATGCAAGAAAATGCCTTTGATAAACTGTAAGATTTGCTTACACTAAAAATCCTGTAAAGTAGAAGTAATTTAACTCAAAGGCTTGAGAAGTGGCCCAACACAAAGGCAACATGAAATAAAGCACAATTTATTCTCACTTTTCACTGTATACCCTCATTTAGTCATTCTTTTATTTTCTTAAAGGGTTATTTTGATAGAATAAATATTACACTTCTAAAATCAAGTGCAAGCATTATTTTCAATGAGGAGACACTAGAAAACTTCCAAATAAATAAAAGTTCCAAAGAAGTAACTCCAATATGGTCTTTGAGTTAACACGTGACTCTAGCCCTCTCACTTTGAATGTCACAACTAGTTAGAAATGTATTCAATTCTGTGAACCCAATTCCCCTTTTTACATGCATACTTTAAATCCCTCTGGCCTGAGTGTAATGCCTATTGGACCTACCTCCCAAGATTCTTATGAGAAACAAATGACCTAATAACCACAGATGTTAAAGCATTCTGTAATTAAGAGAGAGTGGATTTGTTTGACTTTTCTCCAAAGGACAAAATTGGGACATGTGTGGGTGTAAGCTTCATAGAGATATATTTTGGTTTGACACAAAGAAAAATTTCATAACAATTAGAGCTGATCCAAAGTAGGATGGGCTACTATGAAAGATGACGAATTTTCCACCAGCAGAGGTATTTACATAGGGACCCTATGACTAATTGTGGCAAATAATGGGGGGAGGGGGCTTGATATAGATGTTAGAAAGGGGATTAGTATTTCACATATGGGTTGGGCCAGATGATTGCTGAGATTCCTCCTAGCTCTCAAAGTTGATGATTCTATGATTATAGATTTTAAAGCAAATATGTTCACATATATATTAAATCTTTTAATACTACAGTTTCACAAATTCTGAATATTTCCCTCATGTTATACTCTTCTCCCTCTACTTTCTTGAGAATGGATGGAAGCACCTCTCCTCTAATTGCATGATTGCAATTTCTATGTTGTTCTGTTTCATGTAACAGAAACAATTAAGAATTTAATTAAGGATAATATTGTTATATTACATTTAACAGAAACATTTAATAATTTAATTGAAGTAGCAGAATATAAAATAGGCTGGCAAAATGTCAGCTTTTCTGTACATTACCAATAAAAATCAAAAGAAAGTACTGGAAAAAGAAATTTCTTTTGAAATAACAATAGAATATAAAAACTATTTAGGAATCTTCTTACCAAGAAACATAGGAATTACATGGATACAGCTACTAAATATTCTTTATAGAAATAAAGGAATACTTAAATGTGGCAGTGAGCTATAATGGATAGAGATCTAGCCTTGAATCCAGGAAGATCAGGATCCAATTCCTATCTTTGACAAATATTGGCTGTCTGACTATGGACAAGTCACGTTACCTCTCATAGTTCTAGGAAACTGTCCAAGATTAAAAGGTGCAAAAAAGGTGCTTACCTGGACTTTCCCTATACCCAAGAAATCACAAGTCCAGGTCCTATTCATATTAAATAGAGAGATACTAATTGCTTATTGTTGACTTATGCTAATGTTTGACAAAATAAGAATACTATATAAATTAATTTCTGAATTCAATGCCATACCAAGCTAGAAAGAAATACTTTATAGAACTAGACAAAATAAAAGAGAAAAATGAAAAAAGCAAGAAGAAGGGAGCTGGCAGTATTAGCTCGAAACTATGTTGTAAAGCAGTAATCATCAAATTTGAATAAATTCTTTCTATGCTATAGATATAAAAATTTTATCAAAAAAATTTACTACAAAAGATTTCCCCAGTTAATTGCTTAGCATTGGTTAAAAAGCAGAAGAGTTGATCAGTGGAACAAATTAAATACATAAGAATTAGAAACAATCTAATATAGCATTTGATAAAACCAAGGACTCCAACTAGTAGGGTAAGGACTCACTCTTTAAAAAAATTGAGAAAACTGAAAAGCAGTCTGGCAGAAATTAGATTTTACCAGCATCTCACTATATACAATAATAAGTTCAAATAGATGTATAATATATATGACATAGATATGGGGGGGGCAAATCACATTATAAACAGAGTAGAAGGATAAGAGATAACTTTTATAACCATGGATAATAAGTTCTTGATCAAATATGGGATAAATTGTCTATGAATGGACAATTTCGATTCCACAAAATTGAAGTTTCTGCACCAACAAAATCACTGCAGTCAGGATTAGAATGCAAGTGATTAACTGGGTAAAATTTGCTTTGAATTAAATTTCTCTGATAAAGGTTTGATATCTTTCATGTCTAAGGAATTTATACAAATATATAAAATCAATATTTATTCTCCAAAAGAAAAATGATAAAAGGATATGAACAGGTAGTTCTCAAAGGAAGAATTCAAGTTATTAATAAATACATATATATATGCATATATACATATGTATATATATATACACACACATACATACTGTAAGGGAAGCAAAATGGGACTTTTGTTGTCTTTTGTTTTGGAGTGCTTCTCAGCATTAAGACAATCAAGTGCCTTTGATTGAGTCTTGCCTTTGTTTGTAAGAAGGCCCATATCCTTTTGCTAGTTAGTTCATGAGAGATGTGAAACCCTCAAGAGGTGTGAAGCTCTCCAGAGATGTGAAGCACTCTGACCCTGAAGAAATGTATATATACTTTGAGGTTAGCCTTTTGCTTGGGGCTCACTCACTGGAAAAGTGTTTTGTGATTTGACCAGACAACACTCTGGGCAGCTGTTGGAGCCCCCCCCCCAACTTTGAAAAACCCATATGTTGGTGCTTCTCTCTCTAATAACTATGTATGTAATGTCTTGGACAGATAGCTAGAAGCCTGTCTGCTGATTCGTGTTATTTTTCTCTGTTTATACAATTTCTGCTTGCAATTTCTGTTTGTGTTTTCTCTGAAGTTCACGGTGCTCACTTTTCCCCCTAAGTGAATGACATATGCATGTTTAATCAATGTGAGATTGTAAACCCGTTAAAGTTGCTTTCCTTAGAAAAGCAGATCAAAGAACTTGTGCTCACAGTCCTCCTTTGTGCTGGTGTTATTGGCCTTACACAGCCACAGTATCAGCAAGCAGCATTGTTGTTACACATACATATTGCTCCAAATCACAAGCAGTAAGAGAAATACAATAAAAAAATAACTTTTAGTTTCCACCTCACATTCACTGGATTGGCAAAAATGACAGGATGGGGAGTGGAGTGACCCCAGAAGGAGTGCTACCTCTGTAACTAGACAACTAGTAAATCAAGAGGAGCTCCTATACCTGAGGGCATAGATTGGGCAAGAGTTCTCATATCAGCATTCCAAATAGAAGTGAAAATTTCTCTATTATCATCTCCAACTGCTCAGTACTCCCTTTCCTTTATGACTTAACAAACTATTCCTATTCATCTTTTAAGTACCTACCCTCTGAGATTACTTTTCATTTATGCCATATGGATCTTGCAGGGACATGGTTATTTGCATGTTGTCTCATCCACTAGAATGTGAACTCCTTAAGGTAGGAGAGATGTTATTGTTTTCCTTTGTATTCCCAGCAACTATCACACTGCTTGGCATGTAGTAAATGTTTGTTTACTGACTGCCTCCCCTAATCCTTCTCCTTCACAGGCATTTTACTTTAGACCCAGGTTCTAGAGGCAAATAGGTGGTGCCACATACAGAGTGCTAGTCCTTGAATCAAGACCTAAGTTCAAATCTAGCTTCATATACTCACTGGCTGTGTGACCCTGGGCAAGTCACTTAACCTGTCTGTCTGTTGCTAATTGCACATACCTTTCAGAGTTGTGAGGACCAAATGAGAGAATATTTGTAAAAGTGCTTAGCATGGTGGCTGATATTTAGTAAGTACTTAACAAACACTTCTTTCTTTTCATTCCTTCTTCCTTATATGACTACTACTTCCCTGTACACTCATCCCTGTTTACTCTGACACTTCTTAACCTCAGTTTCTTGGTCCGAATTCCTCTATGCCTATCAGATCTCTTATTCCATTGTTAATAAGCTTCCCCTTATCCCAGAACTCTACCTTCTATGTATATTCGATTTTTTTCACATTCGTAGAACCAGCTTTCCCATAAGAATCTCACATCTCCAGCTTATTTTTTTAATGAGGGTCAATCTTTTCAACCCATTCTCTATTTCTTATAGAGCCTGGAGATAGAGTTGCTAAACTCATTGCTTCCCAACATAATTTTCAGACCTTTGCTTTTGATTATCATCAAACAATCTCTCCTTTAAAGTAAATACTATTTGGCCGTACCTCTCCTCTCTCCCAGGGGATCTTGTCTACTTTTTTTTTTTACCATTCTCCATAATGACAGTTAGGATAATATAGTGGAAAGAACACTGGACTTGGAATTAGAGGCCCTTGCTTTGAAATAGCCCAGATGTTTGCCAACTGTTGGCAATATTATTGTTGTTGTTCAGTCTTTTCAGTTGTATGCTACTTTTCATGACCCTATTTGGGGTTTGCTTGGCAAAGGCACTGGAGTGGTTTGCCATTTCCTTCTCCATATCATTTTACAGGTGAGGAAACTGAGACAAACAGGGCTACACAGAGTCACACAGATAATAAGTGTCTGAGACCAGATTTGAACTCAGGAATATGAATCTTTCTGACTTCAATCCCAGCACTCTATCCACTGAGCCATCTAGTTGCCCCAACTTTTGGAAATAGCCTGGGGTAATAGAGTCATCCAGTAAATATATATGGCACTTATTATGTGCCAGGGACTGTGCTAAGTGCTGGTGATACAAAGAAAGGCAAAAGACAGTCCTTGCTCTCAAGAAGCTCACGGTCTAATGAGGGAAACATCATGTAAATAATTATATCCAAATAAACTACATACAGGCTAAATTAGAGATAACCAACAGAGAGAAGACATTAAAATTAAGAGGGACCGAGAAAAATTTCCTGTAGTTGCTTGAAGGAATCCAGGGAAACCGGGATGCCTAGATGGAGAAGAAAAGCATTTCAGGCATAGGGGACAGTGAAAATACTCAGCCAAGAGTTGGAGTGTCTTGTTCAAGGGGCAGCAAGGAGGCCAATGTTATCACATCACAGAATATGCAGGTGTAAAAGGAGTGATATGGCTATATCTCTGCTTTATCACTTTGCTAGCTAAGTAGAAGATGGAATGGAGTGGGGAGAGACTTGTGGCAGTCAGACTAACTAGCTAGCAAGTGTAAAAATGGAGGCAAAAGGTGATTAAAAAAACCCTGCACCAAGGTGATTGCAATGTCAGAGGAGAGAAGGATGCATATGCCAGAGGTGTTATTAAGGTAAAATTGAGAGGCCTTTGCAATAGATTGGCTATGGGGTATATAAGATAGTAAGGAGCTGAAAATGACACCTAGGTTTTGAGCCTGGGTGACTGGGAAGATGGTATGACCTCAACAGTAATAGGGAATTTAGAAAGAGGGGAAGTTTTGTGAGGAAAGACAGATTTTGACATATTAAATTTAAGACATCTATGGGACATCCAGTTTGAGAAGTATAATAGACAGCTGGAGCTATAAAACTGGAGAGCAGCAGAGAGATTACAGGGATTAACAAGTAGATGTGAGATTCCCTCAGTATAGAGATGACAATTGAACCCATGGGAGCTGCTGAGACAATAAAATGAAATAGTGTAGAAAGAGGAGAGATGAAGGCCCAGAACAGAGCACTGAGGGACCCTCACAGTTATCAACTGTGACCTGGATGGAGACCTAGCCAAAAAGACAGAGGAGTGGTCAAATAAATATGAGAACCGGGAAAGAGCATTGCCACTAAAACCTAGAGAAAAGAGATTATTAAGAAGAGAAATGTGATCAACTGTGTCAAAGGCTGCAGAAACACCAATAAAATTGAGGACTGAGAAAAGTTCATTAGATTTGGCAATTCAGAGATTATTAGTACATTGGAGAGAACAGTTTTGGTTGAATGATGAGTTCAGAATTTAGACTACAAAGAGTTAAGAAGGAAATGAGAGGAAAGGCAGTGGAGGCACCTATTATAAATAGACTTCTCAAGAAGTTTAGCTAAAAAAGGGTAGAGGCCTATAGGATGATAGCTAGCAGAGATGGATGGATCAAGTGAGGATTTTCTAAAAATTGAGGAGGTAGGGGCATGTTTGTAAACAGTAGGGAAGGAGTTGGTAAACAAAGAGAGATTGAATGTAAGTGAAAGAATAGGGATGATAGAGGGGACAATTTTCTGAAGAAGATGAGATAGAATCAATTGTGCATAGCGAGGTTCTCCTTGGGAAAGAGAAAAGCCATTTCATTATGGGAAATGTCGATGAGGGAAGAAATAGTGGCAGAAAGCATCTGGGTGATATCAGATGAGGATGATTCAGAAAGACAGAGCTTGTTGAGAATGATCTCAGTATTCCAAGTAAAATAAAAGGCAAGGTTCGTAACTGTAGGGTAAGGGGAAGAGCAGCCATGGGAAATTTGAGGAGGGATGAAAAAATTTGGAAGAAACACTATGGTAAGTGGGATAATAAATTAGGGAGGTGTTAAGAAGGTTATTTTGCATAGTGAAGGCTTACTTGAGGTCATATAACATAAATTTTTAGTTGAACTAGTCTTCACTGTTTCATGATTTTCTCCAGCTCTACATAGCAGCAGATGTATAAAAGTGAAGGTAGTAGTAGGTGGTCCGAGTAATCTGAGGCTGAGGCTTAGCAGGGCAAGATTAGCTACAAGATGAAGGGGCAAGGAACTCAAAGGAAGATGATAGTGTAGAGTAGAACTGGTTCACCAAAAGGTCAAGATGGTCAAGAGAGGAAAGTGTAGCTAGCAGAAAATAATTGAGAGGTTAATGGACTGTGATTGAAGAATGGATTTTGCTGTTACAAGGCAGAGGGAGAAGTAGAATGAAAATAGATTCTGATCAGATAAGGGAATTTAAAGATTAATTAATATGGAGGTAATACCTTTGTGGGTGGTGGCATGAACAAGGTTGTGACCATCTTTGTGTGTAGTTGATGTGGGATTGAGTTGTAAGCCATGTGAAACAAATAAACTCAGGAACTGTGGAGAAGAGCACTGGCAAGAAACTCTGGGTATGCCTTCCTAGACATATGTTATTAAGGTAGTGAGTTAGGGGTTTGTCCAAGGCCACTGAAATTGAGACTCGTCTGACAGCCTTTAACACTTAGTTTGAAAGAGTAACTAGATAAAATTCAAAACACTGGCTTCTCAGTGTTCCATCACCTCTTCCTTTCATGAGGTCTCATGTACCATGGATCTCTCCCTTTGCCCTCAGCTGACCTCATCTTACAAAGTTGATTTAAGAGTATTCTTTCATGCTATTTGCTCCAGATTTCAATGTTGCTAGTTATGATTCTTCCTTAAAACTAGACAATGAAAGAAACTCCCCTTTTTGCCTTGAAGTTAACGAGATTCATCCATCCATCCATCCATTCATTCATGAAATTGAGTCTATCTCACCCAGGCTGGAAGTATAGTGGTTATTCATGGGCCTGATCCCACTGCTTTGATCTGCTCCATTTCTAACTTAGTCCAGTTCATTCTTCCTTAAACAGCCTTGTGGGTCCCACTCCTGAGGACTCACCATTTTGGTGTTGGATTTGGTATGGACCAGATAAGCTTCAGCTCTACTACAACTCAAAGTGTTATACCAATCTCAGCCTCCCCATTACACAGATATGCCACCATGCCCAACTAATAAGCATAAACAGAGTTCTCAACATATTTCCCAATTGAATCAAAGGATGCTCCTCATGAGAACTGAGACAGTTTACACATATATAACCCTTACAGCATTAATGATAAAGGGTTCTATTGAATGAAACAAGTAAGTGGCAGCAAGGCCCAGAGATAGTGCCTTCAATTATGATAAAAATGCTGCTCACTGAGGGGAGGGGGTCAAGATGTCCAGGGGTAAGAGTGGCCTATTCTTCCCATATTCACTGACCCAGCAAAACTGGTGAAGTGGGAAGACTGTCGTAATGTGCTTGCTTCCTCTCCCTTAAATCCCTTTAACCTCTGCACTTGAGTATGTTGACCTATATGCTCAGGTCCTCCCTAGACTCTGGGGCCAATTACTAGTCAGGCATTCTAAGGACCCTTAGACACGTGTGTGGGGTTTATGGGGTGCTCAGAGAGGACAAGCATCTCTGGTATGAGGGCTTGATGAGCCCTTTTCAGGGCCGCTCATCCATCTTTGGTGTTGCACAACTCTCATCTGTGGCTCCAAGAAGCTATAGCATGCACAGCAGACATACCCCCATAAAACCATCTTAGAAGATAGGCTAAGCAAGACTGAGGGTAACCGACAGGCCTTTTGGTTAGTTAGGGGATGTCTCCCCCAAGTATGTGAAGACTTTCCCTGGTGGAATGGGTGGATGAGAACAATTTGTTCCAACGACCATGAAGGCAGCTAAAGCAGGCACTGTGGAGTGCTTAGAGTTTGGTCAGACACTGAAATCACTGAGGTCACCCATTGCATGCCTGGTCATCACCAGACTCTTGTCTTGCCTTTGCACTTCAATGACTCTGGAAAAGAGAGTGAAGCTGGTGACTTTGTGCAACACTGCCTCACTTAAATTCAATTCATGCATGAGTCAAGACATCGCCCCATGATGCCATTGGTCCTCTTTGAAAACACAGAAAGCAACATCACCTCAGTAATAAGTATTTCATGGCTTTGGCATTTATCCAGCCTTGTTAATAGCTCTGCTCTGATCTCATATCCTAATAATAATAACTCATATACATAGTGCTTCTAACATTTTCAAAAACTTTCCTCTTAGGAATGGTGAGAAGTTAGTACTGAGAGTAGCATTGGTCCACAGATGTAGAGCTAGAAAAGCCTATGAAGCCATTTAGTCCAATCTCCTAATTTTACAAATAGGAAAACTCAGGTCGAGTTAGGTGACTTGCCCAAGGTCACATAGGTAGTTAGCATTAAAGGCGATGTTTGAACTTGGGTCCTTAATTCAAGAGTCAGGAATCTTTCCACTTTATGTCATCTCTGGGGAAGTCGAGATTCAGAGAACATAATGAACTTGTCAGTACCAGAGTTAGGACCTACGACTCTACCAAATCCAGGTCTTTTGGTTTTAGCCTAATGTTCTTTTTACTATACCACTGTGACCAGTAAGGAAGGAAAAATCATTTATTAAGTGCCTACCGTGTGCCAGATACGGTGCTAAGTACTTTACAAACAATTAATATGATGTCCACAACAACCTTAGGGAGGAAATATTACTATTTCCATTTTGCAATAGAGGACACTGAGGCAGATAGAGGTTAAAATGACTTTCCTAGGGTCACACATCTTATAAGTATATGAAACTGAATTTGAACTTGAGTCATCCTGATTCCAGGGCCAGTGCTTTACCCACTGTGCCACTTATATGCCTTCTGTATGCCTATATCCCTACCTAATTCCTCCTCACTTAGTTCCTTCCAAACTAGGGTCCTATGTCTTCTCATGGTCATTTCCCCAAGACCAGCTATCTGCCTGTACTCTCTTCTGTTTTCTGCTGTTTAAACCTTTCCATTTCCTTTTTGAGGGACCTAAGCTCAGGGTCTGCCTACCTGGATAATAGCCATTCGCCATTCCCAGCCTGACCTTTCCCATCACCAAAGGAACCCAGTGGTCACATTGGTTCAGGTAGACCATCCAGTTATGATGTCCAGGGAATTGTTTCTATGCTGTTTTTCCCCTTTCTATGATCAGCACAAGGAGGCAGCTGTTACAGATAGTTGGCTGTACTTATCATTCTGGAGAGTGATTTCATAGAGACAAAGCCCACATTTATTCCCATGGCTCTCTGCTTCCTGGAGTATGGGAGAAAGGGCCAAGTTCAAATGTGGAAGAAGAGGAAGAAAAACACACAGAGAGTGAAGACCACAGCACAATCTTTAAACAATAAAAAGTAAATAGCCAAGTCGAAGATGAGCAGTTTGGCGCAGGGGAAAGACGAATGGGAAGGGGAAAAAATTCAAGTGACTCAACAAACCATGGTGGAGAGTGATTTATATGAGAAAGCTTCAGCTAAAGGTTTAGCAAATGGTGTTTCTAAAAATAACTAAACCCATTCTCTACTTGATAGAATAAGTGGAGTGAAAACGATAGAGGCTAATGTTTGCCTCATATTTCCCTTTGGTCTTAACATTGTTATTGTTCAGTCACTTTTCAGTTGTGTCCAACTCTTCAGCACCCCATTTGGGGTTTTCTTGGCAAAGAAATTGGAGTGGTTTGCCATTTCCTTCATGTCTTTCCATTGCTTGGGAATAATCATGTAAACTGTGTAGATTTAGCGTGGTACAAAAATTCTTTTCGACTGGTGCATTTACCTTTGGTGCACTCATTCTTGGTTTAGATTTGATGGATTCAGAAGATGCATAAACAAGCCTTCAAAATTTTCAGTTCAGCTCACAAAAATTTTGAGATGTTTTCACTTGCTTGTATATGCTCTATAAATAGACGAGTATAGCTTTTCTGAGTTTTGAATGTCTTGCTGCGTCTCTTTGGAATGTTAGATATTTTACTCCTCCTGTCCTGCCAAAGCAGCTTGGCAAAAAGGTGGAGGCCAGAGAACATGCATAGAAAAACAGTTCAAATATTTGACATTGAATCAAGATCCAGACTTTAGAAATCAAAGACCAGTTGTAGCTTTTCAAAACCAAAGCAATATTTCTTTTGGATAAAAATCATTCTGTTTTATATATACACACATCCATACACATATGTGTATGTATATACATGCATGTATAGGCACACAGGTGTATCTATGTATATGCATGTGTGTTTGTGTGTGTGTGTCCATCCACGTATATTTTTTTTCAGTTTTCAATTTTAGTGGTTTTGGGAAATTTATACTTTGAAGATTCTGTACTTCTCACAGTGTTAAAGGGACAACACTTCACTGTTGATTCGAGCTTCAACTGGGTCTTTGTTGTTTTTCAGCAAACTTCTATATTATCTGGACACAAGAAATCTTAAAGACCATTTGAATAAATACCTTGCTTTTACAAGGAGTACCCAGAGAGGGGACATGACTTGGCAAGGCTCATATAAAAATAAGAATCTGAATCAGATTGAGCCAAGTCTTCTGAATCGAATTATGATGCCTTTTCTAAGATATCATGCTACTTTTCTAATTGCCTTCCTGGATTACTCCCTAGGTAGCTTTTCTAAATCTTCACTACATTCATTGAAACCATAATCTTATACACGTATCTCCCTCAGTCACAGGAGATGACATCGCTTCCTTCCTATTTCATTGGCATATGTTGGTACAGTCGGAATAGGGCTGGTCCTGAAGTCAAAGGACTTGATTTCCAACTGCTTCCCCTGGTGTTTGCTACCGACTGACTATGAGCAAGCAACTTGAAGTCCTTAGACTCTCAACTGTAGGATGAGAGGGTTGGGTTAGATTAATTTAGTGATCCTTTCTGGTTTGGGATCTATGATTTATTATCTTTTCTCCCATGCACTGTATAGTAGCTCTCTGTATACTTCCTCCTGTCTCAGAGGAAGAGGTGCTTATCCTTTTCAAGGCTCATCCCACCATTTGTGCTATTTATACCATCTTAGTTCACTTCCCTCTCCCACCCACCCCCATCTACTCTGGGACTTAACTTCACTGGTTTCCCCCTGTCACACCAGCAGTTTTTGGTCTTTTCCTGTCCAACAGTCTCTATTATTTGCCTTGATAGATGCACAGATGCTACTTATCCAGGAAAAATAATTACTTGAATTTACATGGTAAAATGGAAAGTCCTTTGAAATCACAAAAGACCTGGGTTCAAAGCTCACCTCTGATGTTTAATACCTGTGTTACCTTGGGCAAGTCACTTTGTATGCATAGGCCTTAGGTTTTTCTTCTGTCAAATGAAAGTGTGGCACTAGGGAGTCTTTGAGGTCCCTTTCAACTATAGATCCATGATGTAATTTCTAATTCTTCTATGCACACCAACCTTCATAAATCTGTGATCTATACTTACCTCTACTTCCTCGCTACTTACTTTTATATCCATAACCTGTAATTTGGTTTTCATTTTCACAATTCTACTCACTCTTCTATCAAAGGGAATCGATATGTCCCCAAGTTGCCCTCTTCGATAGGTTAGATTTTTTCAGAGCATAGAAAAGTAAGGAACATGGTATCATGGGATGAAACTGGGATTCAAAGACAGAAAATAAAGATTCAAATATTGACTTCTGACATTTGTTTTGTTTCTGAAGACAAATTATTGACCTTTTTGAGACTGTTTTCTCATCTGTATGATGGAGATAATATACTACTTACGCCATAAGATTACTGTGAGGAAAGACTTTTGAAAGCTGTAAAGCACAGTAGAAATATGAATTATTATTATTTCTTACCTTTTCAATTGTATTTGACATGTGTGATCACCTATATTTCCTCTTCTTTGTTTTCATAACACTAATTGTCTTTCTATCCATTTCCCTTAGACTTTTTTTCTTACATCCCTGAACTCCAGAAGAATATTGAACCACTACCATTAATCACTGAGGAGCCAAGGAAGGTGGGACAAATAGCAGAAAACTGAAGGTACTCGACTTTTCCCATTTTTTTTAGAAGACAGAAGCAAAACATTTATTCAAACACCAGAAAGCCAAATCCATCACGGCAACAAAGAAGTTAATGCACATCATCACAGCAGGGAGCCCTTCCATCCCAAAGCCATTCCCCTACTCGGGCCTTCCCACAAACAAACGCTCACAATCCTAGCTGTTCTCCTTGCCTGCTTCAGGTCTCTCCCACTGCTCTAACTTCCTGCTCCACCCTTCCAGCAACCTCTTCCCACCACATGTGACTTAGGCTTCCATGTGACTCAAGCAGGTCACATTGGCCTATTAATGGATGGGAAGATCTTCAAATTAAGCAAAAATGTATTATCAATGTAGTTTCTGATTCCTTTCTCCTATGGGGATGTGAGTAGGTTACTGGGAAGCCTTCATATTTTTGAAAACCAGGCTCTCATATGTGGAAAGAACATGGTTTGCTGAAATTATTTTCCTTACTGATAGAAGACAGGTTGGAGGAAAATTTTTAAGAGTTTTGAAAGCCAGACTGAGTTTGGATGTTAAAGAAAATGTGTGTGTGTGTGTGTGTGTGTGCTTTGATAGTTTCTGAGCAAATTTAGATGTGATTAGAGTTGTTTTTAGGGAAGTTTACTGTAGCAGTTTCATGTAGGATGAATTGGGCCAAAGAAATGCTAGAATGCTAGATGCCTGTTAAAGGCAGACTGATTAACAGCAATAAGAATCTGAATTGGGTTGGGGGATGGGTTGGCCTAGATGAGATGGTTATTACAGAAATGGAAAGGTTGGAGAGGGTTAGCCTTGGACAAGAAGAAGAGTACTTCTTCAGGAGAGAGAGAAGAGCTGCTGAGTGAGGGGAAGAGTAAGAACATCTAAGAGATGGCTTCAGACTTCTCAGTAGAGATGAGGTTGGGGTTGGAGGCATGATGATGAAGTAAAAGGTTTGCAATGAGCACTATGGGGAATGTGATGGAGGGTTAACTGGAGATGAATAGAATGATTTTGCCTAAGCAATACTGAGAATTCAGTCAAGTGGTGTAATCCTGTTGGTTTAAAAGGCAGAGAATCTGGATTTGAATTTCTTATTTGCTGCTTTCTTCCCATGTGTCTTTTAGGAAGTGACTTAATTTCTCTAAGCCTCAGTTTCCTGATCTATAAGATGGGAGCCTGGACTAGTTGACCTCTAAGGATCTTTCCAACTCTGGTTTTTTGATTCTAATGGATAGTGGGGCCAGTGAGCATAATGCTGTTATTTTTTTCTAGCAATATTTGGGGGCTTAGGAGTAGGAGGAGAGAAAAGTGACTCTTTCAAGTGAGGTTTACTCAGGATGGGGATTGACAAGAAAGGTTCAATGGAAGGTCTAGTAGGTGGGGCAACCTAAAGTCTTAGTAAGAACCTTACAAAAATGATTGATCCTGTGGGCCAAGGATGGGTAGGGAGGCAAGTGAAGCCAGAATTCTGTTGGACTAGAGGAATCTAGTAAGTTTGAAAGGCTGAAAGTAATCTTGGAGGTGAATAGCAGGTTTTGGCGAGGCTATTTATGTCAATTAAACTTCTGTCCTCCTTGTTATTCCTGAGCCACTAAACTCCATCTCTCAACTCTGAGCATTTTCCCTATTTTCCCATATCTGGATGGTCTCCTTCCTCATCTAACTTTTCCCATTTTTAAAAAGATGGGTTAAAAAACTAGAGACAACTAAATAGAATATCAATAAACAGATAAAACTATAGAATGAGTTGTTTAGCATATGGACTTTGAGCACTTGTAAAGTCAAGAGCATTTATGAAGCACCTACTATGTGTCTGAACAATGCTGAGTGCTGAGGATACAAAGAAAGGCAAAACCAATCTGTGTTCTCAAAGAACTCATAGTCCAATAAGGAAAGACAACATGCAAACAACTATGTCTATATAGGTACAACATATATAGAAACAACCAGATACATACAAGATAAATTGGAGGTAGTTTCGGAGGAATTTGTAGTTTAATAAGGGGAGATAACATGGAAATAACTGTGTAAAAACAAGATATACATATACAGGACAAATTGGGGGGTATTTTCAGAGGAAAGGCTCTAAGATAAAGGAGAAATAAGAAAGGTTTCTTGTAGAAGGTGAGACTAGCTGAAGCTTGAAGGGAGTCAAGGAAGCCAGGAGGTAGAAAGTCCCAAGAAATTGTGATCATAACTAAGACAAACAGAGATGATGCATATAAAGTGCTTCATAAATCTGAATGTCTTATATAAAATAACTTTGTTGTTATCTAATCAGAGTTTGCCAAAAACAATTCATATTGGATTGAACCCTTTAGACACAGTGCATCTAGATTTCTATGAGTCATCCTTACAGACAAAATAGAGAAATGTGGGCAGGATGATATTAGTTGGATTTATATCTTGTTTTATTATACTCAGTTATACCCAAGGAGTATTGACTAATAAATCTATGGCAATAAGGGGATCTTTACTGGTCTTGTCCTTGGCTCTATCCTTATCATCATTAAAATAACAAATCAGAAGCCCACTAAGAAGGTATATTTATTAAATTTTTAGATGACACGTATATGGAAGGGATAACTGTTATTCTGAAAAAACAAGGTAAAAATTCAAATATGAAACAACAGATTAGAACAATCATCTGAAATTCTCAAATATTCAAATGGATCTGTGATGTCATTGATTCAGGAGTTCCTTGCAATGTGCAAATTTCAACCTATTGATGCTTGCTCATCCTGTGTGACTCTTGTCCATAGTCCCCAGAAGATTGCCGTAGGAGGCCCATCTAACATGTTGGAATTCTTCCTCATTTTTTTCTGAAATGACAAAGCTACCAGTGGAGTACCCTGGCTGTCCCTCTATTTCTGTCATACAATTACTTGATGATAACCTTCATTTCTGCTCTTCTTTGGAGTTCCTCATTGATTATATGTTGTAGTCTGCTCACATGTACAATATGGTTCTCCACTGCACTTTGTAAGATGCTTGTTTTGAGTTCTTCTTCAAAGACACTGGTATTCTAGGTGTCACTGCCATGTATAATACAGGTGAAATGATATTGAAAAGACAAAGCTTTGTTTCTTTGGCTATATCGCCAATGCGATACCCACAGCAAATGCTATGAATACGTAGGCAAATTCCCAGGTTTGAATAGACAGATATAACAGACTCTCTTCATTGAAGGAAAAACCAAAACATTTGTTCCAACACCAGAAAGCCAAATCCATCATAGCAACAAAGAAATCTATATACATTATCAATGCAGGGGGGACCGCCATCCCCAAGACTTCCCTTGTTAGGGCGTTCCCATAAATGAACTCCCTTAAGCAAAGTCACTCCTCTCACTGACACTAGCTGATCTGTGTGTCTCTCCCAACTCTGACTGCTCTGTCTCACTTCCTGCTCCACCTCTTCCTGCTCTACCCATTCAGCAAACTCCTCCCACCACAGGCTCATGTGACTCAGACTCATGTGACTCAGGCTTCCATGTGACCCAAGCAGGTCGCACGGGCCTATTAATGGATGGGAAAGATCTTCCCATTGCATTAACAATACATCAGCAATACAATGGCAAGCTTAGGGGTTGGCCAAATAGCTTTAAAACTTTCCAGAAATAGGTCATTTTATTCTCTTCAACTGGGCCAAGCTCATAGCCCATCTGCACTGTCTGTCCTAATACATACATACTACTGCATAAGTTTTCTAGGGCATCTATTCAAATGTATATTGAAATCTAGGCAATAGAAATTCTTTATCCATTAGTCTTTCCTGTGTGGATGGAAGACAAAGAGAGACAACTCTAAAGCCTCTACCACCACTGTAGCCATAATGGTAAAGTCCATGTCTTCTTCATAATCATGCTCCCCCATGTATTAAAAATATTTATGAGTATCAGCTATGTATGAATCAAGAGTGTCTCTGATAGTAGAGAAGAAGCAGGCTTTCACAAGCGATATTCAATAATAGACCACATCTTGACCATTTCCTAATTAATTGAAAAGTGAAGAGAATATCCCATTATGCTAATTGTGAGCAAAGCACAAAAGATCATCTTACAGGCACTTTAACAGCAAAGGGTCACCCCCAGCTATATGCCAACATCATTCAGAATTCTTTGGAAAAAAATAACAGAAATAACCTTGTTCAATGAGTTTCTAAAGGAGAGTGTCAGATGAGGCATAAAATAGCGAGATGTATGCTTGCCAATAGTATTCATTTTGATGAAGGAGATACAGCACAGAGTAGACATTAAGGAAGGGTACCTATAGATGATAGGATCTTTCAGATACTCCTTCTTGAAGGTAACACTACTTGTTGCATCAAATCCCAGGACACTGGAGAGTTTTCTAGAAGAAAACAATAATGATTGAAATGAGTTTGGCTGAAATTAAAAGGATGAAATTTATTGGCATATATGTAAATGCTTTCATTTAAATTTAAGATAAGATAATCACACAAATATAGGATGGTGGTAAGAATGGGCTGGCTTAACAGCATTTTACCTATAAAAAATAAATCTCATAAAGAGTTGAGAATGGCACTATGTAGCAATCCCTCTGTCCTGCTCCCCAACTTCTCCTTGCAGTGGCAGGTTAGTTCCTCAGATGGTGGCTTGAGATGCCAGGGGTCATCTTGTAGGTTGGTTACCACTGCTACAATTGCTTGTGATCCTCCATCTTTGTGTTTTCCTTTAACATTTAGCCAGTAGATTTAATTAGCTTTTCACCAATGCATTTACTAAGATGGTAAGAATAGTTGGCACAAAACAGTCTCCGTGAACACCTGTGATGCACTCTCCTACAAATGTGCACAGCGTCCAAGAGACAAATATATTCAAATGTAACAGTATTAAGGCAGGAAATTGTGCATATAGGATACCTATTTGGCATAGGGTAACTCACAACATATGATTACTGCAGAGCATGGAACCAATTAAAGTTTAATGGGGGTGACACCATTTCAGCTGGACTTACAAGGACTGCTTCTTTCCTGAATCTATATCAAGCTCTGTTCTGTGTCATAAAGGATTATACTCTCTGAAGCTATATTCTCTCAAATGACTGTCTCTCTGACTCCATTTCTGCCATTGGTTGTGTGTCTTAGCTCTCAGGTAAGTGCATTGTCTCTTATTGGCCCTGTACCTCCAATGACATGGCCAATAGAGGAGATGGAAGAGGAAAGAATGTCTTATTCTATTCCCTCCCTCTTTTGCTGTCCTATGGTCAATAGTCTATCTCCTCAAAGTACTCTTGAGTCTACACTCCTACACAGATGAATAAATTGCTTGTATATATACATATATAAATATATATATATATATATGTATATGTGTGTGTGTGTGTGTCTGTCTGTATGTATGTATGTAGGTATGTGTGTGTGATTCTCTGAACCAATCACAATGACACCTATATGGTATCATTGCCTTCATCAGTGGCTGAGGCTCTATAATCCTCTCAAATTGACTAATGACTTATTCACACATTATTATGGAGTTGTAGGAGAGTTCTTTGATGTCTACTTAAGAATTTATGATTATATTATAGGCTTTCTATGATGATGTTAATCTGAAGCATGGGAAAAAACCCTCTCTCTCAGAAATGATGCTATGGACAGCAAAAAGTGAAGTTTTTTTTAAAAGCTCTTTTAGAACTGGTGGAGCCAGAATGCAGATTGAAGATACTTTTTCTTTATTTATTTTTCTTCTTTTTTTTGTCTATGTTTTCTTTCACAGCATGACTTACAAGGAAATGTGTTTTACATGAGTACACATGTATAACCTATGTCAATTTGCTTGTCTTCTCAATGAGGGGAGGAAAGGAGGGAGAGAGAAAATTTGGAACTCAAAATTTGGAAAAAGAATGTTGAAATTGTTTTACATGTATTTGGGGGAAATATTTTTAAAAAGCCCTTTTAATGGAAAAAGAAAAAAATAAAGAAGGAATATAGGAATTTGCCTAGGGGAATATAGGACAATCATAATGAAGAGAAGACATGATTCACTGTTACTTCTACTTTTCTCTAGTAATTAGAATGATCTTTACCCTGGAAAGTATAGTTATAAATTGTTGAAAAGCAATAGAAACACATGATAAATGAGGAAGAGGTGGCACGAGAACATCTAGTTTTCCTCAAAAAGTTCAAGTAACCAGGCTCAGAAAACCACATTCCGGAGAACCAAAATAACTCCCAGTTGTAATTACAAGGCTGGAGTCCATGATTTTTTAATGAGAGGTAGTACATCATAGTGACACCAAATTTGGACTCTGTATGTGAGTGTAGTGCTTAATCCAGCAGACTGAATCATTGGCAGCTGTGGTGGTTTCCAGACTTCTCAACCCACAAATGCCAAGACAACATGGAAGGTCAGTGCGAAAACTATGTCAGACCTGGGTGAAAGAAGAGCTCAATCTGGCCCCAGCCCCAGGGTGGCAGAGGGGGCAGCAGCAGCAGCTGCTTCTGGAGCTCCAGGCCCACAGACAGTGGAGGTATCAAGCAATTGATCAGAGTGGGATTGCAGGGATCTCTTTGCTGGTGCTGAGGCAGGATTCTTTGGCTTTGACCTGCTTGGATCTGGGTCGCAGTCCTGAGTAGAGGTCCTGGGGTGAGGAGGAATGCTGGCATGGTGAAGCTTGTGGAGGCTGTGGACAGAGAATCCTCCTCACAGTTCCAAGGCAGAAGACAATGCTTGAGGTCATTCATTGACAAGAACACAGGACAAGACAGGAGTGAACACCTCTCATTTGATCATACCACCTTAGAAGAACTGAAAATTTACAGGTGCCTAGAAGTAGCTCTGAAAGCAGCTGTACAAATCTCCTGAAACTTGGGACAGAGCACTTTCACTCTGAAAGCAGAGTCATACCTTGACAAAGAGCTCAAAAGTCAGGTAATTGCTAAAATGAGCAAACAGTGTAAAAAACCTGACACTATAGAATTTTACTTTAGTGACAAAGAAGATCAAAACATACAACCAGAAGAAGACAACAAAGTCAAAGCTCCTAAATCCAAAGCCTCCAAGAAAAAGATGAATTGTTTGCATGCCATGAAAGGGCTTAAAAAGGATTTTGAAAATCAAGTAAGAGAAGTAGAGGAAACATTGGGAAAAGAAATTGGAGTGATGCAAGAAAATCATGAAAAGCAAGTCAATGACTTGCTAAAGGAGACCTCAAAAATACTGAAGAAAATAACACCTTAAAAAATAGACTAACACAAATGGCAAAAGAGCTCCAAAAAGCCAATGAGGAGAAGAACGCCTTAAAAAGCAGAATTGGCCAGATGGAAAAGGAGGTCTGAAAGCTCACTGAAGAAAATAATTTCTTAAAAGTTAGAATAGAGGAAATGGAAGGTAATGACTTTATGAGAAATCAAGAAGTTGTGAAACAGAGCCAAAAGAATGAAAAAAAAAATAGAAGACAATGTGAAATATCTCATTGGAAAAACCATTGACCCGGAAAATAGATCCAGGAGAGAGAATTTAAAAATTATTGGACTACCTGAGAGCCATGATCAGAAAAACATCATGTTTCAAGAAATTGTCAAGGAAAACTGCCCTGATATTCTAGAACTGGAGGGTAAAATAGAAATTGAAAGAATCCCCCAATTGCCTATTGAAAAAGATCCCAAAAGGAAAACTCCTAGGAGTAGTGTAGCCAAATTCCAGAGTTCCCAGTTCAAGGAGAAAATATTGCAAGTAGCCAGAAAGAAACATTTAAGTACCGTGGAAACACAATTGGGATAACACAAAATCTAGCAGCTTCTACATTAAGGGATCAAAAGGCTTGGAATATGATATTCTGGAGGTCAAAGGAGCTAGGATTAAAACCAAGAATCACCTGCCCAGCAAAACTGAGTATAATCCTTAAGGAGAAAAATGGATATTCAGTGAAATAGAGGACTTTCAAGCATTCTTGATGAAAAGACCAGAGCTGAATAGAAAATTTGACTTTCAAATACAAGAATCAAGAGAAATGTGAAAAGGCAAACAGGAAAGAGAAATTATAAGAGGCTTATTAAAGTTGAACTGTTTATATTCCTAAATGGAAAGGTGATATTTATAACTTATGAGACCCTTCTCTGTATTAGGGTAGTTGGAGGTAATATTTACCTATCTCTCCCTCTCTCTCTATCTCTATATCCATATCCATGTCCATATCCATATCCATTTTCATATCCACTTCTCTCTCTCTCTCTCTCTCTCTCTCTCTCTCTCTCTCTCTCTCTCTCCCTCTGTCTCTGTATATCTATATCTGTATCTATATCTATATCTATATCTAGAAATAGGGCACAGGGTGAGTTGAATATGAAGGGATGATATCTAAAAACTAAAATTAAAGAGCGAGATAGGAATATATTTGGAGAAGAAGAAAGGGTGAGATAGAATGGGGTATATTATCTCACATAAAGGAGGCAAGAAAAAGCTGTTACAATGGAGAGGGAGAGGGAGGAGGTGAAAGGAAATGAGTAAACCTTACACTCATCGGATTTGGCTTAAGGAAGGGAATAACCTATTCACTCAATTGGGTATCTTACCCAACAGGAAATTAGGGGGCAAGGGGATAGGGATGATAGAAGGAAGGGCAGATTGGTAGAGGGGGTAGTCAGAAGCAAACACTTTTGAAAATGGCCAGAGTGACAGGAGAAAATAGAACAAATGGCAGCAGGATAGGATGAAGGGAAATACAGTTAGTCTTTCACAACATGACTATTATGGAAGTGTTTTGCATCACTACATATGTATAACCTGTATTAAATTGCTTACCTTCTCAATGAGGGTGGGTGGGGAGGGACGAAGGGAGAGAATTTGGAACTCAAAGTTTTAAAAACAAATGTTAAAAATTGTTTCTACCTGCAACAGGGAAACAAGATATACATGCAATGGAACGTAGAAATCTATTTTGCTGTACAAGAAAGTTAGGGGGAAGGAGATAAGGGGTGGTGGTAATAGAATGGAATTCAGATTGTGGGACAGGGTAATTAGAATGCATGGCATCTTGAGGTGGGGGGAGAGGAGAGTAAGGGAGAAAATTTGGGACTCAAAATTTTGCAGAAATGAATGTTGAAAACTAAAACTAAATAAACTAATAATAAGAAAAAGAAAGAACAAAAAGTGAGCAATTAGGAATCCAATCATTTGGTTACATGGGTGTTGCAGCCAAGAATGTATAAATTGGACTTTTTCTCTTCCTTTCACCCCTCTTCCCACATGGATTGGGAGAGCAATAGGGATTAGTTTCCACCATTAAGTGGAGGGAAGCTTTTCTGACCAAATATAGGAGAAGGGAAAGGTGTCAGGAATCAGGTATGTATTTATCACCATCTCGCGTAATACTCTATTGTTTCCACTCATTCTTAACATTATCTGGTCCAGGGGTGGGGAACCTGTGGCCTCGAGGCCACATGTGGTCCTCTAGGTCCTCAAGTGTGGCCTTTTGATCCAAATTCAGTCAAAGGGCTGCACTTGAGGACTTTGAGGGTCATGTGTGGCCTCAAGGTCTCAGGTTCTCCACTTTTGGTCTGATCTGTCTGTTTTCCTCTATGCTACTCTTGTCCACACTTCAGGATCCACAATACCCTTTAGAGTTTGTCAGCTGGGTGATTGTTCAGCTCCCTAATCAGGGAGTCCAATATGTAGTCCTAGCCAGGTCTCTAACTGCATTCCCAGACTCTCCAGCATGGTTGTCTTCTCCAGGAGTGTGTCATGTTCCAAGTCAAAGACGCTTTAGGAACTCTGGGTGAATTTCTGACCATCCATAGAGTCTTGAGTGTCTTATTTTCTTAAATGAATTATTTAATTATCAAATATTCATATTTTTCTCCCTCCTGCCTCCCTCCACTCGCTGAAGACAAGAAAAAGAAGTAAAAAACTTCTATATTACTTAAGCAAAGTAAAATTAAATATATTCTCACATTGTTCACATCTAAAAAGGTTATTTCATATTCTGCATATTAGTCTATCACCTCTGTCGTGAATTGAGCAGCATTCTTTTTTATCAGATCCCTGGGATAATGATTCATCATTTAGCTGATTAGTGTTCTACAGTTTTTTGAAATTCTTCATTTTTATAATATTGATGTTAGATATGTATAATATAATTTGTTATTCTGCTCATTTCACTCTGTAGCAGTTCATTTAAGTCTTTCCATGTCTCCTTGAAACTTTCCCCCCATTTCATACAGCATAATAATATTCCATTACATCCATATGTATATATGTGTAATATATAGGTGTATGGGTGTTCAGGGAAGACTGGCACCTCGGGTGTTGTGCCACTAAGGCAAAATGGGCTTAGTTTAACAGGTGCCCTTGAGGAGTTTGGCTTTTGTTTACAGTGAAAGTACTTTCACCTGTTAAATGCTAAGCCCCAGGCCCAAAGCCCTATCAGGTGTGAAACCTGTGTGGGCGTAGATTAAGGACTTAAAAGGGGCCAATTCAGGAACCGATGGGTCTCTGGACTCTGGTCTCTAGTCGTTGAGGCAGGACTTGAGAACGCCAGAGGCTTGGCTGTGAGG
>CM053626.1:170545563-170564430 GCA_028646595.1 Phalanger gymnotis
TTTGTTGCTCTGGGCCCTGAATAAATTTTTGGATGCCTTCTGCTTGGAGAATTCTGTATACCCAATGATTTTGAACCATTCAGATATTTATATGATCCTTTTTGAGATCATAAATTCGGCCTTCCTAGTACAGGTGGAAGGGCTTGCTGAAACCTTTTCAGGGTGGCTCATCCACCCTTGGTATCTACCTGGCACTCAACTCTCATCATTTGCTCTAAGAACCTGTAGCATGTGCAGCAGCTGTCCCCTGGTACACCCTTTCAGCAGACCGTCTAAACAAGGTTAAGGGTAACTGACAAGCCACAAACCTATTGGTGAGTTAGGAGGTGCCTACCCCAAGCATGTAAACACTTTGGTGGAATAAGTGCATAAGAACAATTCGTTCTAATTGGCATGAAGGTGGCTGAAGCAGGCCCTATGGAGCACTTAGAACTTGGTCAGACATTGAAGATGACAAGGTCATCCACTGCATTCCAGGCTGACAACTCTGTGCATCTCTGCTTTACTTAAATCCAATTCATGCACGAATCAAGACATCATCCTCTGATGTTATTGGTCCTCTTCAAAAATGAAGGACAAACAACATTCTATTACATCCATGTACCAAAATTTGTTCAACCCTTCCATAATTGATGGACATCCTTTTAGTTCCAGCTTTCAGCCAACAAAAAGAGATGTTGCAAATATTTTC
The DNA here is from genome assembly GCA_028646595.1 of Phalanger gymnotis. Taxonomy (NCBI): domain Eukaryota; kingdom Metazoa; phylum Chordata; class Mammalia; order Diprotodontia; family Phalangeridae; genus Phalanger; species Phalanger gymnotis. Next base: position 170,546,255 of record CM053626.1, read on the forward strand.
CAGAATGTTTGGACCCATTAACAACTCTACAAACAATGCATCAGCATACCTAATTTCGCTCAGCCCCTACAAGATTTATCATTTTCCTTTTTTGTCTTTGTTGCCAATATCATGTATTATGAGGTATGTGAGGTAGAACCTTAAAATTGCTTTAATTTGCTTATCCGTATAGCGAGTGATTTGGAGCATTTCTTTAAAATATGGATATAGATAGTCTTCCCTGGAGAACTGTCTATTCTTAGACAATTTATTAATTGGGGAATAGCCCTAATTTCTATAAATTTGATATCATGCAAATGAAATCTTTTTTCAGAGAAATTTGCTTCAAAGGTTTTTTTCCTCAGTTAATTTTTCCCTTCTAATCCTAGTTGCCTTTGGTATTGGAATTGCTTGTGCCAAATTTATTTTAAATTTATGTAAAGAAAATTATCCATTTTATCTTTTGTTATCCTCTCTTTCCTTAGTTTGGTCACAGTCTCTTCTCCTACCCATTGATCTGACACGTGATTTCTTCCTTGTTTCTCTAATTTGTTTAGGGTGTAACCTTATATATCTAGGTCATGTATCCATTTGGAGTTTATATCATAGCCTGGGAATGCAGGACCAGGATTACGCATCTTTCAAAAATTAGATCAAATGACACTTCCAATATAAGTAAATCTCATTTAAAATTACCTTGTATTTATTATGTAATAATACTATGATATGATAAATAAAATATAATGTAACATAACATAACATAATGTACTGTAGCATAACATAACATAATATAACATAGTGTAACGTAACGTAATGTAGCGTAGCATAGCGTAACGTAGCATAGTGTAATGTAATGTAACATAATATAATATAACATAATATAGTATAATATAATAAAATATAGTATAATATAATATAGTATAATGTAGTATGATACAATACAACACAACACAATACAGAATAATATAATATAGTATAATATAACGTAATATAATATAATATAGTATATATAGTATAATATATATAGTATAATCTAATACAATATAACATAATATTATATGTTATAATATAATACATTTCTATCTATTTATGTATAAGCATTGACACCTCTGATAGGCCATAACCTGCTTGAGATCAGCGACTACTAAATTTCCTATTTGTACCCCCAATGCCTAGTACAGTTCCTGGCACATAGTAAGCTCTTAATATAAGATTACTGATTGAACAAATAATTTGGTTCAAATTTTAAACCCTCCATTTACTTCTCTATTACTATGCGAGTCGTTTTTCTGCCTTTCTTGGGATTTATCTGTAAAATAGGGGCATTGGATTAGATAATTTTTGGTGGTTCTCTTGTTTTAAATCTTATGATTATATGAAAATGATGAAAAATGGGAGCAGGGCTGCCAAGACAATTTTTTTCCTGATTTTTGAAAAGAAGATTCCTTGAAATATATAACAGAGCTAATTCTGTTTGATGATCCTTTGATTATTAACATCAAGGGAAATAGGTAGCTAAGTGGTACAGTGGGTAGAGCACCTGGCCTGCAGTGAGGACGATTCATCTTCCTGAGTTCAAATCTGGCCTCAGACACTTCCTAGTTGTGTGATCCTGGGCAAGTCACTTAACCCCTTATTTGTAAAATAAATTGGAGAAGGAAATGGCAAACCACTCCAGTATCTTTGCCAAGAAACTCCCAAACAAAAGAGTCAGACATGACTGAAAAAATGACTGAACAACCACAAACCTCAAGGGAAATATAAGATGAGGGGGCCTATGCTTGTTAATAGTGTTTTCCACTCTTGTAGAGTTTAAATGGAACACAACTCCCTATAGATGGTAATGTTTTCTACTTGTTACTGTTTGCAGATGACATAATGCTAATTTTATAATCTCTCAGACATTACAGAGAATATTAAATGAGCTCTATCATAATTCAAAGCGTAATTACCCAAATGGAAAAACTAAGTGCATAAAGGCTGTTTATTATCCAAACTATGATGTGCAGTTATATGACTATGCAAAGAAACAGTCATTCACTAAATGTATCTTGAAAAGACACTGGAAATAAGAGAAGATCAGAATTTAAAAGGAGAATTTAAAAGAAGAGACTAGGCTGGATTGTCTTTGAGAAATGGCATCATTCTTTTAATGATTCCAAGCTTCTCCATGTAACAAAGGCCCCTTTTCACAGTATCATAGAATTTGAGAGCTGGCAGGGTCTCTGATGGCTTTTTAGTACAAACCCTACCTGAAAGGAATTTCCACTATAACATACCTGATAGATAGTCATCCAGTCTGAAGATCTCTCAAGAGAAGGGAGCCACCACCTCTCAGGGAAATATCTACTTTTGGACACAAATCTAAATTTTTCTCTTTGAAACTTTTATCCACTGCTCCTTCTTCACCTACAAGGGCCAAGCCCAAGTACTCATGATAGCTGTCCAGATATTTGAACATAGCTATTCTATTCCCTTTGAGTCTTTTTTCCTCAGGCTGAAAAATGTTCATTTCCTTCGACTTATCTTCATGCGACATTGTACTCAAGACCCTTTACCATTCTGGTTGTCCTCCTCCAGACACTTTCTAGCTTATCAATGCCCTTCTTAAACTCTGGCTCTATGATCAGAACACAATAATCTAGAGGAGGTTTGATGAGGGCAGAGCATAGAGGGACTATCACCTCTGTATTGCTGGAAGTGATGTCTCTCAATGAAATCCAAAATCACATTAATTTTTTTGGCTACCACATCACCCCGATGCCTTATATTGTGTTTGCAGCCCACTAAAAGCCCTAGATCTTCTTCAGACAAACTACCAACCACACCTCCCTAATCTGTACTTCTGAAATTGATTGTTTAACTCAAGTATAAGGTTTTACATTTATCTATATTGAATTTCATTTAAAAATATTCAATTTAGTGCTCTCACCTGTTGAAATCCTTTTGGATCCTTACTCTGTCATCCAGGATATTAACTATCCTTCCCAGCTTTAACTTACTTTCAGATTTGGAGAGCAGGCCACTTATGCCTTTATCCAAATCACTGATAAAAATGTTAAACTGAGTAGGGCCAAACATAGATTCCTTAGACACTTCATTGGAAACTTCCTGCCAAGCTTATATCAAATCAATAGCAACTATTCTTTGAGTCCAGCCTTCCAAAAAGTCCTACATCTGTCTAAATGTATTATAGTCTGGTTCACATCATCTTTCCTTGTGAAGATAAAATAAGATAATATTTGTAAAGTGCTTAACATGGTGCCTGGTACCCAGTAGGCATTTAATAAACTCTTGTTCAGTTTCCTTACCCCTTCCACAAGAATAACATGAGATATTTTAATAAATGCTTTGCTGAAAATCTAGGTAAATTATATCTATGGCACTATCCTGATCTATCAATTTTATAAATGTGTCGAAAAAGAAATAAAGTTAGTCTGTTGTAATCTCTTTTTGATGAAGCCATATTGGTTCTTTGAAATCCATGTCTTCCCTTTCTAAATATTTGCCAGTCATCTCTTTAATGATCAGTTTTAGACTTTCCCATGAATCAAAGTTAAGCCTATTATTCTCCTTACTATTTTAGAAATTGGGACAACTGAACTTTTCAAACTTTTGGTACTTCTCTCATGTTCTATAATCTTTCAGATATTACTGACAGCCACTCAGGATTCACATCTGTCAGTCCTTTACCAGAGGGTGTAGTTCATCTAAGCCTGGTGATGTGAATTCATCAAATCAATTTTTAGGTCCTTATTTATCTAGAATATCCATCCTGTTAGTGATTATTTTGTTCATTTCCAATGTGAAAGTCATTCTCTCTAACATAGAAAATAGAAAAAAATGAAAATTAAGTATTTCTTCCTTGTCTTTGTTGTCAGTTATCCTTGTCTTGTTTACCCCAAGTAGAGGTCTTTATTACTTCTTTGATTCTTCTTTTTCCAGCAAGAAAGCTCAAAGAAACTTCCTTCATGCTTCCTCCTTCCCTTCCTCCCTTCCTTTTTCCCTTTCTTTCTTTCCTCTAGCTTCCCTCACCAGCCTCTGCTCATCTTGACCTTTAGCAATTCTGACATTACTTTTTACAAGACCATACCATATTCTTGTGTTCATTCTTTGCTACCCGCCCTTGCTTCTGTCTCCTATATATTTATTTTTAAAATCTAATTTGGTCACCGAGTTCCCTATTACTGGATCCTTATTAGCCTCTTCAGACTTATTTCCTTCTCTGGAATTGTTTCCTTTTATTTCTTCATATTTCATAGATGCATAGATTTAGAGCTGGAAAGCATCATACAGGTCATAGACTCCAACTCCCTCAAGAAACTGAAGCTTAGAGAGATTAACTGGCTTGCCCATGATCCAACAGTTAATATCAAAGGCAAAATTTGAACCCAGATCTTCCTTATTACAAGTATGGTATGCTTCACACAATACAATACTGGTTCTCATTCTTAAACACTTACTAAGCTTTCTGGTTTGACTTCTCCGATAGAATTTTAGTGAATATGATTGTACCTGAACCCTCTGAAATCTTTTCTATCTAAATATAGGATGCACATCAGATTATATACCCAGCTTCACTCTTTACTATGAGAAACTCTATGGAGGAATAGTCCCTTAGAGTTTCCCTAGAGTTCTTATCATTTCTACTCCAGTAACCTTGTCAGCAAGAATATGATATATAATAGAACTTTCTGATGTTGGTTCTTGCAGTCTTTGAAGGATGAAATTATCGCTAAGGCAAGCAGAATAGTTATTAGCTATTACGCTTTTGGGCGAGAGAAAGAGAAAGAAAGAGGGGGAGAGAGAGAGAGAGAGAGAGAGAGAGAGAGAGAGAGAGAGAGAGAGAGAGAGCGCGCGCGCAAGCAGATGTCTTTATAATTGAATTCCCCCATCACTGCTATATTGTGATTCTGTGCCAGGCTTGTGATCTATTTTCCAAAGTTTTCATTTACCTCCTCTTCCTATCTAGGTGGTCCAATGACAGAATCATTTGTTTTTCTCTTCATTGAACTAACAGATGTACTCCATAGGGTGTGTCTGTTTTTGGTTTCTGGATTTCTTCACATGAGTTTATTTTCTTAATATCCCCACCCCCTCACTCCTATTATCTGAATAAGCTATACCCATCCAGACCCATAGTGCATTCATGGTTTCTGTCCTATTAAGTCTCAGGGATATCTTTAAGGTTAAATTTGCCTGCTTTCATTTGGGCCACTGGTTCTTGCTTGTTACCTAAACTTTGGGCATTTGTATTTAAATGATTGAGGACCAAGATTTTACTACCAATTCCCTCCTTGGATTTTGTCTTCTGGGAACCAAGGGTGTCTCAAATATATATCTTTCTGCACTCATAATTGGCTTACTGCTGGCACACATTCCTCTTCTCCATTATCCTCTTCCCTATGGACTGCAAAGTTCCCAGTTCTTAGGCCCTCTCAAGATCCTTCAGTCTCTTGTTCCTGCTAGTGAAAATTATATTTTTGAGAAACTCTTTCCAATAGTTAAGAGCGATATCTTTTTTTTCTCGAGAGTCTACCAAATTCTCATTCCCATCCCCTGACCATGAAATATTGCATTGGCTTGAAAGATGAGCAAAACTTCAAAATCCCAGAAATCGATATATGGTCTAGGCCACTCCTCCTGCTTGAAAGGGTGGGCAGGTGGTAGTAATCTGTCCTCCCCTTTTAAGAAAGAAGTTACAAAATACATTGGTATTGCTCAGTGTGCAACAGTTCTGCTTATTGAGCTCGGTTCTGGCCAGGAAGTATCAAGGACCTGTGTAATGCAGTGACGGACCATTGGGTCTTTAGCCACAAGACCCAGATTTGAATCGTGGCTCTGTCACTTACAAACTATGTAATCTTGGGCAAGTCCTTTCTCCTTTCTGGGACCCAGTTTCCTTTTTAGGTTCCTTGCAGCTTTAAATTTAAAAAAAAAACTTGATCTGAAGAGGACTGAGTTAGATTCTAAGGCAACAGATAAGTTTCTTGCCATCTGTATGGCTTCAAAGGAGAAGCAAAAATTTCACACATGGTGCAGGTCAAGGGAATACTGCATTCACTACTAGGTACAGGCCGAATCTCTTACATATGTCTTAGAAATTAGCCCAGAATGTAGTCATCCCATTAGAAGAAAAGGACTCTGTTCTTTATCTCAAGGTCAGAAATCCAATGTAGACTAGGGAAAGGATGAACTCTTGTGAAAGACTTTGATCTTGAATATGCTTCTGAACCTCTAGGGAATTCTTTGGGAAGACTTTTTCAGTCTTGAAAAAAATCAGGAAGTTTCTCCTATTTCCCTCCCGGGAATTATGGAGACATTTTAACATATTATTTCAGAAAATGGAATAAAGTATGTTTTGTTCTGCTGCTGGTCTAAATAATGAGATGGTATGAGGAAAAGGGGGTAGGGAAGGAAGGACTTTAGGGGAGGCAATGGAAGGAGGTTTGAGAAAAGAATAGCTACACAGTTTAGGAAGAATGGGAAAAAATAAGGTTCCTACATAATGTGACTGTTCTGGTTTTGCTTTGTTTTTTCTTTATTGTTTTGCTACTGCAAAGGAAATCTTTGTCTGCCAAGCCAGACATTCTATTCTCAAGGCAATAATTACTCATTATTTGAATCTTTGTTGTTGTTCAGTTGTGTCTAACTTTTTGTGACCCCATTTGGGGTTTTCTTAGCAAAGATACTGCAGTGGTTTGCCATTGCCTTTTCCAGCTCATTTTACATATGAAGACTTAAAGCAAGTGGGGTTAAGTGACTTGCCCAAGGTCACACAGCTAATCAATATCTGAGGCTAGATTTCATCTCGAGAAGATGAGTCTTCCTGACTTCAGGCCCAGCACTCTATCCACTGCACCACTTAGGTGCCCATTTCAATTTTAGCTCACCTATTTATTACCTGCGTGATCTTAACCGAATCTCTTTGGGCCTCATATTCCTCACGTACAAAATGAAGAAGTGAGAGTAGATGATTTCTAAGATCTCTTTCAGTACTAAATCCTATGGCCCTCTTTCCCTCTGTTCTATTTCTCTTATAACTCTCATGCTTGCATAGAAGGGACTATAATGTTCCCTAGTACTGCTGGGATATCTAGAATTTCAAGAAATCCTAAAAGTTTCTAGGTAACATTGAAGATAAAAGAACCATTCTATCTTCTAGTAGGGGTCCTTTCTCTGGGGTTCATGAATTTAAAAAAAATATCATGATAGTTGCATTGCAATATTCCTCTGAAATCCTACACATTTTATTTAATGTATTTTAATACATTTTTATGTGAAGAGGTCTATAGGCTTAAAAGGTTTACAGATACACAAGAATAGGTTTAAAACTTCTGATCTAGTGCCTCCATGGACTACAATTGATTTACGTTCTAGTGAAATGTAAACCACTTGAGGGTATTTATTTTCCTTTTTGTCATTGGATGCCTAGAAACCAGCATAGTTTCTGGCATATGGAAGGAACTTAATAAAAGCTTGTTGAATTGATTTTTTTTTTACAATGCCAGTGAAGGTTTGAGTCCCAAGTTAACCCAGTACTGACTTTTCAGCCTGATCACAAGAGAAAAGCACCGAATTGAATTTATACAGGTCCTATCCCTGCCAACATACATTCTCATAGATTCCTACACTTCCAGATTGATACAATGTGAGAAATCTATGGGACCTTAAGAGAGAATCTCTGGAGCTCTTAAGTGAGGAAGAATGCCAATTTTTTAAAAATTTTCCTTTCAACTATGAGACAATTTACTAGGCTACACAAACAAATTAGGAAGATTAAGCAGAACATAAAACAGTTTTGAGTGGAAATCCTTTTAAAATTTATAACAATGTTAATCTGACACACATGTTAACAATCTGCTTAATTTTTCGTAATTGTTATTATGTAGCCATATAAGTATGTGTAAACAGCCAAGCACTTCAGCCATAGATGGTACTTAGAATCATACTTATGAATAAATCAAGCATCTCTGAGGTAAGTGGTGGGGTGGTGGTGATAGGGAGGAAGGTAGGGTTTTTTTCTACTACTCTGAATTACAGAAACACCAGAGCTTAGATTTGGAAGAGAACCCAAAGATCATCTAGAACAACTCAGGCATTAACAGGAATCCCCAATACAATACCTTGGGTAAATGGTAAAGTGTTGCCTCTAATGATGGAGAACTCACCACCTATTGAGACAATCCATTCTACCTTGTTCTATTGGCAGTTAGATGATGAAGAGAATGAATTGTTACAATCAGGAAGAGCTGACTTTGCATCCTGCCTCAGGCATTGACTAGTCATGTGACCTGGGAAAATCATTTAACCTCTCTCTGCCTCTGTTTCCTGTTCTGTAAAAGGGAGATGACATTATCACCTACCTCTCAGGCTTGTTGTAAAGATCAAGTTAAATAGTATTGAATACTTAGCATTATTATTAATCATTAATCATTTTTGTTATCATATCTAATTCTATCTTTTGGGTTCCAGGAAAACAAAGTCTAATCTTTTCCCTTCTATAATAGTTCTTCAAATGTTCAAAATCACTTTTCTCTTTTCAGGTCTTTAGTCATCCCAAGTTACTTCTATCTTCCTTTCCTGAGGGAGGAGTCTGTCCCTGTTTGGTTTCTCTTTCCTTTCTCTCAACTGGATTGGTCTTGGGCAAGGATGGGGAACCTGTGGAATCAAGGCCACAAGTGGCCTTCTAGGTCCTCAGGTGCAGCCTTTTGACTGAGTTCAAGTTTTACACAAAAAAATCATTTTATTGAGGGGATTTGTTTGGTGAAGTTTGGATTCTGTCAAAGGGCTGCACTCGAGGACCTAGAAGAGGCCACACGTTCCCCACCCCTGGTCTTGGAGATGCTGTACCACCCAAAGCCAAGTTAGCTCTAAGGGCCCAGTGCCTTAATATGCTTGACTCTGCCACCTGGGGGCAACCAGAATGCTCAGGTTATGAGTGGTGAGTAGAGGCTTGGCCACTGGGTGGTAGATTCAAGAGCCTGTAGATGGACTTCTAAGGAAACTAATTGACGTAACAGTCCTACAAGTTCAGAGCCAACTAAAGGAACTCACAGAACTCTGGGGAGAAGTAGACCCAGAGGGAAAACCATTCCACCTGAAAGGATGGATAAGGGAATGGAGGCTAAGCCAGTCTGATGCATGAACAAGAAGACAAGAAAGGGATAACTCCAGTGGAATGGAAATTATTTGCCATGATGAGAATTTTTCGTTTTCCTTTTATTAAATTTTATCATGCTGGTTCCCATGTTTATTTGGATGACTGAAGCTAGTTAATATTAACCTCACCTAGGTAAAATCTTACTCCTGGGAAGGATAGCATTTGGGGAAGATTTTTTTTCGTCATTCCTCATAAGAAGCCAAAAAGGAGTTTGAACTTCCCTTAGTGATTTAGCTATTTGTGAAAAGATTCTCCTGGCTCTGAAACTTTGGTTATCTTTGTATTGTGTAAATCTCTTCCTCTCACTTAGTCCATTGTTACTTCTTTAAAAATATAGCCTTGTAGTTTTTTTAAGTGTAGGATATTGCAGACTCAGTATTTAAATTTATAACTGTCTGTTTACTAATTTATTCTCAGTTTATTTAACCCTAATGACATTGAAGGATTATTTTTGACTAGGCCTGTGTGAACTTTATGGCCATAAAGATTGTTATATGTTTTAAAAATTATTTCTCTGCCTCTCTGATGTAATTTTTCTCTATCAGAAGCCTGATCTGAATTCCAGTTGGGGTTCAGGGTTATTTTTCTGAAATCTGAATCTATGCTTAAGCATAATAAAAGCTAGGTTTTAACCTCTATAATTTCTGTGTCGTAAAGATTTATTTGACAGCAGTAACCTAACACAGGAACTCAATGGGAAAATATCCTTTCTATCACATTAGGATAATTTGATTTGAGTTGGTTTCCTCATTGGATTGTGTGCAACATACATGTTTCATTGCTCTCTATTGTTGCGTTTTAAATTCTGTTTTTTTTAAGAATGGGTATTACTCAAAAGAAATATACAAAAGTTGTAACTCTTAAAGAACACATTTCAGTGACTATTAGAGACATTATGGCAGCTACTGGAGTTGTTGGGGGGGGAGGGGAAGCAGGGATTCTAAGAATATCAAGCCCACAATGAAACAGTTGTCACAAAGCCCAAGGGAAACTGAGGTTGAAAATGAAAAAAAGTCAAACTATTGCTGCTAAACAAGGTAATTAATCTTCAGAAAACAAGCAAAGACCTTCAGAAGGACCTGACAGTTGGAAGGATTGTTAATGATTCTTCTACAGAGTGGTATAGCCTTCTTGAGCTTGGGAGTATGGGAAGAACAGAACAGTTTAAAGAAAAAATAAGTACTAATAGATAGCTATTGCTAGAGCCAAGGCAATACAAATACAAACACTGGGGCACCAAAATCTGGAAATAGTCACTTTTTACCAATAAAACTCACTTTTTCATTCTCTCTCTTTCAGAGAGAGAGGGAGAGAAACAGAAAGAGAGAGACAGAGAGAGAGAGAGAGAGAGAGAGAGAGAGAGAGAGAGAGAGAGAACAAGGGACAGAGAGACAGAGAAGAGGGAAGGGGAGAGAGACAGAGACAGAGAGACAGAGATAGACAAAGAGAGAGACAGACAGAGAGACAGAGATAGGGAGACAGAGACAGAGAAAATTCAGGACCCTGAGATATACCAGTTAGAACATCAGTGATGATCCTGAAGAAGAGATGAAGAAAATAAGTCAAAAAGGAATTGTGAAAGAACACTGTCACCAAAATCTAGGTAGGAGGAGATAACCCCGAAGGATCAAGTGGCCAATAATGTCAAAGGATGAAGAGAGATCAGGAAGCAGGAAGATGAGAGAAAGGCTATTGAATTTATCAATAAAGAGATGATTTTTGACATTAGAGGGAGTTCAACTGAAAGATAAAGTTGGGAACCAGATTGCAAGGGGATAGAAGTGTAGTAGTAGGAGGATCATTGGAGTCAAGGACTACCCACAACTTTTTCATGAGTTTCATTGTGAAAAAGAGGAGAGAAATAGTATGATACTTAGAGAGGATGACAAGGTCAAGTGAAGGCTTTTTAGAATGAGAGAGACCTATGCATGTTTGTAGGTGGGAACTATGGAGCGAGGGGATAAGAACAGGTTGAAAATTAGGATGGGGAGGAGTGATGATTGATGGGACAAGCTCTGGGAGAGGATAAGATTAAGTGAATAAATAGAGGGGATGGTAAAATAATATTAATGTTTTTGATTCTTACATCATCATAATTGTTTCCATTATAGCTCTTCCTCTCCCTCCCAGAGAGCCATCTCATATAACAAATAGTACTTTAATTTAAGAGGGGAAAAGCAGCAAAACTGAAAAAACCAAAAACATGTGCAATGTATAATACCTGTTCATCTCTCATCTTTACAAGTGGGTAAGCTGGGGGTATTTTGTCATGTTTCTTTATTGAAGTTATTCTTTATGTTTGTAATTTTATTACATTCACTTTTGATTTTTGGTGTGTTTGTAATTTTATTACATTCACTTTTCATTTACATTGTTGTAGTTATTGTATATTGTATTTTCTTGTTTCTGCTTACTTTATTCAGAATCAGTTCATTTAGATCTTTTCATGTTTCTCTATTTTTATTACATACATCATTTCTTACAGCAGAGCAACAATCCATTACATTACTGTACCACATTTTGTTTAGCAACTCCTGAATTGACAGGCATCTACATTATTTTTAATCTTTCCCTACCACAAACAGTGCTACTATAAATATTTTGGTGTATATGAAGCTTTTCTTCTTATCAATGGTTTCCTTGAAGTATAAGTCTAGGAACAGAATCTCCTATAGGAAGAATGCCTGGAATCATTCGTAATATACGATAACTGTTTTGTTGTTGTTAAGTTGTCTTTTTAGTCCCATCTGACTATCTGTGACCCCATTTGGAGTTTTCTTGGCAGAGATACTGGAGTGGTTTACCATTTCCTTCTCCAGCTCATTTAGATGAAGAAACTGAGACAAGCAGGGTTGAGTGACTTGCCCAGGGTCACACAGCTACTAAGTGCCTGAGGCACATTTGAACTCATGAAGTTGAGTCTTCCTGACTTCAGGCCCAGCACTCTAATCAGTTTCCCACTTTCCATTGTCACAAGAAAGGAGGTGCTATTTACAAAAGTTGCATGAGCATGGATATTTCTTGTCAGTTATGAGGGTGAGGTATCCTTATCCCTCTTTCCCTACCTCCTCCATGTATATTGGACTGGTTAGTTTTTTCTTAAAAAGTATTGAGACCATGTTTGAGATTTGCTTGGCTCAGGAGACTAAAGCCTCAGACTCTGATATTATTTCTTCACAATCATAAAGAGCTCCTGGAAAACTCTGATGTTTGGTTGGTGGATCATGATGGATAACAGGCACAGGAGAACAGCTGAGCTGAATAAACTAAAAGTGTTTGTCTTCTAAGCCTAATCTAGTTGAATTTCCTTCTCCTACAATGCCTAAGTATGTTTTCTTTTGGCATTGTTGAATAATCCACAGGTGTCTCATTTTGTTCCATTATCAAACCTAAATTATCAGAGGAATGGCTTGAGTCTGTCCCAGTACTGAACAATCTGATATAGTTGACAGAATTGGAAAACAAAAAGCTCAATGATAGTGAGTGATGGGCAGTTCAGAGGAAGATGAGCCCTGAATGGTTTTAATGCTTCTGGTCATGTTTTTGGTGATGCCTTTAAAGAAAGCAGTTGTTTACTGTGAAGTGCCTCCCGCTCCTGAGAGATCAGAGGAGCAATATAAATACATACTGGGCCCTTAAGACTTGCATCTGGGGAAACTGACTTCTGGAAGCCAAGATGGCAGAGTAAGCAGTAAGTCTCTCTCACTCTCCCTTATTGACCTCTAAAAACCCAGAAAATATCACCCCAGGAAAATTCTGGAACAGCTGAGCCAGTAGAAGGATGAATGCAGCAGTCTTTTAGCCCAGGAAGCTCAGGAGATTAATGGGAAAGGTCCCTCTCACATTAGTGGAAGGAGAACAGTACAGAATGGGAGGTGTCACAGCAAGCCCCACCTCAGCAAACCAGCAGGAGATCCTGAGCCCCAGGGTGGTGGAGCAGGCAAGTGCCAAAACCAGACCCCACCCCCAGTACCTTGGCACAGGCAGGAACCAGTAGACTCCAGCTCAGAAAGCCAACATTTGTGCCGGTGGGCAGGCATCTTTCAGGAGCCAAACCTCACTGTGCTTCAGCAAAACTCCAAGAAGCACAACTCTAGGCAGGCAGGCAGGCAGGCAGGCAGGCATCCTCTAACAGCCAAACCTTTCAGTGCTTTAGAGCAGTGAGGGTGAGCAGGTGTCCTTCCAGGGCCAGGAACAAGCCCCCCCCCAAGAGCTCCAGTGGTGCTGACCCCAGCTTAGCACCAAGCAAGCTGTCAGACTCCTACAGTCTCCAGCTGTTATCACCTGAGGCCCCCTGTGCTGCATCAGGAGAGCCCAACTTTAAAAGCTAGGAAATAGGCAAACATGAGAAAAAAGCAGAAATAGACAATGACCTTAGATTCATCTATGGGGACAGGGAAGAACAAAACACAAATTTAGAAGAGGACAATATTGTCAATATATCCACATCTGAAACCTCAAAAGGGAACACAAACTAGTTTTAAGCCCCAAAACTCCCTCTTGGAAGAGCTCAAGAAAGATTTTAAAAGTCAAATAAGAGAGGTAGAAGAAAAATTGGGAAAAGAAATGAGAGGTATGCAAGAGAGAGTCAACAAGCTTGGAAAAGGAAGGACAAAAATTAACTATAAAAAACAAGTCCTTAAAAAATACAATTGGTCAAATTGGAAAAAAAAGTACACTAAGAAAATAACTCCTTAAAAAGTAGAATTGGGCAAATGCAAAAGGAGGCAAAAAAAACCTCACTGAAGAGAAGAACTCCTTGAAAAGTAAAATGGGCCAAATTGAAAAGGTGGTAGAAAAGCTAATTGAAGAAAACAATTCATCAAAAATTAGAACTGGCCAAGTGGAAGCTAATGACTCTATGAGACATCCAGAATTAGTCAAACAAAATCAAAAGAATAAAAAATAGAAGAAAACATAAAATACCTAATTGGAAAAGCAACTGAACTCCAAAATAGATCCAGGAGAGATAATTTAAGGATTATTGTTCTACCCAAAACCATGATCAAAAAAAGAGCCTGGACAGCATCTTTCAAGAAATCATCAAAGAAAACTGCCCTCAGGTCCTAGAACCAGAGTAAACACAGTCATCAAAGTAAATTGTCATTGAAAGAATCCACTGATCACCTCCTGAAAGAGATCTCAAATTGAAAATGCCAAGGAATATTATAGCCAAATTACAGAATTATCAGGTCAAGGAGGACATACTGAAAGCAGCCAGAAGGAAACAATTTTAATATCATGGAACAATAGTCAGGATTATGCAGGACCTTGCAGCTTCTACATTAAAAGATCAGAGAGATTGAAATATGATATTCCATAAGGCAGAGGAGCTTGGATTACAATGAAGGATCAACCACCCAGAAAAATTGAACATAATCTTTCAGGGGAGGAGATGGATATTCAATGAAATAGGGGACTTCCAAACTTTCCTGATGAAAGGACCAGGGTTCAACAGAAAATTTGATATTCAAATACAAGATTCAAAGAGGCATAAAAAGGTAAACAGGAAAGGAAAAAACACAGCATGCTGTTCAGTAAGGGCAAACTTTAAATCCCTATAAGGTAAGATGATACTTGTAACTCAAGAACTATATCTTTATTACAACATTTAGAAGGGAAATACATAGACACAGGGGATGGGTATAAGTTGACCTTGATGTGATGATAAAAAAGCTAATTAAGTGGTGAAAAAGGATTGTACTGGGAGAAGAGGAAAGGAGCAGGCTGAACAGAGTAAATTACATCACATGAAGAGGTGCAAAGACTTATTACAGTAGAAGGAAAGAAGGGAGGGAGATGAATATTGTTTGAACCTTACTCTCATGAGATTAGGCTCAAAAAGGGAACAACATACTCAGGTACAGAAATCTCTTACCTTATAGGGAGTAGGAGGAAAAAGTGGAAAGAAAAGGGAGGGGTGGATAGAAGAGCAGAAGAAGTGGTAAGGGAAAAGGGAAAGAAAAGGGTGGGGGTGATAGAAGAGAGGACAGATTGAAGGAGGCAGTGGTCAAAAGCAAAACTCTAGTGAGGAGGGAAAGGGAGAAAGGAGAGAGAAAAGCATAAATGGGGAGCGGACAGGATGGAGAGAAAGACACAGATAGTAATCATAACTGTGAATGTAAATGGGACGAATTCTCTCATAAAATGGAAGTGGAGAGCAGAGTGGATAAAATCATAATCTTACAAGAAACACATTTGAAGCGGAGGGATACACACAGAGTAAAGGTAAAAGGCTAGAATAGAATATATTATGCTTCGGCTGAAGTAAAAACAAAAAGCAGGGGTAGCCACCCTTATCTTAGACAAAACAAAAGCAAAAATAGATCTAATTAAAAGAGATGAGGAAGGAAATTGCATTCTGCTAAAATGCACCACAGAGAGTGAAGTAACATCATTACTAAACGTATATGCACCAAGTGCTATAGCATCCAAATACTTAGAGGAGACATTAAGGGAGTTACAGGAAGAAATAGGTAACAAAATTATACTAATGGGAGACCTCAAATCCCACACCCTGGAACTAGATAAATCTAGCCACAAAAATGAATAAGAAAGAAGGTAAACAAAACTTAAGAAAAGTTAGATATAGTAGACCTCTGGAGAAAATTGAATGGGAATAGAAAGGAATATACCTTTTTATCAGAAGTATATAGCACCTGCACAAAAATTGACCACGTAGGGCATAAAAAACTCACAATCCAATGAGGAAAGGCAGAAATTTTAAATGAATTCTGATCATGATACAGTAAAAATTACATGTAATAAAGGGCCATGGAAAGATAGACTAAAAATTAATTGGAAACTAATCTAATCCTAAAGAGCAAGTGGGTCAAACAACATGTCCTAGAAACAATCAATAACTTCATCCAAGAGAATGAAAATAATGAGACAATATAACAAAACTTATGGGATGCAGTCAAAGCGATTCTTAGGGGAAGTTTTATATGTCTGAATGCTTACGTGAATAAAATAGAGAAAGAGGAGATCAATGAATTGGGCATGCAACTAAAAAAGCTAGAAAAAGAAAAAATTAAAAACTCCCAATTAAATACCAATTTAGAAATTCTGAAAACCAAAGGAGATATTAATAAAATCGAAATTAAGAAAACTACTGAACTAATCAATAAAACTAAGATCTGGTTTTATGAAAAAAAAACAGTAAGATAGATAAACCTTTGGTTAACTTGATTTAAAAGAAGAAAGAAGAAAACGAAATTACCAGTATCAAAAAAGAAAAAAAAGGTTTCAGCACCACTGAAGAGGAAATTAAAACAATAATTAGGAGCTATTTTGGCCAACTCTATGCCAAGAAATTTTATAATCTTAGTTAAATGGATGAATATTTACAAAATTATAAATTGCCTACATTAACAGAAGAGGAAATAAAATACCTAAATAACCCCAATTCAGAAAAAAAAAAAAGAAATTGAAAAAGCCATCAATGAATTCCCTAGGAAAAAATCTGCAGGGCCAGATGGATTGACAAGTGTATTCTATCAAACATTTAAAGAACATTTAATTCCAATACTATATAAACTATTTGGGAGAATAGGTGAAGAAGTCCTACCAAATTCTTTTTATGATGCAAATGTGGTGCTGATACCTAAACTGGGAAGAGCTAAAACAGAGAAAGAAAATTATAGACCAATTTCCCTAATGAATATTGATGCAAAAATTTTAAATAAAATATTACGAAAGAGATTATAGCAACTTATTGCGACGATAGTCTACTATGATCAGAATGCAGGTCTGGTTCAATATTAGGAAAACTATCAGCATAATTGACCATATCAACAACAAAATTAACAGAAGCCATATGATTATCTCAATAGATGAAGAAAAAGCTTTTGATAAAATACAACACCCATTCCTACTAAAAACACTGGAGAGCAAAGTAATACATGGAGTCTTCCTTAAAACGATATGTAGCATCTCTCTAAAACCACCAGCAAGCATTATATGTAATGGGGATAAGCTACAAGCATTTCCAAAAAGATTGGGGGTGAAACAAGTATGTCCATTGTCACCACTGTTATTCAACATTGTACTAAAAATGTTAGCTTTAGCAATAAGAGAAGAAAATGGGGCGGAGCCAAGATGACAGCTGGAAAGCAGAAACTTGCCTAGGGCTCTCCCCCAGGACCCTCTAAACACCAATAAAAAATGGCTCTGAACAAATTTGAGACTTGAAGAACCCACAAAATAGCAGAGGAAAGCAGGGCTCCAACCCAGGAAAGCCTGGATGGTGACTGGGTAAGGTCTATTGTGCACGGAGCTGGGAACAGAGCAGAGCAGAACCCAGCCTGGGCTGTTGCAGGACCAACCAGACCAGGAGCCAGGCAAAACAGGCCCTAGCACCCTGAATCAGTGAGCTGTGGCAGTTACCAGACTTCTCAACCCACACACACCAAAGACAACAGAGAAGGTTAGTGGGAAAAGCTACTGGGACAGAGTGAAAGGAGTTTGTGGTTTGGCCACTGCCCCAGAGGCAGCAGAAGTGGTACAGCTACAGAACTATAGCTGCAGTTGCTTCAGGCCCCAGGCCTACCTGGTGGGATGAATTAAGTGGTGGATCAGAGCTGGAGTGCAGAGCCTGCTTGAGATTTGTATCAGGTCCAGGTTGGTGGTTCTTGGGGGAGGAGGAGTGCTGGTGTGGCAGAGCTGGCTGTATAGAAATAGCTCTGAAAACAACAGTGCATCACCTCAAGCTTGGAACAAAGTACTCTTTACAAGCAGCCATACTCCCATAAAAAACTGAAGGGTCAGGTAAGGTGACTGGGAGTATGGCCAGGCAGTGAAAACAGGCTCAGATTCAGTCTCAGACTTTGGAATCTTTCTTTGGTGACAAAGAAGACCAAAACATGCAGCCAGAAGAAGTCCACAAAGTCAAAGAGCCTCCAAGAAAAACATGAACTGGTCTCCAAGAAAAACATGAACTGGCCATGGAAGAGCTCAAAAAGGATTTGGAAAAGCAAGTTAGAGAAGTAGAATAAAAATTGGGAAGAGAAATGAGAATGATGTGAGAAAACCA
>CM053626.1:170564930-170585101 GCA_028646595.1 Phalanger gymnotis
TGGGGCAATGGCACCGGCGCAGGCAACAGCTGGCACCTTATTGGCCAGAAGCATATCCCTAATCTCGGTCAGATCTTCCTTGGTGAACACAAAGCCCACGTTCCCCCGAATATGAGGCAGCGGTTTCTCCAGGGCAGGGTTGTTCTCCAGATGCCCACGAATGGCTTTGCGCATCACGGTGTTTTTTCCCATCAATACCACGGCCTTCTCACGGAGGGACATCCGGATCTGCTGCATCTGCTTGGAGCCCACATTGTCTGCTCCCACAATGAAGCATTTTGGATAATCATCCAAAAGTTGGATGATCTTGAGGAAATAATTGGATTTCCAGGTAGCCCTGTCTTCCCTGGGCATCTCGAAGGTGCTTCAGGGATTTCCACGCGGGGTTTAAAGACGATGTCACTCACACGAGGACGCCTGGAGAGAGAGCTATAGTAGCCCTTTTTGTGGTGGCAAAATATTGGAAATTGAGTAGATGTCCATCATTTGGGGAATGGCTGAACAAGTTGTGGTATATGAATGTTGTGGAATACTATTGTGCATTAAGAAATGATAAACAGGCAGATTTCAGACAATCCTGGAAAGATTTGTACTAAATGAGCAGAACCAGAAAACATTGTACACAGTATCAGCGACATTGTGTGATGGTCAACTATGAATGAGTCAGCTCTTCTCAGCAGCATGATGATCCAAAACAAGTACAAAGGGAAATGCTATCCATATCCAAATCTGAATGCAGATCAAAGTATTTTTTCATTTAACTTTGTTCTTTCATGTGTTTTGAAATCTGTTTCTATTTTCACAACTCTGACTAATAGGGAAATATTTTTACGTGATAGCACATGTATAAACTATATGAAACTGCCTACCATTTTCAGAAGAAGGGAAGGGAAAGAGAGAGGGAGAAAATTTGCAACTCAAAATCTTATAAAAAATGAATGCTAAAAATTTTCTTGACATGTAACTGGGGAAAAATAAAATACCATTAAAAAAGAATGTCCTGGAACATTCTGTATTTATCACAGAAACGTCTCATAACATCCTGGAACATTCTGTAGTTATTACAAGAACAGACAACAGGATATATGAAACATTTTGGTCCTCCCGCATTACCTCAATTTCTCAGAATTGTCTTAACATCTCAATTTCCCCATAATCATTTGATTTATATAAAGCAAGGCCCAGTTCATAAAATGAAGGATAATCACAAAATGAATAGAACCAAACAAAATGGAATTAATTTTGATGTATTTTTTTATTTGATTTTCAGTTTGGTTTTTGAACTTATTGTCCAGCTGTAATTGCTGTCTTCAAAGTGAAGACTTTGTTCCCTTCACTTACAAACCTAAGTCTTTTCTCACTCATCATTCTTACCTAACAGGTCACTGGATCCAGAGGACTCTGGAGGAGAAAGTGAAGCTGGCAACCTTGTACAGCCCTATCTCACACAAATCCAAGTCGACTGTAAGTCATGTCATCATTTCCCTGATGTCATGGTCCTCTTCGAAAACGAAGGACAAACACAACAACAGCAATCTTCTTACCCTCTCTATAACATTTGACACTGTTGACCATTTTCTTCTGTGTACCTTTTCCTCTGGGGCAGCTAGGTAGCACAATGGATAGAGTATTGGGTCTGCTGTCAGGAAGATTCATCTTTGTGAGTTCAAATCTGTTTTCAGATACTAGTGCTGTGACCCAGAGCAAGTCACTTACCCATATTTGCCTTAGTTTTCAATCTGTAAAACGAGCTGCATAAGGAAATGGCAAACCACTTCAACATCTTTGCCTAGACAACCCCAAATGGGGACATAAAGAGTTGACCACAACTGAAAAACAACTGAACAGCAAGACTCTCTCCTTTCTGGATTTTCATGATACTGTTTCTTTTCGTTTGCCTTCTATTTGTCTTACAGCTACTTCACCATTTCTTCTGCTAGAGCTTAATCTATGTCACCCAGGGGTCCATTCCAGGTTCTCTTCTTAGTTTTCTCCATACTTCCACAATTTGTGATCTTATCAGCTCTAATAAGTTCAATTATAGTCTCTAGACAGATGATTCCATATGCATTTATCCAGGTCTAGGCTCTTTTCCATTCTGGTTTTATCACCAAATGTCTAGTGGACATCTCAAAGTATATACCCTGTAGACATCACTAATTTAACATACACAAAATAGGACTCACTATATTTTCTAAATTAACTCCTTTTCTAGAGCTATTGCTGTCTAAAATCCCACCATCCTTCCAGTCACTGAGGTTTTTCAACTCACATCATCCTGATCCCTCATTCTCACTCTCCCATACCAAATTAGCTGTCGACTCTCATATATTCATTTCTTCTTCAAAATTTCCCAGATGTATTACCTTCTTATCACTGACATAGCCACCACTATAATCCAGTCCCTCCTTGCCTCTTGGGAATTCTCTCCCCAATCTCACCTTTCCTACACAGACATGCAAAGGTGATTTTCCTAAAATGTAGGTTTGGCAATGTCACTCCCTAATTAAGTAAAAAGAACTTGACTATAAAAAAGTTATTATGATGGCAGAGAAGATCAAGACATGAACTCAGAGGAAAACGTCATTGTGAAAAGGACTACAAGCAAAGCCTCAAAGAAAAATGCTAATTAGTCTCAAGGCCAACAAGAATTCCTAGAAGAGTTAAAGAAAGAGATAGAAGTGATAGAGGAAAAATTGGGGAAAGGATGAGAGTGATGCAAAAAAAAATTACAAAAAGAGAATTAACAGTTTGGTAAAAGAGACACAAAAATACTGAAGAAAATACCTTAAAAAACAGAATTGATGTAGGCTCATCTATAAACTCTTTCACTTATTACTTAAAGCAAGCACTTCTCAAGCCTATATTTCTAGAATTTTGCCTCAGTTTTGCTGTTTGCCTCAGTTTCCTCCTGTGTAAAGTGGGGAGAATAATAGCACTTACCTCCCAGGGTTGTTGCAAGAAACGAGAAAATAAAGCACTTAGCACAGTATCTGGCACATAGTATGCACTTAATAAATGTTTATTGACTGACATACATAAAGTGCTTTGCAAACTCTAAAGCACTATGCAAATGCTATCTATCTGCCTATCTCTCTCTCTGTCTATCTACCTATTGTCTCTATCATTAGTATTTTCATCTTCTCAAGAAGGCCTTTTACTGTTCCTTGAACTGTTAATTCCTTTTCCTATATAAATATCTTCCATATATTATGTACTTATTTTCCATGGTGCTACAGACATGTGTGTGTATGTTTGTACATATACATATATACACACATACATACACACATGCACACACACATATGTATGTATATATATATATATATATATATATATATATATGAGAGACAGAGACAGACAGAGAGAGAGAGAGGGAAGAGAGAGAGTGAGAGTCTGCCCCATTATATAAAAGCTTCTTGAGGGCAAGGACTATTTTACTTATTATTATATAATCAGTGCTTAGCACAATGCCTATTATACGGTGATTATTAATGAATTTTAAAACTTTTTTTGATATGTTGGTTTTGCAAAATTTCTTTTTCTTATTTAATGTACAGGATGACTTTCTGGGAAGGTATGGAGGTGGAGAGATATGACATAAAATGTAGCTGATATAAAAACCAAAGATATCAATAAAAACTTTTAACAGTGTTTGTTAAGCACTTACCATGATCTATGAAAATTTAAAAAAAAACAGTCTTTGCTTCAGTGAGCTGAGTACTTAATATTATTGAGTATTCATCATATAAGGTTCTTTTTCCCAGGAAGTGTGGTGATATTTTGTTTCTTCTTTCCAAGATACTTTAATATTCTATGTTGCAGTATGTACCCTATTATTACATTGTATTTTCAATGATCCTAAGAACCTAGCTGATTTTCTATTCTACTTTAGTTTTCCTTGATGAATTCTTTCTCTCTTCTAGATACCTTTTCCTTCATCTTTTGGGTAGTACAAGCTCTTAAAGGCTGGGTTCCATTTGGATGGGGAGGGTTGTCACCTTCCACGTTACCCTCCTAGGAAATCTCAGAATTGGCTCCTGGGAACAGCTATTTTATTCCTTTCTTTTCTCTCAGGGGAACTGAACTGCCCAGGCCCTATTATATGATTATTTCTCATGGCTCAAACTGTACTATATGGAAATATATGAAAAATACATGGAAAGACACGAAATATATGAAAATATGTAAAAACGTATGGAATATATGAAAAATTTCAACTGAAAAATTAAGAAATATTTCTCTGTCTAAAGTCCCTTCTAAACTTTTGCCTTTAGCAAAGTATGCAAAGGGATTGTGGCCTTTTCCTTTTTCAAGATTATAAATGTTATTTCAAATTTTCTTGAGTTTGAGGAATGACTAGACTATGCCAGTTTGGACACTTCTCTCTCTAAGCTGGAAATACTTGGATTTAAAATAATATTAAATTAATTTTAATATTCCGGCATCCTTGTGCCTAAAATGCAGAGTAAAGTATTCACCTTTTTTTTCTTTGGCACACCATAAAGCAAGAAAAACTGATGAAAGGATTAAACGTACTTTTGCCACCACCAGAAAAAAAAAAGATTCCCCTTACCTTTCTTGCCTTGCTGCTGTTGGAAAAAGCTTCAGAATCTCTTCATGGAGATGTCTCACTTGTCCAGGTTCTTTCACTTTTATTTCCAGTAAGTAATCTTTGCCAAACTTGCTTTTCAAATGTTGAATGGAACCAATGCATCTGGAGTAGGGGAGATTGGAGAAGATGTGTATATGAGACACGCACACATACATACATACAGAGAGAGAGAGAGAGAGAGAGAGAGAGAGAGAGAGAGAGAGAAGGAAAGAGACACACACAGAGACAGAGAGAAACAGACAGAAAGAGATAGAGACAGAAAGATTCAGAAACACACAGGGACAAGAGACAGAAAGACAGAGAGACAAGAAGAAACAGAGACAGAGAGACAGATACAGAGGGACCAAAAGAGAGAGAGAGAGAGAGAGAGAGAGAGAGAGAGAGAGAGAGAGAGAGAAGCTTAAGAAAATAATGCTATCTAACCTATTGCTGTTATTCTTTGTTCTGTGAATGGTGGGGATAGGTCTACATTGTTATACCGGGGAAATAGATGTACTCATCATGAGATGAGCAGAGTGGCAGAACACTCTTATTTTGTTGTACCTTTGTTTATAAAATTGGGACCCATATTCACCCACCGTAGCTGTCCTGATACCATGATGGCCACTCGGTCACACACAGCTTCAGCTTCTGCCATGTAATGTGTAGTCAGGATAGCACCACTCTCCTTCTTCTTAAAGACTGCTTGAATAGCCTGCCTATAGTGAAGTCAAGAAAAGGCATGCAATTAGAAGAAGCACACTAATGTTTCCATAAAACTTGAAAAAAGAAATTGTAATGGTCACAGGGAAAATATGTTTTTAGACAATTCAGGTCTGATAAAGGGAAGAATGTTGCTGGAGAAGAGAAATGGTCGGATAGCAAGGAGCCAAGAAGGATATAGATGCATGAATTGAAGGGGTTGGATTGAACAAAAAAAAAATAATGAATGAAGGTAGTTTCTCTGGGAAGAAGGCAGAAATTGAGGTTAAAAAAGAAATATCGAATTGATAAAAAATAAACTTATAGATGGAAGACAAGGCAAAAAGCCCACAACAAAATCTTTGGAAATTTATTGGGGCCTTGGACAGATTATTGATTGGACTACTTATTTCTGAATGATACCTAGGTCAGAAATGTCAGGGAAACCTTTGGTGCTAAATATGTTTCTATAGAGCAGGCCAATTAGAATGAACTAGGAAATAGAGCTTTTTTAATGCTTAATTTTCATAGGGTCAACCAGAAGTTTAAATTCTAAACAGGCTTTGTTTGGCATTGAGTTTTCTTATAATTCTCACCATATCTGTTGCTGCCCCTCTGGATCCATTCCAGTTGATGGTTCATCCAGAAGTATGACAGTTGGATTTTCCAGGATACTCAGAGCAAAGCACAACTAACATGCAGAGAAATGTAATTAGTCACTATCCTCACTGTGACAGTGCTTAAAAGAATGCCAAGCTCATTACATACCTTTCGAGTTATGCCTGTTGGTAAGTCCTTGACTGGAACCTTCATGTACTCTTGAAGTTTAAGAGCATCTTTTAGTCTAAGAGAAAATACATCGATTGGAGAAATGCCAATTAAAGCAACTCTGAGGTTCTACCTCACACTCCTCAGATTAGCCAGGAAGACAAAAAATGAAAATAATGAATGTGGGAGGCATTGTAGGAAAATGGGCCACTAATGCACTGTTGGTGGAGTTGTGAATGGTCCAGCCATCCTTAGACACAAATTTTGAATTATACTCAACAGTCACTAAAGTGACCTTTTTGTTTAGTAATATCACTTTTTTAAAAGGGGAAAAGTATCCATACATACAACAATGTTCAAAATGAGAGGGTGCCCATGACTTGGGGAATGACTGAACAAATTATGGCACATGAATGTAGTGCAATACTATTATAAGAAATGATGAAATATAAGAAATATAAGAAATGATGGATTCAGGGAAACTGAGAAGACTCATATGAACAAATGCAGAGTAAAGTGAGAAGAATCATGAGAAAAATTGTGTGATAACATCATTGCAAAGACAAATGACTTTGAAAAGCTTGGGAACTCTGATTAATTCAATGACCGATGATAAAGCATACTACTCACCTTCTGACAGAGAGTTTAACAGACTCAAGATGAAGAACAAAACATACATTTTTGGACATGGACAATGTGGGAATTTGTTTTGTTTTATTATGCATGTTTGTAACAAGGTTTAATTTTCTTTTCAGTGTAAGAGTTGAAAGAAAATAAGTGCTCATCATTAAAAAATTAATTTTCTAAAGGAAAAATGCTTTGAATCAGGCTCATTAGCCAATGGTGGACATTGGAAGTGTGTCCCCAAAAAGAGAGCAAGTACAATGTAGAAGAAAATCTCAGCTCTGGTTATCATGAAGTGACTCATTTAAGGAACAAGAGAGGAGTTTTGTTATTGTTGTAATTTGCTTCTTATTAACATTACAAGTATTCATTTCAGTTTGCTGTGATCAAGTAATTTCATATTTGAAATTTTATTTCCTATTAAGTTTTTTAATAATGATAACTGAGACACAATAAAACAAGACCAATCTCAGATTGATCATTTATAATCTATAATTAGGAACGTAATTTAAAATCTTCATGCCTAGTTTTGTGTGGAGCTTTCCATTAGCATGTTCCCACTCTTGTCCCAAAGCAATATCTACCTAAGTGAACCTAAGATAAGAATATAAAGTCATACTTTCCTATACTTAATAGTAATTTTCATTTTTTTGAAAAAAGATAAGTTTTTGCTACTTAGTTTTGCATACCCAAGGAAAGTCCCTCTCTTGTTACAACTCTAGCACAGGAGTGGGAAATCTGTGGCCTTGAGGCCACCTCTATTCTCGGTCCCTTTGGGTCCACACTTGAGGACCTAGAGGACCACACGTGGCCTCAAGGCCTCAGGCTCTCCACCTCTGCTCTAGCCTGTCTCCTCCTCCTCTGGAGAATTGGTGCAGTTTCTCTTCTTACTATACCGTGAAATAGTGACCCTGGCATCTTCTTTCTTTAGCCCCTTCACTGCAGCATAGACCTCCAGATGTTCTCTCACTGTAAGGTTTGGCCATACTGAATTCTCCTGAGCACAGTACCCAAGGATATTTATCATTTCATCTCTTTGTTGACTCGTTGTTTTGCTTCCCTTCAGAACCACCTACACAAAATATCCACATTCAAATTCAGCATGCAGTTTTAAAGCACATATATTTCAACAATATTCCATTATCAGCTTGGGGACAGTTCATATGCCTGCTGTCCCAGGATCACTCTAGGTAAGTTCAGAGACACTCATCACTAGTCCAGCTGCAGAGGTTGAGTTTTCTCCCATAATAATTCTCTCATGTGTTCTATTAAATTGTAGTGATCTTGAGATCTGTATCAATGGAGAGAATACCTATCCCAGAGACATTATAGATCATTAAAGTACTGAAGTATTTCATAATATATTAAAAATAACCAATATACTAACTGCAAAAAGTAATTCTGAAATAACTTAGTTATAAAGAATAGCTAACTGAATGAACATATGAATACTGGTTTCTGCAAAGGGTAAACTTATAAAGAATTTGTTCTCTCTCAGTGCCATCCCCAAGTCAAGGTGGGGATCCCCAGGCTTGTCTTCAGTCCTTTCATATGAACTTTCTGGCCCAGTCTCCAAGTGATTAGATTAATGCCCTTTAGTATCTCAATATTTGGCTATTTGCAACATCTCTGTCTAATTGTCGGAATAACTTTTCTTCCTTAGGTAAAGATTTTGTCATGAAACTCCTCAAAAATGTCTAATTGCCTTCTGATTAAAATCCATTCTCCTCTAATTGCTCTTCAAGGCCTTCCCATGGTATCACTTTCTCCCTTTTTCTGACTTTCTCCAAGCCTGACATTACTCCTCTTCCTGTATTCCAATCAAAAGTAAAAATTGGTTTATCCTGGTCCCTTATTAGCTCTTGTGCTTCATTGTCCTTGCTTATTCTGTCCCTTAGGCTTGGAAGGACTTTCTTTCCCTTCCTTATCTGTTGACTTCCTAACAAACTTTCTAAATCTAATATCTTCTCCATGGGGTCTCCATTTTTACCCTCTGTTGATAATGATCTTGACTTTTCAGAACTTCTGTAGCACATTTGGGGTAAGGGTGGGTAACTAATCCTTTTATCACTATAATATTGTGGATTACAATTGTCTTCATTTGTATTTACCTCCCATGGAGACTCTAAATTCCGTTAAAGTAGGGATCAACTTACTGATTTAAACTTCACATATGTCCTAGTGCTCTACAAATAGTAGGTTTTATATATGTGTGTGTGTGTATGTGCATGTATATATATATACATAGATGTACATATATATGTATATGTGTGTATATATATATATGTATATACATATTATTGTCGATATGCCTGGCCTCTGACCCCTAAGTGTCCTGAATCTCCATGTCTGGGCAACCCTGCTGCCTTTCAATATCATATATCAAAACATTTCATTTTGGAGCCTATTGCAATAGCTTCCTAATTGGTCTCCCTGTTTCTTTCCTTTCCATTCCAACCTACACACCACTTTTAATTTGGTATTCCTGAAGCAAGGGTATGACTATGTCACTCTACTGCTCAAGAAACTTCGGTGGTTCCCTATTTTCTCTAAGATAAAAATACAACCTTCTCTTTTTGGCATTTAAAGCCCTTCACATTCTGATTCTGACCTTTTTTTCAAGCTGACTTCAAATTGCTCCTTCTTAAGCATGCTGTATTCCACTCAAATAGGCTTACATAAATCTCTTGGAATCCCTAGCTCTTTTGTCACTTCCTACATGAGGCCTTCCCTTCCTTATTCCCTTAGTTGTTAAGGCTTTTCTCTTAAACCACCCTTCCACCCATGGCCTTTACTTATTTAAAATATGTATATAAGAGGTATATTTTACATTTAATTATCAGTGTACATGTAGTTTTGTTTCTGTGGAATATAAGCTCCTTGAGGTCAGAAACTGTCACATTTTTTTCCTACTCTCCCCATTGTATGTGGCTTGCATGTAACACAGTAGATGAATGATAAATTCTTGTTGGATTAAATTTAGAGACTGACGCATATCTCATGTTGTTGTTGAGTCAGTTCAGGGATGTCTGACTCTTTGTGACCTCATTTGGGGTTTTCTTGGCAAAGATACTGGAGTGGTTTGCCATTTCCTTTTCCAGCTCATTTTATAGATGAGGAAACTGAGGCAAAAAGGGTGAAGTGACTTGTCCAGGGTCGCATAGCTAGTAAATGTCTGAGACTAGATTTGAACTCAGGAAGATAGGTCTTCCTGACTCTAGGCCTGGCACTCTCTCCACTGTACTACCCAGCTGCCCCTGCATATCTCAGTAATGTGTTTTTAATCATAACTTGTGTCCAAAGTAAATGTAAAGAGGACCCAAGTTCAAATCTGGCCTCAGACACTTGACATACTTATAGCTGCGTGACCTTGGGCAAGTCATTTAATCCCAAATACCCCGCCTTCTCCCCTCTAAAAAAATGTAAATGTAAAAAAATAGAGCTGAGAGGGGAGAAAGGATGATAGAACAAATTTATGAGGATTGATACGAACAAAGGCAGAAAATAAATATACAGAGAAATGCTTCTCACAACATCACTTTTCTCGTACTCTTTCTTCTGTCCCTTGCCTTTAGTGAACGTTCTTCTGAACTTCTATCTCCAGTATCCTGGTACTTGGCTTCTGACACAAGATGTTCCACTTCATTGCTTGAGTCAGTGACTCCTACTCCTGAAACTCCTTGACTCTGTTGGACTTGCCTTTGATGACTGCTTTTCAGATTTCCTGGCCTCTCTGCCCGCAGAGCCCCTAGTATCACCTATCCTGTCTCTACCTGAATTGGTATCTTGAATCTCAGACTTGAGCTAGACCTTAGCTAATGGTAAAGGGTCTCATATCCTTTCCCCTCGTACTGACTCTGTTCCAGTATGGACTAGTCCAATCTGAACCTTGGTTTTGACAACTAGATTCATTCAACCAGAAGGCCACCAATCCCCTATATGTATAGACTTAATATAGGTTTTTTTAAAAGGGCAAAGACTATCTCATTATTATATTTATCATGCTGGACATAGTCCCTTGCATAAAGCAAGAGCTTAATTAATGCATTTTTCATTCATTCATTCATTCATTCATTCATTCATTCATTCATTCATTCATCTATTCTAACCTCCAGGAAGGCCATGACCTGCCCAAGATCACACATGTGAGGCCTAGGACTCAAGTTCTCTGCCTCCAAATTCATTGTTCTTTCTGTTGCATCATCCTTTTTTCTTTCTTTTTTTTTAAACTATCACTACTGCTTTTATATAGCTCTAATTATGTGCCAGTTGTTATTGTTTCTCAGTTGTCCGACTTTCTGTGACCCCATTTGGAATTTTCTTGGTAAAGATACTGCAGTTGTTTGCCATTTCCTTCTCCAGCTCATTTTGCAGATGAGGAAAGTGAGGCTAACAGGGTGAAGTGATTTGACCAGGGTCACCCAGCTAGTAAGCGTCTGAGGCCAGATTTGAAGTCGCAAAAATGAGTTTTCCTGAGTCCAGGCCCTGTGCTAAGTGCTTTACGATTGTTATCGCATTTGATCTGCAGAACAACTCTGGGACACAGGTGCTATTGCTATCCCTATTTTACAGGTGAGGCAAATGAAGATTCAGTGATTTGACCAGGGTCACATGGCTAAGTGTTTGAGGCTAGATTTGAACTCAGTTCTTTCTGACTCTAGGCCCAGAGATCTATCAAGGGATGGCTACCCACCTGCCCTGAAGGTTTACTCCCCGTTTTCTGCAAATATTTGATACTCTTCTTGCCTTATGCCATTTTGTATTATCAGCCCCTAAGACAGTGTTGTGCACACACACATTAGGCAGTTAATTGTGTTCTATGGTGGTATTATTGGGGGCAATTCACATTTCCTTTCACTGAGTATGTCTTCATGGCTACCAATGCAGATGTATGCCCATCTTTCTCTTCCTCCACTAAAGAACTTTGTGAAAAAGTGTCACAATCACTTACTATAAATTAAACTTTGACATAGTAAAGAACCTAAAGATCATCATTACTACTTTATTTCTGGTGTCTCCAACCAAAAGATTTCCCTTCTTTTTCTCTTACTTTCCCTGCAGTTGGTCTTGTCTCTCCAGTTATCATCCTAATGCATGTGCTTTTGCCAGCGCCATTGTGTCCTAGCAGTCCCAGGATCTCACCTGGAAGAAAAAGTGAATGATAGTCAGTGAAGGTACTTCCTGACTTTCTGTACCTTATATTCTTATGTGAAGGTGGCACATTTACTCTTGTGAATAAAATCCCAAGATAACTTGTTTTGCAACTTGGTGTTTGTTAGAAGGCCAGAAGCAGGTGTATACTGAGTATAGGGAGTGTCCATATCAACACCAGGGCATTAAGTAAGCTATGGGGCTATGGGGATTTTAGCTCAGAAAATCTTTGACTACTGAACCAACAAAGTAGGGGGCTGGGTTTGGTCCCAGATTAATCATGGTGATATATTGGCTCCTGGGTTATTGCAATCAAGTGTCCAGAAGCTTAGGTGGAAATCCTGCCTCTGTCAATGATAAGTGAAATTCCTACTGATCATTTGTCTAAAAGCCTTTTTTGAAAAAGTAACACAAGCCTAGTCAATTCTCCTTGAATAAGGTACCTGGGTCATAAGAATTTCCATGCTACTCGGAAGTCCTACATTAGGTCCCTCTATAGAAAGTTTATGGGCTTGTGGCTAAGTTGGAGAGTGACCAAAAAGATGGCAGATTAGTCATTTTCTCCAGATCCCTTTATTTCTTTGAATCCACACTACGAAAAGAGAACTACGCATAAGATCTAGAACAATTACAGTTGAATCTACAGAACAAAGGAGAGAATCCCCAGGTTAAATCTTTGTGAATTGAGACCTTGTTTAACGCAGAAAGAGATGTTTCTCGTAGCCAGTTTCTTCTTTCTCTTTGAAAAACAACTTTTCTTCTTGCCTTCGTATTCTTTTCGCAGACAGCTGATGATAATAACGGATTTCTGGAAAAGAAGCTAAAACTTGATTTTCCTCATAGTGCTTTAGTTGGATGCTGTGTTCTCTCTGGCTCTCAACACTGTGCTTGTCCCAAGTCATTGAACAAATTGGGTCACATTGAGGGCAATGCTTAACTGACATAATTGAGGGTACTGTTCCAGCTTGTGTTCATAGATGGAAAATTCATTTTTTCCATGCATGAATGTACAATGGAATTAAAGAATGTTTTCTATGATTTTGCTTTTCTGTACACAGAATAAAGAATTTGGTTAAAGGAGGCCTTATGGCAGCTAATTTTAAAAAGAGGCCAAATCCCCAGACCTAACACCTGTTTAACATTCTTTACAATATGACTTATCCAAGGCCTTTGACTCACCAAGGCTTCTAGGGATTTTTAAAATCATTTCTGTGCTTAAAGCAAATTTTCCTCAAGTTGAAAAATAAAACACTGTATTTTTCTTATTTAGCTTCATAGTTCAAGAATAAATTAAAGATTGTTTACTTGAGAGTTGACTCAATCTTCTAAGCATTTCAGTAAACATCTACACATAAAGTTTCACCTCATCCACATTGGAAGCAGTCAGTGCCCTTGCAACTCTAGTTCTTTCTGCCTGAACATCTTCATCTTCCTCTTCTGGTTCTTCAGGATTGGGACCGCCATCACTATTTGTTGGGGAAATTCTACAAACGACGAAAATAATGCCGTAAATATTGATTTCCAAATATAATTGATGCCAAAAATTGGTACTCGCTACTAATTTTTATTTTTGTTACTAAAGAGATTGGACTATCTTCCCTTCTGTCTGCCTTAGGTCTTCAACTGTAATATGAGCATAATAACACCTTCCAAGGCTGTTATGAGGATATAATTAGATAGATTTGTAAAGTGCTTAACAAAGTGTAGTAAATACTTAATAAATGCTTGTTCTCTTTCCCCCACTACTTTTTTTTTCCCCTTTGGAGTCAGCTTTGACTATTCTCTCTCATATCCCCATAGCAGCAATTTAGATTTGAAGATCTTTCCCACCCATTAACAGGCCATGTGCCCTGTTCACAGGAAGTCTGAGTCACATGTGGTAGGAGGAGCCTCCTGACAGGAAAAGGAAGTTATGTCACAGGAAATGCTGAGAGAGAAAGAGAGAAAGAGAGAGAGAGAGAGAGAGAGAGAGAGAGAGAGAGAGAGAGAGTGAGAGTTATGGCTGCTAATGGTCATCATGATAGAGCTGAACAGGCTGACTTAGCTGTACTGTGAGTTTGTTTTGGGGAAGACCCCAGCAGGGGGTTGGAGAGGTTTTGGGATGGTGAGGCTCCATTTTGTGATAGTGTGTATTGAATATTTTACTGCTGTGATAGACTGGATAAATGGCTTGTGGGATATGGTTCTCTGGTGTCTGAATAAATGGTTACTTCTTCTACCTTCTATGTGGAGAGTCTCGTATACTTTGTGATACAGACCCACATGGGCATTTTGACAATTATCATCCACATTGTTGTTATTGCCTTACTGATACAGTCCCCTAGATCTAATCTATCACCAAATGTTTTCATTTCTTTCTCTCAAATATCTCTCAGACTTTTCTATTTCAATTTCACTGCCATTATGACCTCATGCAGAGTCATGCAGCAGACTTCTACTTGGTCTCCTTTACATCCTTTCATTTATTCCCCATTCCATTCTACCACCTTGCAAACCACTGTCATTCTAATCTTATCAAAATTTAACTTGCTTAAAAACTAAGGATCACATTTCATGATCTACTATGTTCATATTTATTTTTGTTTCTTTGCTTTTGGCAGGGCAATTGGGGTTAAGTGACTTGCCCAAGGTCACACAGCTAGTACATGTGTCAAGTGTCTGAGGCCGGATTTGAACTCAGGTCCTCCTGACTCCAGGGCCAGTGTTCTACTCACTGTGCCACCTAGCTACCCCCCAACTATGTTTGTATTTAAGTTAAAGTCATCCATATGGTTCAAAAAAGGCTTGATAATTGAGCTCTGTTCCCTGCATCCAACCTCATTCTCCACTGTTCCATTAACGCAGATCTCTATTCCAATCAGATTGGTCTTGTTACTCTTCTGTGCATATCATTTCTATTTCTTTGCTTTGGCTAGTGTTGTATCCTCCTACAAACTGACTTTCCCCCTTTCTGCATATTGAAATCCTACACATTCTTCAAAGCCTAGCTAAAATCCTTACTTCAGTCATTCAATTCAACAAGCATTTATTAAATGCCTGCTACGTGCCAGGCATTATGCTAAGTCTTAGGGACAAAAAGACAGAAATGGAATGGTCACTCTCTTCAAGGAGGCTACTTTTTCCTGGAGGGACAAAGCATGGACACGTGTAAATACATGAACACAATGGATATTGAGCTCCTTGAGAACAGGGACTGTATTTCACTTTTCCTTCTATCTACAGTGCTTGGCACAGTACTTGGCACACTATTGGGTGCTTACTAAATGCTCATTGACTGACTGTTTTAAAGGAAACTATGGATTCTATTAAGTAGAGGTGAGGAGGGAGTGCATTCCGGATATAAGGGCCCCTATGTTCAAAAGCCCAGAGGCCAGAAATGGGGATGTGTTAAACAAGAAGCAGAGGTAACTGGTTTGACTAGAATGGAGATTGTAGGTAAGAGAGTAAGATGAAATAAGAAGGAAAAGGCATGTGGGAGCCAGACTGTGGATGGTTTAAATGCCAAGCTGAAGGTTTTGTATCAACTTAGAGGAAATAGGGAGTGATTAAATATTTTTGAAAAGGGGGGTCATACAGACAGATTTGTGTTTTTAGAAATATCTGTTTGGCAGCTTTCAAGGAGGATGAATTGCAGCGTGGAGTGATTGGGAGTAGGAAGACCATTCAGGAGGCTGTTTCAGTAGTATAGGTGAGAAGTAGGTGGAATTTGAATTAGGATAGACATTGTATGAGCAGAGAAAATGGGAGAGATGTAAGAGATGTTGTGGAAGTAAAATTAAGAAGATGGCAATTGATTAGATATGTATAAGAAGGAGAGGGAAAAGTTAATAATAATGCCAGGATTGTGAATGTGAATGAAAAGGAAGATGGTATTGATATTAAGGGGAGCACCTAATGTTTTCTAATTCCTTCAAATTTATGAAATTTGTTGTCCTAACCACAATACAGCCTCCTTGAGAGCAGAGATGCTGCTTTATATTTTTTGTATCATTTTATTAACAAGTATATTTCTTACAAATTTTCTCTTGTCCAGGGGCAGCACAGTGAGTAGAGCACCGGCTCTGGACTCAGGAGGACCTGAGTTTCAAATCCAGCCTGGGACACTTGACACACTTACTAGTTGTGTGACCTTGGGCAAGTCACTTAACCCCAATTGCCCTACCTTCCCTCTTCCAAAAAAAAAACAAAAGACAAATTTTTTCTTGTCCAATAGACCTTTTAGAAAAAGTAACACAAGCTTAGTCTGTTCTCTTTGAATAAGAAATAAGAAAACCTCACTGACCAATTATTGTTGTTCAGTCCATTTAGTTGGGTCTGACTTTGTGACCCTATTTGGGGTTTTCTTTGCATAGAGACCAGAAAGGTTTGTCATTTCCTTCTCCAGCTTATTTTACAGATCAGGAAACTTAGGCAAACATAGTTAAGTGATTTTCTCAGGGTTGCATAGCTAGTGAGTGTCTGAGGCTGGATTGAACTCAGGTCTTCCTGACTCCAGGCCCAGCTCTCTATCTATTGTGCAACCTAAATGTATCCTTAAACACTTAGTAGGGAGTCACCTACTACAGACCTTTAGGTAAGATGGTAGACCAGATGCCTTGCTGCTATCCACTGGGTACATTGCCATCTGACCTATCATTACACTCTAAGAATTGCTGGACTTTACTATCTGATCTTTCATTGCACTCTAAGGTGCAACAGACCTTCCTATGCCCCCTGCAGATGAACTTTTATGTGTTGCTTCCCTTAATTAAAATGTAAGCTCCTTGAAAGCAAGGACTGTTTCTCTTTTGTAATTTTATTATCAGGGCTGAGCACAATGCTTGAGAAATTTAATAAGTGTTTTTCTATTACATTCAAATCTATTCCATTGAATTTGTAAATTAAATATTAAATTCTGTTTTTCCCCTTGCTAACCTGAACAGAGGGTCCTTTCTCACAGATTGCTTTCCATATTTCATTTCCAGACATCGTAGAACAAAAAGCAAAATGATACAATGAAGATAAGGCTAAGGAGAAAGACAAACACAGTAACAATATAGTAGAAATTACTTCCATATTTACCTTAACACGATTACTGTTATTCCTTTACTGAGACAAAACAGGAAAAAAACCAACCTTCTAATAAATTTGGGTGACAATATATGCAATACAAAATACTGCCCAGATGTTCTATTTAAAAGAGTAGTGAGAACAGGAAGATAAAGTCGATAATCATTACCTCATTTTCCTCAGCAGCTACACAATTCTCATAGATTTGGATTCCAATTTAGAGCTATGAAATCTTTACAAAAAATTTTTCCAGGTTTTATAATTATCATATTGGATTAATATCACCAAGGAGCAGTCACCAATCAGTGGCACCAGAAGAAAGACAAACATCATAGCAGATCAAAGACTTCTGAAGATTTTCTTCTAAAATAATTCTAATTTCATCATTCAAGACTTACAAATGGAGTGACATATATGCAAATACCCACATTCCCAAACCTATATCCATGTGCACCAAGTCTAAAATTATGCCTTTGTAAAACTTTATAGGTCAGGTCAGTTAAAATGAGACCAAATGTATAATATAGCAAATGTTGCCACCCTTAATACACACATATCCAAATGGAAAAGTCTTCTTACTATGAGAATCACGAAGAGTATGTTTTCGTTGATTTCATATATTTCATTCTCCATACTAGACTTTTTGAAATACATATAGTTGACCTGCCAAAGGAAAGCCATGGTTAAATTTGTTTGTCTACATCATGAATTTTATCTAAATAAATGCATAATGCAAACAATGAACATCACAGTTCAATTCCTTCCTTATGTGTCATGGTGTAGATGTTCCTTGAGCATAGAGAGAAAAAAACTATTATAGACTTTACTCCTATTTTCACGACTTACACTTGACTCTCAGGAACCCTGCTTTTTATTGCAGTTTTGACTGTCAGAGATTCACAAAATTGCAAAGGAAGGCAGGTTTGTTGTTAGCATGCCCAAATGCCCCGTCTCGTTTCCCATTTCCTTCCTTGGTGCCACCCTCCTTTTCCCAGACAGGCAGAGATCCATCCTTCTCTTCCCTATCTATACTTAAGCAGAAGAAAGAACCTAACTTCTTTCCACTAGGGTTATGAATGTCAAATAAATCCATGAATAATTGTGAATAAATTAAGAGTTAATTGAAATACTTCTCTTTCAAAGATGCCTGCATCTTAAGAAAAATCATGTCTCAATATAAACAAATATATTTTATTTTGTCAAATTTCATACATAAATAAACTAGTAGAAGAGGATATATTTCTGGGCAGGGGTTACTTCCTGGTGTCATTAAAATCACACGAGGTACTTAGTTAGCTACTTGCTCTGCCCAGGAACTTGCATTCCCTATCCATCACCCTTTTTTCGTGTCATTTCATGTCACCCCTTTGGCAGTCTGGGGAAACCTATGGACCCTTTCTTCTCAGAAAGTATTTAAATGTATAAAATAAAATATATAAGATTATAAAAGAAAACAATATTTTTCACATACAGTCATTGAAATAAATTTTTTAAAACAGTTCACAGACTCCAAGTTAAGAACCATTACTTTAGAGAGTCTGTTATTGGTGTAATTCTATATACCTACTCTACTAGTGCAGCAATGCAGTGTAATTCTTTCCCCCAGCCAGAAAAAGCAATGGAATCCTTCTTTCTATTGGTTTGTGAACTTTATCTCTTGAAAGAAAGTAAAAGAATTGGGCTCTGAGCTAGTCAGTTGGTCAAAAAACATTTATTAATCTCTTACCATGTACCAGGCACTGTGCTAAGCACTGGACTGTCCTACTTTCAGCTGATTTTAAAATCTGGTCAGAGCTGAGCAGCACTAGTCTGAGGTTACATTTTGCAGTGCTTTTCCCTGAGGGACAAAGCTTTTATTCAAATATGCACATGTACAGTGACACTGTGTGATGTACCCACTGCTTACCTCTGAAATCAACATTGTACATCCAAACAAGGCGAAGAAGGGGATGAATGCAGTACAGTAAAGCATGGCATATAGTCCCAAGTTACTTGCTCGAATAAAGGCAAACATGAACATGGAAGTCTGTAGGAAAATTTCACAGAGATGTGAGCCGAACAGTCACTTTCAATATTTTAGGTATTTTCATACTTTAAGTATTTCTTCTTCATATGGTCCAGTTTTTAGCTCACATACCATTTTGTGCTGAGTATTGCCTCAGTTTGGAAGGTTTTTAATACCTTCCAACATTTAGCTCCCACCTGTCCTGATTTATTTCACTAATATATAATGCTGAGCTTGGGGTACAAAAAGTAGGCTAGTGTAGCTGCATTATATATTAAACCTCCTTGCCTTCATGTAGGCTCCACCTTCTCTCTATGGTCTCTATATTCCTATAGTAATGGGAGGTTAAATGACTTGCCCTTAGTTATACAGCCACATGCCAGTGGCAAGACTGAAGCCCAAATATTGATGGCTTTAGGACAGCTCTATAAAGTACTCTATGCTGCCTCTCAAAATATTTATAGCAGAGTAGAGCACTGGCCCTGGAGTCATGAGGACCTGAGGTCAAATCCGGCCTCAGACACTTGACGCGTACTAGCTGTGTGACCTTGGGCAAATCACTTAACCCCAATTGCCCTGCCAAACAAATATTTATAGCAGAACTCTTTTTGGTACCAAAGGGCTGTAAATAATTGTAAAATGATTAGGCAAATCAAATTTTGGTACACGAATGTAATATTCTATTATATTATGGTGCTGTAAGAAACAGTGACCAGCACAGAACAAAGAAGCACGGAAAGACCTGTTAAGGGGAATTTTTTATTCCTTTCTATTAATATTATTATTCAGGGCTCTGGGCCATTCTTCCCACAACTTTTGGTTAACTAAAAGCCTGTATTCTGTTAATATTAACCTGATCTGACCAAAATCTGACTCTTGGAATGATAATGAAGGGAAGACTGACATTCCTTTGGTAAAAGTTAAAGGAGAGGCTCAGATTCAATCTAGTTCAGTAGATTGAATCTGGCCCGCTTCTAAAAACAGGTGTCACAAAGGGTGGGATTTCTTAAGACAACTCATTATGGTGAATCCCTAATAAACTTTGTCTTTTCCCTTGGCTGAGAAGGTTAGAGTCGAATTCTTTTAGCAGGACCTGGCGTGTCAGTATTTTGGGGTCACGAGCACCCCTAGAAACCTATGGTTCCCTACCATATTCATTTTGATTAAACCTCTTCATTTTTGGTTCCCTGACTGGGAATACTGCTAATCTCAAGTTCTTCTCCAGCCAAGACTGAAGGTATGTGGGCCTCCCCCTCTCCCAATCCCCTTCTCACTCTC
>CM053626.1:170585601-170626161 GCA_028646595.1 Phalanger gymnotis
ATTTGTTTGAGGGGGGAATGATGAGGGCACAGTGTCTGGGAACCCCCTTGAACCTGGAGTACAGTCTCTGGGAGCCCCCTTGAACTCTCCTTGAGTCTTCCAACTAGATCTGGCCTTCCCCTAAGGCCATGGGCCTTGCATTATCATTGGGCCTGAGTCTCTGCCTAGCCTAGCAGTCAAGCTGTTTCCCCCCCCACTTAATCCTAATCAAAATATCTATGCTCTAGCTCTGTTACCCCAGCCCTCTATTGTCTCCATGTAGCCTTCAGCTATTTATCACCGTGGAGTCTGACCTCATCTCAGTCCCATCAAGCTCCTCCTCAGACTCCTCCTCAAGTCTCTCCCTAGTCACCCCAGACCACCCCTCAATCCCTCCCACAATCTTTGTGTATATAATCTCCATCTTGCCTCCATGAAGGTGCTCAGATTCAATCTAGCTCAGTATGAATCTGGCCTCCTTGTGAAAACAGGCGTCACAAAAGGTGGGATTTCTTAAGACAACCCAGTACGGTGAATCCCTAATAAACTTTGTCTTTTCCCTTGGCTGAGAAAAAAAAAAGTTAAAGGAGAGTTTGAGCTCCTCAAAATGATTCAGTTATTTGTTAGCTCCCTAGCTAACTGTATAAGGAAGGTTGTCCTTGATGCTGCTGTTCATAGTTATCTTGGTGACATGCAAATCTCTTCCCTCAATCAGCCTACTTGTGAACCCTCTAAATGAAGTTTAGACCTGACTTAATTTACCTATGAACTCTGCTTAACTTACATAAACTATGTTTATGTAAGAGATTATGACTGTTTCTCTTAGGTTATTCAACTTTTGTGACATTGAAGGAGCATGGGAATATAAATCTGTCATTTTTTTTAAACTTTGATGACCTATAAGGAAGGTACAAGATTGCAATATGCAGAAGAATTATTTCTCTGTCACTCTGATGTAATTTTATCTATAAGAAGCCAAATCATTATTAGCCAAGTCATCATTACTAAGTGAGTTGGAAAGAAAGTTTGGGGCTGAGTTGTGCACGATGAGGAGATTCTAAAAAATAAAATTGGGTAGGAAAAGGTAAAAAGGGAGTAATTATATTATAAAAATGAGGCACGAAAGGAATCTAATACGGAGGAAGCAGGTGGGGTGGAGGACTGGTAATGTTGGAAACTTACTCTCATCTGGGTTGAAGAGGAAATAACATGTACATCTGGAAGGATGTAGAAGTCTAATGAACATGTAGAGAAGTGAGAAAACTGGGGGACAGGGTTAGAGAAGGGACTTTTAGAGGGATGTGTAGGTTGAAATTAGGGAGTGGGGGTGGGAGGATGGAGACAGAAGATAAGATAACAGGGATAGAGTAAAAAGAGAGACTGAGAAAGAAAATAGTAAAATAATATGGAGGGAAATTCACAAATAGTAATTATAACTTTGAATATGAATGGGATGTTTATAGCAGCTCTCTTTGTGGTAGCAAAGAATTGGAAATTGCAAGAATCCCCATGAATTGGGAAATGGCCAAACAAGTTGTGGCATATGATTGTGATGGAACACTACTGTGCTCCATGATCTTAGATAAGCTCAATGGTCTTAGAAAGACATGGAAAGACTTGCACGAAATTATGAAGAGCAAAGTGAGCAGAACCAAGAGAATATTATATACAGTAACAGCAATATTATTTTGAGAATGACTTTGAGCAACTAAGCCATTTTGACTATTATAAATACACAAATTAAAAATAAAGGACATACAAAGACGCACGCTATCTACATTCAGAGAAAGAACTGATAAATAGAAGCATGTATAGAATAATTTTACACACACTATGTGTGTGTGTGTGTGTGTGTGTGTGTGTGTGTGTGTGTGTGTGTGTAATTGCAGCCATCTCTAGGGCAGGGGGAGGGGAGGGAAGAATAAAAAGAAAAGAATCTGTTTGGGGGGAATAGCAAGTTGTAAATGTTAGATTTGTAGTTTTATGTGGAATCAACTTTTTTTTTAATTGCACTGTCTTGTTTTGTTCTGTGAATTGAAAATAATAATAATAAAGAAGAAACATATGGGACCAGAAAAGTCATATATGTAATGACTAAAACAATGTAAATGGAATCAACAAAATAAGAGAAACTGGATGCTTTGAAATTAAAATGGCCAAACTTGTTCCCAAAGAAGTAACATGAGAAGACACTTCCCTCTGCTTCTTTTCAGAGGTAGGAGATCGTGAGTGTGAACATTGCATATAATGTCAGACTTGCTTTCACATGCTAGTTAGTTTTACGAATATTTTTACTTCCTCTTTTAAAATTTTTTATTATGAGAAATTAGTCTCTTGAAAAGGAAGAGAAAGAATACATTGGCAATTTAGATGACATAAAAACAAAAGATATTAATAAAATTTATTTTTGAAAAAAATTGATAATGTTAGGGAGAATACTTACATTTAAGTGATATGATCAGAAGCCAAATTACAAATTTATATGTGAGAGAGATGAGAAGTGGTAGCAAGGAGAGTAGGCAGTATTTTAGGGAGTTTAGCAGTGAAACGGAGGGAGCTTTAGCAAGAGGACTTGAGTGGATGTTTAAGGTCGTGATTTTTTTTTTTAAGGATAGGCAAATGTAGGCCTCTATAGAAAGCAGGGAAGGAGTTGCTAGGTTGTCTTGGTTGGAAAGTCTAATCTAGATTAAAAATCACTTAATTAGTAACGCTACTGATACTTTTGATAATATTTGGCAATATTTTTAGAACACAAATATTCACTATACATATATACTTACAATAAAGAAGCAAGTAGACCAGATGCCACTATTTTTTCTTCCTTTCTTAGAAAAGAATGAAATCACATACGTGAGGAAAACACTTGAGCCTGCATAACCAATGATACA
Source organism: Phalanger gymnotis (assembly GCA_028646595.1). NCBI lineage: Eukaryota > Metazoa > Chordata > Mammalia > Diprotodontia > Phalangeridae > Phalanger > Phalanger gymnotis. The sequence goes on from CM053626.1 coordinate 170,588,469, forward strand.
GATGATCTGAAAGCAAGGGAAATTGCTGTTGGAGTCAGATACTTTCCAAGAAACCATCAAATTTTCACAATTTCAGTTATAAAATATAATAAATATATAATTTATATAAATTCATATATGAACATATATTATATATTATATAAATATAATAAATAAATTAAAAATATAATAAAAATTCACAAATTCAGTTATGCATAAGAATTTTTGGATGTTCTTTGACTTATGAAACTGTTACAGAATAACATAAAAATACTATTTCTTGTCAATTCTGGTTAAGTCAGCAAACATTCATTGCGCATACTATGTCCTAGTCCCTGAATACAAAGGAGATACAAGCAGAAAGAGAGAGAGATAGTCTCTGCCCTTAAGGAGCTTATATTCTAATGAGAGAAGACAATCCACACACACAAAGGGAGCTGAAAAGCAGGAAGGGGAAGCAAGAGGAGAGAAGAAGATAGCCTTCATGTGACATTGTAGAGGAAAGTACAGAGTCAAGACTGGAGCCTGGAGAGGAATGAAGACATCTCTCACCTGGGCTCTTTCCTTAAAATGGAGGTAAAATTCCATACTTTCTGATGCAATTCTCTTAAGTTCCTTCTTTTTAACTCACCTGAATAAATAGGATTCCAGTGTCCACTGTATGGATGCCAGAGTTTAGAATGTATACAATTGCATATATTACAAGAAGAATCATGAAGTTCAAAGGAATATCTACCAGGGCCTGCCCGCACCAGTATGCTGAAGGGGAAAGGCCTGAAATCCTTAGTAGGGCTTGAGCTTTTATCTAATTAAAAGAAAAATAAAAATAAAGGAGGGATAAAGTAAAGTTGAAATTCAAGACTTTTTTAATGAAGCAACAAAGAAAGCTGAGAATGCATACACTTTACAAATATCGCAAAGAATAAGATAAATTATCAAGTTCAAATCAAGGAAAGTAAAATTGTCCTGACAGGTACTATCACTAGGATTTAATAGGATGGAACTCACATTAGGAATATTTCTTTGGAAGGGTATTTCCTATTCAAAGGGGACAGAAAAAAACAAAAAAGATGGAGAAGCATTATATATGCACAATGATGCTGAGGGAGAAGTGAAAAAATTGTGGATAGAGTACCACACTTGGAATTTGAAGTTGTTTTTCTTCAATCATGACCCTATTTGGGGGTTTTGTGGCAAAGATACTGGAGTAGTTTGCCAGTTTCTTCTCCAGCCCATTTTACAGATGAGGAAACTGAGGCAAACAGGGTTAAATGATTTGCTCACGGTCATACAACTAGTAAGTATCTGAATCCAGATTTGAACTCTGGATGATGAGTATTTTTGACTCCAAGCCTGATACTCTATCCACTATGGTGCCACCTAGCAGCCTGGGATTAATCAAACTTAAGTTCAAAACCCAATCCAAACCAGATGTATGACCCTGAGCAAGTCGCTTAACTTCTATATGCCTCAGTTTCCTTTACAAAATGAAGAGATTAGATTCAATGGCCTATCAAGTCCCTTTCAGTTCTAAATCTATGATACTATGCCCCTAACAATTTCCAAAAAAGGAGCAATTGGTTGTTGAAGTTAAAATCATGAAAATCTTGTAGAAACTGACCACTCTACCTTCAAACTAATTAAGATAAAGAGTAAGCCGAGGTAGTTTGATGTAAATCTTAGATTTTAGAAGAGCATATTTCAAAGGACTCAGAGAAAGCACAGGGAGAATCTTGAGCCTTAAAATTTTGCAATCAAAGTTGTCTTTAAAGGGGATAAAATGTTTTTAAGAATGAAATCTTGATGATACAAATGTAAGCTACTCCTATGGAGGAGAGTTGTTTAAAGAGATTAATGCACATTGATGGTTTATTCATTGCCCAACTAAGATTTTTAAAAATCTTGAAGCAAGGAAGCAAGTAACAAAGAGTGAATTAAAAAGAATGGCATGGTATGGTAAATAGTGTTAGGATTAAAAGCCAAAAAGGACCTCAGAAGTCATATAGTCCCCCTTTCTTTTTTAAATAGAAAACTGAGACCTAAAATAGTTAAATGGCTTTACCCTAACTCATACAAGGGGGAGAATGGCAGAACTAGGATTCAAAACCAGGTGCTTCTGACTTCAAATGTATGTCATTCCCTGCTTGTGTGACTTGGACCATCCCAGGTTCTAAAACTAAAAATGAAATACTGCTGTCAGTGAAAGCTAAGAAGAGCATGAGTAGACAGCTCTCATATTATATGTACATAAGATGGTAGGTATATGGGTCAGTTGTGAGTGTTGGTTTCTTTTACTGACCCCAAGCTGCCCATGAGAGCAAAGGCTCATCTTTTCAATCCCAGTATTCTCTTAGTGTTGCCATATAGCAACAAGAAATCAAACACAGCTACCTTTGAGGAACTAAAAATAATTATGACACAAAAGGTAATAAGGTGGTCAATGTTAAATCTGAGTTGGTTGCAATGTATAAATAAGGAAGAACTCTGAAGAATGCAAGTAAAAAACATCACCAAGCAAATGTATGGTAGAGAATTTAAGGTGATCACATAGCAAGAATGGATGACAAGAGGACAGCCAGAGTGCTCCACTGGTATACAAGCAATGTCAGGAGAAAGTAAGGAAGACCACTAGCAAGTTGGGTGGACTCCTTATGGTAAGCTTTGGGGAAGATTTGGCCAAGAGTCACATCAAATGGGCTGGTATAAGTAAGTTGTAATACATATCACTGGAGAGAATTCTTGAACTAATAGGTGGATAGAACACTGTCCCTGAAGTGAGGAAGATTCATCTTTGTGAGTTCAAATCTGACCCCAAATACTTATTAGCTCTGCGATACTGGACAAGTCATAACCCTGTTTGCCTCAGTTTCCTCATCTGTAAAATGAATTTGAGAAGGAAATACAAACAACTTCAGTATCTTTGCCAAGAAAACCCCAAATGGGGTCATGAAGAGTCATATACACCTGAAAATACAATATATAATTCATGAACTCATAAAATCATAGTCATTTGAATTTTTTAAAAACACACATAATTATATATATATGTATATATAGTTTGAATATATTATTGTTCTTATCAAAACTGAAATAATTAAATTCTCTAAACTGACAAAATTCAACCAAATTTATTCCAGGTAAACAACAAAAAATGTAGGTAAAGAAAAGATATTCCCTTTAAGTATGTTTCATATTTTTCATATCTTTGTGAATGTGTTTTGTGTGTAGTTATCTATAAACTTAACTGTGTCTCTGGTCCTTAAGACTTAAAAATGAGGAGAATTCATACACCTTTGTATTTATGACTCCAGTTAAGTCTCCATAAATTTCACCATATCTGCTTTAATTCTTCAATAAAATTTTGGGGCCTTGAAAACAGTGTAGCGGAAAGAGAAATGGACCTACAGTCCAAACTCTGGGTTTGAAGGCCAGTTTGGCACTAGCTAGCTACATGACCTGGGGCAAACCATCTCTTAATGTATAAAGTGCAAATAATTATGCCTGTACTTCCTACCTTCTGAGGTTGCTCTGTTGGTGATACTGAACAGTGCCAGAGTCTTTTTAATGACAATAGTTGGCTAAGCTCAGTATTTTTTCCTAATTCATGCCAGTTTTTTCATTAGCATCTCTTCATCTTTATCAGTTTTTGACATTGTCCTGTCATCAATAATAATGCATTCACTTGAAGGATTATCTGATTTTTTTGGATGGTGCTTAAGGGAGGAATTTTTTTTCCTTTATCCTATTAAGTTTTTCCACTCCTTGGCCTTCTTGTTAGTGAATTTGTTCACTTAGAACTTGTCTGTTAATATATGTATTACTTTGGTACCTCTCTGGCTGTCATCTCCCTCCAGACTGATATCTATCATGATTAATTACTTTGCATCTTTCTTCTGCATCAAAACAGTATGATGCACAATGAACTCTCTCACTTGTTTCAACCAATATTAAGCACCTACTAGGGAAAAATATACATAGGAACTTAATTAAATGATGTTGATGGAAACATTTAAACATTATTCAAGGGGAAATCATATATCTGTATATATATATACATATATATGTATATATTCCACCTTTAATTGCTAAAGTAAATTAATTTCAGTGACTTTTTATTACTTTGTAATCAATGATGCTGTTCATTGCAAAATAAGGAGAAAGACTCGTTGTTGCCAATATCAAGAACGCATATGCCTCTGCGTTAGTCATTGAAATGGGCTCAACTTCCTGAAAGAAAAAAGAGTAAATGCTGTCAGCCAAAGCAATATAAAAATAAAATAGAAAATTATGACCAGAGATAATGCAAAGTTTCTGCAGTTAGTGAAGTACTCAAGCTAAAAGTGTTAGTGGGATCTTTCATCTTTCAAGCTCTGGCAGGTCCAACTAAGCTGGAAAGTCTTTGTATGTAGGGTGACACTTTGAGCCTAGTTTTGAAGAGATTCACTAACATGTTGCCTGAAAAGTGATAAACTTTTCAGGTATAGCTCATTTTCAAGACTTGTTACTAGTTACAGAGAGGTTATAATCTGGGTTATTAGAGAGAATAACCACAGCACACCATACATGTTGTTTCAGTTGTGTCTGACCTCATTTGGGGTTTTCTTGGCAAAGATACTGGAGTGGCTTGCCATTTCCTTCTCTGGGTCATTTTACAGATGAAGAAACTGAGGCTAGCAGGGTGAAGTGATCACACAACTAGTAAGTGTCTGAGGCCAGATTTGAACTCACAAAGATGGGTCTTCCTGACTCCAAACCCAGTGCTCAACAACTGATTCTTAGAGTTTTGAAATATTCTGGATTAGTGGGAGCATTAGAGCATAGGGATGAGATCAGGAGGTTATACCTAGAGCTGGAAGAGACCTTAGGCATTAGTTCAAATCTTGCCTCAGACACTAGCTCTGTGACCAAGTCACTTAAACCTGTTTGTCTGTTTCCTCATCTGTAAAATGAGCTGGAGAAGGGAATGGCAAACCACTCCAGTGTCTTTGTCAAGAAAATCCCAAATAAGGTTATGAAGAGTTAGATATGACTGAAAATGACAAGAAGTCCCATCCCCTCATTTTACAGTTAAGGAAACTGAGGTTTATCAAGGTTAAATCATTTGCCCAGCCTTATGCAGTAACAAATGGCAGAGCTGAGATTTGAACCCAGTTCCTATAACTCCAAGTCGTCCTATTTCTTTGAGAAGATAAATGATGTAGTGGAAAATGCAATGGCAAGCAACATGTTTCAGGGGAAAGAGTACCATCTCTGGAGTCAGAAAACATAGGTTCTAATATCAACTCTGACGCTTAATCTCTGTGTGACTTTGGATGAATCACTTAACTTCCCTGAGTTTTACTTTCATTATTTGTGATAGCTTCTGAGGTTCCTTCTAACTCTGGATCCAGGGAAGAAGCAAAGGTGAAATAACTTGTTGACTATGTTTTGGAGGAGATTCCTGTTCAGTAACTGTTGGATTGCATAACCTCTGAGATTGCTTCCACCTCAAAAATTCTGTGATTCTGTAGCATTGGATTGTTTGTAAATTTAAGCAACTCATTAACGATCTCTGTGCCTCAGTTCCCTTAATGTAAAATGAGATGAATAAACTAGATGATCTCTGAAGTTCTTTCTACTTATAAATCACCTGATCTTAGGATTTTTAGTCAATGAACCTCAGTTTCTCGCTTGTGAATTGAGGCAAGACAAGATGGTCTCTATGTGGTCTCTAGGGTTAAAATTCTTCAGTGAGTATAAGTCATTATTAGAAGATTTCATACAATATACTCAGTATGCTTTATTTAATGAGGTAGAAAAGTAAAACATCTTTCAGAAAATTTTCCGTTAATAAAAATAATAAAAATGATTTTGGCATAAAAAGTGGCATGCTTCAGTTTTCTGGGAAACTTATTCACCAACTGAATGATAATTGAGACATTGTCATACTTACAAGAGGAAATAGACTTTTCTCAGTGTAAATTTGCTTTGAGGAGTTCAACATTCTAAGTAGTCCATTACTAACAATATTCATGAGGACAGGAAAGCAGTTCAGTCTCTTGGTGTTACATACAAGAGAAAACCTATAATCCTTAAAAACAAAACAAGTGAGCTCAGTTATCAAGAAGTCAGTATGTGTTCAAATGTAAAATATGAAAAAAGTGCTTAAATTATTAAGAATATGGTCTAAACTATAAGGTATGCCTAACTAGCATTTGCTACATTTTGTGATTTTTATCTGGCAAATGCAAGACATCAGAATTTTGGAATAAACAGTGAATATTGCTACTAACCATTTAACTGATCTTTGGTTTTGGCTGTATATATTTGTCACTTAAATGGACTTTAGTGTCAACGTCTCCTAGAAAATAACAAGACTGAAGTTTTTCCCTTGGAAACTGAACCTAAGATTCAAAAGGAAGCAAAATTGGGACTCACAATGAGATAATACCACCTTTTATCCCAATTTCCAAAGGATAGAAAATAGTTTTATTTTTTTCTGGGTAGAAAATGAAAAAGTAAGCCAATATTTGCAAATTCCTTTAACTTCAAGGCAGGATTTTTTGGTAACAAATTCTCATGAATAATTATCTATTATTTTCTCATTTAGAGGTTTAAATATTTTGACCTTAAAAACAACATAATCAGCAAAATAAGCCCATGGGGTTGAAGAGTAAACACAAAGTTCTCATTTTTTGTGTCAACAAATCATAAATATCTCTTCTCATGATAAAATTGCATTAATCTCAGTGATACTGTGATATTGCCATTTTCCTTGAGAACAAATTATAGCAGTAGGTATGGAAATAGCTTGTATACATAATTTGACTTTTCTTTTCCTGTTAGAATGGACGTTTGGTTTGAAGTGTTCTATAATTAGAGACTTTCTATGGGAAGCCATAAAATATAAAACATTTTGGCTCTTGAGAGATCTAATTTACATATATCAAATTAAAAAAAATTTGATAGGATGTTCTAAGCCAGAGGTAAGTGAACTCTACTTAGCAGGCCAAATCTGGGCAGTGAGTTAAAAGTGTTTTTTTCTCATTTTAAAATAGGCTCATATAATTAAAAATACGAAAACCATTCTTATAAACCAGTACAAAATAGATGGTGGGTTGAATTGATCTTTGGATTGTAGTGTGTCAACCCATTTTAGAAAATTAGTTTTTGAAAACTGAATGAGAGTAAGGTTCTTAAGCTCTATTAAGTCAGAAGTAATGCCTTTCCTGGTGTAAACTTGATTTATCTTACTATTATGTATTTTTCATTTTTGAGAAATAATGGTTTTAATCTAGTTTTACTCAAAAAGATTGTGTGGCAGGTGGGAGCAGCAGATAATTCTTATACCTCACTCTCATCAGAACCGATTCAAAGAGAAAAGAATATATTTATGTCTATACACATATACACACACTTAGTGTGGCATAGAAATCTATTTTACCCCACAAAGAAGTAGGAAGGGAAGGGAATAGGAGAAAGGGGGGAGGTGAAGGTGATGAAAAAACGGAAAGTGGACTAAGGAAGGCAATGATCAGAAGCAATATCCTGTACATAATCTAAAAGAGAGACACAGCCCAGCTCTGTCTCATACACAGTATTTTATTTATTTGCCATTATTTTGAGTTGACCTTGAGAGGTGATTAATTTTCACAAAAGGAGTTTTGGAATTTAGCCAAAAGAAATACACTTTTTGTAGTGTTCTAGTATTCTCCCCCAGGGATATTTCTTTTTTATTCAAGGAGAAAGAGTTTAACCATTAAAAATGGAGTGTGTAGTTTATTACACAGACTGTCCCATGATTTACATTAGACAATGTAGAGGCATTTATTCGTATCATATATCAAAAGTGAATTTTGAAGTTTTCTAATGAATGCTATGATTTTCAGATGTCAAGGATTTATAATCTTGCTATTATGGAATCTCTCTCTCTCAATTAAGGTAGATCACAACCCATCTATGACAGTGGGTAGGTCTCAGAGAGTTCCATGAGACTTAGGTTTACTTTTGTATCTACATAATTAAAAAGTGTCAGGGGCAGGATTTGAATCCATTTCTTCCCAGTCCTCTTTACACTACATTTTATTATCATTCATGATTTCATCTCATTAGAATGAGGGCAGGGATAATTTTTAATCACTAGCATTTAGCACAATACCTGGCACATAGTAATGCTTAATGATAATAGTACATATTTATAGATCCCCAGGTGGAGCAGTGGATGGCTTCTGGGGCTGTGTCTAGAGTCAGAAAGACCTGAGTTTAAATATGGCCTCAGATATTTAGTAGCTATGTGACCTTGGGAAAGTCACTTAACCCTGTTTGCCTCAGTTTCCTCATCTATAAAATGAGCTGGAGAAGGAAATAGCAAACCACCGAAATATTTTTCCCAGAAAACCCTCAAATGATGTCATAAAGAGTCTGAAAGGACTGAACAACAAAGAATTTATATAGCACTTTAAGGTCTGCAAAGCATTTTGCAAATATTGTCTCATTTGAGTCTCACAACAACCCTGGGAGACAGGTACTATTATTATCCTTATGTTACAGATTAAGAAACTGAGTCAGGCAGTGATTAAATGACTTGCCCAGGGTCATATAGCTAATAAGTGTCTGAGGTAAGTTTTGAACTCAGTCAAATCTTCCCGACTCTAAGTCTGTCAACTATCTGCCTCATTAGTAAATGCTTGTTGATTGACTTTCATGTTCAAAAATGACACTAATACCAAAACTGTAAGAGCATCATCTTTCATTTTGTTAGGAGTTTGGGTAATGAAGTTCTCCCATACAATTTTAAAAAGTATTTAATTTAGGGGAAAAATTGATATATTTGTCCACAGAGTCCAGATTGTGAAGAATTTTATATTTGACTCCAAAACAAGATAGTAGATCTTTCCAGCTACAAGCACTAGTAAACTAGCAAGAATAACCTTTTCTCTATCTTACTAGACAGAATAATATAAACAACACTTTGGTAAAAAGCTGGGAACAGAGACCAACCTACCTCCTTTTTACCTGATATGATTATAGCTCCATTGTAGGCAAGGTCAGATGTTCCATTTCTTTTTTCAAAGTCATCTACTTCCGAAACTATATTCTGGTGCTTCAGAGAATTTATAAAATCTTCAATGTTTGATCCTAATAAACATTTAAGAAGAAGACACCAAGAAATCATTAAAGTGTTGGGTTTTTTAAACTCACAAATTTGGACATCCTATATTGTATTACGTTCCATTTATATTTATGATAGCAAAAAGTGCAAATTTGCAAAAAGATTCAGCTAAAATGGCATGGGGCAGGTTTCTTGAATCAGGAGATTTTTTAAATTCAAGTTTTAATGACATGAAAAATAATTTATTATCAACATTGCAGGCTTCTTTATTATGATTTTTTCTACTTAATAGTATTTTATTTTTTCCAATTACATGTAAAGATAGTTTTCGACTTCCTTTTTTAATAAATTTTAAGTTCCAAATTTTTCTCCCTTCTTCCCTTCCTCCCTCCCCAGGACAGCAAGCAATATGATATAGGTTATACATATATAGTCATGTTAAACATATTTCCACATTAGCCATGTTGTGAAAGAAGAAGCAGAATAAAAGAGAAAAGCCGTGAGAAAGAAAAAACAAAAACATTAAAATAGTATGCTTTGATCTTCATTCAGACTCTATAGTTCTTTTCTGAATGTGTCTTTTGACATCATGAGTCTTTTGGAATTTTCTTAGATCATTGTATATTATTATTTTTAAAAGAGATTTCTACCAAGTAATTTATGGAATTAAAATTATATATTAAAAAATGCTTGTGATCCACTCATTTTTCTAGTAGTGAAACTCAAACTTTCAGTTGTCTACCTATCTGCTGTTTCCTACCAACTTGCAATTTCAGCATTTAGTATCTGTTAAAATTATCTTTTCCATTTATTTTTATAATATGAGATCAGTTAATATATGTTCTGTTCTGTGGAAGCTTTGTTGAACACTTTAATCCTTTGTAATCTTTTTAATTAATTAATTAATCCTTTTAATCCTTGTCATCATCTGCTTGGAATATATCCTCTCAGAAATCACCACAGAGACATCATTCCTTACACCCTCCTCCAACAAGGTGCTTTTTAGGTTTCTGACAAAGGTTATGGCTTATGTTTTCTAGGAACCATTGATAGGTTCTCAGGAGCCCAATTATTCCATTTGAGAATTTTAGGAAAGCCATAGCATGTTGGGCCCACGATAATGAATTTGTAGAGACATGGATGAGAATCAAGCAACGTGGACAATCATGTACGGTTTATGATCTGCATTACAGGAGGGAAAACTCGTGTAAATTAGGTAAGTGGTGTCCAAAGTAGATTCCCTGTATAACATAATCCACATGGGTATGGGAAGAAAATATTAGACTTCATATATTTATTTTTTAAAATTTAAAATAGGAAGAAATTAGGCTTTATGACTAGGAGCAAAGTGGACGTCCACCAAATGGGAAATAACTAAATAAATTGCAGCATATGAATGTCATGCCATATTTCTGTGCTGTTAATAAACATTTGTTAAACACCTACTATGTATCAGGCCCTGTGCTAAACACTGCAGATACAAAAAAAATTGCAAAAGACAGTCCCTGTTTTCAAGAAGCTCACAGTCTGAAGGGGGAGACAACATGCAAATGCTATGTACAAACAAATTGTTTACAGAACAAATTGGAAATCAATAGAAGTCAAGGCAGTGAAATTAAGGGAGATTGGGGAAAGCTTCTTGGAGAAGACGGGATTTTATTTTGGGATTTGAAAGAAGCCAGGGATGTCAGGAGGTGGGAATGAGGAGGGAGGACATTCCAGGCATGGGGGACAGTCAGTGAAAACAGAAATGATGAATACAGAAAAGCACAAGGAGACATATGATCTGATTCAAAATGACGTAAGCAGAACCAGGAAAACAATACATACCATATACAATGCAAACAATAACAACGACAATAAAAGAATCGAAATTGAATGTTGTGTAATTATAATGACCAAAGTTGGCCCCAAAGAAGATATAGTAAAACACTTCTTTGCAGTGGTAGACTATGGTTCTGGAACATTGCATACAATGTTAGAACTTTTTTATGTTTGGCTGGTTTTTATGAACTTTTTTCTCTCTTTTTTATTCTTTATTATAAAGGATAACTCTCTGGGAAGGGAAGAGGTGTGGGATATATGGGAAATTAGGTGATATAAAAATCAATAAAATTTTAGAAAGAGATATTAAGGTTTATGGATGTTTGGTATGTAGGTTAACACCAGTACCCTTACTAAATCTGAATGTAAGTGGTTGGTCATGTGTCTACATGGGTACGTTGACAGCAATTCTCTCATTTGTTCATTCACAATGTGTCATGAAATATTTATGTTTATGTCTACACAGTTAAATGGCTTCATAGATTTTATTGTCTAATGTTAAATAAACTAATTCTCACAAAGTGAACAAGAGACTTTGACAGTTTTCTGCAAAGAAACTATGGATCAAAGATAATGCTAATTGTGGGAGTAGAAGCAAACAAGAAGACAGTAGGACTGGAATTTCTCCCACTCCCAGTATGAGCTCTTGCCAGTCACATTATGAGATAAAAACAGTGATTTGACCAAAAAAATTGAAATCATCAAGAAGATTAGTTGAAAAATGGATTGACATCTCCATCACTAATGATGAGCCACTCCCTCCAGTGTGCATTGTACCTTGAGATAATGGCAAATGATAGCAGCAAGTTATGTTTAGCGAGACATTTAAAAACCCAGTTTTTAATGCCAAAGTATTTTGTGTCTCCCACAGAAACTTTCATATCTGTTCATTAACATTTGGAAACAAAATTCTCAAACTTGTTTTAAAAATGATCTGTATTGAAAAGGTTATGCGGGTTTTGAACCTGTTGTTAAATACATAACATAGATGTATGTGTATATATGTATGTATATATAACAGTTAGCACAATGGATAGAATGCTGGACTTGGAGCCAGAAATACCCAAATTCAAATCCTAAATCATACATACGGGGTCACTAGGTGTGACCCTGGGCAAATCACATAACCTCCATAAGCCTTGGTTTCCGCTCCTGGAAAATGAGGGTAATAATAACACCTACCTCATAGGATTCTTTTTTGGAGTTCAAATCGGATAACACATAAAAAGTGCTTTGCAAGCTTTACCGTACTATATAAATGATATCTATTAGTACTACTACTACTACTACTATTACCACCAGTACAATTTGTTCTATTTCTGCTCATGCAGCTGCTACTACTACTACTACTACTATTATTACTACTTCCACTACTACTACTATTACTAGTACTTCTACTACTACTATTACTACAACTTCTACTACTACTATTACTACTACTTCTACTACTACTACTATTACTACTTCTTCCACTACTACTACTATTATTACTACTACTTCTACTACTACTACTATTACTACTACTTCTACTACTACCATTACCACTACTACTTCTACTACTACTACTATTCCTACTACTACTTTTCCTACTACTACTACCACAACTAGTACTTCTACTACTACTATTACTACTACTTCTACTACTACTATTACGACTACTATTACTACTACTACTTCTACTACTAGTACTTCTACTACTACTACTATTACTACTAGTACTTCTACTACTACTACTATTCCTACTACTACTACTTCTACTACTACTACTACTACTACTACTACTACTACTACTACTACTGTTCTGGATAGTTCCCAAGAACAAATGATTGATATCAAGGAAGATTAAAAAATTGCAAGCTAAATGTCAATTTAGCTTTTGAATATTTGGTGAATGAGATTGGGATATGATTATTATGATTAGTAAGTTCAACTCAGCAGTGTATATCTTCCATTTGGACTTAAGTCTCTTAATTTTTTTAGTTATGACAACCAAATTGATCGACAAACACACTATGTACCCTGAACTATGCTGAGCAGTAGGTGTAAAATGAAAAAGTAAGAACAATTCTTGCTTTGAAGGAATGTGCATTCTAAGAGAGGCACACGTATACATAAACCAGTATAAACAAGATAAATATGGGTTAAATGGAAGATAGCTTAAAAAAGTAGCTGTGGGAATTGAGAAAGACCTCCTGGAGGAGAAGATGCTTGAGCTGAGTTTTAAAAGAAGCCAGTATTTATAAAGGGAGACGGCAGGAAGGAGACCATCCTAGGCCTTGCATTCAACCAGTGGACAAGCACAGAATCAGAAAACGAAGTGTCATATGTATGGAACAGCAAGTAATGGAAGAGTTTATATTGGGCCCTAGATTTTTTTTTCTATTACAAAGAGCCGTTGGAGTTTATTGAGTTGAGGTGGATAGGGAGTAACATGATCAAATCTTCACTCTTTGGAAAATTACATTGAAGACTATGGTGAGGAGAGATTGGACTGGGAAGACACAAGGCTAGGAGTCGAATTAGGAGGTTGCAGCAATAGTTCAAGGATGGATGAAAAACCAGATGAAGAAATAAATTGAAGTTAGAGCTAGACGTTTCACTGGCTATATCACAAAGTGTTAACCTATGATTAAAAAAAGAATAAAGCATATTCAATAACACAATCACTACATATCATCTTATTTCATTAATCATTGATCAAGACTTTTATGCCACTAATAAAAATTTTAAAATCAAAATATTATTTATTTCACATTTTTATCCTATTTAATTTATGTTTTGGGTATTTATAACACAGTTATTTGTATAACAGTGTATGTATATAGTTCAAATAAGTGTATATAATTAATATATGAATAAAGCAGCATTAATTTCTTATTTGTACAAATATATTGGCACATTAGTACAGTAGTATATGGGTATATAATAATAATAATAATAATAATAATAACATTTATATGGAGCCTACTGTGTGCCTGACCCTGTGCGAAGCACTTTACAATTACCATCTCATTTAGTGCTCACAACAACCCAGGGATGTAGGTGCTTTTATTATTCTCATTTTACAGATGAGGAAACTGAGGCAGACAGATTGACTTGCCCAGGGTCACAAATACAGATTTCATCTATAATACACAAATTTAGTGTTATACTAATATTTTATGTATATTCTAAAGCACGAAAGAGGGGGAACAGTATGAAATGAAGGTGAAATAAATCATGTTAATTTTTAAATTTTGTATATTAACAGTATAAAAAGCTTTCTCAACTAAATGTAACTATAGGGGAAACACCATGGTGTAGTAGATAGAGAGATGGCTTCCAAGACAGAAAGATTTGGGGTCGTCTCACCTCTGACATGTACTGACTTTATGATCTTGGATGAATTACTTAACTTCTTGGTGCTCTGAGGTTACGAAGCAAAGAAAAGGTGCATACTTGCATGAGTAGAGGAAATTTTCTCATCCGGAGTTCCTGATGCCAGTGAAATCAAACATCCTATTCCCATACCCTGAGGGTATAGGAATTTTTAAGTGTGTATAACTACATGCATTTGATTGAAATGCTGTGTAATTAATAGTATTTAGACACCATTAGATTAGATAATAAATCTACTGGAATACTGGGGAATTGGAAAAAAATGTTTCTAAAACTAAAAATGATTCACTTAAAATGTTAATGTAATTTCTTCACCTGTGTTGTTGATAATTAACAGGCTGCTGAGACGACTTTGTGGTTGCTGTCCAGGAGAGAGGAAATACATATGAGGAGAAAATCTCCAAGGAACAGGATGATAAAATGTTTGAATCAGTATATTCTCAAGAACAATGGGTATCAAAGTAACCGCCAATAACAAAAATCTAGAAAGAAGAAAACATCACATGTGAGTGTGAATTCAGTTTTGCTTTGTCCCTGTAAAGAAAAAAAATATGTGTCAAGGGCAATCTATGCCTGAATACTACAGCACATTTCTCCAAAGAATTATTAAATGCTTAACAAAGTGTTTTAACAGTCTGTCCACAAGGCAGGCTTGGGATTTTATCTGAATAACACAGATTATTTATCTGCATAACTTAGGCTTACTCAAATAATTTAGTACTTAAAGGATATCGAGCTAAGTCAAAATTTGGTCATGGGCACACACACACATGCACACACGCACGCACGCACAATTAACATTATCCGAAGAAAATAATGACAGGAATGACAAAAATCTTTGGACTAATTTGAAGTTATTTACAAATAGTGGGAGCCAAATTAATTGAGAGTATAAAAGCCTACTTGAAATCATAATGCATATGAATAGAAACACTTTTTTGCTTCCAGATACATGGCAAATGTAGAGATGCAGGAGAAATTAGGAATTAAAAAAATCTTAGGGGCAGGGGACATATACAAAGAAATATTCATCAGCATTCATTCTAGAACCAAAACCCTTCAAATTTTTTTTTTGCATCTGCTGTCATTACAATTGGAAAAGCAAATACTCCTTTCAGTTAGCAAGCTTTTATTGTGTTCTCCACTCCTCCCTTGATTTCCACTTTCCCTGGCCCTCAACAAGAAGAAAAAGGTTTTCTCTCTCTCCCCCTCCCCCTCCCTCTCCATTTCCGTCTTCCTACCCCTTTCTGTCTCCCTCCCCATCCCCATCAGTTTAGAAAAAAATTTATTAGGTTGTTTGGTAGATGAAGAAAGCAGGAAGAAGGCACTCTTCTCAGTCTGAGACAGTATCATTTCATAGGGCTTCAGAAACCCACTCAATCATTCCCTGCAGCCATCCATCTTTCCTGGGAGATGAGCCTCTGACGACGTCAGCCAATCAGATTGGTGACAAACTCTTTCCAACATTTCATATTAAGAGACATCAATTTGAGTAAATCTCAGGGGCTATAAATCAGGGGAATTAAACTTATAGTAGGAAACAAGTACACTATAGTCATGAGTATCACAAAAATCACAATACCATGCTTCCTTCAATGTCATAAAAGTGAACAAACATGTTGATTCCTTAAGGAGACAAATCTATAGATAAACTAAGTCAGGTTACAGATTATACTATATTTAGAGGGTTCACAAGGGATTGATTGAGGGGAGAGATCTTACATATCACTAAGGTAACCTAGAAAACTCAGAGTTAGGGAACTTTTCCCTTATAGTTAGCTAGAGTGGCTGAACAAATGTCTTCGAGGTGGGGAACCTGTGGCTGGAGGTCACATATGGCCCTCTGGGTCCTCAAGTGCAGCCTTTTGACTGAATCCAAACTTCACAGAACAAATCCCTTTAGTAAAAGGATTTGTTCTGTAAAACTTGGACTCAGTCAAAAGGTCGCAGTCAATGACCTAGAAGGCCACGTGAGGCCCTAAGACTACAGGTTCTCCTTCCCAGATCTAAATTATTTTGGGAAGCTCAAACTTGTATTCAGTTAGTCAGGTTTGGGTCAGGTGAGGTTAATATAAACAGAAGACAGGCTTTTAGTTAACGTTCCTTTCTTCCTAAAATTGCAGGTAGGATTATGAGGCAGGTAGTCGAATTTCAAGCAGCCCAAGGAGAGCTCAGAGATGGGTCAAGGCCAGGTGGAGAATATCACATCAGTGAGTAGGTTGTAATTCTACAGGAAAAGACCACTTTCTTCTTCAAAGGTGATTTGATCCTACACTTGTGCATGCCCAACCTACTGAGTTGGTACTTGATTCATTGATACTTGGATACTACTCCCTTCAGAAGAGCAGACTGGAGCTCACCCATGTTTTCTCATCTTCTGTAATTCTTGTCCGTGTCTTCCCACAAACCCTCTAGTCTAGAGGCTCAATCTAACACCGTGAAAATATCACATTTTATGGGCACCAGTTCAACATGTAGGCTGCCCATCTGTTATCCTCACCTCATGAGTATCCTATTTTTTTCCTCACATATTTTCTCAATAATATGTTTCTATTTTCAGCTTTCAAACAGAGCAGTCAGATGACAGAAGATAAAGTGCTGGTCTTGGAGTCAGGAAGGTCAGAGTTCAAATGCAACTTCAGACCTTTACTAAGAATGTGACCCTAGGGGAGTCACTTGACTTCACTCTGTCTTAATTTCCTCATTGGTAAAGTGGGGATAATAAAAGGGCCTCCCCCACAGGGTTGTGGTGAGAGTAAAAAGAAATAATATTTATGAAGCACTTCGTAAACCTTAATGCATTGTACAAATGCTAGCTATGATTATAATTATATCTATTATACAGGTCACTATTGATACAATGCTATTCTGTTCTCACCAACTGTATTTTTCCATTACCATTGGGTCACTCAGGATTTTAATTCTTTGGAGATTGTGGTGTTCTATGATATTCAGTTTCTCAGCCCTACTGAGAAAAATACTGGTATTAAATTAAACCACTAGACCAATGTAGGAGTCTTAAAAGAGCAACACAATTTCCCAAAGGCAATCATTTTTATATCTGACTCTTTGCTTGAAGAAAGCATTCATGATCTGCAGTCTTTTACTTCTATTTTTCACAATCCTTCCCAGTATCTGGCTTCCAATTGCATTTAGCAAATATCATTGACTTAGTTTGGAGATTCTTTACAAGTTCTGCATAGAATATCTCTATCATCCTTTGCTGCAGATAGTGGTCTTTTAAAATTGTTAATCATGAATACTACTGACTAAATGACTAAAAATTATATATAGTACGATTAAATGCATATACATATATAAAACTGATTTTTGAGTTTATGATAAAATTAACCCCATTCGACTTCTTTATTTAAGTCTCTGAGAATAACTTGTGAGTCATCCTTTCATTGAGCTATAACTTCTTTTGTCTTTGGGGTTCATTGATCAAGAGAATGTCAACATGAACGCTAACCATATGATAATAGGATTGTAGATCCAGAGCCAGAAGGAACCTTGAAAAAATGGACATTTGTTTCAGAGAGAGTCTTGTGGTCATTATAAGAATTGTGTGATTTTCTAAATGTAACCCAGTATGAATTCCTCCTTTTGTTTGATTCCATACCCATTTCTAGTATCTGTCTAAAATATATGTACCAATGGATAAACTTTATAGCTTGTTCATTCAACTATATATCATAGTCTGGATCACAAGCAATTTTTATCCACTTAGTTTTCTTGTGTGGAAAATTAGACCAAACTCAGTGATATATATTCATTTAGGATACCCCAAAATAGTCTTGGGTTAGTTACAATCAACATAATGTCATTTGTAAACAGGAGCACTTGGAAAGGATTTCATCATCAGTAAGGAAATCCTCACACTCGACCTTGAATTGGGCCTTATCATTTCCTGATTTATCATTCTTCCAATTTCTGAACTTCTTGATCTTCTGGAAAAAAATTGGCATATATAAGCTGTAATTATTTTCATAATAACACATTGGGGAGCAATTGATTATCATTAGTGCTACAATATAGGATGATCACGTCCCACGGTATGTTGTTCCTTGTTGCCATTATACTCAATAAAATCAAATCCTTCAGCTCCTTCATCTGTTCCTTTACAAAGGAGAAGCTTTGAGCCACTTTTCCTTTAATTGAAACTTCCTTCTGTCTTCTGTTTTTGTTTGTAGAGAGATATCAAGATTATGCAACTTAGTTCTTCTGGTGGTATGTTTATTAATTGGTCTCTGGACAAGGATTTCACATTTGTTGGTACCAAGAACAGCCAAATTCGGGTTTATAAGAAGTCTAAAGATTGTGATTTTTGGCACCAACTATCTCCTTTCCTACCATTTTGCAACTGTCACCACAGAAGAGAGAGAGAGAGCTCTAGACGACTGAGACCTTTTTTCTTTTTTTCATGGCAAAAGTATTAGCCACCATTCAACTAGCCTACTGCTGAGGAGCATATATGTGCTTTGCTAGCTGATCCTCAGAAAGCAGAGATAAGCTCTTGCCAGGACCAGACTTGAAGCCTTTTTAAACATGGCAAAAGCTGCTAGAGCTTATGCTGAGCTGGTACAGACTTCAAGAATCCAGGGTCACTATGATGAGGCATCAGAGTAGGACTTAATGGAGGAAAAATTTTTAGAGAGCAAAAATATGTATTTGTGTCTCAAATCAGAAGGATTCTGATACTCACAATGACAGAACAGCTTTCCCATCATGCTTTAATTTTAAGAAGCGAACCCTTCCAATTGCGCAAATTTGTTGTCTCCAGAGAGCCATGCCACTGACGGTCTCCATCTTCTCTCCAGGAAGAGAAGGGAAAGTTTGATCTGGTTCAACAAAGTTTTCAAAATGTCTGGTGACTTCTGTTTGCTCCTGCCCAGGATTGCCAAAATCTGCAGGTGTGTTGCGAAAAGGACAACACAAAATAAATCCCATATAAGTAAAATAGGATTCAAAATGTAACAGTTTCCTTTTTAGAGATATCTGAAAAAGAGGCCTCAGATATTCTACTTATGGTGCCAACTCAAATCACAAAAGAAACAAATGAAGACAATGATTGTTTTAATTAAACACAATAATCACATTTAACTATTTTCAAAGTATGGAGATAGGTAGGGAAGAAACAATAAAAAAGATAAATATGGTCTCTGTCTTCAGGGAGTTTATACTCCAGTAGAGAAGTTGAGATGTACATAAAAGCTACAGTTCTTTTAAAAATATTTTTATTATTTCACAAATTACATATGGGTATAAATTATAAGGGCAGCTAGGTGGCACAGTGAATAGAGCACCAGCCTTGGAGTCAGGAAGACCTGAGTTCAAATCCAGCCTCAAACACTTACTTAGGTGTATGACTCTGGGCAAGTCACTTAACCCTCTTTGCTTCAATTTTCTCATCTGTAAAATGAGTTGGAGAAGGAAATAGCAAACCACTCTAGTTTCTTTCCCAAGAAAACCCCAAATAGGTTCATAAAGAGTTAGGACTGAAATGTCTAAAACAATAAATAAATTACAAATGAAGATATTGAATCCCCTTAGTAGAATGTAATCATCTTGAGGGAAGTGGCTGGTTTGTTTCTGTCTGTGTAATATTGGTCATAGAAAGTATACTCAGATATTCTCTGTCTGCTTCCAGGTAACTGTTACGAGTGACAGTATTTTAGCATGCTGGAACGAACTGACTTTTTCAATTATGTGGCTACTTCTAAAGGTTCCATTGTTATCCCTACCCTGTGAAAGTGGCAGAGGAACAGAGTGCTGGTTTTGCTAAAATAAAGGACAATTTCCTATTACTGAGACTTCCAGTGAGGTATGGAAGCTATACTGGCCCTTCCCTATCTGGCATCATGGCAACTACTCTTGCATGAAAATTTTCTGTCAGGAGTTTTACCAGGACCATCATTCTCCACCCAGGATAAGGGGATCACCTGAAATCTCATCATTCTGCTGCTTGAGTTAGTTTTTATATTCAACACCTTCTCAACTTCCTCAGCCTCTTCTCCCCACCCTGATTGGAGAGCTAGACAGTGGTGCACTAAACTCCAAGCAAAGCCTTCTTTTATGTCCTTCAGTCATTTTTCAGTCATGTCCAACTCTACAAGACCCTATTTGGGGTTTTCTTGGCAAAGATGCTAGAGAGGTTTGTCATTTACTTCTCTAACTCATTTTACAGAAGAGGAAACAGAGGTATCATGGCAATTTAGATCTGAAGATCTTTCCCACCCATTAATAGGCTATGTGACCTGCTTACATTGCAGGAAGACTGAGTCACATGTGGTGGCAGGAGCTTCCTGACAGGGAAAGGAAGTCATGTCACAGGAAATGGAGAAAGAGAGAGAGAGAGAGAGAGAGAGAGAGAGAGAGAGAGAGAGAGAGAGAGAGAGAGAGGAGATCAGTTATCGCTGCTGATGGCTGCTAACGGCCACCTTCGTGATGGTTAGAACTGAACAGGCTGACTTAGGTGTACTGTGAGTTTGTTTTGGAGAGGTTTGGGGATGGCGAGGCTCCATGTTATGATATTATGTATGGAATGTTTTACTGCTCCGATATTCTGGGTAAATGGCTTGTGGGATATGGTTCTCTGGTGTCTGAATAAATGGTTTACTTTTTCTACCTTCTATGTGGAAAGTCTCATATATTTTGCAATACAGAACCACATAGGCATTTTGACAATTATCGTCTACCTTGTTATTATAGCCTTACTGATACAAGAGGTAAACAGGGTTAAGTGACTTGCCCAGGGTCACACAGCTAAGTATTTGAGGTGAGATTTGAACCCCCAACACTCTATCCACTGAGCCACCCAGCTTTCTATGTAGAATACTGAAATCTGAATTTCCAGGTAATTTTCAACATTTCATCAATAGCTCTTGCTTGCTTTTGATTCCATGGAACATCATGCCCCTGTGCCAAGTAATCCTGCACCATTCCCTGCCCCACTAACTTGTGTGTCGACTTCCTTTATTAGATTTTAAGTGACTTGAGGGCAGAAAGTTTCTTATTTGTATCGCCAGTGTTTAGCATAGTGCTTGGCATATGGTAGGTGCTTCATATAATTTAAGTACTTAATAAATACTTGAATTGAGTGCTTCTAGGACAAATGGAAGGAGGCAGCTAGGTGGCACAGTCTATAGAGCGCTAGGACTGGAGCCAAGAAGACTGATCTTCCTGAGTTTGAATGTGGCCTCAGACACTAGCTTTGTGACCCTGGTTAAGTCACTTAACCCTGTTTGCCTCAGTTGACTCATCTATAAAATGAGTTGGAGAAATGAATGGCAAACCATTCCAGTATCTTTGCCAAGAAAACTCCAAATGAGGTCACAAAGAGTTGGACAGGACTGGAAAATGACTGAACAACAACAAAAGGAGAAGAAGAGTCTGTATTTAACTTAGAAGAATCGGTTTCTTGAACACTTCATATTTATCTCTGTATATTATGTGGCTACTTGCATAATGCCTTAGTACGTAGTACTTGCATAATAAAGAGTCATCAAAGAAGAAAGTCATGTATGTTTGTTGTCTCCACTTCCTTCCCTCTTACTCACACCTCCGATGTTTATAACACTTATCTTAACACTCAATTGAAAAACTGTCCTTTCCAAAGCTACCATTGATCTATTTGCTAACTCCAATGTCCTTTTCTCAGTTTTCATCTTTCTTGATTTCTCTGTTGACCATCTCTTCATCCTATATATTCTTTCTTCCTCCTTTTCTAAAAAAAATGAAATTACCCTTTCTTGCTTCTCTTCTGATCTGACTGAACATTCCTTGGATTCCTTTTTTGGGTCGTTACCCATGTCCCAAGCCTTTCCTATTGGTTACCTTAGCTTCTGTCTTAGACTCTCTTTTTTCCCTCTCTAAAGATTTGATCTTGGTGACTCATCAGATCCCAAGGTTCAACTATTACCTCTATATGGATGATTCCTAGTATTTTTCCTGAACTCCAATCGTACATCACCAGCTGATTACTGGACGTTTCCACCTGGATGTCCCATGGACTTATCAAACTGAACATGTCTCATGTAGAACTCATATTTTCCTCAAAACTCATCCCTCTTCCCAACCTCCTTATTTCTGTCAGGATCACCACTAACCTTTCAGTGATCTGTGTTCAAACCCAGAGTTATCCTTGACTTTTCATGTCCTGTTCCTCTCTATATCTAATTAGTCGACAAGCCTTGTTTCCATTTCCTTGACTTGTCTCACTTCTAGTCCTTTCTCTTGGTTTCCATATCACTATTTTAATTCAGTTCCTTATCACCTCTTACCTAGACTATTGCAATAAACCCCCAATTAGTCTTCTTGCCTCCAGTCCCAGTCTCTGGTCCATCTTCCATACAGCTTTTAAATTGAAATTTCTAAAGGGCACTTCTAGCCAGGCCATTCTCCTTCTCAGGAACCTGTTGGGCATTTAGCACATTTCACAGTATGGTTCCTGTCTTAATTCAAGACTTCTTGAATAATACTCCCATTCATTCCTATACATTCTAAGCAAACTGCCCTACTTTCTGTTCCTCACACATAACTTACTAATACCTGCCTCCATGATTTTTTTCACAGGCTATTTTCCATGCCTGATATGCATACCTTCCCCATCTTTATCTCTTAGAATGTTTAGTTTCCTTTAAGGTTTAGTTTATGAACCATCTCCTTTGAGAAATCTTTCTTGAGCCCCACAGTTCGTACAACACTGGTGCAGTTAGTACAACACTAGTTAGTATAATTCTAGTCAGCTAGGTGGCACAGTGGATATTGGACTTGGAGTCAGAAAGATCAGAGTTTAAATATTTCCTCAGACACTTACTATTTGTGTGTCCCTGGGCAAGACACAACTATTTCTACCTCATTTCCTCATCTGTAAAACGGGGATGATAATAGCATTCATCTCATTGGGTGCTATGAGGATCAACTGAGATACTATACGTAAAATGCTTTGCAAACCTTAAAGTCCTATGTAATGCTAGCTATTTTTGTCACTTTATAAGTGCTTTGTATATACTTTGATTTTACTTATCTGTATACATGTTGGTCTGTAATGGAACGTAAACTCCTTTAGAGTACGAACTGCTTTGTCTTTTTAAAAATTTTTATTCATTTTATTTTGAACTTAAGAAATAAAACAAGCATTTCCATAACAGTAGAATAGAAAAGATGATTGTACATAAAACTACAAATCTATTATGTACAAATTGCTATTCCTTTTAAATATATAATAAAGTTATCATGTAACTTCCTTTTCCCTACTTTTCCCCCTCCCTACCTTTGCCCTAGAGATGGCTACCATTACACACACACTCATGTGTATGTGTATGTGTATGTATATATACATATATCAGTCTATGCTTTTAATTAGTTCTTTCTCTGGGTGCAGATAGTGTCTTACTTCATACTTCCTTTGTAGTTAATTTGGGTATTTGTAATAGTCAAAATGACTTACTTACTCAGAGCTGGATAGATTTGCACGAAATAATGAAGAGAAAAATGAGCAGAACCAAGAGAACGTTGTGTATAGTAACAGCAATATTATTACTATACACAACGTTCTCTTGGTTCTGCTCATTTTTCTCTTCATTATTTCGTGCAAATCTATCCATGTTTTTCTAAGTCTTTTCATCTCCATAACCTAGCATAGGGTTTGACTGTTAAATGACTGAATGATAAATTGCATAGGTTAGCACTGAGTGAGGATGCAGAATTTTATATACACATATATGTACACATACACACATATATACATATACATATATCCCCAAGTAGGTCCCCTGTTGGTCTGCCCTGGCAGTGACAACTGAAATGACAATATGAAAGTTATTCTTTTGGGCTATGTGGGAAAACACAGTAATGGATATTGAATTAATAAAGTAACGTTAAGCATTTTTGATCACTTATCATGTGCCAGTCCCTACACTAAATATCGGGGATGCAAATGTGAGAAAGTAATACAGTTCCTGCTCTCAAGAAACTTTCATTCTAAAGGGTGAAGACATACATGTAAGGGGGATTATGAGGAGGGAGCAGGCGGAGTGACAGTTTGGAAATGGTCAAGAAATCAAGAAGCCCAGTTCCAGGCAAAAATAAAAGAAAGCTCAGTAATCGAGTACAATTCACTTCTTGGACTACTTTTTGGTGGGAGGGAGATGAGGAATATGGCTAGATTGTAGGTGACATTGTTTTGAAACAACCAGGAAATGACATGGAGGGCTGGAACTGGGCAAGATAAGAAAAAATCTTGCTTCTCAGAGCTGTCAGGGACAGAGTATAGGTTCCAGGAGGAGGTGAATGACTGGAGTACAGGCAATATGGTTGCAATATGGCCAGGAAGTATTAACTATTAATGCCTTACTTTGAATCAGATAAATATGTTCTCTGAATATTATAATTGGCTAGATAAAATATTGTTGGGCAGGGGAAAGGTGGCCAGGTGAAGCATGGGGAAGTAGATACATAGCTTTGGGTCTTGGATTGGAACCCTTGAAAGTCAGGGTAACTGAATATACTTTTACAAACATCATGTGATAGATAGTTCCCCAATTAATATTCAATGCTTGTGACATTTTTTACCTGCTTCATCAGTTCCTGTTTTTCCTTCTAGTTTCAAGAATACTTCAGTCAGAGTTGTCATGGAAACACCGTAATTCATAATGCCTTGGTCAGTACAATTATCGAGATCACTGTAAAGGTCTAAAGAATGGCCATAAACATGTTAAAACCATAGAAACTTTTAGTGAATTTGGGAATAAATATATTTATCAATAAAAATAAGCATTTTGGATGAATATTTTTCCATAGAAAAAACTTCTCCAAAATAATACATTAGATCTAAAGTATTTTTATATGTTCAAAGTACACAAAACACTAATTGAAAGCATTTTACAAGAGATTCTTAACAAGAAATAGAAAAACTTTAAATGTATTACTTGCAAATATTTATAGTATCTCAACAGTTAATTTTTTCTGGTGCTTTTGGCCTATATTCTCTCATTGGTACAGGCCAACCTTCAAAGAATCCCAAACTTGCAAAGGGTCTCAGAGGTTACATACTTCAAACCAGCAAGAATTCATTTTATGGTACAATCTCCAATTCAAGTCTGCTTGTAATAAGGAACTCACTACCTTTCATGGCTATGCAGCCTACTTTTGGACTGCTCTCATAATTAGCAAGTTTTTCCACGCACGAAACCAAAATCTGTACTTCTGAAACTTTTACTCATTACTTATAGTTTTCACCCTCTAGAAATTTTCAGGTCAATCCTTCTTTCTCATAATAATGCTTCAGATTCCTTATTATGGCTATCACATACCTCCTCTGAGTGTTCCCTTCTCCAAAGTAAAAAATCTTTAGTCTCTTCAATTTATCCTTATATACTTAACAGTTTTAAGTCCCCTAACCATTATGATCACCTTTCTCAAGGCATTCTTAAAGCTGCCAGTGTCTTTTCAAATAGCAATCTTTCCTCCTTATTCAAATGAATTGGCCCCAAAATTTATTTTCTCATTTTGGTATTATTTCTGGATTCTGCTTTTAATTACCTCTATTATGTTACCTGGAAATAAAGCTGTCCTTTCCAAGGGTAATGTGTATACAAGTTTTGATTCACTTTCTGCGGTTAATTTGGCATCGGGAATGTGATGTTTAATGAGTGACGTTATTCTCTCTGTGTCACAAGATTCATTTCTGTGCAAACTGAAATATGATAAAAAAATGAGTATAACTTATTTGTTATTGTCTCTATCACCACCACTATCACCTTAGAAAAATGTAAATGTTTATATGAAATTTTACCAGACTTTTTAGAAGACTAAAAAATGTAAGCAAAATGAAATCCCTGGCTTTGAGAAATGTATCATTTGGGGTAGGGGGGAAGGAGACCAGGCATAGTCATGTGAAAGAAGTAGAGTAATAATTTATAGGTTTTATTATATAACTGTCATCCAATAAGTTTTTATATAATTGTAGAATCCTAATACTGGAAGGGACCTCCAGGTCATCTTTTCCAATCTCTATCACCTTAATAATAATGTTCTTTTTCCTTTTGTCATCCTGCATTTCTGTCCCTTTGTCCTGACAAAATTATTTATCCAGTTTTCCAAACCTGACCTTAGAATTTCTAAGGAAATATAAGGCTACTGTTTGTGGATAGCTACGAATTTCTTCTAAGTAACTCCAATTACGATGAATTCCTACACATCCTTTAAAGCCCATCTCAATTGCTATTTCTCCCAATCAGACTCCTCTGGAGCCCCTTTCTGTAATAGAACATTGTCAATTTTTGTAGTGTATAGAGATTCAGAGGTGGCCCAGCGTATAGAGCATTGGCCCTGGAGTCAATAGGATATAACTAAAAATCCAGCTTCAGACATCTATTAATTGTGTAACTCTGACCAAGTCACTTAACTTATTTTTGCCTCAGTTTCCTGAAGTGTAAAATGGTGGTATAATAACACTATTCCCACGGTTGTTGTAAGGATCCAATGAAATAACATTTGTGATGTACTTAGTGTGTTCGGCACATAGTACTTTAAAATACTTATTTCCTCCTTTCCTCCCTCCCTCCAAATATCCCTCCATCCCTTCCTTCCTTCCTTCCTTCCTTCCTTCCTTCCTTCCTTCCTTCCTTCCTTCCTTCCTTCCTTCCTTCCTTCCTTCCTTCCTTCCTCCCTCTCCTTTCCTTCCTTCCTCTCCTTTCTTCCTTCCTTCCCTCCTTATGTGCCATAAATCCAACTTAGACAATGACTTCATGAGGTACTGTTTGGAATCCCTATGACCCTTATTTCTTCAGGCTAGTGCAGTGGTCTGAGCACAGGTGGCACCCAATAAATATTTATTGAACGTAAGTGAATTCATGAAAATGTGTGTGTGTGTGTGTGGGGGGAGTTCTTGCTTCATTCAACAGGCTTCTAAGCAAGTGACAAGCAGAAATGGTTCTAAGTTACCCACATTATCATTGGCCCATTTTAACTTCCTATATGTAAATAGCCCAGTTAACCATTAATTATTCATGGAACATACTACTTCTTCAAATGAAGGTAAGATGGGGCTTCCTCACTTGAGTGGCTGGTTAATTTTCATAAAAGAACACTGAGATTCTACATTCAGCTATGTAATCCTGGGCAAATCATTTAACTTCCCTTAACCTTAGTTTCTTCATCTATGACATGGGGTAAATGATAACATGTACTTCACAAAGTTGTCATGAGGAACAAATGAGATTTTATATACATATATACATATTTATGCATATATATGTATATATATATATGTAAAATGTTCTTTACAAACCTTAAAGCAGTATATAAATGAGAGCTACTATTGTTATTGTAGGGAAGGAATCTTCCACTTACTTAAAAATCAAAACAAAAGGCAAAAGTTGTTTTCAAGTTGAGAGTTTAAGGAAGAAAGAATTTTTCTAAATTGTTTTATAAATGCCCTTGGACTATAAGGAAAGCTGAATACCACTGAATAGACACTTTCAAATTGTGCTACAAAAGAAGACTTTTGAGAATCTCTTGGACAGCCAGAAGATCAAATCCGTCAATACTTAAAGAAATTAATTCAGGCTATTCATGGGAAGGTCAAATACTAAAGCAGAAGCTTAAAAACTTTAGTCACATAGTTAGAAGATGGGACTCATTGGAAAAGACCGTGGAGTTGAGAAAGATTGAAAGCAAAAGGAAAAGGGGACAGCAGAGGATGAGATGGTAGTGTCATAGAATGTCATAGTGTCATAGATGAGATGAGTAGTGTCATAGAAATAACATGAACTTGGACAAACTTCAAGAGTTAATGGAGGATGGAAGGGCCTGCCGTGCTGTGGTCCATGGGGTCACAAAGAGTCAGACACAGCTAAAGGACTGAACAACAACACAAATGTCTCTCTCTTGAATCTCTTCTAGTAGATTTACTATTCACTGATGATGGTCACCCCAAAATATAATAGCGTCAAAAATAATGGAACTTAATAAATACTTAACAGCAGAGAAATCATGACACAAATGACATGGAATACAAATGTTGAAGAGATTTTTGTAGAAGATTGCAACTATATTTCTCCTATGCAACTTTGGATTAAACCATAAGTGATTATTTCATTAGCAGCAGGGGGCTGGTTCCAGGAAGTATAATGTTTAGGAAGGCGGAGGTTGTGAAATAGCAGCATTTTTTCAGCAAGAAAAGAAATAGAAATTATTGTTCTGCATGTCCTGGAAATGGTGACTATGACAGCTATTCACCCCTAAATAAGTTATTTCTGTATTATGTTGCAAAGCCATCCTAAATATCTATACTAAATATCACAACTTGAGATTTCATGCCTCTTTTAGCAACTATGGCCCAAGAAATCTCTGCAGAACTTGGGAATCCATAAATAAATGGGACCCATGGGAAGAGTGAACTTGAAGAGCACATTTTGGGGTGTGACATCAGAAAGAGACATTCTAAAATGCAAAAATCTATCTTATACTATTCAGGTATTGGTGATGAAGTGGTTTTGAAAGGTTATAATCACAGACACGAAAAGATTGTCTAAGTTTCATATTCAGAATTTGACCATATTCTCAAACAGGCGATATTGAACAGGTGTTGGCATTTTGCTTGTTGTTCAGTCACATTTCATTCATATCAGAATCTTCATGACAACATTTGGGGTTTTCTTGGCAAAGATATGGGAGTGCTTTACTACCTCCTTGTCCAGCCCATTTTATAGATGAGGCAAACACATTAAGTGACCTGCTCAGCATCACACAACTAGTCTGAGGCTGGATTTGAACTCATGAAGAAGAATATTCCTCATCCCAGGACCAGCACTCTATTCACTGTGCCATGCAGCTGCCCAAGGTATAGGCACAGAGGTATGTTAGATTTCATAATAAAGGAATTGTTGATCCTACAAAAATGCTCAACCCAGAACTATTTTCACTTTTCTTAACAAAAAACAGGAAAATTTTTATGAGAAGGCAATGTTATAAAAGATACCACCTGTGATCTATCTCTTTTTTAATAATTTATTTTTATTTATTTTATTTTAAATACTCTCTCCCTAATAGTCATGGCAAGAAATGTTTTGTGGGGACCAGAGTCTCTTCATAATGCTGACCTCAAATGGTTGGTAATACCAGCTACTCTTTGCCTATTATGGATACATCCTTCAAGAATTCATCTAAAGCTTCCTTGTACCTTAGGGCTTAGTGTCCCTCTTGTTTACATAAATAGGAATGAGGAAATACCTCTATGGCTGCAGCATAGATGGAAAAGAGACATATAGTCTCTGTTCAAAAAATTGCATATTCTCACAGAAAGTCTCCTTTTTAATGAAAAAATAAAAATTGCATTGACGATTGATCCAGTTCCCCACAGAGTGCCATGTCATTTTCTATTGGGTGGGGGAAATAGAAGAAATTGGGAAGGAAAGTTTTTTTGCTCTTTTGACCTGTCATGCTCTTTACCATTCTCATGGTCTGCTGCTATTGTGACTTAGGACCAAGAGGGATCCATCAGGGATAAAGAGATACCTGGGGAGCCATGTCTATTGACACCACATTTGGCAATGACTGATATTAAATCTGGCTTCTCATCAGGGATCGTTAATTTCTAATACCTTCATATCTCTTGATTACTTTAGTAAAGCTTTAATTCTTGCTATTGTAGTTTAAGAATGGTCATTTGAGGTGAATACAGAATGTGAGTCCCCTCAGGACTAATTCAGACTTTATTTGGATTTCTTTATCAGTAATGAGTTCCATATGTGTGGTTTCTGCTGGGTAGAATTGTGAATATACTTTTTTTCTTAAAATTATATGCTTCAGACTTCAAGGAGTATTCTCTATGTTAGTCAAATTTCTTAAATACCTAAAAGTATTGAAACAACAAATCTTTAAACTTCCTCAAGTTGTAGTACCTTAAGTGATAGCCAATCCCCCATTTTTTCTTTAGAAACAAAGAAGAGCCCGCGCACTTCAGTCTCCCTCTGGATATAAAGACTTTCCAATCTGAGCAAAAAGAAGCAATGATAAAGTAGGTTAGGAAGTTGTTTCTTCACTTAGAAATGTTAAGTGTGAATGGGGGTGGGTTGAAGAACAAGGTGGACTTTATAAGACCGTCTATAAGTGGTTGCTCTGTGGTCCCATCGTATTGAATATACCACTTACAGTTAAAATGCAGGATTTAATCTGAGCACAATAAATTTGATGCATTCTAAAGCTAGTCACAACTTCTAGGTTATTTTTGTGTTATCCAGAATGTTTTTGGGGGGAGATCCATATATAGGGGCAGGGCAAGGTAGCAAACTAAATACTTTGGAAATAGCTGATTTTTCAATTGGACGTGCAACAATATGACGTAGAGTTTTCAAATTGACTGCTCTGATAAAAAGAAAAAAATACAAAGCTTTTTTTTCTAATGTTGCTTGCCAAGAGAATTTACAATAAATGAACAAAACTTTAGATTCAATTCACTAATGTAGTCACCAGTATACCTTTGGAAATAAAAGTGCTACCATACTGCAGACATTTAATATATGGAAAAAAGGCTTTCATATCCTCTATCACTGTGTTTCCCAATGTAGACATGGCCCTAGATAAGATCCATGCTTCCCTGATTCCCCAAATTCTTCATGATAGTAAGGAGAAGAAACTGAGTGTCACCAGCAAGAAGATCAGCCTCATCCATAAACTGGGTACTGAAGAGGATCACACGGTTTTCTTTCTGCTCCTTTAAGAGGTACCATACTTGATGCCTTGAAAAAGGATCCAATCCAGCAGTTGGTTCATCCAACAACAAAACCTACAGAAGATGAAAGCAAATAAAAGACCTTCTGATTAAAAGTCAGGCTCTTTTGGAAAGCAGCATAAAAATCTTAAAACGCGTGTGTGTGTGTGTGTGTGTGTGTGTGTGCATGTGTGAATATACACATAATAGGATTGGAGAAAAAATCTGAAAGATTGCATTGCATTTACTAGTAGACTTCTTCCTACATTTTTCTAACCACAAAGGAAGAACATGAATTTGTTTCATCAATAGTTTAATTTTCTTTGGTCTGAAACCCTAAAATTCAATCCCACTTACCTGAGGATCACCTAAAATGGCAATACCAAAGGTCAGCTTCCTTTTCTGTCCACCACTTAGGTTTGCAGCAAAAGTGTCTTGAATACCTTTCATTTCCAACTCCAGACAAACTCTTTGCACCTAACCAAGAGAGAAAAGCAAGTTCAGAAAAATGAAAATTCTTTAGATTAAACTCTTTCTTTTCATTATCCTTTAAATGCAGATAAATTTATTTCAGGTACTCCTTGCCTAAAGTTTGTCAGTTGACGCTGATATAGATAATTGAACAGAAATAGATTTTCATGATGAATAATTTAAATCTTCACTACTTTATCTATCCTAAAATGTTCACCTACCTCTTGTTCCACCAGTTTTGAAGGAACCCCTTTGATTTTAGCATATAGCCTGAGGTTTTCTCTCACAGTAAGGAAATCAATATGTATATTAAATTGTGGGCAAACACCAATGATCCTCCTGATTTCTTCTAAGTCCGACACTTCAGTGAGGTTGTTACTATAGATGCTAGCAAACCCTACAAAAGACATTTAAACAATTTAAACACTTGAGTATTGTGCTAAATTCTAGGTTTTGTCCAGTTGGGAAAAAATTACTGCATTTATAAACACATAATAGACATAACATGCTTTATTTTATAGATAACGAATTACAAAACTTGTCAGTTGAGGGATCCACAATATTCTTAACATGGTCACGAAAAGTCAGAACTAGAAGATTATCATCAGGTGCAGGGAACTTGCGGCTTCAAGGCCACATGTAGCCTTGATTGAAAGGGGACTTTGGATGTGGCCTTTTGGCTGAGTCTGTTTTACAGAACAAATCTTTTTATTGGGGGGATTTGTTCTGTGAAGTTTGGACTCAGTCAAAGTCACTTGAGGACTGTAATGGTAATGTAAATTTGAATATCTCCCATCCATTAATAGGCCTATGTGTCCTGCTTACATCCCAGGGAGCCTAAATCACATGTGGTAGGAGGAGCTTGCTGAATGGGTAGAACAGGGAAGGTGGAACAGGAAATGCTCAGAGCACTTAGAGCAGAGGGAGTGAGCAGATGCAGGCAAGGAGTCAGATAGGATTTGTAAGTGTTTGTGGGAAGGCCCCAGCAGGGGGAAAAGCTACGGAATGGAGCTGCTCTCTGTAGTAATAATGTGTTTTAACTTCTTTTTTGCTTGGATGGATTGGAGTGACTGGTTTTGGGATTTGGTTCTCTGGTGTCTGAATAAATGTTTTGCTTCTTCTGTCTTCTATATGGAGAGTCTGTTATATTTTGTGATACAGAACCAAGTAAGCATATCCATAGCAACTGTTGTGAATATTGCCTTGGTGATACAAGCACCTAGAGGGCCACATGTGGCCTCGAGGCTGCAGGTTCCCCACCCCTGATTCTAGTTCAGTTCCTTCATTTAAAAGATGAAGTCTCTCTGAGAGGTTAAGTGACTTGCTTATGGTAACCTCTCCTTTCAATCATTCTCTCTGTCTGTCTATCTGTCTTTCTCTCGCTCCTTTGTCTTTTGATCCCTCCTTCCCCCTCTCTCTGTCTCTCTTTCTTCCTGTCTCTCTCTCCTTTCTCTACCCCCTTTCTTGTTCAATCTCTATTTAGGAATTTCCCTCTCTATTCTTTAAAAATATGCCTAGGTCTCCCCCCAAATTAGAACACTTTCTCTTTCTTTTCTCTATATGCTCTCTCAGTGCTATGATCTATTCGCATTCGTTTAATTCTCATGTCTAGGTAGATGACTCTCATATCTCCTGCCAACTTCCTGCTGCACATTTCCACTTAGAGGCCCCATTGTTATATCAAAACCAATATGTAAAGATCTTTCTCCCAAAGCCCTTGCCTCTTTCAAATTCCTTTATTCCTGTCAAGGTTACGGCCATCCTTTCAGTCACCCAGGTCCAAAACCAGAGTTTTCTGTGACTGTTGTCCCTTCCTTGCTCTCCATAGAAAATCAAATTGTCAACTGCCACAACAATTGTTGCCTTCTCTCCACTCATGCTGCAAGCACTCTACTTCAGGTCTTCCTCACCTCTCACTTAGACTATTGCAACCTGTTATTCCCCTACTTGCTCTCCTTCCTTGTAGTCTCCACCTTCCCTAAGCCATCTTTAGTAGAGGGATCAAAATAATGTTTCTAAGCCATATTTGACTATGCCAGTGCAGCAACAATGTTACTAGCAGCTGCTGTGGAGTTGTAAGGCCAATAACAACAGCACACAGGAGGACTACTAGCACAGATTCTTTAATCTGCTTTTCTAAGGAAAGCAACTCTAAGGGGTTTACAATCTCATTTTAATTAAACATACATATATCATTCACTTAGTTCAGGGGGGAAAGTTAGCACCCTGAACTTCAGAGAAAGCACAAACAGAAATTACAAGGAGAAATTATATAAACAGAGCAAATAACACAAATGAGCAGAAAGGGCTTCTGTCTGTCCATAGCAATACATACAGTTACCAACATCTGTGTTTTCAAAGCCAAGGGGCTCCTTAATGGCCAACCAGAGTCTTGTCTGGCCAAATCACACTAACACTCTTCCAATAAGTGAGCCACCAAGCAAAGTGTTAACCTCAGAGTATATATGCAGTTCTTCAGGGTCAGCCCACAGAAGATGTCACAACCATGTGACTCAAACTCATGTGACTTAGGCTTTCTTGTGACTTAAGCAGATCATCAAAGACTCTTGATTCAATCAAAGACTCTTGATTCAAACAAAAGCAAGACTCAATCAAAGGTACTTGATTACCTGAGTGCTGAGAAGCACTCCAAAAGAAAAAAATAGTGAAAAGTCCTACTTTGCTTGCCATTGTAGTCAGTCCTTGCTAAACATCTACTTATTCGTTTTATGATGAAATTCAAATTTTTCACCTTGGAAGTTAAAGCCCTCCACAATTTTATCTTCCCAACATTTCATATTGTGCCCCTTTGCCAACTCAAAGAAGTTCCAGCTAAATTTGCTAAGTTGTTATTCTTTGAATTGAGCTTTCCAATTCCCATTGCCATACCTTTGCACAGGTGATCTCTCATATCTGCAATGCACTCATCTCTGCTTAATATTTTTAGCTCACTCCATGATTCAACTCCACTTTCAATGGAAGCCATTTCTAATAGTCAGATTTCAGGAAATCAAAGTTTCCTTCCAGCTGTAATTCTTTGATCTTACGAACTGTCTCAACTACACTTTCCACAAAATCACTGATGCTCTCTGCTCAGCCAAACCTCAGCTAACTAATGGGTATGAACTATGCTGGAAATAGTCCCTGTTTCAGTCTCTATAGCACTTTAGTGTTCAATTTGAATTAAATGCAATTTAATAGGATATAGATCCCCAAAGGACTTTGGTGATCATTTAGCCCAACATTCTCATTTTCCAAATAAGGAAACTGAGGCTCATATAGATACAGTCTCTTGTCCAAGTTTACTTGGGCACACACCTAGATGATGCCAGAGATGGGATGAGAATTCTGATGCCTTGACTCTTAGTCAAAGGCTCTTTCTACTCAATATTGTCTCTTTACATATTGGAAATTAATAATTTTTCCATGTCTCTTGATCTGGTTATCAATCAGCTTGTGGTTGAGAAATTTATCACTCACCGTCTGTTGGGGCAGATAATCCACTAAGAATATTTATTAGTGTTGATTTCCCAGCTCCACTGTGACCAAGAATTGCTGTGATCTGGCCCTCATAGATATCCAATTGCAAACCTAAGATCAAAATAAAAATTATTTTCTTTTAATAGCTAAAATTTACATAGTGTTTATTATGTGCCAGGTACTGGCACTTAATATTTATTATTTCATTTAACCCTTATAGCAACCTTGGGAGGAAGGTGCTATTATTATGCCCATATTTTCCAGATAAGAAAACTGAGGTAAATAGAGATTAACTGATTATCCCGGAGTCACCTAGTAAGTGTTTGAGACTGACTTTGAACTCGTCTTCTTAACTCCAAGTTGAGCACTTTATCCACTGCATCATAAGTTGGTAGACCAAAATGTTAACATAAGGATTATATCATATTGAGGAAGGTGAGTGAAAAAATTTGGAATGAGATGATTCCAGGTTGTTTGGTGTTCAGATCTAACAGTGTGTGATTCAATGATATTTTCATAGTTCTAGAACCATAGGTAAAAAGCATATATCAAAAAAATCTAATTTTATTCTAATGTATTACAAAAGAATGTCACACAGATCTTTTACATTTGACATGCTAATGAGAAGTTATTTGTTGAAGAGAGTTACTTACTTCCACCACTTCTACCTAACACAGTTTTAGAAATGGTAGATATGGGAACACAACTTAGAAAATAAATTAGTATCATAAAAGGCAAATCTACATTTCCAGATGTAATGAAATCTGGAATATTTAAGAGGACTCAATCAAAAAACTGAAGTAGTCAATTACTTATATTTTATAATAAATCAAAGTATAAAATTGACATCAATTACTTTAACTTACAATACAGCAAAGTAAAAGACTATGGTTTAAAACAATAAAATGCTTTTTGATAAAGTAAAAAGGTTTTAAAAGTAAATGATAAAGTAAACAAAGGACAAAGTAAAAAATACTTGCAACTCCAAAGGAAAAAACAAAAGAAATGCCAAATGAAACCTAGAAAAAGTTGATAAAGTGAGAAATATCATTTGCAATCATTACTAAAAATATTACTTCTGTGCACATTAACCTATCAAAAACATGTACAAAAGAACTTTAAAATATTTTCAAAAGAATTAAAAGTTTTACTAATGGGAGAGATAGTCACTGTACAGCATTAGATCTATTGATGATCAAAAAATGTATATAATCCTAAAAACGATTTGTAATTTTAATATGGTAACAGTTTTTATTTAGGTCAGAAATCAGAGCTCTCAATGAAGAATTAAAGTATATAAACACCAGGTTATAAAAATTAGGACACATGATGGAGAATGTCTGCAAAAAAGGAAGAGTCTCTGAAAGAGAGAATGATAAATTTCAAATTCAAATTTAATTTTTTTAATTGAATGCTAGAAACAAATTTAAAAAGTAAAATATGGAATATACAAAATACTTCAGGATATAACTACAAAGACATACTATATGAATGCAGCAATAAAACATTTTTATATAAAGGCAGACCTAAATAATTGGAGAAATATGAATTTCTCATTTGCAAGAGGAGCCAGTGTAATAAAATGGCAATGCTAACTAAATTGATATACTTATTCAGTGCTATATTAATCAAGTTATCAAAAGATTACTTTATAAAACTAGGAAAAAATAGTGAAATTCCTCTAGAGGTGCAAAATGTCAAGAATCTCAAGGGAAACAACGAAAAATAAAACAGGGATAGAGAAGGGGGGGACCTACCAGTACCAGAACTAAAGCAGTATTCATCAAAATGATTTGGTACTGCTTAGAAAATAGAGGTCAATCAGTGGAACAGATTAGGTATGCAACATACAGAAGAAAACAAAATAGCCTAGTCTTTGAAAAACTCCAAAGACCCCAGCTAATTGCATAAGAGCTCACTGTTTGAGGAAAAAACCATTGGTAAAATTTGAAAGTAATCTGGAAGAAACTAGAGTAGAGAATTTTGATTATTCCAGTAACCAAACATGATTCTAAGGAACTGATGATGAAGAATGTTATCTGCCTCTTGATGGAAAAGTGAGGGACAGAATATGCATGATGAAACATTGATTTTTGGACTGGACTAATGTGGGAATTTGTTTTTGTTTTATTAGTCTTATTTGTTATGAGTGTCTCTCTCCACGACAGGTGGGGGGAGGGGAGAAGAGAGAGAGAAATAAATGCTTGTAATTTTAAAAAAATACAGTCACAGAGGGAAACAAAAAGAATGGAGACTGATCATGATAAGAGCAGGGGGTCAGACTCTCCTCCTTGCTGGCAGCACAGTGAATACAGCCAAGCAACAATCCTTCCCACTGACACTTCTTCCTTCGTGAATTTATGTTTCTAAGAGTGAGGCAGAGCAGTATGTAAAAAGGTGAGGACAATGTGAAATGAACAAATGGTGGACCAAAAAATGAATAGCAAATTTGTTGTTTGTCCTTTGTTCTCAGGAGGACCCAAATGACATCACTATGTTAGGGTCAAGATACGATGTGTCCAGCTGTGGCTGATCAGACCTATATGGGCTTGGAAGGCTCTACCACAGGTCAGGTACAAATAGTCCATATGAATATTTGGAGTTGAGAGTTCTCTAAATTTGTACATCTCACATTTCTTTTGAGCTGTTGCAATTCTGCTTTGCTCATAGAGAATAGCACCTTCTTTGATGTGGGCATGCAATGATAGGTGGTCCTGTGCCAGTTTCTCCCATATCTCACAATTATTTCCAAA
>CM053626.1:170626661-170646712 GCA_028646595.1 Phalanger gymnotis
GATGGTGTGGGGATAGGAGACTGGGTGGTGAAGCAAGACAGGCAGCAATGGGGAAAAAGATGGGGAGGGGGAAGAGTCACTAACAATAACCCATGGATTAGAGTCAGGAGCACTCAAGCAACATGGACCTTTAGGAAATGGAAGAGTGATTGGAGGGTAGAGGTTTGAGGTCTCATTTTTATCCTTGTTTTGAGGAACAGACTCACTTATCTATGCCACCTTGGAGTTAGTTTATATATCCAAATCTTCTCAAAGTTATTCTTAAAACTTTAAAATTAACATGTCTACACCATCTCAAAATTATCAGGACCATTCGACATACTGCTGATCTTCTGGAACTTATCTGAGATTTACCTAATAAGACCAAACATCCCTGACAGCAGACTCTAAATGGCTTCCCCTGATTCTGCACATATTACCAGGATGTGATTTTTGTTTAATGTATGATACAACTTGTAAATTATGTTACTTTGATCTTTGAGATAATTTGCATGTAACTTCTAGGTTCCCTTTTCCCAATCTTACTTTCTGCTGTTGTCACTTTGTACTGGTTACTTATAAATTTACTATACTGACTTAGAGGGAGGTGGGGAGGTGGTCAGGGGGACAAGAACAAGATATAATTTTAACACATGGAGGAACTGAAAATTGGCCCAATTACTTTAAAAAGCAATTTTGGCAAAATGAATAATTTTGATTATGTTAAATTGAGAAGTTTTTGTACAAACAAAGCCAATGCAACCAAGATTAGGAGGGAAGCAGAAAACTGGGAAAGAATTTTTACAACCACTGTCTCCGGTAAAGGTATCATCTCTAAAATATACAGGTAACTGAGTCAAATTTATAAGAATACAAGTCATTACCCAATTGATAAATGGTCAAAGGATATAAACAGGCAGTTTTCAGAGGAAGAAATTAAAAATATCTATAGTCATATAAAAAATACTCCGAATCACTATTGATTAGAGAAATGCAAATCAAAA
The DNA here is from genome assembly GCA_028646595.1 of Phalanger gymnotis. Classification (NCBI taxonomy): domain Eukaryota; kingdom Metazoa; phylum Chordata; class Mammalia; order Diprotodontia; family Phalangeridae; genus Phalanger; species Phalanger gymnotis. Next base: position 170,627,645 of record CM053626.1, read on the forward strand.
CAACTCTTAGATACTATGTCTCTCCTGTCCGATTGAACAACATGACAGAATAGGAAAATGATAAATGCTGGAGAAGATGTGGGAAAATAGGAACACTGTTATATCATTGGTGGAGTTCTGAACTGGCCCAGTCATTCTGGAGAGCAATTTGGAACTATGTCTAAAGGGCTATAAAAATGTGCATACCCTTTGACCCAGAAATATCACTTCTAGGGCTGTATCCCTAAGAGATCATACAAGTGGGAAAAGGACCCATATGTACAAAGATATTTATAGCATCCCTTTTTGTGGTGGCAAAGAATTGGAAATCAAGGGGATGCCCATCAATTGGGGAACAGCTAAACAAGTTGTGGTATATAAATGTAATGGAATACTACTGTGCTATAAGAAATGAGGTACAGATTGACATCACAATAACCTAGAAAGACTGACATGATCTGATGCTGAGGGAGGGGAGCAGAACCTGGAGAACATTATGCACAATTATAAACACATAGTATCTGTGATGACTAACTCTGATAGACTTGGCTCCTCTCAGCAATTCGAGGTTCTAAGGCAGCTCCAAAGGACTCATGATGGAAAGAGCTGTCCTCATACAGAGAAAGAACTATGGAGTCTAAATGCAGATTGAGGCAAACTATTTGCTTTCTCTCTTTTTTTCTCTTTTTTGGTTTTGTTTCTTCTTTCTCATGGTTCATTCCATTGGTTATAATTCTTCTTTACAACTTGACTATCATGAAAATAAGTTTAATGTGAAGGAACATGTAGAACCTATATCAGATCGCATGCTGTCTTGGGGTGCAGGGGGAGGAGAGAGGGAGGAGAAAATTTGGAATCCCAAAACTTGCAGAACCAAGTGTTGTAAACTAAAACTAAAAAAAAATTTAAAAAACTTTTGAATTATGCTCTGAAACAGCCTAAAATAGCAATGCTTCATTGTGAACTTGTAACTTCATTTGGAGTAGAGAATTTCTGGTATATAGTCATTGTCCACTGATGCATATTGTCAGCTCATTTATAATTTAAAGTCTAAGAGAGCTGCTTTGAGTGCTAAAAAGTGACTTGCCCAGTGTAACACAGTAAGTAGGTAGGAGGAACTTGAATCTAGGTTTGTCTGATATAAAGAGCTATATCATGTTGCCTCCCTTAAACCCAGAGATACCACTGCTTAGCACATACCCTAAGGAAATCAATATCAAAAAGAAAGGCTCCACTGACACCAGAACATGTGTGAAAACAGGTGTGTAAAGCACTTTCCAAATATTTCTTTGTTTTGTCCTCAGAACAACACTGGAAGGTAGGTGTTATTAGTATTTTCATCATTTTACTGATGGGAAAAAATGAAGCAGACACAAGTTAAGTGACTTGCTTAGGGGTCAGGCAGCTAGCTAGTTAAGTATTTGAAGTAGGGTTTAAATTCAGATCTTCCTAACTTCCTAAAGTCCATTGTACTACCTAGCATTACTTCATATGGTAGCAAAAACTGTCAATGAATCGGGTACCCATCAATTTGTTGTTCAGTTATTTTCAGTCATATGTGACTCTTTGCAACCCTATTTGGAGTTTTCCTGGCAAAGACATTGGAATGGTTTGCCATTTCCTTGTCTAGTTCATTTTATAGATGAAGAACTGAGGCAAACAGGGTTAAGTGATATGCCCAGAGTAACACAGCTAGCACGAGTCCGAAGCCAGATTTGAACTCACGTCTTCCTGACTCCAGGCCCAGGGCTCCATCCATTGTGCAACCTAGTTGCCCTACCCACTGATTGGTGAGAGCTAAATAAACTGTGCTATATGAATGTAATGGAATATTATTACACCATAAGAACCTATTGTGAAAAACACTCCAAGTTTTTTATTCTTTAAGATTTTCAATATTCCTAATCTTATGTAGTTCTTTAAAAGCTACAGATTACATCTGACCTACTCTAACTGCTTTTTATTTGTGTATACTCTTACTTGAACATAGGGGCTATGTGAGGGATGAATAGTGTTGGTGCTAGTGTTGGTGTGGGTGCTAGTATACAGAGAAAAAGGCAAAGAAAATATGTCCTGTCTAGATTGTCAGAGCAGTAAAGGGTGGATAGGGCAGAGGCTTCTCCCCACATCCCCCATGGGATGAGCTATATTAAAGATGCTTGAGGTACATTAAAGAGGTTCATGTAAATTTTAATTTTATCAATAATTCTTATCCTTAAAAATAGAAGAAGGTTAAATTGAATGAGGACCATTATTCTAATCTAAAAGTAGAGGAAGGTTAAATTGAGTGACTTAGGACCATTATTCTAGTCTGTGAGGAAGTTGTGAATAAACAAGTTTAGGTAGTATAAGCATGTTTAAAGAGGAAGAAGCAAGCATCTCAGACAAATTCACTGCCTCCTCCTCTATTTTCCAAGAGGCTGGTATCTTCCTGGTGAAAGATAGAATAGAAGCAATGACAAAAGGAAAGTCACACACTCCCGTAGGACCAGCCAAGAGAAGAGTTGGGATAAAGTTAACTATGCTTGCATTCCAACAGTAGGTTCCATCCTGGAGGGCATAGTTCTTTGTATCTATAGTCAGCTGTGTCTGAGATCACTACCAAATCATTACAAATAACAAATTTTAAAAGTTAACACAACAATTCACTTTTTCCTCTTACCTTTCAGAGCTTCTACTTTTTCAGGCTTCCCTTTATATTCCTTTTTTAGATTTCTGATTCTGAAAGGAGATTAAACAATCTTGAGAAGATAACCTTTCCAGGTCATTTAACCAATGTAAATTGTCAACTCAGAAGTATGAACAGTACAGTTTCAGAGTGACCCTAGGCAGGGATCCTATACATGATGCAAAGAAGGGATTGTGCTTGAGATTTGAACTGGAAAATTAAACTTACCTTTTTCTCAGGCAGGTAGGTTTGAAATTTGCAATTTCACTGGCACAGGGAATTTCTGACATGAAAGTGCTATATATTAAAGCACATTGATAACTCATCTGTAACTTAGAGTCTTAGAGAGTAACTCATAGTACTAACAAGTGACTTGCCTCCAGTCACAAAGTGAGGAGGTGTTAGAGGTGACACTTGAACCTAAATTGTCTGAGATACAGAGCTGCTGCATCATGCTATCTCTCATATTTTTATCTTTTCCTAAATACTAACTTAAATTTATCTCTGCCCATTCCTCACCCCATTAAAACAAGGTATAATTGCAACAGATCAACTAATGTTTTTTCCTTTGTTTCTCAGAGCCTTCTGACTTTAGAACAATATCTTCAGGTGTGTGTCAACATACTTGGATAACTCTTTTGAGATTGTAGTTGATTGATCATATAAATTAAATTTTATTATTTACTCTCTAAATTAAATATTATTGCTTATCGGCTACTCATAAGATCTTGCGGTCTGTACTGGTCTACTTCACATATCACTACCTATGAGAATTTAATGGCGTCTTGAAGATTTTCCCCAATAATAGAATACTTTTAAAAATATTAAATCAGATAAGCTACCATTGCAGCAACCAATGGGGCTATTTAGTCTTCATCTGAAGCCCTACCCGTTTTTATTCTTATCCTTTGTTCTTGTATGATCATAGAAATGTAGAATGTTAGAGCAACAAATGACCTTACAGATCATTAATGCCAAATATCTCACTTTATAAACAAGAAGTCTAAGGCCTAGAAAGGTAAAATGACTTTCCAAGGTTACTTAGTAATTAGAAGCTGAGCAAGGCATAGCACTCAGTTCACTATCCACTGATCACATACTGGATATTTTCTAGGTGTTTAGGCCCCTCCTAAATATTGTAGGGGATACAAGAGAAGCCTAATATATGAACTCTGCTCAACTTGGGTAAGGTGATTATTCTAACATAATTATAAGAGAGAAATCCAAAATAGTATAATGATTATTTTGGTCTTGAGTTTTTAAGTACTTAGTTATGTTTGTATGTAAATATCATGAGAAATCAGGGAGGGAGAATTCAGTGTGAGCAAGAATCGTTCTAAAGGCTTCATTCACAATAAATTTTCATTTATGTTTAGTATGATTGTACATACATAGCCTATATCAGAGTGTTTGCCCTCTTGGGGAGGGGGAAGGAGAGGTAGGGAGGGAGGAAAATATTTGGAACTCAGAATCTTATAAAAGTAAATGTTGAAAATATCTTTACAAATAATTTGAAAAAATAAAATACCATCAAGTGGAGAAAAATGAATTTTCATAATAAGGTTGTTTTCAAAAAATGCAGTGAACAGGTAGGAATGCAAATCATATTCATTGACATAGATCCTCTTCTATCTTTCCAATTTTTTACAACACCAACCTCTCTCACATTTCCTCATTTCCCCAAATCAGTCTGGCAAATAGCAAAGTGAGATATAGTTAAAATGGAAGAACTTCTTATGCAATGGACAAAAAGTACTTCCAAAAAAGACATAACAATACAAATTGAATACCTAGTGGGATCCCCATGGGGCGTGGCTTTTAGTCCTTCACCACGATTGCTTTTATCTATGTTTTAAAATTTTCTCAATTTATTATTTATTTACTTTTTAACATTCTTTCAAAAATATTTTGAATTCTAAATTCTCTCCTTCTGTACAATCCCCTTCTTCACAATCAATTAGACATGTGAAATAATGAAAAAAATTTCCATATTAGTCATGTTGCAAAAAAATAAATAAAGCAAGAAAAAATAAAGTGAGAAACATATGCTTCATTCTACACTCAGACTCCCATCAGTTCTCTCTCTGGAGGCGGATAGCATTTTTCATCATGAGTCCTTTGGAATTGTATTGATCAGAGTAGCTAAGTCTTTCCCAGTTGATCATCATCACAATGTTGCTGTTACTGTGAGGAATGTTCTCCTGGTTCTGCTCATTTCACTATGCATCTGTTCATATAAGTCCAGGTTTTTTTTTAAAGCATACTGTTCCTATAGCACAATAGTATTCCATTGCAAACAGTTATCACACCTTGTTCAGCCATTCCCCAAGCGATGTATATCCCCTCAATTTACGGTTCTTTGCCACCACAAAAAGAGCTGCTATAAATATTTTTGTACACATAGGTCCTTTCATTTTTCTTTGATTTCTTTGGGAAACAGACCTAAAAGTCACATTGTTTGGTCAAAGGGTTTGCACGATTTGATCACCCTCTGGTCATAGCTCCAAATTATTCTCCAGAATGGTCAGGTGAGGTCACAACTCAACCAACAATGCATTAATATCCCCATTTCTCCACATCCCTTCCAGAATTTCTCATTTCTGAAAACTGCTGGTCATATACTTTGATCATTTATCAATTGGGGCCTTGTGTATTTGAGAAATAAGGCCTTTTTAGAGACACTTTCTTTAGATTCTCCACCCATGTCCCGGCCACCCCCACCCCAGTTTCCTGCTTTCCTTCTCATTTTGGTTACTTTGTTTTGTTTGTGCCCTTAAGTATTCAGGTGCTTTGCCATTTGGTATATATATATATATACATATATATCTTTAGTATTCGTATTGCTTTATTGTTATTTAACCTTTTAGCAAAATGTCGTTTCCCTGATTGTCTTTTTAAATTAGGTCTATTTTAGCTTTTGCTTTTTTTCTGAGATCATGATAGCTACTCTTGCCCTTTTCATATCAGCTGAAGCATAATAGATTCTGCTCCAGCCTCTTTTAATTCTATGCATGTCCTTCTGTCTCAAGTATGTTTCTTGTAAACAACATATTGTTGTATTCTGGTTACTAATCCATTCTTCTATCTGTTTCTGTTTTATGGATGATTTTATCCCCTTCACAATTGTGATTACTGTGTATTTTCTTTCATCTTACATTCTTCTGTTTATCAGCTTCTCTCTCATTTTACCCTATTCTTCCTCAAAAGTCGGTTTTGCTTCTGACTACTGCCTCCTTTAATCTGCCTTCCCTTTTATTACCCCCCACCCCACACACCCCTTTCTCTTAACACCTTTCCCATCTAGTTTCCTGCTGGGTAAGATAGATTTCTTTACCCAACTTAGTGTGTGTGTGCGTGTGTGTATCTCTCACACACACCTGCATAAAATACACATATAGATATATTTCACTCTGAACTAATTCCAATGAGAGTGAGGTTTAAATATTGCTTGCCAACCCTTCCATTTTGCCCTCCACTATAAAAGCTTTTCCTTGTGTGAGACTTTATGTGAGATAATTTTTGCCATTCTTCCTCTCCCTTCTGCCTTCTCCTAATGAATGTATCCCTCTTTCTCAACCCTTCATTTTTTGAGATCATCCCAATATAAACAACTCACATCCATGCCCTCTTTCTATGTAGACTCCTAACTGCCCAAATAATGATAAAGTTCTTAAGAGTTACGTTATCATCTTAAGAGTTATGTTATCATCTTCCCGTATAGGAATTCAAGCACTTTAACCTGATTAAGTCCTTTAAAATTTTCTTTCATGTTTACCTTTTTGTGCTACTCTTAAAATTTGGATGTCAAATTTTCTATACACCTCAGGAATGCTTGAATGTCCTCTATTTCATTAAATATCTATTTGCCTCCAAAGAATTGAAAGCGGTTTTGCTGAGTAGGTTATAAACTTTTGCTTTCTGGCATAACATATTCTAAGCAGCCACTAAATTTTGTCTGATCAGTTAACTGTGACTTCATGATATTTGAATATTTTCTTTCTGGCTATTTACAATCATTTATCTTTGACTTGGGAGGTCATAATTTGACTATAATATTCCCGGGAGTTTTCATTTTGGGATCTCTTTCAGGAAGTAATCAGTGAATTCTTTCAATTTCTTTTTAGGATATTGAAGCAGTTTTCCTTCATAATTTATGGAAATATGATGCTTGGGATCTTTTTTGGATCACAGCTCCTAGGTAGTTGAATAATTCTTAAATTATGTCTCTTTGATCTACTTTTTAGTCAATTTTTTTCCAATGAGAATATTTCACATTTTCCTCCATTTTTTCATTCTTTCAAAAAATTTTTAATTTCATTTTAATTTATGAAATAAAACAAACATTTCCATAACAGAATAAAAAAGATGTTTGTACATTAAAGTTCAAATCTATCACATACAACTTGCTATTCCTTTAAAATATATAATAAAGTTTTCATGTAAATAATTTTTTTCCCTTTTTATCCTTCCTCTCCCCCCCCCCACCCTAAGGATGGCTACCATTAGGTACAAATATGTACATGTGTGCAAAATCACTCTATACATACTTCTATTTATCAGTTCTTTCTCTAGATGCAGATAGCATTTTTCTTCATATGTACTTTATAGTTAATTCTTTTGACTTTGTTTTATTGTTTTGAGTCTCATGGAGTCATTAGCTTCTACTTGCCAAATTCTAATTCTATGAAATTATTGTCTTCACTGAGTTTTTAACCTCTTTTTCCATTGGAACATTCTACTTTTTAAGGAATTATTTTTGAGAGGATTCTGGGAAGATGGCAGAGTAGGTCAGAAAATTCTAAGATCTCAAGATTTTCTCCCACAAAAGAATTAAAAATAGTACCTTAGGGCAAACAAAGTTTGGGTGGAAATAAAGAAAAATAGGAGCACAACCAGGGTCTTCCTGGGACAATTTAGAAGATCTGAAGAAAAATCCCAGGATGAGGTTTGGTCCCTGGGAAGAGTAAACACTTCCAGGGTATGTTCCATTTTAACCACAAGCCCAAGCTGCTTAAACAACAAGCGGCAAGTCCTGGGGTTAGTTGGTTTGAAAGTATGTCAGCCCCAACCATAGGAACTTTTATCCCAGGATAGTGAGGGGAGTTGGGCAATTGAGTCCAAGTAGATTGAGGGAACCTCTGCTGATGAGGAACACCAGATCCAGCTGCTCTGAGAAGAGCAGCAGGGAATGAGAAGGCACCAGTACAGACTCAGTGAGTGCAGAGGCAGTGAGGCAGAAAGCTCCCTGGCTGTGGGCACTCTCAGGAGGTTGGAGGTTTGGCTTTGGTTCCAGGGTAGAGGGGAGAACTGAAGATCTGGAGCAAGAGGCACCATTTCCCATACCTCACCCATTAGGGGTGGAATGTAATGACAAGCAAAGTGGGATTTTTTGTTGTCTTTTGTTTTGGAGTGTTTCTCAGTACTAAGGCAATCAAGTGCCTTTGATCGAGTCTTGCCTTTGTTTGTAGGAAGGTCCATTCCCTTTTGCTAGTTAGGTCAGGAGAGATGTGAAACCCTTGAGAGGTATGAAGTGGTCTGACCCTAAAGATATGTATATATACTCTGAGATTAGCATTTGGTTTGGGGCTCACTCATTGCAAGACTGTTGGCATGAAGACTCTGGGTAGCCATTAAGGAGCCCTCCAGGCTTTGAAAACCCAGATGTTGGTGCCTCTCTCTCTGGTAACTATGTATGTATGGCTTTGGTCAGACAGGTAGAAGCTTGTCTGTTGATTTGTGTTATTTGCTCTGTTTATATTTTCTCTGTAATTTCTGTTTGTAATTTTCTCTGAAGTTCATAGTGCTGACTTTTTCCCCTGAACTAAGTGAATGATATATGTATGTTTGATTAAAGTGACATTATAAACCCCAAAAGTTGCTCTCTTTAGAAAAGCGGATCAAAGAATCTGTGCTAGCAGCCCTCCTGTGTGCTAGTGTTGTTGGTCTTATACCTCCACAGCAGCTGCTAGTAACATTGTTGTTACAGGTGATTACAAAAATCAAGCTATTACCACAAAAAATGCATAGACAAGGGAGAAAGAATCCAGCCATAGAAAGCTATTATGGGAATAGAGATGACTGAGGTTCATCTTCAGAGGAGGATGTTGAAGTAAAGAAACCCTCAAAGAGTAATGTAAAATGGTCACCTGCCCAAAAAGAATTTATTGAAGATCTTTAAAAAAACTTTAAAAATCAAATGACAGACATGGAGAAAAAAAACTAAAAAAAAATAAGAATAATCCAAGAAAAACAAGAAGGTTATGAAAGCAAAGTCAACAAATTAGAAAAGAAGATCCAGAATCTCAAAGAAGAAAATGACACCTTGAGAATTAGAATTGGGCAAAGTGAAGCCAGTGAAATTATAAGAGATCAAGAAATAATTAAACAAAAATTATGAATAATAAGGAATTATTTTCTTCAATGAATTTTTTGCCTCTTTTACCACTTGACCAATTCTGTTTTTTAAGGTATTATTTTCTTCAGTATTTTTGTGCCTTTCTTTTTAAACAAGCTATTTTCTTTTTTATAATATTCTCCCATCACTCTTGTGATTTCTTGTCCAAAATTTTCTTATTTCTATTTTCCTCTATCCTCTATTTTCCATTCTCATTGCCTTCTTAGCTCTTCCTGGAATTATTATTGGGCTTGTATCCAATTTGCATTTTTCTTTTTGGCTTCGTGAATAGTTGTTTTCACATTGCTGTGTTCTCTGAGTTTGTGTCTTGATCATCATTGTCACCACAGTATCTTTTCATGGTTCAATTCTTTTTTATTGTTGGCTCATTTTTTAGCCTATTTCTGAACTTTATGTTAAAGTTGTGTTCTGCTCACTTGGGCTGGGCCAACACTTTAATCTTCAACCTTTTTCTCACTGCTGTTTTCAGAGCTAGTTCTGGATTTTTTGCTGCTTCTGAGGTGGTGATATCTTTGAAGGAGTATGGTCACCGTTTTTCTGGTCTGTGCTCTGGCTCAGGAAGGGCTCTGCTCTCCTGCAGCTTCAAGCACTAGTGTTCTTTTCTGCCTTGGAACATCTCTGGGCTGAGTTCCTGAAGCTGCTGCTGATGTTGTCATGGCCTCCAAGGTCTGCTGGTGGTATTGCTGCCAGATGCACTCCAGGCTGGCCCTCACCCAGCATCACAGACATCTCCTGCCAATCCTCTAAATTCTCTTGGACTAGAAAAATGGCTTATTTCAACTTTTTGTTTTCTGTGCTGTTCCTGAATTTGCTTTAACACATCATTTTAAAGCTGATTGAAGGGAAATGTTGGGAGACTTTGGGTAGGTTGTAGCCTCTGCTCTGCCATTTTGGCTCTGCCTTCATCACTATTGCTTTATCAAGTGCCTCTTTCATTTAAGTACTAAGTATAGAAGAACAAGCAGATTCTTAACAGAGTGACTTGGTCTATGGAGGATCAAGTTACTCCTTTCTCCCCACTCTCTTAAATCACAAATAAATGAAGCATTCTGAAATACCTGCTTCAGTGAAATAAGAATAAAGATAACCAAGGTACAGTGAACCTTTCTACATTTCCCCTCTCTCTTTTTCTCTCTCTGTGACTGTGTTCCCTCCATCTCAGAAGAGAAAAATGGAAGGAGATAAAGAGAGAATAGAATATGAGGTAGGGCTGTTAAAAAAAGAAGCAAAGGGGTAGAACAAAGGCATGAGGCGGTTCATGTATGAAGATTGACTGCATACCTCAAGTAAAGGTAAATATTGAAAGTCTTCCTGTACATGAAATTTTTTAATGGAAGTGTTCATTTAAAGCAGGGGTGTGTGTGTGTGTGTGTGTGTGTGTGTGTGTGTGTGTGTGTGTGTGTGTGTTTAGGGGCGATTGAGAGTGAGGTCTGGGGGTTGGCATAGAAAAGGAAAGACTCACGGTTTTATAAGCTTTACCTACTTTGCGCGAGTGACCATTTGAATCAGCCTACTTGTCTTTTTGTACACTGAGATAATTAATTACCTGATAGCTTCTTTCCCATGAAATTCTGGAGGCACTGGTTCAAAAGAGTCAGAGTAATATGTAGAGTTAGTCTCATTCTCCAGTGTCTGATGACCAGCCCTGGGGTGAGGGTTCCAAAATGAAGACCTCAGGAAAAACAAAGGAGAATGTTGGTGTCCATATTCACCTAAAGAAACAAGATACAATTAAATAAATATTCAATTTAACAAAAAATTATCAAGTTCCTGTTCTGTGCCAGGATACAAAAATAAATATGAAATAGCCCCTACCATCATAGTTTACATTCTAGGTGGGAGGAGGAGGGACTTGAAGAGTGAGATACAGCAGATACAGTAGACATGAATAAGTAGGGTGCAAGATAAAGTGAGGAATGAGAGGTAATTTGAAATTGCAGGGCTCTGGGAAAGCTTCATGGAAGAGGTGAGAATCCTGAACTGAGCCTTTAAGGAAGATAAAGATTTTGAGAGGTAGAGTTCAGGAGGGAAAACATTCTAGGCCTTTGTCTGAATGAATGTAGGAAGATAATGGAGGATCATGTTTAGGAAACAGCTAATAATCCAGTTTGACAGGAGTAGAGAGTACAGGAAAGGACTCAGCATGAGAAAAGATTAGAAACTTGAGTTGGAGCTAGACTGTGGAAAATATTAGTTCTGGGCTAATGACCTTATGTTTTATTTTGGAGACAATAGAGAACAACTGAAAGTTTTTTGCTTATTTATTTTAAAGTAAGGGAATGGAATGCCAGACCTGTGCCTTAGGGAGATTACTGTGTTTTATATGGGAAGGATGCTTTAGAAAGGCAAATACTAGACCTGTTACACGGTTTTGACTGAAGAATTTCAAAGAGGAGGGGAAGCTAGGTGGCGCAGTAAGTAGAGCACCAGCCCTGGAGTCAGGAGGACCTGAGTTCAAATCCAGCCTTAGACACTTGACACACTTACTAGCTGTGTGATCTTGGGCATCGCCATGCCTTCCTGCCTCCAAAAAAAAAGAATTTCAAAGAGGAGCTAATAAAGAGCTCTAGCAAAGCAGAATAGGCATAGATGACTCCAAAGAATGAAGAAATGTGCAGTAATGGAATGGGTTGCTATCATAAGCACACCTAGACATGTATCCTTGTTGACCTCTGAAGTAAAGGACCTTCCTTCTACCACATGCCCAATAGCTAAAGACAAGACAACCATGCTAACAAACTTATGCTAATGGATGGGGAATGAGGAGCCATCGTACAGGCTTCTCAGGCAGTTGCTTAGGACCAACTATTACCAATTTTTCCTAGAGTTAGGGAGATCAATTTAAAGTTTGCCAGTTTAGAGTCAGAGCCCCTGCTGATGGTGATGAGAGGTTTAGAACCTGATTGGGTCACAACCTACAATATAACATTAAAAGATAAGTATGAGATTTGGCAGTAGGAAATCTATGATCTTTTCCTGGAGTCTGAGCTTAGTGTTTCATCAGATTCATTTAAAGGGCAGACATAATCCCTTAAAATCTTGCAGTGTCAGACTCACAGAGAATGGTTTCTTTGGCAGGACCCTTTTGAAATGACGTGGCAAAAACCATATCCCATATTCCCTTCAGCAAGTTACATGGAATTTCTAGGCCCAAGAGAATGAGGCCTATGGTGGAAGGGCTACCAAATTGAAGTCGAAACAAAATAAAACAAAACCTATCTAAGCCTGAAGGAACTAAGATATATTAGTTTTGACACCATGTGCTGATTTGTATCCCTTCTCCTATCAATCAATCATTAAACCTTTATTAAGTACCTACTATGAGCTAGATTCCAGAAGATCAAAGACAAAAAAAATGAAACATTCCCTATCCTCAAGTAGCTGGTATTCTATTGGGAGAAGCAATATGTACACATACTTATAAACACAAAATAAACATAAGGTATTTTTCTGGGGATGCACCAACTTCTGGGAGATGAAAAAGGGTCTCATATGGGAGGTGGTATTTAAACCGAGCTTTGAATAAAAGAAGGGATTCTAAGAAGTAAAGATAAAAAGGGATTACATTCCAAGCCAAGACCTGAAAGTGTTGTATCATTTGTTTTCTTGAGAAAGGAAGGTCATGTTTTGGGTCCTCACTGGTCAAATTTTAATGCTGATTAGAAGGTTACTGTGTAATAGACTTGTACTGGTACAGCCACTAGCAGGTCAATAGTATGTGATGAGCATTGGCTCATAGATTTTTGGTTGAGACAAAATAAACAGATTTTATAAAAACCAAATAGGATGTCATTTGCATGAGAACTGACAAGTTACCAATTAATGGCCAAAATACAGGAAATAAACTAGTCAGTCTAATATATTTGAGCTATGTGACTTGAAACATTGGCTACTCTAGGCTTTGGTATTTTGGATTGGACTGGATCAACATGAGTATTTAGTACCTCAAACTATGAAATCTTCCTGGATATATAAAAAAGAAAAGCAGGATAGATTTATAGTAGACAACTAATAGAGATAGCGACATATAAAGTGAGCAGCATTTCTTTTTCTGGATTACAATTGGAATTTATTTTTGGTAGAGGGAAGGGAGAGGATCTGGACCTGTGATTTCATTGGCATAGGGAGCTTCCAAATCAGGAAATGTCCTCTACCAAGACAGAATAGCAATTGTCCTATAAATTATAGTCTCAGAGATTTATGTGAGGCATTAAGTCAATTCATTTCTTTCAATGCACAAGTGAAGAAGGCAACTTTCTCAACCCTACAGCTTATAAAGGAACAGTCAGAAATCTTTTTGAAAGGAATGCTGCCCCAATTTTACATTTATTTCACAAGGCTGTGACAATAGTTCAGATAGATTGTGAAGGAAAAAGCAGCTGAAAGTTTCTAGAATTAGTGGAAATGTTAAGTGACTTGCCCAGTGTCACACACCCAGCCTGAGTCTGGGACTGGGCTTGGGCCAGCATCTTTTTTATTATGAGCCCAACATTTCCACCAGGGATGGGAGAGTTATACTTCAAGATGGAGGCAGCCAGACAAGATAAAGGCAGTGGCCATAGCATCTTGCTATTTCAGTACTGTAAGTACTTGGTCCTGTCTCAATCATTCATCTTCGCACAGCAGAACATGACCAAACTCCATCCATCAATCTAAATTTCACCGCAAACTCATTGCATGAGTCTTGCACCCCATTCCCCCAAACCTATGTGAAGGCAGAACTTCCTTATAACCTATACAAACCTGTTCCTTTTTCTCTCTGGACACCACTGCCTCTCTCATATACTTACTGGTTTTTCGTAGTAATATACTTCCCTTGATTTCTAGAACCATGTTGCCTCTATACAAGTATAAGATTTTTCTTAATACTAAACCAAAATTTTAAGTGTCTCTCCTGTATCCACTATCATATTGAAGTCACTTTTTGTTAACTTCTTCATAAAATGTCTAGACTTCTTCCCCTGAAGTGGTTGTTGGCTCATAGACTACAATTATTTTCACGGTGGTTTGTTTACTGTAAGTATTGCAAGTTAATATTACTGTTTCCCATGAAATTATGTTTCTTTTCCTTTAGGGATTATGATGCAACAAACTTTTTATTTGCTTTCCTATGAAATTCCTACAAACCAAACTTCCAGTTAGCTGAAATTTAATTTTTTCTTGTTTTTTATTCATAGTGAGGATGTCAATGTGGCTCTATTCCTTTAGCAATATGTCAACTACTTGGTCATTGCATGAAGATTACACATAGAAGTCAATGAGAGGAGAGAAAGCAAAATCAATATTTTTGACAGCTTTTTCAAGGAGGTTGGCTGAGAAAGGGAGGAGAGATGCTTAAGTGGGTAGTAGGATATATTGAAGAATTTTCATGATAAGGGAGAATGTTTGTAGGCATCAGGAAAGAAAACAATTGAAAAGGAAAAACTGAAGATGTAGAGGGGTGATAGTGAGGCAATCTCTTAGAAAAGATAGGGTATATGTGGAGGGATTGGCCTTGACAAGAAAGACTATTTTTCCATCAAAGACTGAAATTAAGAAGTAGAGAATGGAGCACAGTACCAATGGGTTGTGATGAAGAGCTGGGGAGAAGAAACTCACAGGGAATGTCCTCTATTTTCTCAGTAAAGTACAAAGTATAGGTTTTAGTTGTGAAAGTGTGGAGGTAGAAGACATTACAGGAGTTTTCAGGAGAGAAAAGATTTAGAACAACTCTGATAGGTAGTGGGATAGAGAATAGGTTAGAAGTAAAACTATTACTTTACTACTGTGTGGGACCATCCCCAGAAACTACCAGCCAACAACCACCCATAGGGCAGGCTTGTCAATCTAGTAGAAGTAGAAAGGACAAAAAGAAGGGAGCATGTGCCAGTTAAGTCAAATCACCCCACCACCTCACCTTCCCTCAGGCCCTGATGGAGACAGCCTAGCACCCTGTACCCACAATTCATGGGAAAAGCAATGCTTCTAGCATAGTGACCTTAATCACCATCCTGGGAAATGACCCCTGTAGATATGCAGCCTGGTAGCTGCCCCCACAGATGCTACAGTCACAGCTACTGAAAACTCAGAAAATTCTTGCCACCTGAATCCTTGGCACTGACAACAGCAGCAAAGGATTTGCTTTTATCAGTGAAAATGGCATTAAAGAAGAGGCATCTGCTTTGCCACTGTACCCTAAGTACTGCAAGACCATTCAATCTGACTTGTAGCTGAATTCCAGTGATGTTGTTTCTCTCATTAGAATGTTGACTTCTTGAGAGCAGAACTGTTTTATTTTCCTATTAGTATCCCTAGCACAGTGCTTTGCATATAATATGCACTTAATTTTTTTTCATTTATAACAAATTTGTAGCTGACATTGTCAGCATGATTATATGATTTCTTCAGCTCCATTCAGGAGCACATGAATAATAATAGAGAAGTCAGGTGTTAAGACTAATTCATAGATGAACTTTTAGCAAGACATGAGATTAATAGGACAGAGGATAGTAAAACATTGAACAGCTTAAAAGGGTGTAGACTGGGCAGGGAACAAAGTAAAAATAGAGAAAAGGTAAAAGCCAAGGAACATACTAGTGAAAAATGGAATGAGAAGTCTATAGGAGGCCACTGCAAGAACCAAGAGCAGCTTTAGGAACAATGAGGTGCAGAGAAATATGGCATGAAAAGAGATTATGTTTGTATAAAGGAATTTCAGAGGTCTTCCTCCTGGGAGTAGAGTACCTCCAGGCTCATAATGATCTAAAGACATAACCTTGTAGTTGAGGTGGAGAGAAGGAACAGTATATTGGAGTTGAATAGATTGCCGAACTAGTAGGTGAGAGTGTTTGAGGGAACGTAAATGTACGCGCTGAAGTCCAGTGAAGAAGAGTAGAAGTTATGGTGAAGAAGGCAGCGAACCAGGTATGAGCCTCTCTGAGAGAGGAGGGAGAATGAATGGCCCGTGGCTAGGAGATAACACTCACCTGGATCTGGATTGGGCGATTGATTTGGATAGTCAAATTAAGTAATTTGCCCAAAGTCTCACAGGGAAAGATAATAAACAGGAGAGGTAAAATTTGAACCCAGGTCCTCTGATTCCAAATCCATTGTTCCTTCACTATGCCTGCTAGCCTCTTGGCCTTATTCAGTGGTCAATGATCTCACATTTAGTGTACCAACAGTCACGTTAAAATTTATGAAAAGTGAAAATGGAGGATTTTTAGGGTCTTTACCTCCACTTTGCGTCTGCTACTTCCGCTATAGCAGCTGAAAAGGGCCTTCTTGCATTTTTGTTTGTTTCATGGGTTTCCACGGCCAAAGAATTCTTCACTAAACGGCCAGACAGTCTGGTGACGAGCCTGTCTGTGCTTTGCTACACTGTTGCCTCTCTTGCCTATGTTGCTGCTGGGGAACATAATGAAGATTTTCCAGTATGGTGTCCTGGAGGTCGCTGGCGTACCTTCAAGAGACAAAAGCTACCTCCATACCGTGGTGACACACTGGAATAGAATCTTGTAGAGTTTCTCTCTCTTCCTCTCTCCTTTCTCATACAAACACATTACAAATATGTCCCATCTTCTGTTTCTTACTATGACATATGTGCATATAAATGCATGCACACATATAACAAATGCATATTAAAACACACTGGCTATGTGAACCTGGAACCTTATTTAATCTTTTAGTGCCCCTGGCAGCTTTCTAAGGCTCTAAGCTATGGAGCAGGAGCCAGATGACTAACAGGAATTCCCTATACCCATACAATTACAGGCCCAGTCCCTTATAGTACCAGTCCATTCGAGAGTGAGCTCCTTGAGGTCAGGACTATCTTTTGCCTCTTACTGTATTTCCAATGCATAGCATGGTCTGGAACATAGTAAGTGCTTAATAAATACTTGACAGTGCTGAGATTTGCATTTATGTCTTCTGACTTCAGATACAGGGCTTTTTCTGTTCATTTTTCACATCATAAATGTTACTGCCAGAACTCAAGCTGGCTTCGTGCAAATGAGACTTGGCTCTAGAAAACTGAATTCAGGAACTACACTTCTTCATCATCCCCCTCCCCCAAACAACTAGTCTCAGCCTCAAAACTTCTCTCTTGTTGTTCATTCATTTTGGTCATATCCAACTCTTCGTGACCCCATTTGGGGTTTTCTTCACAAAGATATTGGACTGCTTTGCCTAAGGCAAACAGGGTTAAGTGACTTGCCCAGGGTCACGTAGCTAGTGAGTATCTGAGTCTAGATTTGAACAAAGAAAGATGGGTCTTCCTGTTTCAGACCCAGCACTCTTGTGCACTATGTTGCCACCTTGCTGCCCCCCAAACTGCTCTGGGGCACACCCGTGGTTCCAGTGCAATCACATCTCTCCTAATGCCTGTCTCCCCCCTAATTCCCCAAGAGAGATGAAGGTCGGACTGCTGCTGTCCTACCCACTAATGTTGTAGCCTAGGTGAAGAAATTCCTTGGTACTGACAAGGATCAAAACAGAACCATTCTGGAAACATGAGTCCTTTGACTAGTTTAATGTAAGCATTGTTCCAGTGTTGTCATGTAATATTTTCAATATACTCTTAGAAAAGCAAACATCCCAAACATATACCAGAAGGAAGCCACAGAGAAGGTGACTATGATGGAAAAATTTTTACATAAAAAGAATTGTGCCTAAGCAATCAAGTCCATTGGCCATTAAGCTAATTAAACCAATTGAGTCTAGAGGGGTTGGACTAGATGGCCTTTAAAAACTACGAGGTAGAAAATTAAATTTTCCTGCCTATGGTGCCAATTCTATTTGTCTTTGGCCTCTGTCAGAATGAAAAACTTTCCCTAATAAGGTGGTGAAAGACATTAAGAATAATGAAAGCACTGTTACTTACGTGGCAAGATTTTTTCGAAATACAAAGCAAGGGCCAAATAGAGAAGATTATCGAAAATCAACATGAAAAATATGGCTAACAATTGATGTGAGTCTCCAGAGGGGTCAGGGAAATCAAACCCTCTCAAGCTGTAATCCATCCTCATAATCTGAAGGTTTAAAAAAATAGCAAGTTAAAAAGAAAAAATAGTACATTTGTGAAAAAAAGAAATTTACTTTGCAGTAGGAATTGTAGTTTGTACATACAATGCTAGTCATCACTGGGATTAGTGACATTACTGTCTTATAAAGCAGTTAGGAGTCATGTGAAACATGATCAAGGAGAAAATAAACTCAGTGAAGGATAGAAATATAATTTCCTAATCAAATTCTATTTTTCCTTAAGATTCATGGCACTTTTAAGACTTATCTCTTTTACATATCAATTAAGTGACCATAGGAATGATATCTGGGCTTGTTGAGCCCCAGGCAACTATATCAGATGTATCAATGAAGTTATTTGTGATCTAAATCAGAAGAGATGGGGAGATTCCTCACTAATAAAATCATAGATCTTCAACCCCTTAAATTCTACACAGGTAAGAAATTTTCATAAAGCTAATAGTAAACTAGAAATAAATATTTCACCTTACCTGGATTATTCCGAAAACGAAGGCAAAGGGACTCAGAAGACTTAAAATCCATTCCAAAAATGCAGGAAATTGTTGATACAATAAAAGAAATCCCAGACCTCCCCAATAAACAGTAAGGAGGAATGTGATCAAGCCGGTGAGTAGAGGTTTCTTAATCAACACACTCAGCAAGAAAGCTAATGCTACCTGAAGGAAGAAGAAAAACCTCAGGTAACAGCTGAACCTTTGAGGATCCTTAATGGACATCATGCAAGATGAACCATTGTATTACAAAACTGATATCTGTTAAGGTCTTATCTTTAAAGAGTCTTTCTTGGGCAAATACAGAAAAAGAACCGACAAGGGATAACTGTCGCAATGTCCATAATTGACAACATTTGATCTTCATGAGAACTAAAGTAGGGAAAGAAACTTTACCTACTCACCAAAGACAGACCATATAGGAAAAACAGGCTGAACACCGTGAAGTAACCAGTCATGACTACGAGTTCAGAAGATTTTATGATGACAGTCAG
>CM053626.1:170647212-170658413 GCA_028646595.1 Phalanger gymnotis
GGGAGCTCACGCCAGTTACTGCTTTCCAGTCGCCATCTTGGCTCCGCCCCAGCTTTATTGCTTTTGCAAGCCATGGATGATGAAATAAGAATTTCCAAAGGGAAAATCTCTGTCATTTAAGTGAGCTCAGCATCCAAATCATTTCCCCCTAACACATCTAGAATAAAGTGTCCATTCAAGGAAAGGTAAGAAAGAGAACAGAATTCTTAAATCTGATTTTGCTACATCTTGTAAACTTGTCCATTGTAAGGACATTGCTGATGTCGCAAACATGTTATAAAAAGCCTTGAAAATGGACTGGGAGGAGGGGAGGAAAATATCTCCTACATAGGGCAAAGATGTGATTTGCTCAATTCACCCCAAAATGAAGGCTAATTCTAAAATGAAGTTACACATATCAAGAGAGCAAAGCTACAAAGCATCCTCTCTCTTTGCCTCCATAAGGACTTCCAAATATGTTTTTGAAGAAGAGCAACTTTTTTAGACTAAGTTTAGACCCTCCAAATATGATGGTTGTGAAGGAGACAAGTCTGCTGTAATGAAAAGAACACTAGATTTAAAGTCAAAGGACTTGGATTCAAATTTAAGTCCTGTAACTTACTGCTAGACTATTTAATCTCTCTGGGGCTGAACTTACTCATCTGTAAAATGGGAGGGCTAGAACAGAATCTCTAAGTTTCCTTCTAGTTCCAGTTTCCATGAAAAATTCTAAGGCTCAGTTTCTTCATTTGTCAAATGGTAATAATACTCATGCTACCCACCTGGTGGAAGGGAGGCAAGGGAGGTTGTTATAAGGAAAGCACTTGGTGGATTTTAATAAAGCACAATTAGAATATGAGTTATTATTACTATTTGGTTGCAAAAGTTCTGGCATTGCCAAAAACAGCAACAACACCCAGTCGGATTGTTTTAAAGTCATGTAACTTTTTGACTTCATGACTCTATTCATTATCCTTTTGACTTTCCAGCTGAAAATATCTTTCCTTGGTCACCACTATCTTAGATCAGTTTTCTTCCTCTATTAGAACGTAAGCTCATTGAGGTCAATAACTGTCTTTCTTCTGCTATTTGTACCCCTAACACTTAGCAATGCTTTTTTCATTAACTGATGTATTCATTGACTCATTCATTTAACACTCTCATTAGCTTTACCGTGTTGAGGCTAAAAAGTCCCAGTTCTACAACCTAGCCTGATAGAACCCAATATATTCGAGGTCTTCCAATATATCTTCCATTCAGGATTTACCCAATACCCTGAACGTCTTTCTCTAGGTGTTCTAATATTTCACAGATACAAGTGTGACATAGGGGTTTATATTTTATCTCCTTTTGTGATTAACCCATCTCTTTTTCCAGTCTAGTTTCTTTCCAGCCCTAGTGATGATTATTATACCACATCTTACATTCACGTCATTATTGGTAATGAGGTGTGTGACCATTTCCCCACAATCTTTTTAAATTGTAGTAGGCCATAACCATATACAAAACTCTAACATGTAAGAGAATTCATACAACAGAAGGCTTCCTTCCAGACCCTTATACCAGTATGTTCCAATCTTGTTTCTCTGTTTTCTTCCATATTGCCAAATCTTATTGAGGATGTGCAAAAAAACCCATATCTGTTCTGGGAGAAAAACCAATCCTCTAAATGTCATAAGACACCAATCCTATGCATATAGGTGGTCATGGGTACTAATTAAATGGTAGGAACATTTTTTTTAAAAAGTTACCAATGTGTTAAATGTATGAAGTTTTAATTATAATCCTAGGAAACAAGAACTGTTGGTTTTTAGTTAGCTCCAGTCTTCTATTTATTCATATTATTTGAAAACAAATCTATAACTTACCAGAAAGCTGAATCCTGGAGGCCCATTATTGTCATATATTTCTTAATCTTTTTTCTCTCTCTTGTAACATTGAGGCATACAATATATATCATTGGGGAGAAAGAAATTATGTAGACTAAAATGACAAGGTCATTAGTGAGTCCAAATCGGGAAATAAAAGGAAGCACCTTCATTTTTACACCACGAACTGACATTAGCTGCTCCATCACAGAATGATTTGTTGCGATCTACAGTGACATATTAACATAAAAAATCAACATTTCAAAACAGTGAATAGATATGAAGAAATTGTCCAATTTCTTTCAGTCTTTAGTAATCACACGTGTTATATTCTTTAATAACTAGGCATTTTAGATGTAGGCTATCCACAAATACATTCAGCAAACGTTGATTAGCACCTTCTTACCTATAGGGCACTGAGTATACAAAGATAAAACCCACATGATCCCTGCCTTTAAATTGTTTTCTACTGAAAGGTAGGGAGTGAAAAAGTTAAAGCAGGGATGGGGGTGGGGGAAGAAGAGGGAGAGACAAATCAATTTAGGAATATTTTATTAAGGGAAAAATACTTTTATGGAAACAGAGAATGTCACATGGGAGAAATGTTATCTGAGCTTAGCCTTGAGGGAAGAGAAGAATTTTGAAAGAAGAGTGGGAAATGTATTCCAAGCACAGGAAAAAGCCTGTGGGGGCAGGAAATTGCACATTGAATTTGTGGAACAGCTGGTACTTGAATTTCACTGGAACACAATATATATGAATAAATGTGATATGTGGGTTGGAGTCAGATTATGAAAAGCCTGAAGTGCCAGAATGAGGAATTAAGATTTCATCCTGGAAGCAACAGAAATTGGTGAGCAAGAAAGTGGTATGGTCAGAGTTTGATTATCATTAGGATTCTTAAATTTGATACTTACTTCTATAATAGCAGAATTAATGGCAGCTTGAAAAGCAACAAAACCCTTTTTCCAATATCTTTCAAGTGAACAACTGATTTCTTCAGGATATTCTGAACAATGTGCTTTAAAGAGAAGCAAAAACATCATTATGGATTAGGATTACATCAGGAAGAGGCATTTTGCCCTGAATCTGTGAAGAACCTTTTCTATATGAAGAAAGAAAGGGAATGAGCATTACCCAATTGAATGTTATGTTATTCCCTCCTTGAGTCAATTCTGATGAAAGTAAGATTTGCTCACTTTCCCTCACCTCCCTCTTCCCCTCCACTGCAAAAGCTTTTTCTTGCCTATTTTGTGTGAGATAATTTACTCCATTCTACCTCATCCTTTCTATTTTTCCTAGTAGATTCCTCTCTCACCCCTTAATTTTATTTTTTTAGATATCCCATCATATTCAACTCACACCTGTGCCCTCTGCTCCTTCTACCTTGTCTTGGGCTGGAAGTTTGTTCCACTCCACATTTTCGTGGTTTCTGCAGCTCTAGAATTTATTTAGAGTCATTTTAAAAAGGTATTTGGAGGGGTTGGGGGAGAGCTCAGGTGAGTCTTTGCTTACTCTGCCATCTTGGCTCCACCTCCAAACTTCCTTATATTTTTCCTGTTGAGTTGGATGTATTTCTATACCAAATTGTGTACACATATATATGTCTTCAACCGTCCTTTGTCTGTTTCAGGTAAGAATGAGGTTCATATGGTGCCTGTACCCCCCTTCCCCATATTTCTATACTATTCTCACTCACCCCAATTATGAGAATAATGATTAGCATTTATATAGCACTTAAAAGTTTGCAAAGCACTTTATAAATATTATCTATTTTCATCCTTACGACAGCCCTGGAAGTGGGTGGTATTATCAATACTTTACAGTTGAAGAAACTGGTGCAGACAGAAATTAAATGTCTTCTCCAGGGTCAATAGCTAGTAAATGTCTAAGGAGCTAATGTCTGAACATGTCTTCCTTACTCTAGATCTAGGATTCTATATCCCATGCAACCTACCTGCTTTTATAGCAAGTTCTCCCCCCATATTCTTCTTTTCTACATTATTGTATTCCTTTTACCCTCCTTTCACTTTTCTCTCTTCAAATGCTCAGAATAGAACCAGTCCACTTCAAGGAACTCTGTTTTTCTTAATTAACTACTTTAATGCTCTTTGAAAATATTAAGGTTCCAAAGCGACACTTATTTCTTCTCCATTTATTAGAATGCTAGCACTATACCATCATCATAGGTCCCTCTGTAGTCTTTGTATTTCTAATCAGCTCTAGTGTTTTTATCTGAAATGCTTTAATATTCTTTATTTCATGATAGGTTCATTTTCCCTTATAAGATTATAAATCAGCTTCACAGGGTATGCTATTTTTGCCCAGATATTTTGCCTTTTGGAATATTGTATTCCAAGCTCTCCTCTCATTTGTAGTAGAAGCTGCCAGTCCTTGGGTAATTCTGACTGTACTTCCTTGGTAAGTACACTATTTTTTCTGGTATTTATTCTTTATAGTATAATATTTTTTTTGTTTGATATAGGAGCCCAGGATTTTGACTATAGCATTCCTGGGACTTTTTCTTTTGAGATTTCATTACAGAGATGACCCACTGATTCTTTTTATCTTCACTTTGTCTTCTAATTCTAATAGATCTGAATAATTTTCACTTAATATTTCTTGAAATATAATGTTAAAGCCTCGACCCCACACAAAGACTTCAGTGATTCTTAATTTATCTCTTATTGATCTTTTTTCTAGGTCGGTTGTTTTTAATAACAGATACTTTACATTTTTTATTTTTTCAATCTTTTGATTTTGTTCTAATATTTCTTGCTGTCTCATGGAGTCATTGGTTTCCAAATGGTCTTTTCTACTTTTCAAGTATTTCATAATTTGGATGAGGTTTATACTTTCTCTTCTAAGCTATTCATTCTCCTCCAAATTCCTTCCCTCGGAGATTTCATTTTTTATTGTTTCTTCTAGGCATTTATGTACTTTTTATGAAAAAAATATTTTTCCCTTTGAGTCTTTTCTTAAAGTTATTATGGAGTTACTCTCTCTTTTTGGGAGATCACTAGATCATTTTTTCTACTGGTAGAGGACTTCTTTGGTTTGTGCATCACTCAAGCTTTATAGAGCCAAGGATCTCCTCACTGCTATACTTTCAAGAGAGCTGGTCCACCTTCTCTAGTCTTGATCTGGTACCCCTGGGTTCTTATGCTGACCTTTACTTCCTGGGGTTAGCCCCCACCCCTATCCCTGGATCTTTGAGGTTTGGAATGATGGCTGTTCAGGGCCATCTCTGTCATCTTAGAACAGAGGTCTAGGCACTTCAGAGCCCATGAGCATGGACTAATGTGCTGCCATCTCTCTCTAGTCACTGCCCATCCCTAAGGCTTTCTGAATACCCTGAGAGTTGCTGGGGAAAATCATCTGCTCTTGCTACTTCAAGGAATAGAATCTTGTATATGTGGCTGTAACCTCTCTTTGATCATGCTGGTAAGTTGCTGGCTAATTTGTCTGTGTTGTTGGTACTGGCTTCATTGGCAGCCTCCTTTTCTATTATCTGTTAATTTCTGGTTGTTTGTTTACTTCAGGAATGGAAGAAGTCATTTACTATACAAATAATTGAATTTCTGGATTGTTATTATGGATGGTGTGAATTTCAGGTTTTTGCTGGAATAAGTAAATGAGTAGTCTGTCTTTTATTCAGGTAGACATCTTGTCTGGGAATTCAATACTTGGAATTATTTTCTTAATAGATTAGAATCAATTGTAGTCAGCTATGAAATAAAATTAACTTGGGCAAAAGGAAAGAAGAAAGTAGAAAAACAGTTCTTTTGTGTAGACATGAATCTCCTTGTACTGGTTGGATGTGACTACAGAGGTATTGGCTAAGGTGTTGGAGTAAACATCTAAGTCAGAACTTATCAGTTAGATGCATTATGGCTTCTCATGCTACTGGTTTGACAGCCCAGTGCAGCGAAACAGGTGGAGGTGAGGATAAGTTCAAAGCTATCTATGTGACTAGGTAAAAATCTTAGTAGAATTAAATTAGGTAGCAAAAGAAACAATTCTGATAGAAAATATCATGTAATTCTCAAGTGGCTTTTTAAAATACTGCATGAATGTGAGTCCTTTTACTTATATAACAATTAAAGAGGTTGAATTTGCTATCTTTATAAACAGATGTTCTTTTGGTAATAAGAAAATAATTATCTGCTTCTTGGGTAAATTAATGTTTTGAGAATCGGCTACTAGGTCCTTTTTATGGATGGGAAATCTAGTTTTGAACCTTACACTTGGCATGATAATATTACCACTACCATTTTGTAGTAGTCATCTCAGTAATAGACATAATCCAAGATGAGAAACTTACTTCTTTCTAGAGGATATAAACATCTTACAGATTCAATCATGGAGAACTAAAGCAAGTAAGATCAAAAGTACAAATAAGAAAAAAGGCTGAAAACCCAAGACCACACAATCAAAAATAATTATTGTTGTGACAGCGAAAAATATTAAAATAACACATGAATAGAAAACCAAAGAAAATGCTTATTAAGATTAACCTGATTTTCTCAAATCATGCCATTTATATAGGCCTATCAAGAAGATATAGTAAAGTTGAGAAGGAAAATAAATACATTTTAATAAGAATTTGCTCACTGAGAGTTATGTTTTTATAGGAAGATATTCTTTATTTTCATAGAGATGCATGCTATTCGAGTTTAGGAGTGGAATGCTTGCTATACCTTTATGTTGTTGATATCATCGCTTTTATATACTTCATTCCCTCATAATTGTCCCTGCTTTATGAAAAAAAATAGCCACAAGATCAGAATAATTAGCCAAAAGGGAAGTTACCTGAATGTTCATGAAGTTCATTTAAATGTGGAACTCTGTATCCCCATGACTTCAACTCGTATGAAAACATATCATGAAAAATGATTCCCATTGTGTCAAAGATTCCATGAATTGAAGTCATAGCTTTTTCATCTGTGGTCCCAGTGATATTTATTCCTGCCATGCATAAGGAAAAATAGCAATTTAAGATGATTAATTGGTGTCCAACTAATTCAAGCAAAGTTCCTCAACATATGAAGTAACTCAACTACATAAAATATTCACATATGGTGGCATGGAAAAAAGACATTTTAATCATCTAGAAATTATAACACACGAGAAATGTGTTTTTTCTCACTCTGAACTTTTAAACAAACTACCTTTGATCTTAAAATGTCATTTGAGACAGCTTAATAAAGTATATATCCAAAAGCATAGAGAGATAGTGTAAAGATGGGGCTTAACAGAACCAGTCAATCACCTTGACCCCACTTAGCACAGACACTTTTATCAGGTGAAAATAGTTTTGATTAAATTTGAATGATTTATTTTATTATGATAAATTTGGAATAAATAGTATTAATAGTGAATCTCCTTTCACTCCAGGTAGTGGGGGGTCTACATATACTTGGAAAAAATGATATAGTCTTATAGCATTTTCAGTGGTGAACATCCAAAATTTCTAAAGTTACTAAACTTTTTAGCTCTTGTTTCCCCACTTTTGTAGCCATAACTCTTTCTCTCCCTTCCCTCTCCCTAGCCCCAGAGACAAAGTAACTTGTGCGCCTCAAAGCCAACCTAACTTCTCATCATTGCAGGAACTTATATAATCCCAAATAACTCTCCCCAAATATCAATCGCAAACACCAGGAGTTTCGCCTCCTAATTCATCTCTGTTGACAATGGCAACATCCAATTTCTGTTTCAAAAATGTAGCTTCTAGCTAATTCAGAATCATTATTTTTATGATTCTTAAGATTGTTCCTCCATTAATAGGAAGGGAAGAAAAACAGTGATCATAGGATCATAGATTTAGAGTTGGAAAAGAGGATATAAAGTCTAACCCTTCTGTATATATTGAAGAGGAAACTAGAACACTGGAAGACAAAGTGATTTGCCTAAGGTCACACAGCTGGTAATTTTGCCTTTCACTTATCTTTCCTTAACCTGCTCCCTGTTGAAGATCTTTGTACCTCCAAACCCTCAGAACTGCTGACCTTGATACCATTTCATTATTAAACTCGTCCTAAATGCCTTAGAAACTCTTGGCCTTTCCTAACCCTGTGGGGGAGAAAGCATTACACTTCTTGATTTTGCTTCTAATGGAAGGAGGAATCACTGGAGCCTTGGGACCTCAGTATGTCAGCCTACTGGAAGTCAGGTGGGGTGGAGCACTCTACATAGAGATTGCCTGCAGTGGGCCTGATGACTCCATAAACCATTATAATAAACATGAGGTGTAGTAGTGCTAAAGTGGCCAAGATTTCAAACCAGGTGCAGGGCTGATGACACGGAAGAAAGCTTCAGTAAGACTAGTTCAGTTTCAAGAACAGAAAGACTGATGATGTAGGTACCTGGTAAGCTCTGAGCATAAGGTAAATGGGATGGGGTGAACAGGGCTGTATCTCAGGCCATCAAAATTTATAAAGGGTCCATGTTATTAAAATATTAGAATGAAATGGAGGGAGGTATGTTAAGATGGGGGGAAACATCTTTATAAGGGTCTTTAGCATATAGGAGATTTTTAGTGTAACAAGAGAATTAGAATAAAAAAACTCAGAGAGAGATGGGGGATGGGAGCTGCTTACTTTAGAATGAAGCAATATGCAGGATACATAAGCACTAGACACTGTGTTTCCTGAGTATTTATTGGGAAACTTAATCTTGATAGGCAATGATAACGAATTAGCTAGAACTGCATTTCTCTAAACCCTGTAAGAAAAATTTCATCTGGCTGAGACAAAAAAGAATGGTGTACTAGGTATGGGGAACCTGCAGCCTCGAGGCCATATGTGGCCTTCTAGGTCCTTGTGTGTGGCCCTTTGACTGAGTTCAAGTTTTACAGAACAAATCCTTTTATTAAGAGGATTTGTTTTGTGAAGTTTGAATTCAGTCAAAGAGCCACACTTGAAGACCTAGAGGTCTTCTGTGTGGCCTCTAGGCTGCAGGTTCCCTACCCCTGCTGTGTATACCATTAGAATAAGGGGTGGGAGTGGGAGGCAGATCTAATAAACTTTTCTGGCTTGTTATGGAAAGATTTTCCATTTTCTCTAGAACTTTTCTTAGTTTAGTATAGAGTGTGTGATAGGGGATACGATTTAGCCCTGACATCCTTTTGGTTAGGGAGGGTGGAAGTGACTATGATTTGATTCCTCTAGAGATTTCTCTGCATGGCAAATCTCTCCAATGATGTAGATCAATCAATCAATTAGGAATCAATTTATTAAGTACTTGTTCAGTTCAGCCAGAATAACATGCACACTCAATTGGGTACCTTACCCCACAGGAAAGTAAGGGGAAGGAGATAAAAAGGGGGGGATGATAGAAGGGAAGGCAAATAGGGGAAGGAAGTAATAAAAAGCAAACACTTTTGAAAAGGGTCAGGGTCAAGGGAGAAAATTGAATCAATTGAGCAGTGCTAAAATTGGGGGGTATCAGCTTAAGCTAAGCCTAGAAAGGAGCTAGGGGTCCCAAGAAGTGGAAGTAGAAGTGAGAAGTGAGAATGAAAGCACTCCAGACAGAGACAATGGAGGCAGGACATGAAATATCATGTATGGAGAATAATAGGCAAGCCATTTTGGCTACAGAATAGAATATTTTAGGGAGACACCCAAAAGATAGTCTGGGGCCAGATTGCTTAACATCAGCAACTCACAGTCTTAGAGAATTGATTGGGGCACTGAGAATTTAAGAGATTTGCCTGTCCATGGTCACACACTTAGTATATAAGACACTTGAGACAGTTCAAGAATTTCAGCCTTCCTGTCCTCAAAGCTAGCAGTCTATCTACTATGCAACACCACCTCTCTACATATCAGTTATGTACTCAATCATTCAGGTCAGTAGCAAAGAGCTCTAATTCTAATTTTTGCAGAAGGCCTGTTGAAATCACCTTCCCCTACTAGGAATGAGCCTTATATTTATTAATTTCAGAAAGAAATAGGGTCCATTCTCTAAATTAGGCCCTTTCCTTGATGAGATAGAGACATAAACCTCAGAGTATTTATTAAAATGGATACATCAAAAACCAGACTTTATCAAGAATGTTGAACTGGTTTGAAGATCTGAAACCTAAAGTCAACTGAACCCCTCCTGACATTATTCTAGTTTTAGAAAAAAGGTAACTCTATGAAGTCTTAGATCTTCTGAAATCACACACAAGAAAACTGAGAAAATAATTCATTTTAGCTTGTTCTAGCCTGGGAGGGGGGAACCTGTGGCCCTGAGCCCACATGTGGCACTCTGGGTCCTCAAGTGTGGCCCTTATCATCAGTCAAAGGGCCATAGTTGAGGACCTACAGTGCCACATGTGGCCTCGAGGCCATAAGTTCCCCATACCTAGTCTAACCTAAGTTTGTGTAACATAATGTTCAGAATACTAAAGAGCTAACTAATTCTATACATTTAATCTCAGATTAAACATTTTTATCTTTATAATAAAATAGGATAATAACACCAAATATTAGCACTGAGCTGGTAGAGAACATACCTTTCATAAAGGAAGCCAAAGCCATTTTGTCCATTATCTGTTGAGTTATATTGGTGACTGGCATATATTTAATCAGAAAGTCAGAATCATTAAATTTATCTATGCCTCCTAGATCTACTGGAGGGCCTTCAGAAACCTGATAGTTTGGAATAAATAATCCAAACAGGAAGAGCTGCAGGCATAGAAGCAATGAAGTAAGCCATTCCTATATAACACAAGAAAAAACTAAATTATAATGTGGTCACTTTTTTGTTCCAGTAAGTTTATATTTCTAAGCAGATACACTTACAAGACAAGGAAGAGAGAGAAAAAAGAGCTAGGAAGACATAATATAGTTTGCCTATCAAAAGTAAGATTAATGAACAATAAAAATCGTAATATAATAAAATAATAATTTATATATCTTTTTAAAGTTTGTGAAGCACCCTCCTCTAACATTCAAAATTAATAGTATTTTTTAGGTCTTGTTCACCTATTCATTTTTTCTGCTTATTTCCAATTCCCAACATTCTTCCCTGTGGCCCTTTTAAAATATGTGTTCCCTGAGGACTGAAATAATAGCCATAATTTCAATTAATTTAAGTAAGAATGAGAAAGAAGATGTCTTCTTTGGTTAAGTAATCAGTACTATATATCTTTGTGATGATGACCACATCCCAGTATTTGGAAACTCAACAGAGTGCCACAGATCCTAGGATGAATGTAGTGTTTTATCAGGGTAAAGAAACCCCCCAAAATGAGTTTTTCCATTTCTGCCAGGCAACACTTTCATAGTCCTCCCAACCTAAACAGTGTCTTCATCATAATGCACCTTGATAAGTGGTAGCACCAGAGGCTAGCTATATATTTTGGCC
>CM053626.1:170658513-170669392 GCA_028646595.1 Phalanger gymnotis
TAAACCAGCCTAGCTTTTCAATGCACATAAATAGCAGTGCAGAATGAAGAAATATGTGTATGTTGCCTGGGAGGCATGTCTTCTTTACCAAATAAATGTAAAGACATAGCTTTATTATTTTTTGTTTTGTTTTGCTATTAAAAACTAAATTTATTTTTTTCAATGATCAAATATTTATTTTTCTCCCTCCAACCTCCCCTTTTCCACCCTATTTAAAAAACAGAAACAAAACGCTTATAATAAATATATAGTTAAGCAAAACACCATAAAATTACATGAATTTCTAATCATACCAATAAACTCTCTCTTCTCATCCTCCATTTTTTAATCAGGTTCTTATACAGAAGGGCTCGAGTTTGTTGACAAATGCTTATCTCTCTTTTAATCATTTTGACCTGTTTGTTACAGAAGGATAGAAAACATTGTAAATGTTGTAGCACATCTATATCTACATTGATACAAAGACACATGTGTGTGTATACATACATACCTATATATAGACATGCTATATATATGAGAGAGAGACATTATTTTGTTTTTCAAATAGAAAAAAAATGTTCAATTATCATCACTTTGGTATCCTTTCAAATGTATTCTTCTTGTGCATTCAAAGGAAAAATGTTGGAAATATAGCAAGTAAGCTCCTGGAGAGCAGACATTATTTTGTTTTTGTCTTTCTATTTCTAGCCAAGTAGTACTATGCTCGCCACACAGTCAGTGTTGAAGAAAGGTTTATTGATTTGATCAATAATTAACTCTTTTAGAGACAAGAGTTCATTGGCTTCACAAAGAGTAGTACTGATTTCCTGAAAGGAAAATTAATCCTAAAAGTTAGTATTTCACTAACTGACTTCAGGGGAATATCACTGGAGGTTGAGAGAAACACTGGTAGTAGATGTCACCTCTCCTACATTATTCTCTTTTGTGAAATCAGTTGATAAACAAGCAGGAATACATGGGCTCTAACCTCTGAGGATACTTTTTTTTAACTTAGTAAGAACACTGGGCCTGAAGTCAGGGATACCCGAGTTCAAATCCCACCTCAGGCAATTATTAGCTGTGTGAGCCTGGGCAAGTAAATCATTTAACAACTGTCTGCCTCAGTTTCCTCATGTGTAAAACAGAGATAATAATAGCATCTACCTCACAGGGTTGTTATTAATGAGGATCAAATGAGATAATATTTGTAAAGCAATTAGCACAGTGACTAGCTATTAAACGGACTTAACAAATGCTTGTTTCCTCTCCCTCCTGCCATTTTGTTTTTAGAAATATGAGAGAAATGACAATGGAAAAAATGCCTTCTTGGTCCCTGGGGAAAAAGAGTCCAGAAACCTCCCTTTTATCAGCTTTTGACCCCCACCCCCACCTACTAACAGAATAAATGCCCTTTAACAAGAAAATCTCATCTTTTAATACTTTTGAGGAATTGTTTGGTAAGATTACTTTTTGAGGCCCTTAATATATCTTAGAAAGGACATTTCAACTGACTTAAGGAAACAGAATAATGTTGGAGGAATGATATTTACTGCCAGTTTTTCTCTGAACACCTAGCGACAATCCCCTGGGAGTCAGTTGGCACTATTGGTGGAATGCTAACATTTAAGGCTTAACTTACCTTTCAGTAAATCACTGCTACCATGAATGAAGTAAAGAAACTTTTTTTTGCTCTGAAAGAATTCATTATCAATCAAATAAAAAAAAAACATCTCTTAAACATTAACTATAGAGCATCCACTGTGTAAGTTGGCTAGAGACAGGACAAAAACGAAATAATCTCTACTCTATTTCCCAACATGTGCCCAGTGAATGCAGAAGGGGAAAATATTTAAATGGATACCAAAGTCATCCTCTGACCTTTTCCCTCCCCTATGACTGGCCTTCCCAGAAGCAACCTCAAAATGTCCCAATGTCTCTGTCCCTCCCTGCCATTCCCCCATGTGACAGTGTCCTGGAGTTTCTTTCCTAAAGAGACCCGAGGTCTCAAGTCTCTCTTGAAGATTTCTTCCCCTGCCCATGTATGTTTCTAAATTTCTAGGATACTAAAGTGTTTAGGGATCTAGTTGAGATGAATCAAACCAAGTATCTGGTTATTCCAATCACATGGCATAGTCTACAAGAATGCTTGGGATTTAGACTGTCTCTGCAGGAACAAAGCTTTAGAGGGATATTTTGATTTTTTTGAGCAGGATATCTTGTGTTCTCCCATTTAACAGTATTGGTTACCTTCCACATCATGCATCATCCCTCCTTATTGGTTTCCAGTCTTGCATCTCCAACCACCAATTAGACATCTCAAACTGGATGTCCCGTAGACATTTTAAATGCAACATGTCCCAAACTGAAATCATTATTTCCCCCCTGCAACCCTCACCTCTATCTAACTTTCCTATTATGGTTAAGTATACTCCCATCCTTCCAATTACCCAGGCTGGCAACCTAATCAGGTGTCGTGCTCTACTCCTCACTCTCTCTTACCCCATTAATGATTCTGTTTCTAATTCTGTCTAATTTACCCCCTCAATATCTCTCAAATATGTCCCCTTCTTTCTTCTGACACTCACACCACCTTGGTGCAGGCCTTCATCACCTCATGCCTAGACTGTTGCAATAACTTGATGATTGGTCTGCCTGCCACAAATCTCTCTCAATTCTAGTCTACCCTCCACTTTGTTGTCAAAGTGATTTTCCTAAAACATTTGACCATATCATTCCTATTCACCCCCACTCAATGAACTCCAGTGGCTTCCTATCACTTTCGAGTTGAAATAAAAAATCTTCTGTTGGTGGTTCAAAGATCTTCATAACCTAGTTCTTCCTTTCCACACTTACACCTTATACCTCTAGCTAAAATCCTGTATTCTAAAGGAAGCCTTTACTGATGTCCCTTAATTCTAGTGCAGAGATGGGGAACTTAAGGCCGGGAGGCCACACATGGCCTTCTAAGTCATTGGGTGTGGCCTTTTGACTGAGTCCAAGTTTCACAGAACAAATCCTTTCTATTAAGGCGATTTGTTCTATAAAGTTTGGATTCAGTCAAAGGGCCACACTTCAGGACCTAGAGGGCCATGAGTGCCCTTGAGGCCACAAGTTCTCCACCCCTGTGTGCTTTCCTTCTGTTGATTATCTCTAATTTATGCTCTACATAGCTTGTTTGTACATAGTTGTTTGTGGGGTGTCTCCACATTAGACAATGATCCAGGGTCTGCCTTTTGCCTTTCTGTGTATCCCCTGATCTTAGCACACCTGACACCTTACAGTACGTAAGAAATGCTTACCAATTGACATTAGTTTGGAGCAATTAGAAAATCATTTTTGGTGATAGAAAAGAGAAAAGAGGAAAATGACTGACTTTTTTTGAAATATTGAAATTTTTGTGACATCATATTTAGTTTAAGACCTAATAAAAGTGTCTTTCTTCTTTAAAAGACAAAACAAAATACATATATAAATGAGTGAATTAATGAATAAATGAATGAATGAATAAGTGAATAAATAAATAAGTGAAGCCTGGATCTGTGATTTCATCCATATAGAGACCTCCTGGTTTGTAAACCTTTTCTGCCCTTGCATACAAACAAAATTGATCTATTACAATTCACAGTGATAGAGTGCCTGGGAGCAATAGGAGGTTAAGTGATTTGACATGTGGTCACACAACTAACATGTGTCAGAGGCAGAACAAAGTGCTGTCCACTATTCGCTATGCCAGTGTGACCCTCCATAGAGTTTAGAACATTTTATATATACATATATATATATGTACATATACATATATATATACACACACACATATATATACACACACACACACATATACACACACACACATATATATACACACACATATATACACACACACATATATGTGTGTATATATATATATATATATAGTCTTTATTCATAAGAATTCTATTTCTGGTCTACTTGATTTTTTAAAAAGAGCTTATTCATAAAGTAATTACAAATGATTCAATTTATTTTTAAATGTTTGAAATTTTCTTACTTATTTAGCTAAAAGATACTGAATGTAGAATAGTTTCACCCCTCCTTGTTTGGGGCCAGTTTATGAGAATCAGGCAAAAGACTGAGAACAAAACCTCATTGAGGGGTTGCATATATATGTATATAAATATGTATTGTATAAATAAATAGGGCTCAGTATGAAGAATGATAGATCTGGAGACAGAGGACCCGACTTTCAGTATTGACTCTGTGACTTATGTGACCCTAGGTAAGCCAAATCCTTTCACTGAGCATTAGTTACTTTATTTGTGAAATGAGGAAGTTGGATTAGGTAATCACTGAAATCTACCTTCTAGTTCTTAATTTATGGTTCTATGATCCCTATTAACTTAATTAGTACAACTGCAATAGATGACCTTTTTTTCTATTTTTGTTTCCAGATGCAAATTCCTGAGCAAAAACCCCATAGTCCTCTAAATCATACTAACCACAAAAACAAACTATGAAACTTAAACTCTTACGAAGAGAAAATAATGTCTTCTGGAAATAATAAACCTATAATAAAAAAAAACCAATTTGAATCATTTCCCTTTCAAAGTGGATTCCTCTTATCAAAAGAGTAATCCTGCTCTGGTCCCTACATCCTTGTGATTTGAGATTGAGAAACAGGCACAATAAAAATATTTATCTCCATTCTCTGGGTAGAAAAAGTCTCTTTTGAGGGCTCAGAAAAATATTCTTAAAGTCACTTAGAAAATGAAAAGGGGAGAAAGTAAATAAATAAATTATCCAAATGTTCACAAATGTGTTGGCAATGAAATAGCATTTTAAAAGTAGCTTCAGACTAAATTTACGAAATTGAGATACATTTTTCCTACTCTATTCTATAGCATATTTCATTGGATCCTCAGTAGTCTACAAATTTATGTCTCCATATAAATGACAAAAATCCCCAAATTCCATAACTTTTCCACATAGTTTATTCTATATGATAGCAAATACGCAGATACTTGGGAACATGAACCACCAGTACATACAGTTAAGTATGGTAAGGAAATACCATATTTCCTTGAATGGATATAGTTGAATGCCATTTTTCATTTTGCAAGCATTTATGGCATGTCCACTACACTAAGAGGAGTTTATGCATTACATAAAACAAATAGGAGAAATAGAGATTAACTTACAGTCAGGAAAGCTGAAACAAGGAATCTAGAAGTATTATTAATTCATTGGTCTCTATGTCCAAGAGAACAGTTCAAATTGCTTCACAGTCCGTTTTATGTGAAGTTTTCAATGTTTGCCTATTTTCAACAGTTCCTATTCAGTTCAATTTTGAGGAGGGCTAAGGTCGGTCAGGCTGCTAAAATAAAATGAGTCACATGATGCCTTGTGTGCTGTTTTCCATTTCTTTTTCTTCTGGTCAGTGCAGGGAGACAACAGTGACAGATGGTTGGCTGTGCATGTTATTCTGGAAGGAATAATCTCATGAAGAGAAATCCTACATTTACTTCTCTGGCTCTCTGCTTCCTGGAATAAAGGAGAAGTGGCCAAGTTCAAATATTTCCAAGAAAAGAAAAAGACCTACCAAGAGGGATGACTACAATGCAATTTTTAAACAGGAAAAATGTAAACAGCCCAAAGAACAGATTGAAATGGGAGAAGGAAGAAAGGGAAGGGGGAGGGGAATTACAATGATAAATAACCCCCAAAGTCAAGACAGATGTGATTGATGTGAAGGAATTTCAGCTGAGAATTTTAGCTTCACTTTAGGCAAATAATATAAATCACAATATTACTAGATGGCCTTTATGGTATTTTATGCTTTCTAAAGTTCTTTATAGATATTATCATGTTTAATTCTCACAATAATTCTAAAAGATATGGAAAAAAATCATTATTTCATTTTGCAGATGGAGAAACAGACTCAGAAAGGTGAAACTTGCCCAAAGTCCAACAACTAATAAATAAGAAAGGCAGGACTCCTGACTCCAGGGCTTATTCTGTTACTCCACAGCTGCCTTCTTACAATAAACTACCACCACCATTACTAACAACAACAGCAACAACATGCAAACAACAACTATATCCCACTGATTATTTTTAGTACTCTAATGTAAATGCTTGCCTCATAGTTGCGTTCCATCTTTACTTTGCTTGGGTTAATTGCTTCAACAGAGGGGTTAGGGAATTGTGAGTTAACACTTTTCTTCCCTATTGCAAATCTGTGGGAAATAAAAACTAGACCTTAAGTGAGTCATTTTTCCAACCCAGGACAGTTTAGAAAGACATAAAGAGAGATTTACAAACACTAGGGTATGGGGTGGCTGAGTGAGTGGCAAGAAAGAGACACCAGCTGTGAGCCTTGGGGCGAGGGGAGATTGGCAAAAGCAGAAGCGGCAATACCAGGAGCACTCCGTACTCAGGGACTATAGGGGGAATGAACACCTAGTCAAAAAGAGATTACAGGGGATCCTTTGTTAGCCCTAGGGGCAGGACCAGGTACCATTTGACAATTCCATTTCTGATTACCTAGCTCTGGGTCACAGCTCCAGGTGGAGAGTAGCTCATTCAGCTGCAAAAGAGTAGAGTACCTATCAAAGTAAGGACCAGAGCACAGAAAAGAAGCACAATGACCAGACTTATCCTCAGATAACACCAATTTGAATGCACCAAAAACTTATAGGACCTCAGGTCTAGCTGAGAAAGCAACAGGACATAAAAATCAGAAGACCCAGTCCAGCCTATGTCCAAAGGTGAGCATAGCCCAATTCTAACATAAAGTCCAAAGTCAAGAAATAGGCTGGAAAAATGAGCAAAGAAAACCCTGATCATACAAACCTTCTAAGATGACAGGGATGCACAAGACAAAAACTCAGAAGACAATATCAACAAGCAAAGCTTCAAAATGAAATGCAGATTGAACACAAGACCAACAAGAATTCTAAGAAGAGCTGAAGAAAAAATGAAAAAGAACCCAAAAATTATTGAAAATCAAATAAGGATAGCAGAAGAAAAATCGGGAAAAGAAATAAAAGAGACGTAAGAAAATTTTGAAAAGAGAATTAAATCTTAGCAAAAGAGGCACAAAAAATATCAAAGAAAATAACTCCTTAAAAAATCAGAATTGGCCAAATGGTAAAAGAGGTGCAGAAAAATTCTAAAGAAAGTAACTCCTTAAAAAATCAGAATTGGGCAAGTGGTAAAAGAGATACAAAATCCCACTGAAGAAAATAATTCTTTAACAGTTAAATATGGTCAAATGGAACTTAATGACTCCACAAAACATAAAGAAATAATAAAACAAAGTCAAGACTGAAAAAATAAAATATGAAATACCTCATCAGTAAAAACATTGACCAAGAAAATAGATTGAAGGGAGATAATTTAAGAATCATCAGATTACATGAAAGCTGTGAACAAAAAAGCACTCATATTTCAAGAAATTGTAAAGGAAAATTGTCCATATATCATAGAACTAGTGAACAAAGTAGAAATTGAAAGAATCCACCAGTCACCTCCTGAAAGACATCCTTAATTGAAAACTCTCAGGAATATTGTAGCCAAATTCCAAAGCTATCAAGTCAAGGAGAAGTTACTGAAAGCAGCAAGAAACAAACAATTCAAATACCAGAGAGCCATGGTCAGGATCACACAAGATTTAATAGTCACCAATATAAAGGAATGGAGGGCTTGAAATATGATATTCTTGATGGCAATGGAGCTAGGATCACAACCAAGAATAACCTTCCCAGGAAAACTAAATGTAATCCCCCAGGAGAAAAAATGAATATTTAATTAAATAAAGGACTTTCAAGTATTCCTGATGAAAAGACCAGAGCTGAATAGAAAATATGACATGCAAATACAAGACTAAAGAAAAACATAAAAAAGTAAACATGAATGAGGAATCATAAGGCACTTAATAAGGACAAGCTATTTACATTATGGAATGGGAAGATGATATATGTAACTCCTAAAAGCTTTATTATCATTAAGACAGTTAGAAAGAATCTATTTAGGTCTATTACATTGGGATGATCTCAAAAGAAAAATGGAAGAGAGAAAAAGAGGGATACATTAGGAAAAGGGGAAGGGAGAGGAATAATGGGGAAAATTATTTCACAGGAAGAGTTTTGCATGGGAGAGTTTTTACAGTGGAGGAAAAAATGTGGTAGAACAGACTACTCTTGAACTTCACATTCGTCTGAACTGATTCAAAGAGAGAAGAATATATTTACACAAATAGTTGAGTATAGAAATCCATCATACCCAACAGGGAAATAGGAAGGGTGAGGGATAAGAAAAGGAAGGATGTAAAAAGAGGGAGAATAGATTAAGGAAGGCAGTGGTCAGAAGCAAAGCAGACTTTTGAGGAAGGACATGGGAGAGAGAGAAAGAAAGAGAGAGAGAGAGAGAGAGAGACAGACAGAGAGAGAGACAGAGAGAGAGACAGAGACAGACAGAGACAGACAGACAGAGAGACAGAGAAACAGAGAGACAAAGAGATAGTTAAAAATAAACATTTGGAGGAGAATTTATTATGCTTCAACTGAAGTAAAGGTAGGAGTAACCATCATGATCTCAGACAAAAGGAAAAGCAAAAATAGACCTAATTAAAGGAGTCAATCAGGGGAGCTACATTTTGTTAAAAAGTACCATAGACAATGAATTGGTATTAATACTGAATAAATATACACCAAATGGCATAATATCCAAATTCTTGACAGAAAAATGTTACAGGAGGAAGTAGTAAAGCTGTACTAGTGGGGGACTTCAATTTACCCCTTCTCAAACCTAGATGAATCTAACCCAAAATTATCTAAGAAAGAAGTTAAGGAGATGAATATAAGTTTAGAAAATTTAGATGTGATACACATTGGAACAAAATTAAGTGATAATAAAAAGAAGTATACCTTTTTTCCACGTGTACATGACATCTTTACAAAAACTGACCATGCCCTGGGGCATAAAACATCACAAATAACTGCAGATAAGCATTGATATTAAATGTACCATTTTCAGACCATAATACAATAGAAATTACATTCAATAAAAATTCTTCGAAGCATAGAATAAAATTAATTGGAAACTAAATAATGTAATCCTAAATAATAAGTCAAAGAACAACTCATAAAAACAGTAATTGCTTTAATGAGAATGACGACAATGAGACAACATGCCAAAATATGTGAGATGTAATCAAAGCAGTACTTAGGGGAAAACTTGTGTCTCTGAAAGCTTACATCAATAAAAGAGAGAAAGAGTAGATCAATGAATCTGGTGTGCAACTAAAAAAAAAAGAAAGAGAACAAATTTAAAATCCCCAATTAAATACCAAAAAAAATTCTAAAAATCAAAAAAGAGATTAATAAAATGAATGTTAAAATAATGAGTTAATAAAACTAGTATATGGTCTTATAGGGAAAACAATAAGATAGATAAACCATTGGCTGATTTGATTTTCTAAAAAGAAAGAAGATAACTGAATTATGATTATTAAAAATGAAAAGCATGAATACAAAACCAATGAAGACAAAATTTAAGCAATTATTAAGAAATAGTTTACCAAGTTATATGCAATAAAACTGAAAATCTAAATAAAATGTATATATGTATATATATATGTGTGTATATATGTATATATGTATATATACACATATATATATATATTTAAATGAAAATTGCCCAGATAAACAGAAGGGGAAATATAATGCCTAAATAATGCCATCTTAGAAAAACAAATCAAGTAAGTCATAAAGGGGCAGCCTAAAAAAATTCCCTAGGCCAGGTGGATTAACAAGTGAATTATATCAAACATTCAAAGAATAATTAATTTCACATAAACTATATTAACTATTTGAAAAACATGTAAAGGAGTCCCACCAAATTCTTTCTATGACATAAATATGGCTTTGATACCTAATCCAGGAAAAATAAAAACAGAGAAAGAAAACTATAGGCCAATTTCCCTAACAAATACTAATGCAACAATTTTAATTTATTTTTAAATTTATTTATTTAATTTATTTAATATATTTAGTTTTCAGCATTGATTTTCACAAGAGCTTGAATCATGAATTTTCTCCCCATTTCTACCCTGCCACACATTCCAAGATGGCATATATTCTGGTTACCCCATACCCCAGTCAGCCCTCCCATCTGTCACCCCACTCGCCTCCCATCCCCTTTTCCCTTCCTTTCTTGTATGGCAAGATAAATTTCTATGCCCCATTGCCTGAAAAAAAAACTTTTTTTTTTGTTTTTGAACATCTGTTTTTAAAACTTTGGGTTCCAAATTCTTTCCCCTCTTCCTTTCCCACACACCCTCTCCAAGAAGGGAAGCAATTCAACATAGGCCACATGTGTATCATTATGTAAAACTCTTCCACAATACTCATGTTATGAAAGACTAAGTATATTTTGCTCCTTCCTAACCTATCCCCCTTTATTGAATTTTCTCCCTTGACCCTGTCCCTTTTCGAAAGTGTTTGTTTTTTATTTCTTCCTCCCCCTATCTGCCCTCCCTTCTATCGTTCCCCCTTTTTTATCATCTTCCTCCTTCTTTCCTGTGGGGTAAGATACACAATTGAGTGTGTATGGTATTCCTTCCTCAGGTCAAATGTGATGAGAGCAAGATTCACTCATTCCCTCTCACCTGCCCCCTCTTCCATTCCTAGAGAACTGCTTTTTCTTGCCACTTTTATGAGAGATAATTTACCACATTCTATCTCTCCCTTTCTCCCTCTCTCAATATATTCCTCTCTCATCCCTTAATTTGATTTTATTTTTTTAGATATCATCCCTTCATATTCAACTCATCCTGTGTACTCTGTCTATATATATATATATATACACACATACATATATACACACACATACACACACACACACACACACACACACACACACA
>CM053626.1:170669892-170693370 GCA_028646595.1 Phalanger gymnotis
AAGATTTTGTTTGAGGTATATCAAGGAAACCAGTATCACTTGAATGCAGAGATTGTAAAGATGAGTAAGGGGAAAGAAGACAGGAAAAGTAGAAAGGGGATTTGTTATGAAGGGGGTTGAACATAAAATAGGTTTTATATTTTATCCTGGAAGTGATAAGGAGGCACCAGAGTGTTATGAATATGTGTGTGACATGATCAGACATGGGCATTAGAAAGATCATTATGCACCTGAGTAGCGGGGAAGGTGGACTTCAGTAAAGAGATACCTGATACAGGGAGGTTAACCTACATTACAATACAATTACAATAGCTTAGACATAAGGTGATGGGGGCCTGTATCAGACTGGCAGTGAGGAGAGTAGGCAATTAGGTCAGAAGTGGCTAATTGTGGGAACTGAGTGAACTACACTGATTCCATCTGGTGATTTAATTATGGATCTAGCTTAGTTTCTATTCAGTCATGGGTCTAGTCCAAATTCTGTCTTGTGAAAAAACTTTATTCAGTTGTGGGAATTGAAAGAAAACTTTATTGCATTGTTTGAACCTAGTCCTGCATGACTGGAAAACTGGATCACCTCTCACTGCTATTTAGAGATCTTTAACTAAGGACCTAAGTTAACACTGACCAGAAACTCAGTCAGATTCAAAGATTGATGCAAGGAGTTTTCTCACAATTGTGTATCACAAACAACCCATATGTCTTGTCTGAAAACTGGCCCAATAGTGATCAATCAGTTATTCTTTCCATGTTACTTTGATTGTTTACAGATACTTGGGGAATCGGACACCTCAAATTCAGTGAATTGCACCTGTTCGCTCTCCTCCTCCCAACTTGGAAAGTCCACAGTATTTCATCCAATTAGAAATCAAATTACCTAATGTTGTATTGTCTCCCTTTAATTAATCAACCTTATTTGATTAATTGTTTTTAATGTATAAAAATCTGTCTCTCCACATAAT
The DNA here is from genome assembly GCA_028646595.1 of Phalanger gymnotis. NCBI lineage: Eukaryota > Metazoa > Chordata > Mammalia > Diprotodontia > Phalangeridae > Phalanger > Phalanger gymnotis. Next base: position 170,670,855 of record CM053626.1, read on the forward strand.
TAAGGTCTAAGCCTAAGCTGAAGAGGTCTGGTACTGGTTTGTTGGGCAAATGGCATGCATTGCTTAATAAATCGATATCCTCAAAGATGGAGTCTTTGTTTCCTCAGTCATTAATCTTTCATCCATGGGCAGACAGAAGAGGATATATATAAGAAATATTGTGAAATTGGGAATGACAATGTTTAGCAACAGATTGGATACATGGGATGAGTTTGAGTGAGGAATTAAAGATGACACAGTGGATAGAGCACATCTCTAGAGGACCTGAGTTCAAATGTGGCCTCAGACACTTGACACTTACTAGCTATGTGACCCTAGGCAAGGCACTAAACCCTTATTGCCTCACCAAAAATAAACCAAAAAACCTTACACTGAAACTATGAGTTTGAGTAATAAGGAGATTTGTAATGTGTAAATGTAATAAAATTCAGAAGAGAGGAAGGTTTGAAGAGAAAGATAATTATTTTTGTTTTGGACATGTTGAATTTAAGATTTTTATGGGACATCAAATTTGAGATGTTTAAGAGATAGTTGCTAATGTAAGACTGGAGGTTGGGAAAGAGATAAGGGCCGGATAAGTAGATCTGAGAATCACTGGCATAGAAAAAAACCATTGAAGTCATGGGAGTTGATGATAGCACTAATCATGAGAGTAGAGGGAGAAGAAGGCTAATGATAGACTCTTTGGGGCCATCTCCACTTGGGAGGTATGACCCAGAGGAAGATCCAACAAATGAGACTGAGGAGTAGTCAGACAGATAGGAGGAAAACCAGAACGGAGCAGTGTCATGAAAATCTAGAGAGATTATCCAGAGTCAAAGGCTGCAGAGGTCAAGAAGGATGAGGTTTAAGAAAAGGCCATTAGATTTGACAATTAAAATCATTGGTAAGTTTCAAAAGAACAGTTTCAGTTGAATGATGTGGTCAGACCATGAAAGGAGAAGATGTAGGGAAACCCAATGTATATGGCTTTCTCAAGGAGTGATCCATGAAGGAGAGGATAACTAGCTAGCAAGGATATTCAGATCAAGTCAGAGTTTTGTTTTTTGTTTATTAAGAACCAGAAGAGTTACAGTTCTCTTTGTAGGCAGCAGAGAAAGCAGTCAGTACTAAAAAGCATTGATCAGTGAAAGAGTGGGCATGAGAGAGGAAGGTGATCTGTGGGGGAAGGTGGGATGAAATTCCATTTCTTTATGCAATTCATTGGGAACTCTCATATTAGAGGCTATATGTGGTGGTCCCACTGTCATTAATGATGAAAAGAGCCAGAAAAATCTAACAAAGAGAAAGGGAACAACCATTTACATAGTACCTACTATGTGCCAGGCACTTTGCTAACCACTTTACAAATATTATCTCATTTGATCCTCACAAACAACCCTGTGATGTAGGTGCCATTATTATCATTATTTTACTGTTGAGGAAACTGAGGCAAACAGAGGTTAAGTGACTTGCCCAGGATCTCAGATCATAAGTGTCTGAGGACAGATTTGAATTCAGGTCTTCTGACTCCAGGCCATCTTTCCATCTACTGTGCCAGTTAGCTGCATCTAGGAGACTCAATCATCTCTTTCCAAAATAAATACATTTCTAAGTTCATATTTGTGTTAATTTTAAAAAAGAAATGTCTGATGTATTTAAAAACTATATGAGATAATTTGTGGCATATCAGATGCCAAGTAGCATTTCTATTAAAAACCAATCCCATCATATCTATAGTTTATTGATTTCACAGAATGCAGAAAATATACTTAGAAGGGCATGCAAATGCAGAGGAAATTCCTGAACATCTAGCTGAACCCACTCGTGAGCCAGTGCTATTTATTGCTTTCATCCCAGTCCTCTCATGTTCTTTCACTAATTTACATGTAATTAGTTACTGAGTAAAAAATACATGCTTTAAAAAGATTTCACTAACTTATTTCTGTGACAAAATATAACACCAATAACACAAATTAACAGGATTAGAAATGATTCCATTGAGATTAAAAGGAACTGGGGAGGTTTGGCCCTTTAAGGTTCTTCCTGAGGAAGGAGTCTCCATTTTACTGTCATATCGAGTTCTTCTTCAAAATCTCCCAGCTCCTGATCCTTTGACAATTCTAGGAAGACCTGAAAAATGAGGAGGAGAGGAAGGAGGTAAAATGGGGGAGGGGAGAGAAAAAAGAAAGGCAAGTTGATTCCTGTACTCCCAAATGAATGGAAAGAGAACATAAAGCATATTAAAGTTGCCTGGAAGTATAACATACCTGTTCCAAAGTGGACTGAGAGAGGCTGTATTCCTCCAGGTTGAAGTCACGTTTAGCTACATGAGAATAAATGTTATATTAGACTATTATCACATATAGTTCATTCATTATTTAGAAGTCATAGTACAACACCAATGGCAAAGAGAAATCATTCAAGCATCTGGTGGCCAAAGCTTCAAGAGTCAAATATTTAGCCAGTGGCTCTGTTTTCCTGGACAATGGGAGGCTAGAGCAAAAAGAGACCTAAAGTGCTATTACCTTAATCAGGGAAACCCCTATGTATCTGGAGGAAGCACCATGTAAAAAACACATGCTGTAGACACCAAGTTTCTAAATCCTATTTTAGACTAAGGACAACGTAATTCTGCTAATTCATCACAGGAAGTTGGACTGAGGAAGTAGGCACAACAACGTGCCTGCTATTTTAATGATTTCTCAGTCCTAGCTATCCCAGCCTAAAGCACCAGTGTCATGATCATACTCCCTCCTCCTAAATCTTCACCCTTATATTTCTGCCCAGTCAGATTCCAAGTGATTCACCAATCAACAAGCTCATATGGCTATACTCTTTGGAATACCTCACTATTGATGATAAACTCCCCTACATTCTTGAACTTTTCAAAACAACATTTTTTTCTATCTCTTCATTAAAAATGCTCAGAAAATAGACCCTATTATACAGAGCTTATAGGTTGAGGACACCAAAAAACAATGAAGATGCTCTCGGGAAAGGATAGAACTGGAAAGGGAAGGAACATAGCTGAGTGGCTGATAGGTTAGGGAGAGTGCCAATTTTTCATTTTAACTAATTTTTTTACTAATTGGGCACAACTCTCAGTTTTCTCTTCCTACTGAAGAAATACAAAGGATATCAGTGTTCTTGGAATTTAGGTGTTTTTGAGCAAAGTTCCTATTTGCCCATTGTTACGGCTCCACCTTTTAAAAAATATTTACTGAGCACTTTACAATTGTGTGTTATCTGATCCTCACAACAATCTTGTGAGGTATGTCCTACTATTATCTCCATTTCACAGATGAAGAAACTGAGATAAATAGAGGTTAATTGACTTGCACAAGGTAATAGAGCTAGTAAGTGTCTGAGACTGGATTTGAACTTAGATCTTCCTAACTCTAGGCCCAGCAGTCTATCTACTCCACCAACTTGCTATTGTAGGTCTCGGTCCTGTTAAGATCATTCTATTACTTTTTTCATGCAAATTTAGAGAATCCACCTCAAAGGTTCAGTTCACATGGACTATTTGTGCCTGACCTGGGGTAGAGCATTCCGAGCTCATATTGCTCTAATCAGCCACAATTGGCCACGTTGTAACTTGACCAATATAGTGATGTCATTTTGGTCCTTTTTGAGAACAAAGGACAACAACCAATCAACTTTTTTCATGAGTTGGTACGTGTTTCATGGTCTCTCTCTATAGTTATCCAGACGAATCTTTTGGCAACCTGATGTTTCAATTTTTTCTGTATTCTCAACTTTAATGACCACTTCCACCCCACTAAAACCGTGTCTAACATAGCTACATTTTAGAATTCACCATCTGTCTGTATTATACACCTTCAAGAACAAGATCTTTGAAAAACTGTTCTTCACTCATAGACTTCTTATCTTTTTGATTATTCTACTTTAAATGAATTATTCCCATTTATCATGACCTTTGGTGTCTTGAACTATTCCTACTCCTCTAATTATTCTCCTTCATTCTGTTTTTTTTTTTTTGCACTGAGAACAAACCTTGACTATCCATTTCCTCTTCTGCTCCCCATAGTTAACATATCGCTGGCATCAGCAATGGAATCCTTTGGACCTCTTACTTTCTGCTGCTGTTAGACAAGGAACCTTCATCTCCAAAGAATCTCTGCTCTGGAAGCAGAGCTAACGAAACTTCTTAAAGAAAACCCTTGACAATAAGGCTTCAGCTCCCAGCTTCCTAAAAATTGCTCTCTCTAAGGTAGGCATTCTTAACTTGGTGCCCATGAATTTAGTCTTTTTTAATGGAATAACCATATTTTAATATAATTTATTTTCTTTGTAATCCTATGCATTTTATTTAATGTATTCAAAAACATTCTGAGAAGAAGTCATTATAGTCTTCACCGGACAAAGGAGTCCATGATGGAAAAAAAGGTTAAAAACTAGTATTCTAGTGGGTCTAGTAATCTCCTAATTACTAAATACAGTGGCCTCTTTCAGGTTTGTCTTCCTTGAGCTTTCTGCTTCATTTGACACTCTTGGCTCCTGCTAGATACTGGATACTTTTTTTCTTCAAAGGCTACTGAGATAGTACACACTTCTGGTTCTTGGGTCTTTAATCAATCCTTTCTCTACCTTGGATACTTAACTTCTTTTCATCAACTTAATGCAGGAAATTCTCTTGTGGTCTATTGTGAATCCCTTCAGTTCTCTCTGTCTTCTTTCTCCTCTATCTCATTCACTCTACTAGGAATAAATATCACACTACGGCGTAAGCCAACAAATATATACAAAGCACCTACTATGTGCCAAGCACAACACTAAGTGCTGTAGATGCCAAGAAAGATTGCTCCTGAGGAGTTCACAGTCTAATTAAGAAGATAGTTTTCAAACAGCTATGTACAAACAAGATTCGTACAAGATAAATTGGAGACTATCTCCAAGGAAATGGACTATCATTAAACTAGGATTTTATGGTTGAGACTTAAAGGAATCCCAGGGGAAAGAGAAGAAAGAGAGGGATGAAGAGAGAGAGAATTCCAGGAATGGTGGATAAAATACCCAGTAAGGAGAAAATGTCTTTTTCAGGTGTATTGTAAAGAGGTCTGTGTTACTGAGTTGAACAGAGAACATGGAGGCAGAGTAAGGTGTAAGAAGCCTAGAAAAGTATGCAGGAACCAGCTACGAAGGGCTTAAAAAGCCAAATGATTGTGGGGCAACAGGGAATAACTGGAGTTTATTTAATACGAGTGAGGTATGTATAAACATATACATATATATATATATATATATATATATATATAGAGAGAGAGAGAGAGAGAGAGAGACAGAGAGAGACAGAGACAGAGACAGAGAGACAGAGACAGAGACAGAGAGACAGAAATAGAGAAAGAGACAGAGACAGAGAGACAGAGAGAGAGAGAGAGAGAGATGTTAGACCTGTGCTTTAGGAAGACCACTCTGATAAATGAGTGAAGGATGGTCTGGAGTTAGGAAAGACTTAAGGGAGGGGACTAACCAGCAGGTTATCATCATAGCAAAGGAGTGAAGTGATGAGGACTTACATCAGTGTGGCTGCAGTATCATAGCAGAGAAGGGGGCACTTAAAAGATTTGCAGCACTTTCTGTAAGTTTTCTCCTTTTATCCTTACAACAGCTCTGTGTAGTAGGTGCTTTTATTATCTCTGTTTTGCAAATGAGGAAACAGGCTGAGAAATTTTAAGCAACTTGCACAGGTTGAGCAGTCTGTCCAACCTTGTCGGGGAATTGTTACATATGCCAATATCCAAGATGATGGGTTTTATTTCTGGCTTTCTTCTTGGACATTGTTTCCTGAGAAAACTCTTCTTTCTGCTACTGTTCTTCTTATGCTATATTTGCTGTTCTCTATATCAGCTTTAGTAGATCTGTGGATTATTCTCTCATTCCCTCTCTCTTTTCAACTTAAAGCCCTTTTGATCATATTTACAAGAATTGGGACAATAAATTTTTACTAGTTTTTGTTGGTGCATTCTATCACTGCTCAAGACTCCATCATTGCTTGGTAGTAGTAGTGGTGGTAGTAGTCATGGTAGTAGTAGTAGCAGCAGCAGCAGCAGCAGCAGTAGTAGCAGTAGCAGCAGCAGCAGAAGCAGTAGCAGTAACATAATAATCAATAGCATTTCTATAGCTCTTTAAAGTTTGAAAAGTACTTTGCCAATATTATCTCATTTTATCCTCATAACAACCCTAAGAAGTAAGTACTATAATTATCCCCATTTTACAGGTGAGGAAACTGAGGCAGACAGAGACTAAGTGACTTGCTTAGGAGAGGCAGACCCTTCTCTGAGAGAGGATTTGAACTCAAGTCTTCTTGAATCCAGGTCCAATGTTCTATCTGCTGTACCACTTTGCTTCATTTCTTGTTTGGAAATCCAAAATATTTTTCTCAAACTCTACCTACTAGACATTTTTTCATTTCAAAAATATGCCCTTTCATTATGAAGTCAATTCCTTCAATAATGAAAGTACCACAAACTGTCGTTAAGGTCTTCAGTTTTTTGCCCAGGATTTTATGCTTCAAAATTCTTGTATTTAGTTATGCATATGAATGTATTCCACTGAGCACCTAGACCATAAGGTAGCTGATATAAGCAGTGTGAAGGGCAGACAAGACAGTAATCTGCAAACTAGGAATAAGTTGTTTGAACTAGATTGTTTGCAAAATTTGAGACTTATTATTACCAAAAAGATTGTTAAGTGAACATTAAGAAGAGGAACAGTAGTCACAGAGAGACAGCATGGCCTCTTCAGGAAAGGGTCAGGTCAAATCAGGCTTATTTTCTTTATTGCCAGGGTTGCCAAACTAATAAATAAGGGGACTACTATAGGCAATTAAATGATCAAAAGCAAGACATTCAATAAAATTTGTCACATAGTCCTTCTGGAGAAGAGTAAGAAGGGGACCAGATGATGGTATGGTTAGACAGATTTAGAACTGGTTAATTAGCTAGACTTGAAGAAAAATTGTTAATGATTTCATGTCAGTTTGGAAGATGGTGTCCAAAAAAGGGTCAAAAGTTTCTGTGCTTCATACGGTACTGCTTAGTATGTTCTTCAGTTGCTTAGAAAAAAGCTTTGATAGCACTTATCAAATCTGAAGTTGAAACAAAGTTGGAAGAAATAGCTGACACAATATGGCTGACCAGGGATGGAGTGCGCCAATATCTAAAAAGATCTTCACAAATTAAAATATTGGCTCAAATTTACTAAGAAGAAATTCAGTAGTGATTGACATCCTACACTCAGGTACCAAAAATCAGCTTAATGAATACAAGAATAGGAGGGCATATCTAAGTCCAGATGAAAAAAATCTGATGATTTTGATGATTTGACATGTGAGTCAAGAGCATGATCTGGAAACCAAGGAAGCTTATGCAATCTTAGGCTACATTAAGGGAAGCTTTGTCAAGGAATATTAATCATCCTGTTATGCTCTGACATTGTCCATCTTCATTAAGAGTAGACTTCATTCCTGCATCCCGCATTTTTGGAATAATATTGATGGGATGGAAAGTATATATTGGAAGACAACTAGAATGTTGAAGGGACATAAATTCACGTCATATGAGGATTGATTAAAGGAAAGGAGAATATTTAGCCTTCAGAATAGAATAGCCTTGGGAATGCTTGACATGGAAAAAAGTCTAAACTTGTTCTTATTGGTCCTAGAAGAGTGGACCAGGAGCAATGAGGAGCAATTGCAAAGAGGAAGATTTAATCATGATATAAAGTAAAATAAACTTACTAACAACTTGAACTATCCAAAAGTAGAAAGGACTAAAGGAAATTGGGGTTCTTCTTCATGGAGATCTACCATAAGCTAGATGACCACTTCTGGTTATGTTGTAGAAGGAATTATTTCTAAGGTATTGGTTGGAGAATGTCGTCACTGAGATACCTTCTAACTCTGAAACTTCAAGATTGTAGGGATACAGACAGCTGCCTAGGACGTAACACTGGTTTATGTAAGAAGATTTGGGGATAGGAAATGCAAAAACTCCTAGAAGGAATAATCTTATTATCAATTAATATAAATTTAAATAGAATTTATTGCCAGAAAATTCTGCTTTTCATTGGGATACAGGTGATATCTGTGATAAGATGAGTCACATGTTACAGAAAGAAGTGGCACAAAGCCTCTGTGCACACAAGGGAAATGAAATATTTAAGCTTTATCTAGGGCACATGTCTAGGCTCAGAGGTCTTGAGAAAACATGCCACTTTATAGAGAGTTATTCCTTATCTTAAACTTATGAACATATTCACATAGTTATTTCAAGTCATGGTTATGTTCCAATCTAAAATTCTGCAATTCTCTTTGTTCCAATGTCCTAAAATTAGTCAACTACAGAAAAGGATATTTCTTTTACAATTAATTTTCCACTTGTTTATTATGTTATTTTGTCACAATGACTGCAACATTTATTGCTTTCTAGTTCTGACACTTTTTTATTTTTATGTTACAGTGACCTTGACAAACAGCAACAAAAATGAACTTTTTCCCCTACATAAGGAAAAACAGGAAAATTGGGCTGCAAAGGAAAATACAAATCTCTGCCATAATCTGCAAAAATATTTTAATAACTTTTGACTACCTATTAGAAAGTGGTGTGTATTATTACATAATCACATTAATTCCCTATATATTTTTATATCAATACTTAATTAGAGAAATTTGCTGCAAATATTTTTCCCCAGTCAACTATTTCCTTTCTAATTGTTTATGTGATTTTGGATGAATCCCTTAACCACTCCATCTCAGTTTCATCAGCATTGAAATGGTGATAACAATGCATGTGCCTACTTCACAGGATGCTTGTGAGGAAAATACTTTTTAAAATCTTAATGTGGAGGATATGAAACGTTTTTAAAAGAAAAAAGGCAATCTATATACAGCTAAGTAAAAATGATGCTCCAAATCATTAATAATTAGACAGATCCAAATTAAAATTACTTTACAATTCTACCTCACACCTCAGCAAAATTGACCAAAAAAAAGGAAAATGACAAATGCTGTAGGATCTACAAAAAACCCCAGATATATCAATGCCCAGTTGGTGGATCTTTGAAGGGGATCTATATTCTGGAAAACAATTTTGAGCTTTATCCAAAAAGTCACTAAACGGCACATACCTTTTGACCCAACAATACTAAAACTTTGGGGTACATACCCCAAAGTGATCAAAGAAAGAACAAAAATTCCATATTCACAAAAACATTTGTCACAGAAATTTTTGTTATAGCACAGAGCTAGAAATAAAGTGGGCAACATTAACTAGAGAAGGGCTAAACAAGTTATTACATACGAATGTAACAGAATACCATTGTGCAGTAAGGAATCGTGAAAGGGAGGGTTTTTGAGAAACCTAGGAGAACTTGCATGAGCTGATAGAGTATAGTAAGCAGAACCAAGAGAATAATTTATATGGTGATTGTATTGTAAAGGAAAACAACTATGAAAAGGCTAGATTTATGATCAGCCCAATGACTAGTCATAATTCTAGAAGACTGACAAGGAGTCATGCTTTCCATCTCTTGGCAGAGAGATAATGGACTAAATGTACAGAATGGGACATATTTTCAGGACAGCAAATGGATTCATTTTGCATGACTATAGCCTACTTGTCACATGGAAGAGCTTTTATTTTAGGGGTTAGAGGTAAGAGAGTTAGAGAGGGAAGTGATAGTAAGACTAAGAAAAAAGAGAAGAAAGAAAGGGGTAAAGAAAGAAAGAAAAGAGGATAGGAAAGAAGAAAGGAAGGGAGTGCTGAAAAATCATCACAAAACTAAACAGAAGAGAGCAGAAGTTCAAAAGGGAGCATCCACAAGAGGACTCCTTCTGAAATTTAGTGTGGAACTACAACATTAAATTTCAAATATATACAAAAAAGTATTCATTTTGGGTGGAAAAAGACTTTAAAGTGTTTTAGGAATTTTGAGTTATTATTGTTATATCACCCTATTTTTTTTTACTTTTGGCATCATCTGCTGTGTGGAATGTCATTTTCAAAGTTGCCTTTGAAATCTTACCTGCCTCTAATTTGGAAAAGGCTTGAGAGAGAGGTTGAACATCTTCCACAGGCAGCTTATAAGCCATCAAAGAGGAATACCTTAAACAGGGGAAAATAAAAACTTGTTCCTTAGTCTTAAAATTACAAATTACCATTTTTCTTTCAAATAAGCAACACTACTGGAAATAGTTTTCCATTTTCAATAAAAAATTTTGAGTCTTATATACTAAGTGTTGCTCAGTTCTGTCAAACTCTCCACGACCCCATTTGGGGTTTTCTTGGCAAAGATATTAGAATGATTGGCCATTTCCTTCTCCAGTTCATTTTACAGATGAGGAAACTGAGGCAACAGGGTTAAGCAAATTGCCAAGGGTCACACAGCTAGTAAGTGTCTGAGGCCAGATTAAAACTCAAGAAGATGAGTCTTTCTGACTCCAGGCCAGGCACTCTATCCATTGTGCCACCTAGCTGTTCATATACTAACTCCAAAGTATAAATCTAAAACCATTCGTTCACATTTAGAATTTCATAGGCATCGGGTATATCCTTCTGTTCTTTCTAAGACATCTTCCTTACCTTCCCTCCCAACCTGGAGTTCACTTCTCTAGATTTCTCTAGAACTCTAAGGTGGGCACCCTACCTAGATCTCCCTCCCAGTAAATAACTTGAGAAATTGTCCCATACTCCAAAACTACCACAACCTAATCTCTTTCTGCCTATAGCCTCCTTTTCCTCCACTCACCCACCCCCCATAAAACCCCACAACTTTCTGAAGACAATGCAAATGTAACAGAACTCTAAGCTACAATAAGCCTTTGATGGACTAAAACAGTAAGTTGCAGAAGAGTGTAGTAGAAAGAACATTGTAGTCAAGAGAAGTAAGTAGGACCACAATTCCCCACAGAATGGTTATAAGAGAACTTGAGGTGTTGATTTGGGGTGGAGAGGGGCATGCAACATGAAACTGACCAACTATGAATTTAGTGAATTGGCTTTTATAGGTGCCATAATACGTAATGAAGAAAGCCAGCTCTACATTTTGAAACATGAGTTGGTGTGACTATTTCTGGCCAACAAACTACATATTAAAGAAATAGACTTTTGGTTGCCTTCTGAGCCAAAACCAGGTGTGTTTAAAGGCACCAAATGAACCTCTCTCTCTCTCTCTTTCTCTCCCTCCCTCCCTCTCTCTTCCTTCTGGAATCATAAGAATAAAGAAGCAAGGACGAGTCTAAGCTTCCTAGTGGGAGAGAGAGAGAACTAGTTAGCACCAGTGGCCCATTATATCCATCTAAGTTTACATAAAGTCATGAGTACAGGATTCTGCTGTTCTTTCTGACTTTAATATGTCTATTCTTCCTGCCTTAGGTTCAGGAGTATTAGAAAAAGAATAGACTGAGCTGAGACCCTATGAGCTTTGAAAGGTTGGAAGAATGAGTCTCCAGAGTCTACTGGTAGAGGCAATACCAGAAGTTTAGGGAAGGAGCCTGGGAAGGAGCTAATTCCTGAATGCCCCCAGCTGGCCTAGCAGTAGAGCAAAGGCAGATGACAGGGGAACAGCTCATCTATGCCATATTTGGAAGTGAGCTTGGTGAAGGCAAATGCTTTTTAGTAAATCCTCTAAATGCTAGTCCACTGTCCCTAGGGATTGGGGAGAATAGAAGAAAGGAAGTACCTAGTGATGGGGGTGTGTTGGTAAGGCAAAATGGGCTCCTTAGCACTTGAGGAGTTTGGCTTTTGTTTACTTTGAGTGAAAGTACTTTCAGCTGTTAAGTGCTAAGCCCTAGGCCCAAAGCCCTATCAGGTGTGAAACCTGTGTGGGTGTAGATTAATGACTTAAGAGGGGCCAACTAGGGAACCAATGGTCTCTGGTCATTCAGGCAGGAATTGAGGACACCAGAGGCTCAGCTGGAGGAAAGGCAAACCAAGAGGCTGCTACAGCTGAAGCTGAAAAAAAGCTGAAGCCAAAGCAGGAGCTGCAGAAGCAGAGCCAACTCGTGTGTAGACCCAGGAGTGCGAGCAAGGACTTGAGGCCAGTAAATATGATTTGGTTAAATACTATCTTGTTTTTCTGTGGCCTTCTGGTTACTCTTGTGAGGTGGGCTTACTGGGCCTGGAAGCTTATGATCATGATATTGGAATGGGGAGGCTGGTTCGCGGGTCTGTTGCTGTGGGGCCTAAATAAATGTTTTGTTGCTTTATACTTAGAGAATCCCTCTTACCTTGCAGTTTTGAACCATTCAAATATATATATATATATGATTACGTTTGAGATCATAAATTCAGCCTTCCTACTACAGGGGGAAATGTCTGTCTTCTGTTCTTGCTGTATCTTTATAGCAAATATCCCTTCGTAAAAGTGAATTGATATTACTTGGTTAAATGATGCTGAGGCACCAATCCTCAGACATTTATGTTAAAGAGGTACACAGCAGAATGGGGATTGAGCCAATGGCATTAGCCAGACATCCCAAAGAACTTTGGGTTACTCCCTAGAACCTCGAAGTGGAAAGATGCTCAGGGACCAGACTCATCTATGCTCAGTCTTTAGAGGTTGGGTTAGTTACACAAGGGTGGGGCATCTGCCGCCTTAAGGCCACACATGACCCTCTAGGTCCTCAAGTGCAGCCCTTTGATTGAATCCAAACTTCACAGAACAAATCCCCTTAAAAAAGGATTTATTATGTAGAACTTCAACTCAGTCAAAAGGACCTAGGAGTCCCCCAAGGACCCAGAAAAACAGCCTTGAGGCTGCAGGTTCTCCACCCATGGTGATATTTCAAAATGGGTTGTTCAGGTAACAAAATTGTCTTAGTTTATTTCTTTTTAATTTTGTTTGACCATTTTAACTTTTCCTCACTGCCAATCAATCAGTAATATTTCATGTGCCTGCTATATGCTAGGCATTTAGCTAAGTGTTAGAAACATAAAAAAGAGGCAAAAAACAGTCTTTGCCCTCAAGGAGCTTACAATCTATATTCTTCCTTCAATCAGCTGATAAAAAAGCAATTATTAAGTAACTATGTGAAAAGCACTAACCATTCTAAGATCTGGGAATACAGATATAAAACACATAGAATTGCCCTCAAGGAGCTTCTATTCTACTTCTCCATTTTCCAAGTGTTAAAGTCACTAACAGTGTGGTTTGCTTAGTAGTTAGTCTTCTCAAAAGCAATACTTGTCTGTAACTTTTGCCCTCAATAGACCCATAATCACCTTCTAGAAATAGCAATTTATTTTTTCTTTATTCCCAGGTGACCTAAACATTTCAAGTCCTATTATCTGTCTCTTACTCAGGAATCAAACTGCACTAAAATTTGTAGTAAAGCAATAGAAGCTAATGACACAGTAAAGCTAACTTTTGCCACCACAGGAAAAAGTTTCCTTACCTTTCTTGCCGAGCTGCTCTTGGAAAAAGTTTCAGAATCTCAGCATGTAGGGGCATTACTTGCCCAGGTTCCTTCATTTGTATTTCTAGTAAATAATCCTTGCCAAATTTGCTTTTCAGATGTTCAATAGAACCAATACACCTAGGACCCAAAAACAGGGACATAAAGAAAGGAGGGAGGGACAGAGGGAGGGAGGGAGGGAGAGAGAAGGGAGGGGAGAGAGAGAAAGAGAGAGAGAGAGAGAGAGAGAGAGAGAGAGAGAGAGAGAGAATTGAAAATAATATATTTGCTACTTAATCTATTGCTATAGATTGCTATTATTCTTTGATCTTTGAATGGTGAGTGTTGAGGGGGTGGGGAAGAAGGGAAGCAATGCCTAATTATTAAATCAGACCAGCAGATCCAGCAGCTCATGAAAATGAGTAGGGTAGCAGAAGCCCCCCTCCACAAGAAATACTCTTTTCCCTGCAATGTTAAGTCTTTACTTCATGAAGTTGTAATGGACATTCACCCACCGTAGCTGTCCTGACACCATGATGGCCACCCTGTCACACACAGCCTCAGCTTCTGCCATGTAATGTGTAGTCAGGATAGCACTGTTCTTTTTGTTCTTGATGGTTGCTCGAATAGCCTGCCTGGAATGAAGCCAAGAAAATGCTTATAATTACTGGAAATACATTAATGTTTCTGTAAAACTTGGCAAAAGAAAAATAAATTTGTCTGGGGAATTCAGAACAGATAAAAGGGAAAATGATTCTATAAAGCAAAATGGCAGGATAGCAAGGGACCAAGGAAACTCTACTTCTTGTCTCTAACTAGATGCAGGAATTGAAGGAAAGAAAACTATGAGCGAGGGATTCTGAGATCAGACAGAATTTGGGATTAAAAGAGAGAAGCATTGAATTAATCAATGAATAATAAAAATTAAAATAAATTTATAAGACAGAAGACCTGTAGGATGTAATAAAATCCTTGGGGGATTTGCTGGAACTTTAGGTGGGTTATTTAACCTCAAAGGAGAACTTGGTAGGAAATGACAAGGAAATTTTTGGTGTTAAATATTGATTTTCCTAGAGTTGATCAGTTGGAGTGAATGAGGAAATAAAACTTTCAAGGCTTAATTTTAGTAGGACCAACTAAGGGATAAAAATTCAGTCAGATCTCTTGCTACTAGGGCTAAAGCTCATTATAATTCTTTTCACCATATTTGTTGTTGCCCTTCTGGGTCCATTCCAGTTGATGGCTCATCTAGAAGCAAGACGGCAGGATTTCCCAGGACACTCAGTGCAAAACACAGCTGAAATGAAGACAATCACTGTTTGTGATTAGCCTTACCATGGTGGTACTTAAAAGAATGTCAAACACAATACATACCTTTTGGTTTATGCCTGGTGACAATTGATTGACTGGAAAGTTCATGTGTTCCTGAAGTGCGAGAGCATCTGCTAATCTGATAGAAAATACACTGAATGTATTATCAAGCTCTGTGCCCGTGGTGGACATTATGAGAAGGTGCCCACAAAGGAGAGTACAGTTATCCCTTCCACATCACAAGGGTTAGTGGCACGGAGCCCCCCACAATCCGCAAACACCGCATAAATTTTTTTAGTGCTCCCTTCATACTAGGGGAGAAATCGGAATTATTATGGTATTAAAAGATAACATATGTGAATATTATACATATATTTTATATACTGAGCTTCTAAACTTGTTCTGTGTCATCTGTCTGTGGCTTTCACAAAACTCCCCCCAAATTCCCATATAATTTCTTATGCCTATTTTATCGAAACTGCGACAAGGAACATTGTGATGTGGGAGGTGTAACTGTTAACTAGAATTGTTGGTCATGATTATTCTGAAAATCCCAGTTCTGGATATCAGAAAATAGGCCCATTTGGGCACAAGACAATTCTGATGCCTCCTAGAAACCTTGTAACAACAACAGGCCAAACTTGGCCTAGTTTTTTATATGGCTCTTTAGCTAAGGATGGCTTTTACATTTTTAAATAAAGCTTTATTGTATTTAAAAATGTAACAGCCATTCTTAGCTCATGGGAGGACAAGTCAGACATGGCCCTGAGATTGTAATTTATTGACCTTTGAAAAAGGGTTTTGGCTTTGAAATTTACTACTCATATGGTTTTCAATTATTTCATTTCGATTTGCTTTGTTTGCCAATTTCATGTGTCCATATTTATTTCTTATTAGGCTGAATTGAGAGATAGGAAAGTAGATAACTATCCAGAGGTGGGCTGATAATGTTAAATTGGCTCTTTGAGGAAGAAAATATATTGCCTAACAAACTCTGCATTATTGCCATTTTCTCCATCAGTTTCTTAATTCTATATGATCAACAAAACAATTAACCAAGGCTTGATTTGTGGCATTTGCTCATGTTGAAGGTATAAATACTCACACTGAAAATTTAACAATCAGCTTTTTATCTAGCCCCAGTACACCTTTGGTTCTATCCCAGTTCCAGCACTAAGGATCCATGATTTGTGGGGAATAGCATTACAAATCTCCATACGTGGCTCAGATTCAATCTAGCTTAGATTGAATTTGGCCCACTTGTCAGACAAGTGTCACAAATGGTGAGATTTCTGAAGGCTCTACCCAATATGACGAATCTTTAATAAACTCTGAGAAAGAAAAATCTCCATACCTGATTGTATGTAAAAGAATAACCACATTTTTTTTCCTAGAGAGAACTTCTATGGGATCTCTCTGTTCCATACCGTGAAATCATAACTGTGGCATCTTCTTTATCCATCCCTTTCACAGCAGCATACATCTCCAGGTGTTCTCTCACTGTAATGTTTTTCCACAGTGGGTTTTCCTGAGCACAGTAGCCAAGGAACGGGAGTATGTCATGTCCGTGTTGATTCATGGGGCTATCGCTCCTTTTCAGCACCACCTACACAACAGAGCCCTTTTTCATATCATCCATGTAGAATATATAAACACCCACTTTTCAGCAATATATTCTGTATGATCTACATCTGAATGAAGAATAAATCTCCAATAATTTAGCTATGATGAAAGGCTGAGAGAGAATAATTACATGAATACTAGCATATGTAAAGGCAGAGAAAGTATCTACAGGAAAATGCCTCTCCTCCTAGTGTTCCTCACTTCACCATGATGGATGTCCTTTAGATTTCTTTTCTTGAAGGGAAGGGAAGGAGAAAGGAGGAAGCATTTGTATAGTATCCAGTATATGCCAGGAACTGTGCTAAGTATATTAAAACAAATATTGTCTCATTCGATACTCTATCTAGCTGCCTTCTTGAAATTCAGACTTCCATGATTCTATCATTTAGTGACTGAGTTCATGGTTCTCAATCTCATCATCTCCTGCCCTAGTTACTTCAATTTTCTCTGCCTTGTTTTCACATAGCTAGAATCTGATCTTTTGAACACTTACTGTTAATATCCTTGGTCAGCCAACCCCCACCCCACCCCCAGAAAAAACAGCACTGGTGTGCTCTGCCTCTTCACGGATTGTTATCCTCAATCCTGGACACTTAACAAGCAGACCTTCCTTTGTGGTACTCATAGATATTCTCCCTGCCCTTTTCCCTCAGATTGACTTCCCTCTCTGGCTTGCCCAGCCACCAACTGAAGCCTGGTTCTGACAACTCAGGGCTTATGTCCAGAAGACAGGCCATTGTTACAATGCATGTATTTGCAAAAAGTTGGAGATAGAGAAAAGGATCTTCCTCTCCTTCATAAGTCTTCATCAGCATCAACACCAAACAGTTAATGAACCTATCATTTGTAGAGGTTGAGAAAGATAGGAAATGGATTTATAAAGAGGCATAAAGCACTGTCTCTGCTCTTGAAGTACGCACAATAAAATTAGGAAGTTAGAACACAATGATAAATAACACTACAAGATAGTACATGCTAAATGCCAAATAAGTAAAATGGGCCACAAATACTATATCGGTCTGAATATAAGCTTCACTTGTCCCCATCATCTGGATTATATAAAACCTAGATGTGGGCTATAATTGATACTCTTCTTGTAGTAATATATGTATATATATATATATGGATAGCTAGGTGGTGCAGTGGATAGAGTGCCAGACCTGAAGTCAAGAACGCTCATCTTCTTGAGTTCAGATCTGACTGGGCAAGTCACTTAACCCTGTTTGCTTCTGTTTTCTCATCAGTCAAATGAGCTAGAGAAGGAAATGGCAAACCACTCCAGTATCTTTGCCAAGAAAACACCAAATGGGGTCACAAAGAGTCAGATGTAAGTGAAAAATAACTGAATGACAACTATAAGCATATGCATATACATATATATACATGTGTATATATATATATATATGTATATATATATATGTACATACATATGTATGTTGTTAGGAAAAAACACCTACATACATAACATTATATACACACATATGTATGTTTATGGTATTGTTAAGGAGGTATGGATGTTAAAGGTGGGAACCTGCTGGTCAGGACAGAAATCATCCAATGACTCTGTGATTCTATCCCCAACTCCCCAGAAGAGTTCTACTGACCTTGTGGCCAGTAGAGTCTAGACTTTTACAAGCTAGCCTCTACCATTCTAATGGATGGTGAGGCACATGAGAGGGGCAGCTCAGAAACAAGTGTGATGGCAGTGGCATGAACACATGGGGATCAGAATGGCACATGCAGAGGTAGCCGCCACAACCAAGAACAATGCTGGGGATTTGGAGAGAAGCTGTGGAGTAGGTAGCACCAGCCATGAGCTCCACAGAGCTCCAAGTCTTGAAATAGAACCATGTGGATAAATAAAACAGGTGGTAGATAGAACAAGAGGGAACTTTCCTTGTTCTACACACTAAGTCAGTGATTTCTGCAATTTTCCTTCCCTCCTTTCCCTTTTCCCAACCCCTAGGAAAGCATATGTCTATTCCCCAAATATCCATTTTAAAGAAATTTAAAAGAAATATCCATTTCTCTTTACCCTGTCTTTTAAGTATGAAAAATGTGGTTAATTACTACAGTACTAATCAGTTGTATCCTTGCTCAAACACAGCAGAGAGAGGTCATGAGGGAGTCCCCAAGAGGGAGATTTACAACTGTAGTATTTTGCTAGAGTAAATTTTCTCTGGCTGGGTGCTTGAGCTATGTAAATAAAATCATTCATTTTTACAACTTCCTCCAACAGGCAGACAAACTTGGACCTAGATCTTTCTAGACAAATGAATAAAAATTCGACTGAGCGAAACTATGATCAGCCAACTGGAACTGGGAAGCATTATACTATCTTAACCACTTCCTTTTACAATATTTCCTGTAGCTCAGTTTGAAAGGAAAACAATTCTTCTAAAAGAGAGGAGTGATACCACATACAACCAGAGGGCTAAGCTAAGTCACAGCTCTGCTTATCCAGAACAATATAGAGTCATCCCATTTCGTCTCCATGTGCATATGTGTGGGTGTGTGTGTATGATAGCAAAATTATAGAAAAACAAAGACACATTCTTATCCTTGCCTGTCAAAATGATTCTCTTTCTTCAAGATTTAGGTTAGGTTTATAAATATCTTCAGTTCTCTGATTCTCAAGCTCAGAGTTCTCCTTCCTCCTTCCAATTATTTTCTGCAGCATTTCTCTTGTGCTCTCATCATGTTCAACCTTATATTATTCTTGTCTTTATATATGTTGTACCCCCTTTTTGAAGATAAGGCCTTTGCATTTTTCTTTTTTATAGCTCTAACAAATAGCACTTTGTCTTGTAATGAGTAGGGGCTTAGTAAATGTTTATGGAATTGCATAGTGATCTCATATATTCTCATGGCTACAAATAGCACCTCTATCTCTAAGTATCTATTTCGGACCTGATTTCTGCTGAAATATAAGCTGATTGCCTGATTGATATTCCCACTCGGATATACTGTTATAACTTCATTTTCCATCTATCTAAAATCAAACTAATTACCTTTTACTTAAAGTTAACTCGCCTTAATTACTTTATCATTTCTATCAGTGATACTCTCATTTTCCCCCAAGTACCCACAGTCAAGATCTTGGAGTCAATATTGATTCTCCTCTTTCACCATCCCCTCCAACCCATCTCTCTCACCATCCCTCCAATCCTCCTAGTCACTGCTCATTTTGGTTTCTTCTTTGTAACTTCTATACAGCCTATTCCCTTTTTCTGTTATAGAGGCCAGTCCTAACCCTCATCACCTCTAAGCTTTGACTATCACAATAGTTTATCAACTGATTTCCCTGTCTACCATTTCTTCCTTCTTCTACTCAAATCTACATGTTGTCAAATAATATTCTAAAATGTTATTTTGCATTCCCTTCATCATGGGCAAAACTCGTCAGTGGTCCTCTACCTTCTACTAAATGAAATCTAAGGGTCTTTGTCTGGCATTCAAGGCCCTCTTCAATCTGGTCCTTGCCAATTCTACAATATCTTTTCCTACTTCCTACTTAAATACTGTCTTGCATCCAGATTAATCTAATACTTTATTTCCATGTAGACTCTGACTTAAAACATGTAGTCTCCTTCCTTACTCCTTCCTATTTTTCTAAGTCTTACCCATTCTCCACTCAAGTGCTACACGTTCTCTGAAACTCTCCCTGCCAGTTGAGTCCTCTGTGACTCATCTCTTTTTCAACTCCTATAGGAAGATATTGTTTTATGTAAAATAATAGCCCCCTCATACTAGTTAAACCTATATGGTGGCAGATTAAGTGGCAAAGTAGATAGAGTGCTGGGTTTGGAGTCAGGAAGACCTGAGTCCAAATCTGTCCTAAGGTACTTACTAGCTGTGTGACACTGGGTAAGTTACTTAACATCTGTCTCCCTCAGTTTCCTCTACTGTATAAAGGGGATAATAAGAGTACCTACCTCACAGATCTGCTGTGAGGATCAAATGAAATATTTTAAAAGTGCTTAGCATGTAGTAGGTACTTAATAGATGCTTATTCCCTTTCCCAAACTTTCAGTCTTTTAAAGCAGAAAGGAATTTTTAAGGGGAAAGGAATTAGCAGGATATTTTAAATGATAATATAACAGCAATCTTGCTAGCAGCTGCTGTGGAGGTGAAAGGCCAACAACAAGAGCACCCAGAAGGTTCCTAGTACAGATCTTTTGATCTGCTTTTCTAAGGAAAGCAACTTTAAGGGGTTGGCAACCTCATTTTATTTAAACATATATATATACCATTCACTTAGTTCAGGGGGGAAAGCCAGCACCCTGAACTTCAGAGCAAATGCAAACAGAAATTACCAACAGATCAACAGACAGGCTTTTATCTATCTGACCAAATCACAATACATACATAGTTACCAGAGAGAAGCACCAACATCTGGGTTTGCAAATCCAGGGCAGCTCCAATGGCTATCTAGAGTCTCATCTGGCCAAATCAATAACACTCTTCTAATGAGTGTACCACCCAAATGAAAAATGTTAACCTCTGAGTTTATATACTTCAAGGTCAAAGGATATCACAACCAAGTGACTCAAACCCATGTGAACTAGGCCTTCCCTTGACATAAGCAGGTCATCAAAGATTAGCGATTCAATCAAAGATTCCTTAGTGCTGAGGAGCACTCCAAAACAAAGACAACAAAAGTCCACTTTGCTTGCCATTACATTTGAAAGGTAAAACTGATGAAAAGTACTTGATTACCTCAGCATTCCAAAAGAGAAAATAGTAAAAAAAAAGTCCCACCCCAATTACCATAACAGATAAGAATAATATAAGCAACTATGCAAAACATATGGCATTTTGGGAAATAGATTTATTTGGTTGCAATAAAAAAACTTGCATCAGAGTAAGAAAGGGTAAGGTTACAGTAAACAAAGGCCAGCTAAGTGGATACAGCGCAGCGGATAAAGTGCTGGGCATAGAGTCAGGAGGACCTCTCTTCCTGACTTCAAATATGGTCTCAGACACTTACTAGCTACGTGACCCTGAGCAAGTCACTTGCCCCTATTTGCCTCTGTCTCCTCACCTGTAAAATGAGCTGGAGAAGAAAATGACCAAACACTCTAGTATCTTTGCCAAGAAAACCCCAAATGGCATCACAATGGGTCAAACATATCCAAAACAACTGAACAACAAAAATAAAGACCAGATTAAGGAGGACCTTGAATGACAGACTAAGACCTTTAGATGTCATTCTGTAGGAGACAGAGATCCAGCAATGGTTTTTGCACATGGTAAATAAAATGGGTAAAGCAGTATTTTAAGATGAACACATGACAGCAGTATATAGGCTGGATTGAAAGGAGGAAGAGATGATAAGCATAGTAAATAAATAGTAAACTATCAAGATAGCCAGAAACCTAGACTAGCCACTGAGATTGAAATAGAAGATGGATTCAGTAGACATTCCAAAACTCAAATCAAACTGACTAGGTGACTAATCATTTTGACAGAGGAGGGGTGGAATGGAGAGAAGTCAAAGATACCTACAAGATTTTGAACCTGGGAAACTAGAAGAGTGATACTACAGAAATAGAGAAATCAGGAAAAATAGTTCGTTTTAAGGAGAAATTCAGTTAAAAAAAATGATGGCTTAGATAATCACTTAGAAGTCAGATGGAAGGAGATGAAATATTAAGGAAAACTGAGAAGATAGAGAAAGTCAGACAAATTATAGGCTAATGGGGCGGGGGGAGCCAAGATGGCAGCCAGAAAGTAGGGACTTGCGTGAGATCCCTGCCAGGTCCCTCCAAAAACCTATAAAAAATGGCTCTGAACAAATTCTAGAACTGCAGAACCCACAAAATAGCAGGGGGAAGCAGGGCTCCAGCCTAGGACAACCTAGATGGTCACTGAGTGAGGTCTATCGTGCATGGAGCTGAGAGCGGAGTGGAGCAGAAGGGAGCAGAGCCCAGTGTGAGTGGCGGCAGGACCAACCAGACTAGGAGCCTGGTGGAACAGGCCCTAGAGCCCTGAATCAATGAGCTGTGGAAGTTACCAGACTTCTCAACCCACAAACACCAAAGACAACAGAGAAGGTTAGTGGGAAAAACTGCAGGGACAGAGTGAAAGGAGTTCACAGTTCAGCCACTACCCTGGGGACATCAGGGGTGGAGCAGCTACAGAACTACAGCTGCAGTTGCTTCTGGCCCCAGGCCCACCTGG
>CM053626.1:170693870-170717404 GCA_028646595.1 Phalanger gymnotis
CCACTTTGTGGGTTCTGCAGTTCTAGAATTGGTTCAGAGCCATTTTTTATAGGTTTTTGGAGGGACTTGGTGGGGAGCTCACACCAGTCCCTGCTTTCTAGCCGCCATCTTGGCTCTGTGCCCTGTAAAAGCTTTTTCTTGCCCCTTTTATGTGAGATAATTTACCCCATTCCACCTCTCCCTTTCTCCATCTCCCAAGATATCCTTCTCTCACCCCTTAATTTTATTTTTAGATATCATCCCTTTATATTGAACTCACCCTGTGCTCTCTCTCTCTCTCTCTCTCTCTCTTTCTCTGTCACTCTCTCTCTCTCTCTCTGTGTTTTCCAATGAGATATTTTACATTGTCTTCTATTTTTTCATTCTTTTGGTTTTATTTTATAATTTATTGATGTCTCATAAAGTAATTAGCTTCCATTTGCTGCATTCTAATTTTAAGGAATTAGTTACTTCAGTGAGCTTTTGGACCTCCTTTTCTATTTGGCCATTTCTGCTTTAATTTTTGAGGGAAAACACAGGGAAATTGGGGTTAAGTGACTTGCCCAAGGTCACACACACCTAGTAAGTGTGTCAAATGTCTGAGGCTGGATTTGAACTCAGGTCCTCCTGACTTCAGGGACTGTGTTCAACTCACTGCGCCATCTAGCTGCTTGGCATTTCTTCTTTTTAAGGCATTCTTCTCCTCATTGGATTTTTGAACCTCTTCTGCCATTTGGGTTAGTCTATTTTTAAGGTGTTATTTTCTTCAGCATTTTTTGGGTCTCTTTTAGCAAGTTGTTGACTCATTTTTTTATGATTTTCTTGTATCACTCTCATTTTTCTCCCCAATTCTTCCTCTATTTCTCTTACTTGATTTTCAAAATGCTTTTTGAGCTCATCCATGGCCTACAACCAATTCGTATTCTTCTTGGAGGCTTTGGGTGTAAGGCCCTTTGACTTTGTTGTCTTCTGGTTGTATGTTTTGATCTTCCTCTTCATCAAAGTAAGATTCTATAGTTTGATATTTTTCTGCTGCTTGCTCATTTTCCCAGCCAATTACTTGACATTTTAGCTCTTTGTTATAGTAGGTCTCTGATTCCAGTGTGAAAGATGTACTCTCCCAAGCTTCAGGGGTTTTGTTCAACTGTTTTCAGAGATATTGCTAGGGACCTGTAAATTTTCTGTTCTTCCAAGGTTGTATGATCAAGGGAGAAGTGTTTACTCCTCTCCTGGCCTGTGCTCTTGTTCATGAGTGACCACAAGAACTCTTTTCTGCCTTGGAACTGTGAGGAGGATTCCCTTTGCTCCACCATCTCCAGCTCTGCAACAGGCTCCTCCTTGCCCCATCTAGGATTGTGACCCATATCAAAGCATGGGCAAAGCAAGAGAATCCTGCCTCAGTGCCAGCGAAGAAATCCCTGCAATTCCCCTGTGATAAGCTGCTCCCCACAGTCTGTGGGCCAAGAACTCCAGAATAAGCCTCTGCCACTGTCACCAACTCTGCCTCCACCAGCCTGGGGCTGGGGCCAGATTGTGCTGCCCTCTCACCCAGGTCCAACAGACCTTTCCTATTGACCTTCTAAGTTGTCTTTGGTGTTTGTGGATTGAGAAGTCTGGAAACCACCACAGCTACCAGTGATTCAGTCTCCTAAGGCCTGCCCTAGCACCATCTATGCTGGTACAGCCCACACTGGACTGCACTTTTCTCTCAGACTGGTGTGGCAGATCTTTTCTGTCAACCTTCCAGGTTGTCTTGGCCTCTGTGATTTTGTGGGTTCTACTGCTCTAGAATTTGTTTAGAGTAAGTTTTTACAGATATTTTGAGGGGTTTGGGGAAGAGCTCAAGCAACTCCATGCTTTTATTTCACCATCTTGGCTCCACCAATCGGCAAGTTTGAAACCAGATTAGACTGAGCTCAGAGACACCCTGTGCATCAGCTATGAAGTATTATTGTAGATGCCATCTTACACATTCATTAAATATGGATTAGAGAAATAGAATAACCTTTAAATTGTAGGATAGCAGATTATTTACTTGATAATTGGTCTAACTAAATATCTAAGTATTTCAGTAAATAATGTTTTTTATTTATTTGCTTGTTTATTTTACCTCATCAGAATTTGAAGCAGTCAATGCACTTGCTGTTTTTTCTCTTTCTTCCTGAACATCCTCATAGTCAGTTTCTGGTTCTTCAGGGTTGGGACATCCATCTTTATTTGATGGAAAAATTCTAAAGAGAATAAAGGAATGTTATAAAAATGCATGGCATGAGGATAGTACCTACTCCTACTCCCACTCTGACCCCTCCATCTACACCCCCGCCATAGCAATTTCTACAAATTGTTATCATTGGCTTGATTAGGATATCTTCTCCAAAATAGCATCTCTTCTATGTCAGTATAGTTCTTACTGTCTTCTAAGTTACACATCTCCTTCTAGCTCATTGACTTCTCATGGCAGAGGAGCTTGCATAGGTCAATGAAACTATGTGTTATGTCATGCAGGATTACCCAAGAAGAACAGGTCATAGTGGAGAGTTCTAACAAAAGGTGATCTACTGGAGAAGGAAATGGCAAACCCCTCCAGTATCTTTGCCAAGAAGACAAACATTATTCCTGACAGCATTCCAGGAACAGTATTCCTAACATTCTATGGTCTACAGGGTCTTGAAGAATTGGACATGACTGAGTGACTGCACAACAACAGACTATACACATTGAGAAAATTAACTCTTCTCTCTTCTTTGTCTCCTAAATCCAGTCTATTACCAAATCCTATTACTTCCTCTCACATTTTCTCTTTAGTTGACCTTCACTGCTATCAATGCATTGTAGGTCATTATGCCTATATTATTATGGTCAGAGGCATTACTGACCTCCTTGTATCTGTTTCATCCTGATTCCAATGTATCCTTTGTCTTCCTGCCAAAATAATTTTTCCTAACATTGCTTTATTAAGTCACTCACTCTCTTAAGAGCCAACAGTAGCTCCTTAATGCTTATTCTTTCAAATTCAAACTCCTCGTCCGGTTTTCACATTACTCCACAATTTGTTCTCATGAATCTAACTTCAATATATTCTATTAACCAACCAAATAGTTCATTTCTATCACATGATATTTAGTATTTCCTGGAAACCCACAATCACTGCTATTTTTTAATTATGCCTTTTAGGTATTAATGTTATGGAAACTTTCCAACATCTCTTCCCTCTACCCAAATCCGGAATCCCTAGTTATCATGAAGCAAAACAGTTAAGCTAAACTAACCAAAAGCAACAAACAAATGCATCATTTGGAGCCCATACTCCCCTACCATTCTAAAAAGAGAAAGATTTGTTGCATCTTCTGTCCTTCAGAACCAATGTTGGTCATTGCTCTTAATCTAAGTTAAACTACCTTTTATTGTTCTTTTAATTACCATTACTGCATAGCCTTTCTATGTTTCTCTCAATTCATCCAGTTCATGATTTTTCACAGTGTAATAATATATCATTCCATTCAAATATTACTTGTATATACCATTCATCAATTGATGGGCATATAGTTTCTTTCTAGCTTTTCTTTCTTTCTTTCTCTTTGCTAACAAAGGAAGTTTTGCTATGGATATTTTGATATACTACGTATGTATATATATATATATATATATATATATATATAGTCCTTTATTTTTGTTTTTTTTTACTTCTCTGATACATTTTTTTGTATCAGATACATATTTTTGTCTTTTACTTTTCTGCTAAGAGAGGTACTGTGACATAATAGAATGATTGCTGGACTTGGAGCAAAAAAGACCTCTGTTCAACTTCCAGCTCTGGAAGTAAAACTTACTAGCTCTGGGACCACAAGCAAGTCACTTAATCTTAACATCTGTCTTCTCCAATCAAGATCATGATAATAATATCTATGGAATTGACCTCATTAGGCTGATATGCAGCTCAAAGGGGATAATATATGCAAAGTGCTTTGCAAAATTTAAAGAGCTATATGTCAACTATCGTGATTATAACTAATGGGAAAGCTGGGTATGAACAGTTAAGAGATTTTTCTTACATAATTCCATTTCTCCCCAGAATTGTTGGCCAAATTAATAACTCTAGCAATGGTGTATTAAGATGCCTGTCTTCCCAGACTTCCTCCTATATCAACTATTTCCTTCATTTATCATTTTTGTCTGTTTTCTGACATGCCATGACGTGCCATGGAACCTCAGTACTATTTTGTTTGCATTTCTCTTATATTGAATCATCTATGGCATTCTTAATGCAACTGTTTGATTTTCAATTTATCTGTTGAAATTCTTTGTTCATATCCTTTCAATGTTTATCTATAGAGGAATGGCTGCTAGCCATATATTTATGTTGGAAATCTTGGGATTTATGTCAATAAAACTATGTATTACATTTTTATCTGAGCCACTTGATTCAAGGTTGTTGTTTCCCCCCTCCTATCTTGACTTTTTCTTATTCTAGTTGGATTGACTTTGTTTTTGGAAAAGTATTCTGTTTACCCAATAAAGACTATTAATTTTGTTTTTAATCATATCCTCTATCCTTTGCCTATGAATTCCCCCTCTTCTACTAGGATAGCTATGAAAAGTACTTCTTCACATTCTCCTAATTCATTGTTATATGATGTGACATTTAATATTAGATCATTTGTCCATTTAGAGCTTAGTGTGATTTGCAAGATGCTGGTCTAGATTTATTTTTTGTCAAATGATTTTCCAAATTTCTCATGAGTCTATATTGAATAGTATGTCCTTTTACCGGTGGCTTGGTTGGTTTGTTGTTTTGTTTTGTTTTGTTTTTAGGGTTATTGAACATTGGAGTTTCCTTCTAGCTATTGTTTGTCTATTTTGTTTTATTGACACAGTTAAAAATTTTAACTATTTCCAAACTTTTGATATCTATTACTTTTAAAAATAGTTTAATATTTGATGATAGTTGACCTCCTTTGTTCTTGTATTTTTCTATATTTTCTTTGAACTTCTTGACCATCAGTTCCTCCAAATTAATTTTCGTTTAATTTTGTTTCATTCTATAAAATAATCCCATAGTAGTTTGATTGTTATAGAAACAAAACTGGCAATGTTTTTGGTCAGTACTATCATTAATATCATATTGGTATAGCCTACCCACAATGAATAACTTTTATGTTTTTGCATTTTGTTTTTATGAAGATATAATTTTGACTTCTCTTCAGCTTATCGTTTTGTTATTTGGATGGTATTGGTAGGATAGCTAACATTTCTAGTACTATTCTAAATGATAGTGGATATAACAGGCACCTTTGCTTAACTTCTGATGTTACTGAGAAAGCTTCTGCTGTTTCATGTTAGTTCCTCATTACTGATAAGCAATTTTGATCATATTTATAATCTTATGCTTTTGTTAAAAAATTAAACCATGAATTATCATATTTTTCAAAGGATTTATTTGTGATTAAATCATGTAATTAGTATTTTGTTATTAATATAGCCTCTTTATACTTATTATTCCTGATTTGTCTATTCTATTTGTCAAAAAACAATTTAGTGTTTTAATTAATCTTTTGGTTTCAACTTTTTTTATTTTCAGAATTTTTACTTCACTGATTCATTGTACCT
The DNA here is from genome assembly GCA_028646595.1 of Phalanger gymnotis. NCBI lineage: Eukaryota > Metazoa > Chordata > Mammalia > Diprotodontia > Phalangeridae > Phalanger > Phalanger gymnotis. The sequence goes on from CM053626.1 coordinate 170,699,457, forward strand.
CTATGCTTTGTCTTTTGCTGTTCTTAAAATCTGAAATGCCTCCCCTCTTCTTTTTTTACTGAAATCCTACCCATCTTTCAGAGCTCTTCTACTTCATCATGGTCTTTTCTGATTATACTCACTGATTTCTCCCATTGTATTTCAACAGCAATTAATCACTAAATACTACATGGATGATAGCTTTTTTTCCCCAAGTAAAATGTAATCTCCTTAATTACAGAGATCGTAAGTGATATATTTTTTTCAACCTGACCCACCTACTTCCACAATAGTAAAATACTACAGTGCTTGACCCAGGACTACTATTCAATACATCTGTTTTTTAAACTGTTTAACCTGATGGTTTTAATTTTAATGCTGAAATTGAATACCAAATTCCATTTTTCTCCAAACCTGAATACAGGGTCCATTCCTACTAATGTTTTTCCATACTTCATTCTTTCCAGATACCGTAGAACAAAAACAAAAATGATACAATGAAGATAAGGCTGGAGGCAGGAAAGAAGAGAAAGAAAACTACAGTTATTAACAATATAGCAAAGATAATGTCCATATTTGAATTAAACAGAGAATGTTTCATCTCGTATCAAGATAAATATGTAAAAACATTTTGTAAATTTGAGAGATAATATTCATATTCTAAAGGTTCTCTTTAGAGGATCTCCCATTTTCATAACCAGTAAGAATAAGAGACAGGAAAATTAGATATTCATAACCTAGATTTCTCCTAAAACTAGGCAAAGTTCAAAATTTTAGACTTAACTCAGAGTCATTTGATAGTCACAACTGTCATTCTAATTTTTAGAGTCATCATAACTATATAAAGTCTGAATGTCTAAATTAATTCTATTTTTAATTAAGCACTATTAAAATGAGTGCTATAGTATGAATAATGGTATAACATACATCAATGGCATAATATAACAATGACATAATCAGCGGTATAATATAACAAATATTGTCACTTTAATGCATTAGAAAATGAAAAAGTTCTTACTATGAGAATTATGAAGAAAATATTTTTACCAGATGCACCATTATTATCTTCTTCATAGTAGGACTGCCAAAGGAAAATAATAGGTAAGTGGAAATTAATCAATTTAATAAATAAATAAATAAATTAGAATGCAGAAATTTAACTTTCTTGCTAATTACTTGTCTAGGAGCAGCCATTAACTGGATGTAGTAGAAGAAGCCTTGCATATTTTGTTCCCATATTTACAGCCTAAATCTTACTCCAGTTCAGTTCAATCCAGGTTCCCTAGGGCTATTTTGCCTACTGCTGCTTAGGTGTGATTCTGAATTGGTAGAGAGAATGATGATTTTTTAAATGCCCAAGTGAAGAGTGGAGTTGGTATGAGAGTTTTGGAGAGAGACATTATTCATTCTGGCCTCAAGAGAACACACACATGGTTCTAGACTCTCTTTGTGGAGAGAAATAGAGACAAAAGAGAGACTTTGAAAGCAACAGACCTGTAGAGGAGCTCATGCCTCAAATAGTCCCTAATTTCAAGCTTGCCTCTATAGAGATTTGGGGCAACTGCCTCTTGACTGAGATTAGAGACATCTTTTTTTGGTTGAGTTGAACTACCTTTGTTCCAGTCAAAGAATTTATTCAATGTATGCTTTTTAAAAATATTTTTCTGGAACATTCTATTTCATAGGATTTCTCTTATTTTTGTTTACTATATGCTTGGATAAATGGATTTACTTACTATATATTATCTATAATTATATTTTATATAGCTAGCATTTGGTAGGAAGAAGTCAAGCCTGCTGGCGTAAGCTTGGGGTACCTTCCCTTTTGTGGGAGATAAACCAGGAAAGCATCCTGAACATTAAAATACACGTGTATAGGTATATGTGAGTGTGCGTGTATACATGTATATGTGCATATATGTATATACATATATGTGTGTTTACATATGTGTGTGTTATGGGAAAAATATATCCTCTTTAAATTCATGTGATAGGTAACTGTTGCTGAAATAAATATATCACAATACAGAAACCCATTTTGCTTGCATTTTTTCTTTGTCTTCATAAGGATCAGATTTTCTTTTGAAGTTTAGATATTTTTTTTCTTTCTAGTTGCATTCTAAAATTATTTCCTATGTGCTTGCTATGTTTTATTTTAATTTTTTCTTGAAGTTACAATGAATTTGTTCAAACTAAATTGCCTTGATTATTATCTGATATTAGCATGAAAATATTGTTAGGTGAATGAAGAATTTATTAATAGCTATATTTCTTAAAGCATAAAATGCTGCTGTATGCCTGACTTATTGCTACATGTCAACACATGATAAATTCATTGGTATTCTTTTCATGATTTGAATTCATGTCTATTCCTATAATAGCACATTAATCCAAAAGAGCATTGCTGCTATAGTACTGCACAATTATTGTTTGTACCAATACATTATTTATTTGTGTTATCAGTATACATGGAACAATCTTTTAAAAAGATGCAAACTCATGCAATTGAGAGTTATTTTTTACAATAGATGAAAAGCATAGAGATCTCTTAAGTAGACCAAGACTTTAAGAATGATGACATTTTAAGAATATTGGACAGAAAAGTGAAGGGCTTGAAAGAGTAATCAATTAAGGCCACTAATGTTAAGTCAGACAATATAAATCAGAGGTCTTTCTAGTAGTACCTGCAAAATTTGACCATGGAGATATGCCTTGGAATTGACAGTAGAGAGTTGTTCTTGGAAGTTTCATAGAGGAGAAATTCTGAAGAGAAATTCTCTGAGGAGAAAGAATTACTTAAAGAGGTAGAAACCCTCCTAATCAAATGAGGTATTCCACAGAGAAAGTGAATACTCTAAAAAAAAATCCAGACATACAATTTCATCTGTGAGTAAGGCTGAAGTCATATTTCCTATGGTAGATAGATATCATAGACACCATATTGGCATTGCTCTAGACATGAGCCATGTGTCCAATGAGAACAACACTGGTAGACTTGCATTGAACAGGCAACTACTGGCCTGAGACATAGAGAGAGCCCTGAGCCAGATAAAGTGATGAAAATGACACTCCTAAGGCTATATCCCACAGAGATCACACAAGTGGGAAAGGGACCTGTATGTACAAAAATATCTTTTTGTGGTGGCAAAGAATTGGAAATCAAGGCGATGCCCATCAATTGGGGAATGGCTGAACAAGTTGTGGTATATGAATGTAATGGAATATTATTGTGCTATAAGAAATGGGGAAGATACAGACTTCATAACTACCTGGAAAGACCTACATGATCTGATGCTGAGAGGAGCAGAACCAGGAGAACATTATATACAACCAAAGACATATTGATTCTGTGATGACTAACTTTGATAGACTTGGCTCTCCTCAGCAACACAAGGCTCAAAGACAGCTCCAAAGGACTCATGATGGAAAAAGAAAGCTACATCCAGAGAAAGAACTGTGGAGTCTGAATGCAGATTGAGGCAAGCTATTTGCTGTCTTTTTTTTCCTCTTTTTTTTTGGTTTTGTTTCTTGTCTCTCATGATTCATCCCATTGGTCATAATTCTTCTTTGCAACTTGACTATTGTGTAAATAAGTTTAATGTGCAGGTTTATGTAGAATCTATATTAGACTGCATGCCATCTTGGGGAAGGAGAGGGAGGTGAGGGAAGGGCAGAAAATTTGAAACTCAAGAACATGTAAAACTAAGCGTTGTAAACTAAAAATAAAAAATCTAATTTAAAAAAAAAGAAAGATATTTTTCTATCCAAAGTTGGCTGCAGACGTTACCAAGAAACTTGTGCTAAATGTGTAAAAGGAAATTATTACCAACTTGTGCTACAAAGCAGAAAGCCTTAGGAATTTGGCTATATGGATTTTTATATCTAGAAGGAGACAGTAAAACTATGAATCATATTTTAGTGATAACTTACCATTTCACCAGATATGCCCAAGCATACCCAACCACAAACCAGAAAGCATCTACTATTACCAAATGGTTGTGGGGAAAATTAAGTTTTGTTTTTTTTTTTGTTTGTTTTGTTTTGAGTGTATAAATTCCAATAGAATGTACTCTGATTAAGGCAGAGAACTTGAGAGCAAGCTATTCAAAAAAATGTTAACTTAGGTATCAAAAAGTATAAAATTACTCAAGACCACAGTTTAAATATTTTATTTGCACACTATTGAACATGTTGGGAACATGGACATCTAAATGGTGATTTATTTTGTGTGACAAAGCTGTTTCCCCAAAATTCACATGATCTGGTACATTGGGAAAATCATTAATGTTGCTTACCTCAACAAGAAGATCACAAATTCCCAACAATGTAAAAGAGGGTACTAATATTGTGCAGAGAAGCATATAATAGGGAAAGCTGTAGAAATACTGAAGACTGGCTATCAATAGTATTGAAACCTGAAAGAAAGTAGTAAAAGGGAATCATGATAATGTCAGAGTCGAGTTCAATACTCTAGAATTTGATGTTTTCTTAATATAAATTGTTTTCCAAGTTTTAAAAATACTAATAGCTTTAATATGACTTACAAAATGCTTTTTTCAAAACAACCTTGAAAGCTAGATAATGCGAGGAATTTTATCACATTCTTATGGATGAGGAAACTGAGACTCAGAGAGACCTTGCCGTATGACCTGCCTGTGTTTGCATAGCTAGTAAGTGTTGGAGTCAGGATTAGAACTCAGATATGCTGACTGCAAGTCCTGCAATTAATCCACTTTGATGCTGCCTCTCATAACATTAATAATAACAATTCACATTTATATAAAGTTTTATGATTTATAAAACATTTTATATACATGATCACATTTGTTTCTCAGAGCAACACTCTAAGGTAAGTCGTGTTACCATATTTATACATGTGAGAAGCCTGAGGCTCAGCTTAAGTGACTTCTAAGGCCATGGAGGGTGCAGCTGGGTGTCATATGGTTAGAAAACCAGGCCTGGAATCAGGAAGATGAGTCTTCCTGAGTTAAAACAAATCTAGCTCAAGGGTAAAGGAGTAAAACAATTGCCCTCCTAAGATAGCTTGAGAGGATAAGCTGAGTTTTGGCCTGAGTGAAATGCAAATACCTAAAGGCTAAACTCAGTTGAATCAACAAACAATAAGCCATGGGGGCTTCTGGATTGTAAAGCAGCCTGACCTCAAGAACTTTCACCTCACAAACTTTTATCTCATGAATTTTCAGGTAATAAATGACTAAGTAGGGAAAGACAGTACCTTGGGCTGTCTCCAGATGCCAGGCCTAACTGATGCTGGGCTGTAACTGTGGGCAAGGAGGAGCAAGAGATATTGGAAGATAGAATGGCTGGGAGCCCTAGACATGGCTTAGGTGAGGAGAGGAGTTCCCAAGGTTGATATCCTGAATAAAATTCAGAAAATAACAGTAAGAAGGATCTGAGGCCTGGGGCAACGTTACCTACCACTCTGGATTAAAATTTGATTACAATAATAAGCATCTAAAAATAAAACAAAATAAAAATGAGTAAGCAAAGGAGAAAGAACCCAACCACAGATACCTACTATGATGTAAAAGAAGTTCTGGGTTCATAAAAAAGCTACTCCTACTCCAAAGAGTAATGTCAAATGGTCACAAGCCCAAAAAGAGTTCTTGGAAGAACATAAAAAGAAATTCAAAAATCAAATAAGTGAGATCAAGGAAGAATTAGGGAAAAAATAAAAGCAAACCAAGAAAATTATGAAAAGAAAGTCAACCAATTGGAAAAAAGATGCAAAATCTTAAGGAAGAAAATAACTCCTTGAAAACTAGAATCGAACAAAGGGAAGTGAATGACATCATAAAACACCAAGAAATAATAAATAACAAAATCAAAAGAAAGAAAAAAATTGAAGAGAATATGAAATATCTCATCTGAAAAGCAACTCATCTATGGAAAAGATCAAAGTGAGACAATATAAGAATCATTGAACTACCTGAAAGTTATGATCAGAAAAAGAGATTTTTATACAATATTACAAGAAATTATTAAGGAAAATTTCCCTGAAATTCTAGACAAGAAGGTAAATAAGAAATAGAAAAATTTACCATTCCCCAACTGAAAAAGATGCCAGGAGGAAAATTTACAGGAATGTCATAGCCAAGTTTCAAAGCTCCCTAATTAAGGAAAAAATGTTACAAGCCACGACAAAAAAACTAATTTAAATACTGCAGAGCTATTTTTGTGTCTAAAAATAACTTAAGTTGCCTCACAAAGTTAAGTATAATCCTGAATGAAAAAAAAAAAGGATATTTGATGAACTGAAAGACTTTCAGGTACTCATGACAAAAAGACCAGAACTCAATGGAAAAAATGATATCTAAAATCCAGACAAAAATATAAGAAAAACATCAAAGACCAACAATAAGGGACTCAATAAGGTCAAAGTATTTACTTTTTTAATGTGAAAATGTTATCAGTATTCTTAAGACTGTCTTCATTACTTGGCTTGTTTGAAAGAAAGGTTGGGGCTGAGCAAGTATGATGGGGTGATTCTAAAAAACAAAATTGCATAGGAAAAGGTAGAAAACAATTATCTCACAAAAATGAGGTGTGAAAAGAAGAACTGATAAAGAGGAAGCAAGTGTGAGTGCAGACCTGTTCTGGAACCTTACTCTCATCTTTTCTGGGTTAACCTGGAAATAACAACATCTAAATATAAAAGTCTTCTCGACTTATAAAGAAATTAGAGAACTAGAGGACAGGATAACGGAGGGACTTTTAGAAGGGTGTGTAGATTCAGATTTAGGAGGGAGAGTCAAGAGGAAGAGGGAGGAACTCTTACAGGGGTGGGTAGATTAAGGAATATGTGAGTAAGGGGAGAGGATAAGGAAAGGATTCTTTAAAAGGGTATGGATTAGGGAGGTAGTGGTTACAAGTAAAGGATTTGTGAGGAAGGATAAGGTAAAAAGAGAAGTTGAGAAGGACAGTAGTGAGGAAAAATAGAATGGAGGGAAATATACAAATAGTAATTATAATTTTGAATATAAATGGGATGAACTCACCTATACTAGATCATAGAATGAATTAAAAATATTATTGTTTACAAGGAACACATTGGAAAATGAGAGACATAGACAGTTAGAGGGTCAGAGTAGAATTTATTATGTTTCAGCTGATTCATAGAAGTAGAGGTAGCAGTCATGATCTCAGACAAAGTTAAAACTAAAATAGATTTAGTTAAAAGAGATAAACAGAGTAACTACATTTTGATAAAAGGAATTACAAGTAGAAATAGTAGTAGTACTATAATAGTGGGGACTTTAATCTTCCCCTCTCAGAACTAGATAACTCTAACCAAAAAATAAATAAGAAGTCAAGGAAATGAATAGAAATTTAAATAAACTAGATATGAGGGAAGACAAAAATGAGGAAAAAGAAAGTTACATGATAACTTTATTATATATTTAAAAGGAATAGCAAATTGTACAGAATAGATTTGCACTTTCTTGTGTAATTTTTGTTCTCATCCTACTATGTTATGGAAATGTTTGTTTTATTTCTTAAGTGCAGAATAAAATAAACATTTTTTAAAAAACATGATTATATTAATAGAAGCATAAGAGCTTCTGGCAAAATTATAGTACCCCTTTATGTTAAGAACATTAAAAAGCGTGAGACTAAATATATTATTGTTAATATAGCAAATTTTTAAAGTTTTTGTCTAAAACCATTAACATCTGTAACTGAGCAATGGTAGAGGTCTTTTCATGAGGTCACAGATAATACAAAGATGTCCCATTGTTATCATTATCATTTGATATAGATCTAGAAATGCTATAGCTTTTGATATAGACCTAGAAATAACTATAATATAACATGAAAAAGTGAAAGAATAATTTTAGGTAAAGAAAAATTATTGCCTTTTGCAGATTATTTGACAGTTTATAGAACCTTAGATATCAAATTAAAAATAAATTAAGAAATTAATAACTTCAGTAAATAGCAAGATCTGAAATAAATATACATAAAACATCATCCACATATTTGGATATTAACAAGAAAACACAGGAAGAAAAGGAATTCCATTCAAAATCATGACAAATACCTTGGGTTCCAGCTTCCAAGACACACGGGAACTAAATAAGTAGGACTACAAGACACTCATTACAGAAATAAATATAGATCTAAATAATTATAGAGATATTAATTGCTCATTGTTGGACTGTGCCAAAATAGTGAAAACTTCAATACTATCTAAATCAATGTACAGATTTAATACTATAATAATCTCACTACCAAAGTACCACTTTGTAGTACTAGACAAAATGATAAAATTTTTCAGGAGGAGCAAAAGGTCAAGACTCTCAAGGAAAATAATGAAAAGAAATGAAAGATAGTAGTACAAGAACCCAAACTACATAATGAAAATGATCATTAAAACTATTTGGTGCTGGATGAAAAAAAAAGAAAAATTGATCGGGGGAACCAATGAGGTACACAAGACTCATAAGCAATGAAATATAATGGCACTGGCAAATGTGATTTGCAATACAGGGGATAGAGACTTGTGCCTGGAGATATGAAGTCCTGAGTCCAAATATTCCCTTAGACATTTACTAAATGTGTGACCCTATGCAAGTCACTTAACCTCTGTTTGCCTCAGCTTTCTCAACTGTAAAATGGAGATAGCACCTACCTTAGCAAGATATTATGAGGATCAAATGAGATTATATTTGTGAAAGCACTTAACACAGTGCCTGACACATAGTAGATGCTATATAAATATACATTCTTTCTGCTTCTTTTTCCTTCTCATTGTGCAAAAAAAAAAAAAGACTACAAGGATAAGGACTTGCTATTTGACAAAATTGATAGAAAAGATAGAAAGCAGTCTGTCAAAAATTAAGTTTGGACTAACTTTCCATATCATAAGCTACATGATCTCCAAATGCATAGATACACAACCTAGATATAAAAGGCTGTATGAGTAAATTTGAGAAGAAAGGAAGCAGATATCTTAGCAACTATAGATAACAACAAATTCTTGACCAAACAGTCAATAGAGAGGACCAGAGTAGATGAAATGGATAATTTGGATTACCTCAAATTGAAAAGTTTTTTGAACAAATAAAATAAATGCAGTCAGAAGTAGAAGGTTAAACCATCAACTGGGAAACTATCTCTGTAGAAAATTTCCTTTTTAAGGATTGTTATCCAAACATTCTGGAATAAATTTGAAACTTATATACCAAATGTCAGTAAATTATACCTCCAAGTTATTAAACTATGCATATTGACCCAGCAATACCATCACTAGATATACATATCTACCAAAGAGATCAAAGAAAGAAAGGATCCAAAAGCACACACAAAAGATTATCATTGCATATTTTGTTGTATCCAAATACTAGTAACGAATGTGTATCCATCAATTGGATAATGGCTGGACATGTTATAGTATAGCCTTAATCTCCAAATATGATGACCTTTTCTCACTTCTCATCTTTCTTGACTTCTGTGCAGTCTCTGATACTGTTTATCACCCTCTCTTCCTGAATACTTTCTTCCCTCTGATTTCATAACATTGCCGCCTCTGCATTCTTCTCCTACATGCCTAACCTCTCCTTAGTCTCTTTTGTTAGATTTTCATTTAGGTCACTAACTATATGTGTCTGTCAAGGCTCTGTTGTGGGCCTTCTTCTCTTCTCTCTCTATACCATCTTGCTTGATGGGTTCAGCAGTTCCCGTGGATTCAATAATCATGTCTTTGCAGATGGTTCCTAGACCTACATATCCAGCCCTAAGATCTCTTCTGAGCTCTAGCCCAATGTTACTAACCGCATATTAGGCATCTCAAATTGGATGTCCTACAGTCCTAAACTCAACATGTCCAAAACAAAGCTAATTATCTTTTCCCCCAAACCCTCCTTTCTCTCCCACTTTATTATTACTATTAAAGGCACCACCATCCAGGCTCATAGCCTCAGTGTCATCATCAATGCCTCATTTTTGCTCATTCTATATGTCTAATATATTGTCAGATCTTGTTAAATTCACATATGTCATATATCTGCCTTTCTAAAGAATCATCTAGCTATACCCTTCTACAGGCTCTCATCAATTCTCACCTGAATTATTCAAATAGATTTCAAATTGATCTCCCTGTCTCAGATCTCTGCCCATTCCTCTGCCCATCCTCCAGTAAGTTGCTAAATCACTGATCTGACCAAGTCATCTGCCTACTCAATAAACTCCAATGTTTCCCTATGACTTTCAGTATTAAGTATAAATCTTCCATTGGGAATTTAAAGCCCTTTACAATGTACCTCCTTACCTTCGCAGTCTTTACAATTTACTCCCCAGCACTATCCAGCAACATTGTCCTACTTGCTGCTTCTCTCGCATGGCACTTTATCTCCTAATTCAGAGACTTTTCATGGATATTTTTGGTGCCTAAAATGATCTCCTTCTTTATTCTGATTTCTAACTTTCCTGGCTTCCTTCAAAGCTCAAATCTACCTTCTGCAAGAGGCCTCTCTCACCATCCCTTTCCCCACTGGTAGTCCCTTCTTATAAGATTATCTTACATTTACACTGTATATATGTAATATCCAGTTACAATAATTAGTTTAAAACTCGAGGAGTGGAGAGGGGAGAGAGAATGCATACAATCCATGTGGCTATCTCTTCTATTGCTTTAGGAAGTTTAGTTTGGCAAAAAGGTATAAATTCAACAAAAATTGCTTCAAGTCCCCACTTGGGAAAATTCTAAACATTTAGACAGAGGTTGGACTCTGCTTTAATTTTTAATTGTAGGTCTCTGTAGTTAACCTCAGATTTCAATGTGGTTAAGGCAAATTTTTGGTTATTGGAAATGCTTCTGCAAAGCATTTCCAGGCTAGATCTTCTCCTCCAAGGTGCCTTATTTGTTATGTCCCTTAGAGAAGAGTCTATGCAGCTGGTCCCATAAATGTCCTTTGACCTTCAGGGCCTGAAATTCTAGAGAATGATGAGAGAGGACCTTCCTGGGATTAGCTCATTCTCTCTTTCCTGAGATCTTATCTCACCTCCAGATGAAGGACTAATTGGCTTTTGTGTATACTATCTGTAGGATTTTTCCAATTTCCATTTGCTGTTTTACTATTTGTTATTTTTAATGGTCTTTGTAAGTTGATGTTATTTGTTCTTTTTCAAAGAGGACCAATGACATCACGGGGTGATATCTTGACTTGTTCATGAATGAGATTTAAGTGAGGCAGTCTCACAAAATTGATAACCTCACTCTCTCTTCCAGAGTCATCTAAGTCCAGTGGCATGACAAAAGTCAGGATGACTGGTAATGGCCTGGAACGTATTGATGTCTTCAATATCTAACCAAGCTCTAAGCACTCCATCTTCTTGGCTGTTGGAACAAATTGTTCTCATTCACCTGTTCTTCTGGGAGAAGTCTCCATAAGTTTGGGGTAGACATCCCCCTAACTCACCAATGAGTTTGAGGCCTGTTGGTTACTCTCAACCTGATTCAGTCCATCTGCTAGAATGGTTTTACCCAGGTGTGGCCTATACATCTGCTACAGCTTCTTGGGGCCAAAGGTGGATGAACAGCTCTGAAAAGGGCTCAGCAAGCCCTCACACCACAGGTGCTAGTCCTCCCTGAACACCCCATACACCCCTGTGTATGTATTATCCAGTGGGGAATATAAGACTGGGGTTTCCTCCCCTCTCAAAAGAGTTCAAGCAAGCTGCTTTTGTTCTGATCCCAGCCCAAAGATACTTGAGGAAAAGGAAATAAACATTTGTATGGTACCTACTGTGTGCCAAGCACTGTGCTAAGTGCTTTACCAGTATTAGCTCATTTGATCCTCACAACAACCCTGTGAAGTAGGTGCTTATTATTATCCCCATCTTACGTTGAGGAAATTGAGACAAACAGGTTAAGTAACTTGTCCAAGAATAACACAAGCTAGTCACATCTGAACTCTCACCTTCTTGGCTACAGGCCCAGTGCTCTAGCCAATGTGCCACTTAAAAATCTAGCCTAAAACCCTGGAGTCTAACTTTCTGGTCCTAGACTTTGTGTGACCCTCTTCCCCAGCTATTATTCTGGTTTTGCAGGCACAGCCCTACTCCAGCTTTCTAGGCAGTAGGACAGACCTCCCACAGATCAAACTTAACCAGGTCTCTCCAATTGAGTCATCTCTACCCTTCCCACCCATTCCCCCACTCCACAATACACAGCACATAATCATATGTGTTAATTATGGGAGGCTCCCCGAGGCTTGTAATAATTGGAGCCAGGATCCTGTAGAAGGATTAGTCATACATTCTTTTGTTCTCTTTCTTTGATAGAATTAAAGTGAGATTCATGGGAATGTTCTTTGGGGATTTATGGCTCTCTGAAGAACTTAAGTCATTTGAAAGTCGTCATGCAAATGAAATCTAGTCTTTCTATGCTTCTGTTCAATGATCTAACAACAATACAATGTATTTCTACCATAACGTTATTTTACTCTACAGGTTATTTTGAAGATAAAAGTGACTGTACAGATTTATATAAAGTCCTTATAAAACGAATACATTATTTATATGTACTTACAGCAAAGATGCAAAGGGACCAAAAGTTACTGTTTTTCTTCCCCTTGCGAAAGATGAATGAAATCACATACAAAAAGGAGATGTTAGATGCTATATAACCAATGCCTGAGAAGACCTGAAATTGGTAGAAATTTATAGTAAGCACAGATAAGTCAAATTTTCTTCAGGAAAATATGTCAGCTTGTAAAGATTTTGAAAATAAATTTGATATCATGAGCATTTTATAGTTTTCATCTATGTACTATTTAAACTGTGAAATATTATTTCACATAGTTTTGTTTCAATTATTATTGAATTATTCATATTAATTCATATTATTATTTTGTTTCAGTTATAGACATTGTCTTTTTTCTGTTTTATTTTTGGTACTTACCTTAGCAAACATGAATACAGGATCATACAAAGAGTCTGGTAATGTTTGAGCCTTACAAACATACATAAATGTCAGTGTTAAAAGGAGTATCAAAATGTACAGGGGGATATCCACCAGGGCCTGCCCACACCAATATGCAGAAGGGTAGAGGCCTGAAATCCTTAGCTGGGCTTGAGCTTTTATCTAATTAAAAAAAAGAAGAGACACAAAGTGGTTTTGAAGTCTTGAGCTTAATAAATGTAGATAAAAATGTGCATTTATAGTAATGTTCTAACAATTTTCAAAGAACCTGGTAGATATAGTGCACTTACACAAACACTAGACTTCTCAGGGAATAACCAGGCATCTACTTAACAGGTAGAAATCAGGATCTTGTTTTAAACAATTACACACTGGGACATGCAGAAGAGAACTGAACTGGGTGCCATGCATATAACATTTATTTATTTTTTAAGAAGAAAACTGATGTATGTAAAAAAAATCTATCCTCTCAGAATAAAATTAGTTGGTGTTTAAGTAATTTTTTCTTACTTTGTAATCGTAGATGCTGCTCATTGCGATGTAAGGAGAAATGCTGGTGGCAACTGATAGCCAGAAAACATTGCTGTTCAAAAAATCAAACCAAAGTTCCATAGAATTCTGTAAGGATGAAGAATACCATTAGTTTTTTAATATAAAAAGTAAAACATAAAATTATAAATAAGGATGGTGTCAGTTTTCCAAGGATGGAAAATTTTTGAGGGAATGAAAAATAGAAGTGTAACACTGAATCTCCATGATAAAGTTAAGGGGATTTTTATATTGAGGAAAGATACATATTCTTAACATAGGGAAGCCACATTGATTATCAAGGAGCAATAGAAATGAACTCTTGGATTCATATTTGAAATGAGGAGATTATTTAATGTTTCAGACCTGGATTATTACACTAGCCTACTAGTTGTTCTGTCTGCCACAAGTCTCTCTCCGTTCCAGTCCATTTCTGTTCAGCTGTCAAATTAATCTTCCTAAAAGTACAGATCTGATCATGTCACATGACTCCATGTCAACCCCTACTCAATAAACTCCACTGATTCCTTATCACCTCCAGGATGAAATATAAAATCATTCGTTTGGCTCTCAAGGTACTTGATCTAATGGAGAAAACAAGGGGAAAAAGACCAACTATGTACAAACAAGATAGAGACCAGATAAATTTGAAATAGGCAATGGAGAGAAGATAGTAGAATGAAAAGGAAACTTGTTTGGCATTCAAAGCCTTTCAAACCTGCCCCCCTCCACCTTTCCTGTCTTCTTACACGTTATCCCACTGTCCCCACACCTTCTTATTCAGTGACACTGTCCTAGCTCTTCCTAGGGCAAGATGCTCCATCTACTGACTGAGCATTTTAACTGTCTGTCTCTCAGGCCTGAAATACTCTCACTTCTCATCTACTCCTCCTTTCTTAGCTACCTTCCTTCAAGTTCCAGCTAAGATCTACTTTTTTATAGGAAGACTTTCTGGCTTCCTTTTAATTCTGCTATCTTCTCCCCATTGATTATTTCAAATATATCTGGTCTCTATCTCATTTGTACATGCTTATTCCCCCCCACCCCTTGTTTTCTCCATTAGATCAAGTACCTTGAGAGCAAAGACTGTCTTTCAGCTTTCTGTCTCCCCAGAGCTTAGGGCAATCCCTGGCACATAGGAGGAATTTAGTAAATGTGGACTGACTGACTAAACACAACTTTTCTTTGATAGCAAATGTTTTGAAGCATTAAGTTTCCTCACAGATCAGAAGAATGAATAGGGGTTTTCATATTTTCTTTTAATAAATTTATTTTTTAAACATTCTTTTTTTGTAAAATATTGAGTTCTAAATTCTCTCCCTCCCTCCAGCACCTCCCCTACCTCTAGGAAGTCAGGCAATCTGGTATCAATGACACATGTGAAATCATTCAAAACATATTTCCATATTATCCATGTCATAAAAAATAAGAAAAAAAGTCAAAAATTATACGTGGATTTGTACTCAGAGTTTATCAGTTTACTATATGGAGGAGGATAGCATTTCTTCAACATGAATTCTTTGGAATTTTCTTGTGTCTTTACATTGATCAGAGGAGTTAAGTCTTTCATAGTTGATCATCATTGCAATATATTGCTGTTGCTATGTACAATATTCTTCTGGCTCTGCTCATTTCACTTTGCTTCAGTTCAGATAGATCTTCCCAGGTTTTCTGAAACCATCCCCCTTTTCATTTCTTATAGCACAATAGTACTCCATCATAATCATATGCTACATGTTGTTCAGCTATTCCCCAATTGATGAGCATCTGCTAAATTTTCAATTCTTTACCACCATATGAAGAATTGCTATAAATATTTTTGTACAATTAAGTCTTTTTCCTTTTGTCTCTTTGGAGTATAAACACAGAACAGGTATTGCTGGATTAAAAGGGTCTGCATAGTTTTATTGCCATTTGGGTACAGTTCCAAATTATTCTCTAAAATGATTGAACTACTTTATAACTCCACCATTTATCAATGTACCTATTTTCTCATATCCCCTCCAGCATTTGTCACTTCTGAAAAGTATGAGATGGTGGCTCAGAGTTGTATTAATTTGCATTGCTCTACTCATTAGTGATTTAGAGCATTTTTTGCATGACTATAGATAGATTTAATTTCTTCTTCCAAAAACTGTTCATATCCCTTAACCATTTTAAATTGGAGAAAGGCTCTTAATTTTTTAGAAATTTGACTCAGTTCCCTATGTATTTGAGACATGAGGCCTTTCTCAGAGAAACATGTTATAAAAAAATTTGATATTACATCCTTGTCTATGGTACCTTTTAGCAAAATGTAGTTTCCTGACTGCTGTTGTTGCCGTTGTTCAGTTTTTTCATTCCTGTCTGACTCTTTGTGTTCCCATTTAGGGTTTTCTTGGCAAACATAGTGGAGTGGCTTGCCATTTGCCTCTCCAGATCATTTTACAAATGAGGAAACTAAGGCAAACAAGGTTAAGTGTCTTGCACAGGATCACACAGAAAATAAATGTTTGAGACCAATTTTGAACTCACGTTGTCCTGACTCCAGGCTCAGAGCTCTATCCACTGTACCACCTAGCTACCCTGATCATCTTTTTGAATTAAGTCTATTTTTGCTTTTGCTTTGTCTGAGATCATGATTGCTACCCCTGCCTTTTTTACTTCAGCTAAACCATGATAGATTCTTTTCCAGCCCTTTATTCTAACTCTATGGGTGTATCTTTCTGTTTCAAGTGAGTTTCTTTTAAACAACATATTGTTGAATTCTAGTTTCTAATCTATTCTGCTATCCACTTCCATTGCTATGTATTTCCCTCCATCTCATTTTCTTCTGTTTATTCTTCTCTTTTTCTTTTTATCCTATCCCTCTTAAAAAAATCTGTTTTAATTCTGGCCACTGCCTCCTTTAATCTGCACTTCCTTCCGTGACAAACCAACCCCCCCCCCCACTTCAGTAATCATCTACCTCTCCTATTTCCCTATGGGGTAAGATTGATTTCTATACACAATTGAATGTATATACATATTCTTCCCTCTTTGAGCCAATTCTGAAGAAAATGAGGTTCAAGCATTAAAACCTCTTCCTTATATACTTCTTTTTATATGAGAAAATTTTCCCCTCTGTACCTCTCCCTTCCTCATTCTTCCAGGGCATCCTCCTGTTTCACCCCTTCATTTTTTTGGAGATCATTCCAACATAATCAACTCACACTCATGCACTCTGTGTATATACACTCCTTTTAACTGCACTAATAAATAGGAGTCACATTTATCATCTTCCTATATAGGAATGTAAACAGTATAACCTTATTGAGACCCTTATGATTTTTCTTTCACTTTTACCTTTTTATGCTTCTCTTGAGTCCTCTGTTTAAATGTCATATTTCCTAAACAGCTCTGGTCTTTTCATCAGGAATGGAAGTCTTCTATTTCATTAAGTATACATTTTTCCCCAGAACAATTATACACAGTTTTTCTGGGTATGTTACTCTTAGTTTAATCCTAGCTCCTTTGCTTTGCAGAATATTATAATCCAAGCCTTTTACTCCTTTAATGTGGAACCATCTAGAAATTGTTTGATCCTATAGTAGCAATTTAGATTTGAAGATCTTTCCCACCCATTAATAGGCCACATGACCTGCTTATGTCACAGGAAGCCTAAGACACATGTGGTGGGAGGAGCTTTCTGACAGGAAAAAGGAAGTTATGTCACAGGAAATGGAGAGAGAGAGAGAGAGCAGTTACAGCTGCTAATGGCTGCTAATGGTCACCCTCGTGGTTGTTAGAACTGAACAGGCTGACTTAGCTGTAATATGAGTTTGTCTTTGGGAAGACCCCAGCAGGGGGTCAGAGAGGTTTTGAGATGGTGAGGCTCCAGGTTGTAATATTGTGTGTGGAATGTTTTACTGCTGTGATAGACTGGATAAATGGCTTGTGGGATATGGTTCTCTAGTGTCTGAATAAATGGTTACTTCTTCTACCTTCTATGTGGAGAACTACATAGGCATTTTGACAATTATCATCTACATTGTTATTATTGCCTTTCTGTTACACCATGATATTTGAATTGTTTCTTTCTGGATGCCTGCAAAATTTTCTCTGTGACCCAAGAGCTCTTGAACTTGGCTATAATATTCCTGGGAATTTTCATTTTGAGATCTCTTTTGGGAGGTGATTGTGGATTTTTTTTCAATTTCTGTTTTACCCTCTGGAGCTAACATATCAGGGCAGTTTTTCTTTATAATTTCTTGAAATATGATGTCTAATCTCTTTTTTTATCACAGCTTTCCATGTCCAATAATTCTTAAATTATCTCTCCTTAATCTGTTTTCCAAGTCAGTTGTTTTTCTGATGAGACATTTCAAATTTTCTTCATTTTTTCATTCTTTTGAATTTGTTTGATTGTTTATCAATGTCTCCTGGAGTTATTAATGTCTACTTGTCCAATTCTAATTTTTTTTTAATTTATTTTTGACATGTATGGTTTTCAGCATTGATTTTCACAGGCGTTTGA
>CM053626.1:170717904-170744893 GCA_028646595.1 Phalanger gymnotis
AAGTTTTTGCTGCGGTGGGGCCTAAATAAATTTCTTGTTGTTTTCTCCTTAGAGAATCTCTCATACCTTGCGATTTCGGACCATTCAAACATATACATGATTATATTTGAGATCAAAAATTCGGCCTTCCTACTACACATGTCTCCTAAACCCTGCCAATCCTAGATTCTTTTGATGTCTTTCATTTTGCTTCTCAATGTAAGAATAGCCTTAGATGAGACTAACTGCTCACACAAATTCTGAAGTATGAAAACAATGGAAAACCAAAACTCACCAGCCAGTATATCAGCCTCATCCATGAACTGTGTACTCAAGAGAATCCCTTTATATGATTTGTATTCTTTTAGGAGGTTCCATACTTGATGCCTTGAAAAAGGATCCAATCCAACAGTTGGTTCATCCAACAACAAAACCTATAGAGGATGAAAACATAAAAAGGACCTTCCCATTCCAAGAGAAATTCTCTAAGAAAGAGACACAGCAATTATAAGACATGTTTTTCAACTGGGCTTTTAACTTTAAAATGTTGCATTGTATTTTCCTATAGTTTTCACCTTATCTCTATTTAATGATAAAAGAAGAGAATGAACTTGTACCAATAACATTAGATTTTTCTATGAATCACCTTTAATTACAGCTTTTCTTACTTGAGGATCTCCTAAAATGGCTATTGCAAAAGTCAGCTTCCTTTTTTGTCCGCCACTTAGGTTTTCTGCAATGGTATCTTGAATGTTTTTCATTTCCAATTCCATAATAACTCTTTGTACCTAATCAAGAGAGTAGATCAAATTCAAAAACCAGGGCCTCCTTGGCTTAAGTTGCTTTCTTTTTACTCTTCATTAAACATGGAAAAACTTTTTCTTGGACTTTCTTGCCCAAATTTATAATAATTTAATTGCAGATGGATATTGGAATAGAAATAGAATCATTCTATCTCTATTACATCAAGTCTAACCTACCTCTTGTTCTACCTTCTGTGGCTGAATCCCTTTAATTTCAGCAAATACCCTGAGGTTTTCTTTTGTGGTGAGGAAGTCAAACTGTACATTGAATTGTGGGCAAACACCAATTATCTTTCTTATTTCTTCCAAATCAGCCTTGTCAGAGAGTTTGTTGTTATAGATGGTAGCTGAGCCTACAAGTAGAAATTTAAACAGAAATAAGGGAAGGAAATAAGCATTTAAACAACACCTAGTATGCACCAGGCACTGTACTAAGTGTTTTTTACAAATGTTATCTCATTGGATAACATAAAAATACTTTGTTAGCCTAGCTTTTGTTGAATGGGGTGAGGGACATATCTCTTACTATTAGTATTCTATGAAGAGGAGATGCGATATTTTAAAAATAGCATAAGAAAGCTTTTCTGTGTTTCCATCGAGGAAAACCTGGATTTATGAGTTGAGCAATCTTATAACAGGTATGTGATTAATACCATTTTCTCGGCCATCCTTTTTTGGCTATAACAATTTCTCCCCCCCCCACCCAAAAGTCTTTCTTCTTTTAGATAACTTGAAAACTCATGCCACAGAGCCTTTGGTTTTTGTTCTTGTTGCCAGCAGCCTGGATTTTTTTTTCATGTAATTATTCTGACCTAAATCTTCTTGTCAACTTCATCTTAAATATAAAGCTGGCCAGATTCTTCCTGATTGAGCTTTAAGTGGCCTGACAGTAGAATTAATGCAGTGTAGTCATTAGAGTTCTGAGT
Organism: Phalanger gymnotis; assembly: GCA_028646595.1. Classification (NCBI taxonomy): domain Eukaryota; kingdom Metazoa; phylum Chordata; class Mammalia; order Diprotodontia; family Phalangeridae; genus Phalanger; species Phalanger gymnotis. Next base: position 170,719,613 of record CM053626.1, read on the forward strand.
TTGGGGTAAGGATGACTTGGGTTCAAATCTTGTCACTGTCACTTACTAGTCAGATGACTTTGAACATTTTCCCAAAGATTTAAACTCCATGTACCTCAAGCAGCTTGCTAAGATTTATCTGTTATATTACAGATAGGCTGTGGTTTATTGACAAAATCACATTTATAAGACATATAAGAATGCCCATGTCTTAATAATAATTGATTGCCTTATTAAGAATTCCCCTGAGGGGCCTCATCTTCTAGATTTGGCTCAGAGTGAACACTCTCAGACTACAATAGTTTTATTGAGAATAATCCAAAGATATAGGAACCAATGATTCTTTATGAAGCCTTTTGTGATTGTCAAAAAATATGAGGTCTCCTCTATGAATTCCTTGTATTTCAGTCTTAATGCCATCCCACCACCCAGCTTGGTCAACTTCCAGCTTAGTCCCCAGCTGAGCTGCATATAACCCCCATGATTTTCTTGATATGGTACTTTCTGTGCTTCAGATGCTTTGTGAAGGGCTATTTCTGCCAAGCTATACAACCTCTTCACATTGATATTTTGAATGCACAACAACCTTCTCTATCCTTTGCCTTGGGGAAATTGATCTCTCACCTCCTGTTGGAACAATCAGTCCGCTAAGGATATTTAGCAGTGTTGATTTTCCTGCTCCACTGTGACCAAGTATTGCAGTGATCTGGCCTTCATAGATGTCCAATTGCAAACCTAGCAGGAAAATGAAAATGTCCTATTTTTAGGCTGAAATGCTAACACTAGACATATCGTTATATTCTGGGGAAAAATTCAGAATGAGAATATAAATTTATTCAGTGCCCAGCTCTAATAATCAATGATTTTGTGGTGTTTTCATAATCACTGAGAGTAAAAGGAGGACATAGCTTATTTCTTCTAAGTTTGAAATATATATGCTTCAAGGGGTACAACAAATATTTTTACTCACTGATAAATTGATGCAGGAGGAGGAATTATCATTTGAACTACTATGTTTGACCTCATGCTAAAGACATCATGCTAAAAAGCATAGGAGTGAGCACACAGCCCTACTTCACTCCATTGGTGACTGAGAAAGCATGAGAGCATGGTCCATTATCCAAAAGCCATGCACACTGGTGTACAATACTGATGAACTCTGGGCAACCAAAATTTTGATGTGATCTTACACAAGCCCTCAGGACTGGCAGTATTAAAAGCCTCTATCAGATTGACGAACATTGTGTACAGACCTCTGTTCTGCTCCTGGCATTTCTCCTAGAGTTGCCAGGCAGCAAACACCATATTGACTACTCCTTGACCCTTCCTGAAGCCACACTGGGACTCAGGTGGATGACCATCTTCCAAGTAACAGATCAGCCTATTAAGGAGGACTCTGGCAAGAATCTTGCCAGCAATGACCAAGAGACTCCCCTTTGATTGTCACAGGACAACCTATTTCCATTTCCTTTATAGATGGATAATGGAGACATCCTTGAGCTCATAGGGGATAACCTCCTCTTGCCATATATGGCTATATCTCTTATATGTTATATGTTGTATGCTCTATGTTATATGTTATAACACAGAAGATTTCAGTCAGCTTTCGTATGAACAGAAGACCCCTTGCCTTATAAATCTCTGATGGAATACAATCAGAGCCAGACACTTTGCCACATGAGAGGATCCTAATGACATTAAAAACTTCTTCTTCAGGTGAAAGTTCAGCTAGAGAGGGATTGACTTCAACCTGAGTATATGATCAATGATTTCAGCCTTGGTTGATGATGGTCTATTGAGAACACTGCAGAAGTTTTCAGCCCATCTTCTCCAGGATCATGTCCTTATCACTGATCAGTGTGGATCTATCAGTGCTGAGTAATTGAGATGTACCAGAGATCTTTGGCCCATAAATAGTCTTGAGGGCATTATAGAAGTGCTTTAGATTGCTGCTATCAGCATAAAACTGAATTTCATCTGTCTTTTTACTGAGCCAAGAATCCTGCATCACTCTAAGCTTTACTTGTACTTTACTTTTGATGGAGAATTTGAAAGGAAATAAAACAAATGAAGAGCCAGTGGTCGGGATCTAGGAAAGGGAAGAATGAAGTGACAGTAGAGTGAAAACGGATCACTTCACTTACAGATCACTTTCTATCTCTTTTGCTACCTTTTTCTTTGTAAAGAGAGGAGTGAGGGCCAGGAGGAAGGGAGGAAAATATACAAAAGAATATGACATAGGGAAATATACAATTAATAATCATAATAATTAATATGAATGTTAGAAACTTGTCCATGAAATAGAAGATAGCACAATGGATTGAAAAGCAGTATCCAAAGTATATTGTTTTCAAGAAATACACTAGAAACAAACATATACACAATTAAAATGAAGGGATGAAGTAGAATTCAGGTAAACTGATAAAAGCCAGGGTAACAATATCTCAAACAAGAAACAATGAAACCAGATGTAGGCTAAAGAGATAATGAGGCAATTATATTACACTTGAAGGCATCACAGACAATGGAATAATATAATTATTAACATATATTAATCAAATTGTATAGTACCTAAAATAAAACAATTAAATTATAAGAATAAAAAGGGCATAAAACTGTAATAATTGGGGACTTTAATGTCCCTCCTTTCATACTTAGGTAAATCTAACCAAAAATTAAAAGAGAAAGAAATTAAGGCCCTAAATGGGACTTTAGAAAAATTGGAGATAATGGATCTCAGCAGAGGGGAAGCCAGAAAATAGGGAGAGACTGAAATGATAAAGAGTAGGATAAAAGGGAAAAGACCCTAGACCAGAAGGAAGAGAATGAGATCCAGGGCACAAATAAGATGCAATAGAATACAATTTCCTTGGCAAAAATAACTACTTTTACTTTAAAAACTGGATCAGAGTAGGAGAGAATCAGTGAAAATGTGGGGAAGAAGTAATAAAAATGGAGGACAGAAGAAAAGATGGCCTCAGTTTTCTTAGTAAATATTGAAAATGTCACATGCTATGATACAAGGAGTGGAGTAATGGTGTGTTGGTAAATATTTAACCACCAGCTCTCCAAAAATATATGTAATTGTAACATATACTTTTTAGTTTTATCTCCTTTAATAACATTTTCATCATTTTCTTAAATATAGACAATCAAAGAACAAAACAAAATCAAACCCTGATTTGTAATACTTGCCCATTTCTGAGGTATAAATGTTAATAGTAAAGATTTAACAATCAGCTCTCATTAGGCCCTACTAGTTGTTTTTAGCATATCACTGGGTAGAGGTAACATTGAGGGACTGAGGAGAGAGGAATAAGTTTGGAAGCTCCATTGTTGAAACACAATTGAGAATCAAGAATAAAAGAACTACCATGAAGCTGTGAGACTAAGCTGAAATTAGATAATGTGAATCTGTAATGGGCACAGAGTAGTTATGTTATTTCCTCCAAGACCCTTCAGTCCCATTCAGAGTAGGAACTGAGAGGGCAGATGATGAGAATGACCCATAGATAAGATTTATCAGAGCAAGAACTATAGAAGGACCAGAAGGCAATGAATTCAAGGGTGGAGGACAGTTTATAAACTAACTGGTTAATTATAGAATTGATATTGTGAATATCTAAATGTCCATTGACTCTGAATTCTTAAATAAAAATTCAAGTACACAGGAACAAATTTAAATATTCAAGGGAAATAATTTAAGCTTAATTATTTTCTTTTAAAATGTAAATATTTCTTATCATATGGTTTTATTTTTTTCCATTCATTCAGATTGATTTTAGTTTGTAAAAAAGATACATTTTAAGAAAAAATTGTTTAGTAGCTAACAATATTTTAAGTGAAATTTTGTCAAATAAGAAAGCTAAACCAAATTCATTTATGAGAATACTGGAATAAGTTAATGACATAGAATCTTGGAATGTGAGAGGTAGAAGAGACCTTCATATAAAGTATTAGAATTCTCTGACTTAATATATGGGGAAACAGATTGAATAGTGAAGTGATTTGCCCCAGGTCACAGATCTAGCTAATAGAAAAATCAGGATGAACAATTGTGTGTCTTTATATAACACCTTAACTTCTATAAGGCACTTTTCTCATAATTCTGTAATTGGTAAAAAAAAAATAATAAAAAATAATTTCTATTTTACAGATGTAGATAATAAATCTCAGAGAAGTGAAAAGACTTGTTTGCAGTCACTCAAATGCCAAGGACTTGAGCCAGGCCTTTATCCCAGGTCTTCTGATTCATTAATTGATGGATAGGGAGTTTTGTTCCAGTTTCAGTGCTTCCAGTAACTAGCTATACAACCTTGGACAGCTCCCAAGAAATAAGCTAGTTGCTAATGGAGTACAGCTTGCTGGCAGTTCTAGGGAGCTGACATTAAGAAAGTAAAGCAATTTATCAAGATCTGATCCAGTAAAGTAAAGGCATAAGCTCTTCCTTTTTCACTTATTTCAAATACAGGTGGTCCTAAATCATACTTAAAAGCTTGTAAGTGTAACATATTAATGATACTTTATTAGAAAGGAACAAAAAGAGCTAATAAGAGAAGAAATCTAGAAATAAATATTTGTAATTTGAATTCAATAAGCTTTTATTAAGTGCTTTTCACATGCCAAGGGCTATGTTAGATATTAGAAGTATAAAAGCAAACACAATACAGTCCCTTACCTCAATAAGCTTCCTTTCTACCAAAGGGAAATGAAATAGACTCAAATAGGTATTTGAAAAATAAATATACAATGTATGCATAGTAACATTTTTCCTTTGTTGTGGGTAGAATCAGTACAGGGCTCTGGTGGGAAGCAGCTCTTGAGTTAAGCCTCGAAGGGAGTAGAGTTTCCAAGAGGTAGAGGTAACATGGGAGAACATTGCAGGAATGAGACACAGTCTATAGAAAGGTAGCAAAATGGGAGATGGAATGTCACATATGGAGAGCAGCAAGTTGGTTATTTTGGTTGGAACGAAAAGTATATGAGAAGGAGTTTGTATTTTATCTTACACAAACAAGGGGAACCACTGAAGTTGCTTAAGTAGTAAATGACATGGCCAAACCCATGATTTAACAATATCACTTTGACAACTGTATAGAGGATGGATTAGAGAGGCAAGAGTTAAAATGCAACAAAACGAATTAAAAGGTTATGGCAAGAGTTCAGGAAGAAGCCTAAACTAGAACAGTGGATGTTCCAGGGAGGTCAGTGAAGGATATGGGGTGTGGGAGGATGAGGAGATATGAGTATGCTTGTAGACAATGGGGAAAGGAACTAGAGACAAAGAGGGAGTGATCAAAGGAAGAGGAGATAAAAGGGATCAGATCAAGAAACTAATGGAGAGCTTGACTTTGGATGTGTGAGAGAAACTGTGGAGGGAGAGTTGAAATGATGCACCTAGTTATAACAGAGGGAGTAATAATTGGATTTGGGGAGAAAACAACACGTGAGGGAGAACAGTTCAGAAGTTCTTAGGGTATGAACATGCAGGACTAGAAAGATAACAGTGCTCTTGACAGAAATAGGAAAGTGAAGAGAAGGGGGGTGGGGTTATGGTGGGGTAAAATGAGTTCCACTCTTGACTATGCTGTGTTTGAGATTCCTGTGGGATATCCAGGTGGAGATATACAGTAAATAGTCAAAGATACAGGGATGGAGCACAATACATTGAGAGCTAAAATTGAACCTATGACAACTAATTAGATGAGAAAAAGACAGGCAGACATGGAGATGGAGAAAGATAGAGACAGACAGAAAGGAAGAGAGAGAGCCCACATGAGAAGAAGCAGGATATGGATGATAATTCTGCAAAGGTGAGAGGAGGGACCAGATAAGTAGGAAAACCAATAGTATCATTAAAATCCCAGGGAGGAGAGGAGAGGCTGGATGAAGGGGTAATCGTCACTGCAGAGAGGTCAAAATGAGGGGGTCTAAGAATGAAAATACCACTGATGACCTTAATGAGCATGATTTCTGTCCAGTTGTGGAGTCGGAAGACAAAATTTAGAAGTAAATTTAAGACGTAAATGGAGGGTAAGAAAGTAGAGATAATGGGAATATACAGCTTTTTCTAGTATTAGGCTATGAGAGTGAAAGGAGCCATAGAATGATTGTTTGAGGGAGATTAGTGAATGATGTCAGGTGAGGGAAGATGAGGAGATATGATAGAGAGAAAGAAGGAGTGATCAAAAGGAGAGATAAAAGGGACTGGACCAAGAAACTAATGTAGAGGTTTACTTTGGAAAGATAAGGACTTTCTTTCTCTTCCTCAGAGGCTAGATTGAAGGAGGAGGGAATGGGTGGTGATGTTGAAGGGATTTAAAGTGAGGAGAAGTTAGAGACTGGGACAAATGGCCTCAAAGTTTTTCTCAGTAAAACATGGAGTGAGATCTTCCACAGAGAAGGAGAGGGGACGTGTGGTGTAAGCAATTTGAGGAAATAAGCTAAGATTTGGAATAGATACTGTCTGAAGGGGTAGGATAGAGAGTCAATCAGGGAAAAGTGGGAGGACTGATTTATAGCCATTACTGTTACAACATTTTAATTAAATGTCAATAAAACAACAATGTTTTTCTCCTTACCTTTCAAAACTTCCACTTTCTCAGTCTTCCTTTTATATTCTTTTCTGATGTTTCTGATTCTGAAAGAATAATAAAGTAAACATGTAGTGATAGTCATTCCCATTATTAGAGCTGGTAATGACAGCTCTGAAGTCCAAAAGATAGATGTTGAAATGCCTAAAACCTATCCATTTCATGATGTCTAAGATGTAGTTGGTGATGTAGGACTGAAGCGCAGGACATTACGACTAGATATACAGATTTGGGAATCATCTGCTGATAGTCCATGGGAACTGATGAGAGCACCAAGCAAGACACTATAGAAATAGAAGAGAAAAGGGCCCAGGATAGATCCTTGCAGGCCACCACAGTTAGTGAGTATGATACAGATGAAGACACAGCAAAGGACACTAAGACTGTGCAGTCAGACAAACAGGAGAACTAAGAGAAAGCAGTTACACAAAAGCCTAGGAAGACAGGATATCTAGGAGGAGGGACATTATCCATATGATAATATCAAGGATTTCAGAGATTCAAGAAGGATGCAGATTGAAAAGAGGCATAATTGATGGTTAAGTGATAACCAGTAACTTATTAGAGAGCAATTTCAGTTGAATAATGAGGTCAAAAGACAGATTAAAGAGGGTTTAAAACTGAAGGAATAGAAAGTAGTAGAACCTGCTTGTAGACAGCTTTCTCAAGGAGTTTAACCAAGGAGAGAAGAAATATAGGTCAGTTGCTAGCAGAGATGGATGAATCAAATGAGAGGTTTTTTAAAAAATAGTGGAGATATGGGTATGTTTATAGGCGACAAAGAAAAAGTCTGTAGACAGGGAGAGACTGAAGATAAAAGAGAGAATGATAATGGAGGTAATCTATTGAAGAAGGTGGGAGGGGACTAGATCAAGAGTACCTGTGGAACTTTGCTTTGGCATAGACAAGAGCCACCTCTACCTCAGAGACAGAATTGAAGGAGACAGTGAGAGAAGACACCTGAGTGATGCAAGAAGAAGAGAGAGGAAGAAAGAGCTCACAGTGAATGGACTCATTGTTTTCAGAGGCTGAGTTGAGGGCCAGGAGAGAGAGTAGAGGAGGGTTGAAATTTCCATATCAAAAGGTCTGGAATAGCTGCTGGTGTGAGTGGGATAGAAAATCAATTAAGGAGGTATAAAAAGATTGCCTTGCTCTAGTGAAGACTGATTTAAGATTATGTTGCATACACTTGTAGTAGATTGAGTCAGCATGGATGTCATGATTTTTTCCACATCCATTCAGCAATGCATAAATATGAGTGAAGGAGGTATATTGTGGGAGTAATCCAGGGTTACAACTTGACAAGGTATGATTGGCAATAGAACGAGGGGCAAGGAATTCTAATATAGTGGATAGTGTTGAGTTGAACTGGTTCATGAAGTAGTCAAGATAGGAAAAAGAAGAGGGTGTAGTGAGCCTAAGGATAATGGCCTGGGAAAGAACTGAGGGATGAAGAAAATGGAGGTCATGATGAGCACAAAGAACAGGGTTGGAGTTGTCAGGAAAAGGGAAAGATAAAATAGTAAGAGATTATGATTTAAAAAAAAGAATTTAACTTTTGCCAAAGTCTAGTCCTGGTGTAACTGATAATATCTATTAAATTTCCATTAATCTTTTTCTATACTCACATAATTCATTACCTGATAGCTTCTTTCCCATAGAATTCTGAAGATATTGGTTCAAAAGAGTCAGAGTAATATTCAGGGCTGGTTTCATTTTCTATGACTTGGTGCTGTTGATGTCGGGACTTTAGAAAAAACAGAGGAGAACGCCGGTATCCATATTCATCTAATTTAACAAGAGGATATTATATATTGGGTCATATCACTCTGGCTAAAGGGTATTAAAGAGTTTATCAAGTGAGTCTTGCAAAGCGGAATAAATGTAGGCACAGATTGAAGGGATGGCTGCCAAGTGAAGGGGACTCAGAGGTGAAATGACAACTGCTTAAATTCAGTAGCAGAAGCTATAACTTACCTCCTGACCCCAATAGCCAAGCCATAAAACTTATACAATATGACAGAACATCAGGAGCAGGATACTAAGGATCCTTTCCACATTGTGGGAGAACACAGAAGTGACTAACTTTAGGTATTTTTTACAAAGACATTTGAGGTCATGGATTTTATCACTAGTTCATTTTCTTGGATTTTATGTCAATTTCTTCTGCATCCCAATAGCTATTCTCTGTACATTGTAACTTTTCTGTAGCTAGCTTGTGAATACATACATAACACATAATGTTATATATTATATTATGCTATATCATAGATATTGCATGTTATGGCATATTTTCTATACCATAACACATATTATATGTTAAATTTATGTTACATGTTACTAGGTATATACATTACTGAATTCATATGTCATATATATGTATGTATTACATATACACATATATGTAGGCAGATTTCTTCCTCCCTACCCCTTTCTTTTTCAGGTTATTTTTATCAGATTTACAAGACTTCATAGAAATACGTTCCTATCGGCCTTTGTTTTGTGCGCTCTATCTCTGGCAAAGATTTGGTCTTTACTATATTTTAAGCTATGGACCAGAAATCCAAATGTCATTCATAGATATTATCTTATTAACTATCTATTTACCTCTCCAATTAGGTTATCTCTTTGCCTTTGAGGGGAACTCATACGGTATTCATGTTTTCACCTGAGACTTCTTGTTCTTTGATGATGCTTTCTCAGTTCTGTCTGCCAATATCATCTGTGCTCACATGAATCATCAGAAATGGGAATAGTGATCCATTTTGACAAGTCTTTGGAGATTCTTTATTATGTTTTTAATACATACCCCAGGAAGACAACAGACTTCCCTATTATTTAAAAATATCCATTCCTACTAAAATTAAATTCTTCCCCCCACAACCCACAACAATTGAGCCATCACTTATAGCAAAAACTTAAAAAAAACCGAACCTTTCCTATTATTATTTAGGGAACAATTAGCTGCATTCATTCTCTTTTCATAGAGTTAACGACTATCGATATGTGTATGTGTATATATACATATACATTTATACCTATAGATGTATATGTAGATTTGTATATGATGCAAATACACATATATGTTTGCTATGCGTGCATATGCATTTTTATTTTTAAATATAAAGCAGTTTTTTCCTTCTCAGAGCATTCATCTCTTCCCCTTTCACAAAGAGATTCAAATATATCTCTTATACATGAGTATACAGTGGTCCTTCTTTTCCCTCTCTATATAGTAGTCTTACACCCTCAAAGCTTCTAAAACAGGTTGGGAATCCCTTCTGATTCTTTAGAGTCTCTTTCTCCTCTCCCATACCAGAAGCCATCTTCCACTGTCTCAGAAAATCTGGAGAGTAAAGAAGCACACTTCAGCACCTTTACCTTGTCTTCTAGGAAAGAGATCAGCCCACACATTGACTGCAGATGCTTTTGATTGCACTGAGACTCAAAATACTCCCATGGCCTCATTACTGAGATCCAAAATTACTCATAAGAGTTTGAGCTAACAATTGACACACAGAAAACAAGAAATGAAGAGTGCTTTTCTTTTTTTCAATAATGACATGTAGTTGGATGAGCAGCCCACTGAGTTATTCCAATAGAACATATTTCTTGAGCATTCATGATAGATGGACCCCAAACTGAACAAGACTAGATTGTACTTGTGAAATGAATAGTCTTCTAATTCCATTGTATGATTATGAACCATGAAATGCTGCAGATTTCAAAAAGGAATTATTATTGCAGGGAATTCAAAGGATAATGAGATGTCTATGTATAAACATATTTAATACATCACAAGAAATGACTTGCACACAAGAAATGGAATAAAAACAAGTCACTGACATATGGAAGTGAGTCATTATCATCCAGTTAATGTCTGTTCAGAAACAAAGACTAGACATGAAGTAAGAGTAAGGGATAACAGATAAAAGGCATTAAAGAGTTAACTGTTTAAAAGCCTAATGCTCATTACTACATGGTGAAGAAAAGCCTCTTAAACACTAGAAGGACCAGGCACACATGTAAATTGCATCAAATGACACAATTTTTAAAATTTAAAATCTTTAAATTATTTTACTATAATATACTATAATTTCTCCCATTATAATTTCCCTATTTATGCAAATATACTTTAAATTTAAATATAAAATTTATTTAAATATAAAAATTACTGGTTCATATTATGATTTTATGAGTCTATGTGTAGGGAGGAAAAAATGGCAAGCCACTCCAGTGTCTGCCAAAAAACTGGGTTCACAAAGAGTTGAACATGACTGAACAGAGATGCTGTAGAGGTTCTCAAGGAATGGCAAAAGCCTCCAAAATAATGGGCAGATATTTTACAGAGGATTTATGTGCGTGTGCACAGGAGTAACACAGAATGAGAAAGTGAAAATAAGTTGCTATCTGCACAGTTGGAGAGAGTATACATATAGAAGAGAACAGACTTCCAGTTAAGTAGTAAAAGGGAGGTCAATATCTTCCATGAAAATCCTATTCTAATGTCTTGCCATAGTCAAGGAGATGAATCTATGTTCATGATAGTGATGTCCATGCAGCAGAAGTCCTACCACACTAGTGTCATGGAGGTTGGGCCAATGGGGCCAAAGGTCTCAGAGAATGCATCGCAGGCCAACCCTAACATCATTTGACCACTTAGTATTTCTCTAATATCATCAAACTACATGATTTCTCTTTAATATTAGTCACCAGTGATAACTGACCCAGTATAGTTAATCTGGTGATATCTCCTTGATATCATCAAAGGGTGGTGACACTGCCTCTGGAAGTGCACAAGGGCTTGTCATGGGTTTCTATCCTATTTCAGAGAGTTTGTAGATGTTCTGGGCCTTTCTCTTGTCTACTTAGTGCTTGGTAAAGAAATACTTCTTAACACTAGAAGGACCAGGTACATCAATTTCATCATATGACAAATTTTTATTATTTAAAAATTCTAAAATAATTTTACCATAATTTCTCCTATGTAAATGTATTTTAAACAAAATAATTACAAACAGGTATTATTTTACTTTCCTATAAATTTTTTCATCCTCCTAGCTCTATTTTCTTTGCCTTGTGGGGAAAATGTATCATTTGATATAGGTCAATTCTTTGAAGTAGGCTTACATTCTAGCCCTTCTGGTTTAGCAAACGTTGAGCCAGAACATGTGTGTGTATACAAAATGCCAGAAGGTAGGGATCCAGCCTTTCTATTTCTCTTCTGCTGGTGATTAAGGCAAGAACTGTGGAAAGCCTAGGAAGTTAGGGGACAAGAAGGAGAGGCAGCACCAACAATCTGTTCTCCCCATCTGGCCTGATTCATGGCACATGGTGCCTTTTCTCGTCTATTCTCTGCTGGTCTAAGGTGAATGAAGATTGGGTCAGGCTAAGACCATGTGAGCTTTGAAAAGTTGGAAGAACTATATGAGGACCACAAACTAGAATCCAACCAGAGCTTGCCAACAACTGACTGCGATGAGCCAGCACAGCCCTTAAAGGATGATCTTTGTGAACCAGTCCAGCGGTGAATCAACTCAATAGCCAACATATCATATTCTGAAAGCAAAGGAATGACTCATCCATTGATATGCTTCACCCAGAAGTCAACTTGATGGGATGAAAAGCTACTTTTGAGCTCAATTCCCCACTGTATTTATATTTCTGTTCTTGCTATACCTTCTCAATAAATGTCTTTTTGTAAAAGAAAATTAATGCCAATCGCTAATTGATGATATCAAGGAGATATCACCAGATTAACTAATACTAGGTCAGTTATCACTGGTGACTAATATTAAGGAGAAATCATGCAGTTTGATGATATTAGAGAAATACTATGTGGTCACATGATGTTAGGTAGAACACACCAGAAAGAAGATTCAAACTAATTCCAGTAGAAGAATTACTGCATTTCCTTTATGTGACTCCTAAAACCCTAATGAAGAGGTGTAGCATTTTAATACTATTAAAAGAATAATAACAAAGATTCCCAGTGATTGGGCTGTCTCCAAAATGACCTGATCTCTTAAGGCTTTTGGGAGAATGAACTCTTATGGGAGGAGCCATTCCTTTGTGCTTGCAGCTAAGTTTGGGTCCTGCCTTGTCTGAGTCCAAGTTTTATCTAACAAATCCTTTTATTATGGGGATTTGTTCTGTGAAGTTTGGATTCAGTCAAAGGGCACATTTAGGGTTAGGGTTGAGGACCTAGAGGGCCATATGGGGCCTCAAGGCTGCAGGTTCCCCACCCCTGTGATAATCTGTAAAAGTTAGCCAGCCAATAGGATCAGCCCTTTATAACCCTCATTTAAAGAATAGAGTACAGGCCATTAGGGCAGATATAGACTCAAAGTTTGAATAGAGTCTTCTCCTCACAGAGAAGGGCAGAAGTAATCTGGATAGATTGGAAATTGAACATACCATTTAGAAAGCTAATACAATAATCTAGGTAAGGGATGACGTAGGCAGGATCTAGCATGGTAACTGTGAGTGGGAAGGAAATAGATGTGAGAAATGTGTATCATCACATGAGTATATAATCAAGACAACTTTAAAAAAGTTTTTATAAAAGCACTATTACTTACTTGGTAAGATTTTGTCGAAATACAATGTCAGTGCCAAATAGAGGATAGTATCAAAAATCAGCATAAAAATTGTTGCTATCAATGCATGTGATCTCCCTGTGGGGTCATGGAGAGAAACACCTCTCAAGTTGTAATCCATCCATACCATCTGAAAGTACAACAAATAAATGCAAAAGCAAAAATGGTGTGTGTGTGGAGGAAGCTTGAAGCTGGGGGGCGGCATTTAAAAAGGAATAATTCTTGATGGGAATTGTAGCTTGTGCTTAAAATGGCTGTCATCAAGTGCCCTATAAATATTGAAGTCAGCAAGGTATAGTGGTTAGAGCACTAGACCTGGAGTCAAGAAGACCTGAGTTTGAAACCATCTCAGTTACTAGTTGTGTTAACCTCTCACTTTTCTCATCTATACAACAAGGAGCTTGGACTCAGTGGCTTCTAAAGTCACTTCAAACACTAATTCTATCCTCTTATAATAATTACTAAGATTGATGATATAGCTAATTGCTAAAATATTAAATAAATTTGGTGTCACATATGAAATAACATAGAGGAAACAGAATCACCGAAGAGAAATGTAATTTACTAGTTAAATCTTGTGTTACTATTTTAAGAATCATCTAATACTTTAAGAAAAATGAAATCAATTTTGATTTACCGCATCATAACAATATTTGTTACTATAAAGTTCTTCCTGTTATTGTATCATTTCAGTCACATCTGACCCTTTGTGAATCCATTTTCGGTTTTCTTGGCAAATACACTACAGTGGTTTCCCTTTTCCTTCTCCAGCTCATTTTATAGATGAGGAAATTGAGGCAAAAAGGGTTAAGTAATTTGACCAGGGTCACACAGCTAGTACATTTCTGAGGCCATATTTGAAATCATGAAAATGAGTTTGCCTGATTCCAACACCAGTGCTCTATCCACTGTAGATAGATAGATAGATAGATAGATAGATAGATAGATAGATAGATAGATAGATAGATAGATAGATAGATTAGATAGATAGATATACATATATATTATTTATAAAGAATTTTTAAAACGTGTCTCTGCTCTTTTGAGTCATGAGGTATCTCATCTTGGCTGAAAGAAATCTCAGGTTACTTTAAAAAAATCTATCATGGCAACCAAAAGTAGATCAGCACAGATTGGGAAATTTGAGTGCTTGAAACTTTGAAAAATAAGAAAAAATGATCTAGTAGCAAAGTCTTCAAGGGAAAAGATGTTTTATCACCCCTATTACAAATATAATAAATGAATGAAATTACCGAACTGACTTACCTGGATCATTCCATGAGTAAAGGCAAAGGGACTCAGGAGACATAAAATCCATTCCAAAGACACAGGAAGTTGTCTATGCAATGAAGCAAATCCCAAAGTTCCCCAAAAAAAAATAAGGAGGAGTATGATTGAGCCAGAAAGTACAGGTCTCTTTATCAAAACATTCACCAAGAAAGCAAAAGCTACCTGAAATAGCAGAAGAACCCCTGTTAGCAACTGGATATTTGGGAAGTCTTAAAAACTGCAATGAAATAAGGATATTAGTTTTATAAACTTATCAATTCTCCCATGGAGAATGTCTCACATGAATACAGAAAACAGAACAGAATGGGAGTGACTGCCGTGACACATGTTTTGTTCTATGTCTTTAAGCCTGAGTAGAGAAATAATATTCAGATGACCAACTCACCAGGGAAAGACCATAGATGAAGAACAGAGTGAATATCACAAAGTAGCCAGGGATGATTATAAGTTGCAAATATGTTACGATAAGTGCCATACAAGTGGCCATAATAAAGATGAATCCAGCATACAGCACACCCCAGGAAAGCCTATGGTGAAAACAGAGCATTATTTCAATATACTTGATGCAGTTGAACCTTGAGGAAGAGGCAGGGAGGGACACCAATATCACTGTATGTAAAACATTTATTTTACCTTCAATAGTAGAAAATGTTTCCTTATGAACAACTAAAATCTCATCCCCTTCAACATGAATCTATTCCTTTCATTCAGTTTCTTGCAGGCATTTTAGAGGATACATGCATCCTCCTCAGCAAAACCCTTCATATGTGACTTATAATTATAAAGTAATGTAAAAGTCATAATTTATTGCCTTTGGATACAAAACTGATTTGAGTTTTAACCATCAAAGTCCTCAGTTTGGTAAGTCATGTACCCAATTTCATGATTCTTTCATTAATTAACAAACCACAAAAAGTCACTGTCACAACTTTATGGCTACAATTCTTGTTTGATAGCAAATAGTAAGATATGTTATTCCTACCCCCACCCCCACCTTACTCAACAAATTCCTGTGGATTCCTACCATCTTCAGGACCAAATATGAAATCATCTTCATATTTTCTTCATAACCTTCCTTCATAACCTGCCCTCCCCCACCTTGTGAGTCTTCATATATTTTATGCTCTCCATGCCCTGCCCTGCCTGAAGTCCTACCTTATTATGAAGAGTACTCTGTAATCCAGTAACACCAGCTTCTTTACTCTTCCTCTCATAAGGCACTCCAACTACCAACTACAGACATTTCTCAGGCTCTCTCCCATGCTTGAAATGCTCTCTCTCATCTCTGCTTCTTGGCTTCCCTGGCTTCCTTTAAGTCCTAGCTAAAATCTCACCTTTTACAGGAAACCTTCCCTGAGCCCCCTTAAATCTAATACTTTCCCTCTGTTGATTATTTCCTATTTATCCAGTACATAGTTGTACGTGTACATGTACATGTTGTCTCCCTTATTAGACTCTGAGCTCTTTGAGAGCAGGGACTATCTTTTATCTTTTTTTTTATATCACTAGTGCTTAGCACAGGGCACAGAGTAGGCACTTAATCAATGTTTATTGACTGACTAATTGCCCACCTTATTCATAAGGTTTTCTTCTAAAAGACTTTTAATGTTTTAAAACCTCAAAATCTCCCTTTTAGAAAACTGGCTTCATGGAAGATGTCAAAAAAAATTACACTAGTTCTGAAGCCGTTTCCCAAAAAGTCAATTCAAAAATGCTTTGAACAAAGGCCACATCACTGAATCTCTTTAATGTTTAAATTCTCAGGAACAATTTTGATTTCATAATTTTTGTCATGTTTGTTAAAAAGCAGTCTCATTACTTTGCCATCACACCACAAATACACACACACATACATACATATATGCACACATACAGTCTTCTCTCAGCTAGGCTAACCAATTCCAATTCCTTAACCTATATTCATAAGCCCTGCTTTCTATGATCTTGTTCATTTTCATCCATTCCTTTGGAAATCTTTTAGTTTTGCTACATTCTTTAAAAACTTGTAGTGACCAGCACTGTGACAACTGGAGATGACGATACAAGTAGAGATTGCTTAGTTGTTTAAAAACAACTGGTCAGTCTCATGACAACTGGAAGCCCTTTGGTTTATTTCACACCTTTTTCAATTTAGGCAACTATGGTTCTCTAACTGGCTGCTATCCCTGTTCATTTATTTGTTTGTTACAATTTCTATAAGGAGGTAAAATAATTATTTGATTTACCAGAATGCTGAATCTTGGAGACCCATCATTTTCATCCATTCTTTGGCTTTTTTCCTCTCTTTTGCAACATTGAGTGATGCAAAGTATATCAAAGGGGTGAATGAAATTATGTAGAAAAAAATAATGACCTCGTTTGCAATTTCCCCTTTAGTCATAAAAGGTAGTGTCTTCATTTTTATTCCAGTGACTGCCATCATTTTATCCATCACTGAATGGTTTGTTGTGATCTAAAGTATAACATTAATAGACAAAGCCATCATCTCAAATTAGGAACAGGCAGGAAGAAATAATGAAAATGTTTTGATTTATTGTTTTTAATTTTTTAGTCTTCTACATTCACATGCATGCTGCACTATTAAAGCATCAAGTGTAATCTTGTGTCAATATCCCAAGGCACCTCACATTATTAATTTTCCTTAATTCTTAGCATCTTTCAATTATGCACTTACTTCTATAATAGCAGCATTCATGGCAGCTTGAAAGGCAACAAAACCAGCAGTCCAATACATTTCAAGTCTACATCTGAAGCCTCTGGGGTCTCGATAATAATGATAGCAATGAACTTTAAACAAGATGAAAAGCACAAACTATCACGACATAGGATACACACAATGCTATTGAGAGCAGAAGCATTTGGATCTTTTGGAATGGGTGAAAATTATTACATTATGCTCTTTTTTCTTGCCATCTTCAGCTACATCTCTTTTCTCCACCTAGAGTGGCATTTAATATATGTATATATACATACACATATGTGTGTACAAACATCCATATAGATATTTATGCATATATACTACATGTATATAGATTTTGTATATATATGTATATTCCTGCACATACACATGCCATATATAATATATATCTGTCAGTTACCCATAGAGAGATAAAAATTAAACACATAGCAGCTGATGAGGTAATCAAGAGAGCTGATATACAGAGAGAAAAGAATAAAGCCTAAGACTAACCTTGGGGACTATCCATAGCCAGGGTATGATATGGATAATGAGCCAGCAAAGAAAACTGAGGAGATATTAGATAGCTGGAAAATCAGGAGAAAGTAGTGTCATGAAAAGCCTGAAAGGAGAAAGAATACAGAAGGAGAAGGTGTTCAACAAATACAGTGGCTTGGTCAAGAGGGATGAGAACTGAGAAAAAATCATCAGATTTGTTGATTAGGGATCATCGATCAACTGTAGAGATCCATTTCATTTGAACAATGAGGTCAGATTACAAAGAGTTAATGAGAGAGAGAAAATGGAGGCTAAGTATAGAAAGGTTTTTCTAGGAGTTTAGCTGAGAAAAGGAAGAGAAATATAAGATAATAGTTTGAGGGGATGATAGGAACAAGTGAATGCTTTTTGAGCAAGATGGAGTCTTGGGAATGTTTGAAGGTATATGGAAAGACCTCACAGATAGGGAGAAGTTTAAGATTAGAGGAAGGGATTGCTAAAGTTGGAATCTATTGTAGAAGACAGAGGTGGATGGGAACAAGAAGTCCATGTGGAGTAGGAAAAGGACCATCTCATTTTCAGAGACTAGAGGGAAGAAGGAGCAAATTGGGGCTGTTATCAATACCTCCTGGGAAACTTCAATGTCTACATTTCCCAGCAGGGAAGACCAGCATTTAAGATGTTTGCTACCCCTACTTCTTTCTCCTTCTCATCTTCCTCAGAAGCCTTTTTCAAAGCAACCTGCCTCTGAAACATATAGTTTGTCCATGTAGAGCCCCAAACAGTACTTTTTTTCCTCAAATGACTGAGTCTCCTTGGTTTCCAAGTATTGTGTGTCGATGGTGGGCTTCCTGTGAGCAACACCTTACAATAACATTAGATTAAGCTATGTAGCAATAGATAATAATGATTATTATTTTTGTTCAGTCCATTTGAGTCATATCTGACCCTTCATGATCTCATCTGGGGTTTTCTTGGCAAAGATATTGAAGTGGTTTGCAATTTTCTTCTCTAGTTCAGTTTAAAGATGAGGAAACTAAGGCAAACAGGGTTAAGTGACTTGCCCAGGGTCACACAACAGTAAGTGTCGGAGGCCAGATCTGAACTCAGAAAGATGAGTCTTGCTGGCTCCAGGCCCAGCACTCTATCCACTGTGCCACCTAGCTGCCCCTAATAATGTTTACGCTGATAGTTGAACATCACATAATTCCCATGTATGGCTCTAAATTCTTTGAAATATAGCTTCTAAATTGTGCTATAGTTATAAAGATTATATTTACATAGTTACCTTGATAAAGAATTTATTCTGAGGAAATAAATGTGGGGTGAGAGTAAGCAAGTAATTCAAGACAATGCTAAGATTACGAATCTGAGAGATTGGAAGAATTGCAGAGTGTAAAATTAGCTCCTTTAATGGGCTCAAAAATTCAGAATCCATTGAAAAAACTGAAAGAAGCCACACCATTGAGCAGAAGTTTATGCTACATTTAGCAAAGCCATTGCAAGCATAATTCAAAAGAAGAAAATAATCATTTAAAAAAACAGTAGTCTCTAATGTTTTGCTCATGCAAACATATAAGTAAAAATATTTGATAATGCACCTCCAGAATATGTATATTTTCTTATTTATAAATTATATATATACATACATATGTTCTATGGTATTAATAATTGTATACGCTATACAAGTAACACAAGATAGATTTTTTTTAAAAGAAGAGAAAAAAATAAAATGATATTTGATTTCAGAGTCAATGCAGGGGGTCACCAGAGTTTGAGTGATTGAATATGATAATTAGAGCTGTGCTTTAGGAAAATCAAGTGCACAGACGTGAACGACAGATTGGAGTGTAGAAAGACTTAGCAAAAACAATTAGAGAGCTATTGTAATAGCCCATGCAAGACAAGATGGGAGCCTGAAAGATGGTTGAAAAAGGGGGTATTTACAAGAGATATTTTAGAAGCAGAATCACCTAGACTTGCCAATTGATTGTGTGGCATGAGAGAAAATAAGGAGTCGTATGATTGTGAAGTTGGGTGGCTGAAGGGATGACAGTGCTCTAAACAGAAACAGGAAAGTTCAGAATTGGGGGAGGCAGGGTGGGAGGGAGAGGGGAAAAGCAGGGGAGGGAGGGAAGAGGTTGGAGGGTAGATGATGGAATCAAATCTGGGATACAAATTATAGACCATCCATCTAAATATCTGTGTGTATGTGTGTGTGAAAGAGAGAAGGACAGACAAACACACAGAGAACGATGGACAGACCAACAGACAGGGAGGCAGCATGAAACAATGGCGCTTGCCTTAAAACTAGGAAAACCCGGGTTCAATTCCTACTTATGATACATCTTGGTTATGTGATTCTGAGCAAGTTAAATTCTCAGTGCTCTAAGATTCTAAGTTGCAGAGAAGATTTTTGACCTGCATTGATAGAATTTCCTTGACAGTGAATTCTCTATACAAAGAAACCACTTACTCAGTCCCTATTCATAGCCTATCCAAATAAAGAGAAAGTAAAGAAGCTGGGAGGGTGAAAATACACACACACACACACACAACCATTTCATTAACAACTTGTTTGTTGAGAGTCACCCAGTAAGAAGAAGCAATTTTTTCTTTTATAAAAACTTATCTGAAATGGGATATACATTATGCCCTCTCTATCCTATATTGCCTTCTTCCAATCACCCATCTATAGTGTTCCATAGTTTACTTTTTTTTCAAGCATGGGAAAATTACCTCCATGGTCTTTGTGTTCCTCAACAGATGGAATTCTGTATCCCCCAAAAAACTTCAATTCATATGAAAAAGTATCATGAAAGATGATACCCACAATTTCAGTACTGTTTTTTTCACTCATTACCCGAATGGCTTCTTGATCTAGGGCACCAAATACTTTTATTCCTGCCATATAGAAGGAAAAAAAAACTGCAGATGATTATTGGGTGACTTTTTGAACATCTGTTTCTTCACAAGTCTCTCACTTTGAAATAAAGCTATTATAGGGAGCTCATGTTTGCAGGCAAAGGCAGAGAGCCTTTCCTTGTCATGGAAGTGTGACAGCAAAAAATTGCTGATGTATTTTACCCTGCCAAAATTACAAACCAGTTATGGGCACATAAACATTCCATAGCATTTGACTCAGTTATAACAAATTCATTCAAATAGATAGAATACAGTGGATCTGAAATTTGGAACATCTTTAAATTTCAGTCAACGAGTCAATAAACATGAATTAAAACCGGGCACAATGCCAAGCATTGTCAGGTAGGTATAGGGTTTTATAAAACCAGAAAAACTACATGTTCTCATAGCATTTCTACATGACACAAAACACAAATCTAAGCGCCCAAAGAGAGAAGAAAATGGGCCGACTGGCCAATTGGCTATGACATGCTTCTGTTTCCTTTAGAATTTTTGTTAGCTCAGTACAGACAGTGAGATAAGGATGGTTATAGCCCCCGTTGAAGTGCTCTGTCATTTAGAAATTAATATGTGGAATATACTTTGAAATCTTCCTCTGACATTTCTCTCTTAAAATAAAAAAAAAAGAAATATAGCCACTTATTCAAATTAGAACTTTTCCTGCCACAGGTAGGGATTATAAATGTTGTGTTTTTATTAAATCTATACCTATGATTGAGCAAGAATGCCAAACCCAAATTCAAAGATGTGAAACTGTAGGTCTATTAGTCCCCTTTTGCCATGAATCTAAGTTTAGAAAATCAGAAAAGAGAATTTTTTGAAATACTGAACTCCCTAAATTGGACTGTACTTAATTAGTTGGGATTTGAGGTAAGATGTGTGCCAATTTTTGTTGGGCACAAATATAACCTGATTTTGCAAATAATAAAACACCTAAGAAATTATATAAATTTTATATTGAACCCTACATTAAACATTTGTGTCTTTTGTAATAACCAAAATAATGTCAGGTATTCCCATGAGGCTGGTAGAGAACACACCTTTCATAAAGGAAGTGGATGCTATTTTATTTATTATCTGTTGAGTTGTTTTGGAGATGGGTGTATATGCAACCACCAAGTCAGAATCATTAAATCCATCTATGCGTCCAAGGTCTGTAGAAGGCAGTTCAGGAATCCGAAAAACATCAAAAATTGATGAAACTAAGTACAAATAAAGAACTATAAAAAAAGAGTTGAGCCACTCCTGTATGACAAAAGAGAAAAGTGAAATCAGTTAGAATGTTTGTTGAATTAAATAAGAGGTCAGTGATTATAATGTACCTATTTTATTCCCCCTGTGCCCTTACTTCTAAATGAAGTATTTTTAGGCAAAAATCAGTTGAAAACTAGAAATGATTCCTGTCATCATAGGGTTAACATTCCAAGACAAGCACATTGACAGACACAGATGTAGTACAGAACAATAACAAAGGCCAGGCAGCGTTGTGTAGTGGAAAGAACATGGATTTGGAGTCAGAGGATCTAGGTTCAAACATTAGTTCCATTACCTTACTACCTGTAGGAAACTGGGCAAATAACTTCATTTTGCTGTATGTCAGTTTCCTTCTCTCCAAAAAAAGAGTTTGCACTAGATGTGCTGTGAGGGCCCTTCCAAGTCTAAATACATATCTAAAGTCTAAATACATATCTACAAGTCTGAAAACACAATATGATTCAAGGCTAATCTTCAGACTAGGGACATGTAATCCCTATGACTAAGAATGCACAAATAAACATTCTCTGTAAAGCAATAAAGATAATGACTCAATATACAATACTTTATTGTTTATAAAAATGTCTTTGCTTCATCTTCAAAATAAGTGGTTTTCAAGCATTTTGACTTTTGCTTTGCCCTTTGTATTTCCTGTCCATTCCCAATTTGCATTATCCTTCACAGAGAAGTTTAGTGTTTTTAAACCTGGACACAGTATTCCAGAAGTTATTTGACATGGAGAATGAAAGTTAGTAGTTCTTTAACACCAGTTCTAAAATTCTTAAATTGGATCATAGATCTAGAGCTTGAAGGGACCTTAGAATCACAAAGTCCAACTTCCTCATTTTGCATATGAAGAAACTGAGGCCTATAAAGGTTAAATGACTTGCCTAAGGTCACCCAGATGATGATAGTATCACCCAGATGGTGATAAAACTGGGATTCAAATTTGAGTCCCACAACTGAGTTCAGTGTGCTTCCATCGTGCTGCTGATCGCCATCTGCTTAGGCATCCCAAATCGTAATGCTGTGGACCCATTCTTCCCTCTCTCCATGATAGCTGTCTTCGAGTATTTGAGGAGGAGGAAATATGTTTATTCTACTTGACCTCAAAGAGCAGAAGAAGGAGCAGTGTGTGGAAGTTCCAAAGATTTGAATCATTGGTTTTTATTTTGAATTAATAAACTTTTCTAAAAAGTAGAATGGTCAAGGAGCAGAATGGGACAGCTAGGCAGCACAGTGGATAGAATGTCAGGCCTGGAGTCAGGAAAACTCATCTTTTGAGTTCAAATCCGGCCTTAGACACCAACTAGCTGTGTGAACCTGGGCAAGTCACTTAACCCTGTCTGCCTTAGTTCCTCATCTGAAAAATGAGCTGGAGAAGGAAATGGCAAACCATTCTAGTATCTCTGCCAAGAAAACTCCAAATGGGATCACAGAGAGTCATACACACAACTGAAAAAAGATTTAACAGCGCAAAAGAACAGAACAAGCTGATTCATAGCAGTGAGTTTGCCATCACTGGAGGCCTTCAAGTAGAGAGATCCTATGGGCAAGAGTTTTTAACCTGGGATCCACAGATCGCCAAGGAAACTGTAGGATTGTAGGGCCAATGAATTTGGTTTTTTTTAATTAATAAGGGTATTCAATATAACTGGCTCCATGTGTAATGTTGTATATGTTGTTTTTATGCATTTAAAAACATTCTTCTAAGATGGAGTCCATAAGCTTCACCAGAGTGCCAAATGCGTCACACAAAAAAGATTGAATCCTCATTCTACACACTGCTTCCTAAGAATATTTAGAGGATTTCCTGTTTGGGTAATGATTTTTAAATACAGGGCTTCTGGGTTCTCTTTCTAGCTCTGATACTCTATCAGTTATTCTGTAGGGCTCAAAAGACAGAACTAGGGCCAACGGGTAGTGGTGATAGAGGAACAGATGTAGGCTTGATGAAAGAGAGCTATTCAAAAGTGAAATGGAAAGCTTTGAGTGGTGGAATCTCCCCATTACAAAAGCCATTTCGTGAAAGGCTAGACAACCATGTGTCAAATACGTAGTAGAAGAAGATTCTTGTTCAGATATGGATTGGACTCTTTGGCTTGTGAAGTGCCTTGTGATGCAGAATATTGGTGATTTCATGATTTGTGTCCATCACCCACAAGTAACTGGATTGTTGCATTTTTTTTTACTATAGCCTTTCTGTGGTGAGATGTAGACACAGACATAATACAATACAGGAACTGTTACTATAGGAGAAATAGATGACAGAAAAAGAAAGATTTGAATTGAAATAGAGACAGATACACAATATGCATACATTTATGGACATATGTGTAGGTATGCATATCTACATAGATACATATGTACATACATATGTGTATATGTATACACACACTCATGCTCATATACCTATTTACAAATATCTATAGTTACTCATTACAGGGACCAAACCCTAGGATTCTAAACTCAACATGGTAATAAGGGCATCAAGATCAATGGAATATGCTAACAATTCTATTTTATTGTCATTTGCAGCATACATCAATACATGAATGAATCTGTAATCTTATTAATGTGGACATTCTCTCCATCAATACAAATAATAGCGAGCATTTTAAAATGTCTAAAGCATTTTATAAATGTTCTCTCAATTTATCATTACAACAACCCTTGGGGGTAGATTTAGAAACGATGTCAAAACCAAAGACATTTAAAGCTTTTAAGGTTTTTGAAATGTTTTAATAATAATAGCTAAAATTTACATAGCATTTTCTATAAGTGCTAAGTGCTTTAGAATTATTATCTCAGACTTCAAGAGTAGGGATGGGGGGGCGGCGGAGCCAAGATGGCGGCTGGAAAGCAGGAACTAGCGTGAGCTCCCCACCAAATCTCTCCAAAAACCTATAGAAAATGGCTTCGAACCAATTCTAGAACTGCAGAACCCACAAAGTGGCAGAGGGAAGCAGGGCTTCAGCCCAGGACATCTTGGATGGTCTCTGGGTAAGGTCTATCCCGCACGGAACTGGGAGCTGAGGGGAGCGGAGCTGAGAAGAGCAGAGTCCAGCATGAGCAGCGCAGACCAACAAGACAGGCAGCCAGGCGGAAGGTGCCTTAGCGCCCTGGATCAGTGAGCTGCAACAGTTTCCAGACCTCTCAACCCACAAACAGCAAGGACAACAGAGAAGGTTAGTGGGAAAAGCTATGGAGACTGAGTTTGCAGTTGGGCCAAAGCCCCTGGGCCAGCGGAAGTGCGGCAGCTTTAGAACTACAGCTGCAGTTGCTTCTGGCCCCAGGCCCACCTGGTGGCAGGAATTAAGTGGCTGATCAGAGCAGGAGTGAAGAGCCTGCTGAAGATCTAAGTCCAGTCCAGGTAGGGGGTTCTTGGGGAAGAAGGAGCGCTGGTGAGGCAGTGCATCTGCCCAAGCGTGGAACATAGAACTCTTTAGTCTACAAGCAGTCATAC
>CM053626.1:170745393-170766514 GCA_028646595.1 Phalanger gymnotis
GGAGGGAGGGAGGGAGGGAGGGAGGAAGGAAGGAAAGAAGGAAATAGAGATACACTTCCCTCTTTGAACCACTTCAAAGTGAGATTCAAGTATTGCCCACTCTCCGCCCACCCAATCCCATTGTCCCCTCTATTGTAATAACTTTTTTTGCATACTTCATTTACATGAGATAATTTTCCCCATTCTTTCTCTCCTTTCCTCCTCTCCCAGTGCATCTCTCTCTCACCTTTCCATTTTTTAGATGATCTTAATATAATAGACTAACTAAATGCCCTCTATGTATACTCTTTCTAACTTCCCTAATAATGATAAAATTCTTAGGAGTTACATGTATGAGTTTCCCACATAGGGAGACCCTAATGATTTCTCTTTCATGTCTACCTTTCAGTGCTTCTCTTGAGACTTATGTTTGAGTGCTCATCTTTTCATCATGAATGTTTAAAAGTCCTCTATTTCATTAAATATCAATTTTCCACTGTAGATTTATACTCAGTTTTGTTGGGCGGTGGTTTTTGGATTTAAATCCCCACTTTTTTGTCTTCTTTAATATCATACTCCTAGACTTCCACTCTTTTAATGTGGTAGCTGCTAAATCTTGTGTGATCTTGACTGTGGCTCCATAGCATTTCAATGGTTTCTTCCTCACTGCTTGCAATATTTTCTCCTTGGCCTGGGAGCTCTAGAATTTGGTTATAATATTCTTGGGAGTTTACATTTTGAGAACCCTTTTAGGAGATGACTGGTAGACTCTTTCCATTTCTCTTTTACTCCCAGATTCTAAGCAATTAGAGCAGTTTTCCTCGATAATTGCTTGAAAGATGATGCCTCGGCTATTCTTTTTATTATATTTTCAGGTAGTCTAATATATTTTAAATTATCTCTCCTTGACCTTTTTTCCAGGTCAGTTGGTTTTCTAATGAGATGTTTGTATTTTCTTCTATTTTTCGGTCTTTTGATTTGATTTTTTTCTTGACATCTCATCATAACAATAGCTTCCACTTGACCAATTCTAATTTTTAAGGGTTTATTTTTCTTCAGTGATGTTTTACACCATTTCCCCAAGCTATTAATTCTCATTTCATAATTTTCTTGCAATGCTCTCATTTCTTTACCCAATTGTTCTTCTACCACTCTTGTTTGATTTTTAAAATCATTTTTGCTCTTTGTAGGCTCTCTTTAGCTTTTCTAATAATTCTTGTTGAGCTCGAGTTCAATCTGAAATTTTCTTTGAGGTTTTGCTTGTAGATGTTTTCAACTCATTATCTTTCTGAGTTTGTGTCTTGAGCTTCCCTATCACCACAAAAACTTTTTATATTCAGGTTCTTTTTTGTTGTTTGCTCATTTTCCAGCCTATTGCTTGACTTCAGACTTTTTGTTAGACTTAGGTTCTGCTCACCCCTTGGGATGCAGCAGGCAAGAATGGCTAGCCTGAACTCCTGTGGCTAGATGTGGAGGCATGTAGGTTTTTTATGTTTTCAGGATGTATGATCTGGGGAGCATTCTGGTCACTATCCTCATGGTCTGTACTCTGGTGCTTATCCAAGTAGGCCCTCTGTTGCCTTGCAACCACAGATCATAATTATTCCATTTCACCCTGGAACTGTAACCAAGAACTGGGTATCTGGAAAAAGAGCTGCCAAATGGCAGCCAATCCTGTGACAACAGAAGGATCTCCTGTAATATCTTTCTGATTAGACATTTAGTGCCCTTACCATCCTTAATTGTCAAGCTCTCATGATGCTACCACCACCACTGGCTGCCAAGGCTATTGCTGCTGTCATCACCTACAGACCCTACAGCAAGTCCATGTTCCCAGGCAACCTTCATTATTCTCTTTCTTTCCTCTGACACTGTCCTGAAATGGAAAAATGAGTTACCGTGATATTTTTTGTTCTGTTCCTCAGACTTTGGTTTGACATGTTTTTTAAAAGTTATTTAAAGGATTGGGTTTGGAGAGCTCAGCAGAAATGCTCCATTCACTCCTCTATCTTGGCACCACCTTTGGAGCAGTACATTCTAAAAGTAAGAAACTTAAGATGCAATCCATGATTTTTATTGATTATTTTTGTTTTCACATACCTTGGCTTTCCCTCAATATCTCTCACCTGCTCTCTACCAGGGAACCATCCCTTATAAGAAAGAATTTTTTAATGAAAAGAAAAAAAAGAGAAGAAAAAAATTCTGCAAAACCAACTAATACATTTAAAATCTGACAATATACGCAGTTACACAATTGTGTGATACTCCCTTCTAAACACACACATATACAGACACACATACACCTTTGCAGAAGAATGTAAAGCAAAAGAAATTAAACTAAAAAAATAGTCAAATAGAAGATTAAGTTATTCCTATTTGCTGATGATATGATGGTTTACTTAGAGAGCCCCAAGGAATCAGCAGAGATACTTACTGAGACAATAGCCTCAGCAAAGTTGCAGGCTGCAAAACAATACCACAAAAATCAAGAGTTTTTCTATATGAATACCACAAAATCCAAGAGACAGCAATACAAAAAGAAATCTTTCTAAAAACCACAAAATTAAAAAAATAACAACCAAACAATATATATGGGACCGTTATACCAAAAAGCACAAAATACTTATATCCATTCAATTATAAAATGTTCCCTAAAAGGAAAAAAAAATAATAATTTAAATAGCTGTAGGAATAGTCAGTGCTCATGCCTAGTCCATTCCATAATACAAAAATGACTTTACTACCTAAATTAATTTACAGTTTTAATGCTAAACTAATCAAGCTAACAAAGTATCAAAGAGATACTATATAGACAATGATTTTAAAATATAGCAAAAAAATCATTTGGAAAACCAAAATTGTAGAATATCAAAAAAGTAATGAAAAAAGCATATGAAAGGCACTTCCAGACCTTAAACTATATTAGAAAGCAATAATTATCAAAACAATTTGGTAAGTAGTTCGATGGCACAGCTCAATGGCACATAAGAGAGAACTAGAGACAATCAAACTCAATAACCCAGTATCAAAATCAAAATAACCTAGGAAAGAACTTCCTATTTGATAATAAATCATGAGAATTGTTAAAAATAAAAACATCCAAAGCTACATAATTATCTCAACAGATATAGGGAAGTGTGTGGCGGGAAGCCCTTGGCATAGTATGTTTAATTTAATAGAAGCACTACACAAATTAGGTAAAAATCCTTTCACTATAGGCATAGAGGGGCAGTCTTTAAAAGTATATTATAAAAATTGTCTATCTAAAGCTAAAAGTAAACCTCATATGCAATAGGGATACACTAGAACCTTTTCCAAATAATCAAAATAAAGTAAGGATGTTCATTCTCTCTCTCTCTCTCTAAATATATATATATATGCATATATATGCATATATATACAAATATATATAATCCTAGAAATGTTAACAATAGCAATCAGATAAGAGAAAGAAATTTAAAAGTTATAAAGATAGATTAAAAAGTGTTAAAATTAGTACCTTATTGATATGATAGTTAACTTGGAAAATGCTAGGAAGTCAGAGAGTAATTGAGTCAATGGCTTCAGCAAAGATGCATACATAAACCCTCAAAAAACAACAATATTTTAGAGTTAATGAACATGGAAATTGAACACTTGTGGATGACAGCAAAATGAAGGTTATGATCATCTCTATGTGTACTGAAGTGAATGGAGAAAACAGTAATGGGAAATTAGTAGACTGAAAAACCTGGAGATTAGGAGAGTTGAGGAAATATTATGTAGGTTGATATCCTCTAGAATAATTGCAGGAGTTGTGAAGAGAAAAACATGAGGCCAGGCATTGAAGACATTGAAGAAGGAAGGAAGATTTATGAGTCAATAGATTAAAGCCACCAGGATCTGATGGTGTGATTGATTTGGGCAGCATAATCCTCAAAGGAGATGTTTGTTGTTATGCCTGTGGTAGAAGGAGAGTAAGTAAGAGCAAAGGAAACAATTAATATTGAATTCTCTCAGCTCAGGGGAATGAGTGAAAGTCAAATCAGTATTAGAAAGAAATCCAGTGTCATTAAGAGGGAGCCAGGTTTCAATGAGTGACAGAGGATGAAAGAAGTGAGATAGGAAAAGAATTCAGAGAAGTATGGGAAGACATATAAAATGATTAGAAGTGAAGTAAGCAGCAATCACCAAAACTACTTGGTACTGGCTAAGAAATAGAGTAGTGGAACAGTGGAATAGATTAGGTACTATAATAACAACAATGCAGTTGCAGCTGCTGTGGAGGTATAAGACCAACAACACCAACACACAGGAGTGCTACTAGCACAGGTCCTTTGATCTGCTTTTCTAAGGAAAGCAACTTTAAAGGATTTACAATATCACTTTAATTAAACATACATATATCATTCACTTAGTTCAGAGGAAAAACTCAGCACCTTGAACTTCAGAGAAAACACAAACAGAAATTACAAGCATAAATTATATAAACATAGCAAATAACACAAATCAGCAGACAGGGCTTCTGTCTGTCCATAGCAATAAATACATAGTTACCAGAGAGAGAAGCACCAACATCTGGGTTTTCACAGCCAGGGGACTCCTTAATGGCTACCCAGAGTCTCATCTGGTAAAATCACAGGAACAGCTTTCCAAAGAATGAGTCCCCAAAGCAAAATGCTCACTTCAGAGTTACGCTTCTTCAGGGTCAGAGATCGTCACAATCATGTGTGTCAAATTCAGGTGATCAAAGACTGTTGATTGAAACAAAGGCAAGACTCAGCCAAAGGTACTTGATTGCCTTAGTGCTGAGAAGCATTCCGAAATAAAAAAACAGTGAAAAGTCCCACCTTCCTTGCAATTACACAAGACACAGTAGTTAATGACTAGAGTAATCTACTGTTTGATAAACCCAGAGTCCAGCTTCTGGGATAAGAACTTACTATTTCACAAAAACTGCTAGAAAAACTGGAAAATAGTGTGGCAGAAACTAGGCATAGACCAATATCTTACACCATATACCAAAATAAAGTCAAAATGGGTTCATAATTTAGATATAAAGGCTGATACTATAAGCAATCTGGGAGAGCAAGGAACAGTTTGCCTATCAAATTTATGTACAATAGAAAAATGTATGACCAAACAAGAGATAGAGAACATTACAGAAGGCAAAATGGATAATTTTCATTACATTAAATTGAAAAGTTTTGTACAAACAAAGCCAATACAACTAAGATTAGAAGGGAAGCAAAAAACTGGGAAAGAAGTTTTACATCCACTGTCTCTGATAAAAGCCTCATTTCTAAAATATAGAGAACTGAATCAAATTTATAAGAATACAAGTCATTTCCCAACTAACAAATGGTCAAAGGATATGAACAGGAAGTTTTCAAAGAAAAAATTAAAGATATCTATAGTCATATGAAAAATGTTCTAAATCACTATTGATTAGAGAAATGCAAATCAAAACAACTCTTAGGTACCACATCACACCTGTAAGATTGGCTAACATGACAAAACAGGAAAATTATGAATGCTGGAGAAGTGTGGGAAAATTGGAACATTAATGCATTATTGATGGAGTTGTGAACTGATCCAAGCACTCTGGAGAGCAATTTGGAACTCTGTCCAAAGGGCTATAAAAATGTACATACCTTTTGACCCAGCAATACCAATTCTAGGGCTGTATCCCAAAGAGATCATACAAATGGAAAAAGGACCCACATGTGCAAAAATATTTGTAGCAGCTCTTTTTGTGATGGCAAAGAATTGGAAATTGAGTGGATGCCTATCAACTGGGGAATGGCCGGACAAGTTGTGGTATATGAATGTAATGGAATACTATTGTGCTATAAGAAATGATGAGCAGGTAGACTTCAGAAAAACCAGGAAAGACATATGTGGACTGATGCTCAGCGAGGGACACAAAACCAAGAGAACATTGTACACAGTCACAGCCACATTGTGTGATGGCTAACTTTGATAGACTTGGCTCTTCTGAGCAATGCAAGGTTCTAAGACAACTCCAAAGGACTCATGATGGAAAATGCTATCCATATCCAGAGAAAGAACTTTGGAGTCTGAATGCAGATTGAAGCAAACTATTTGCTCTCTCTTTTTTGTTTTGTTTCTTCTTTCTCATGGTTCATTCCATTGTTTATAATTCTTCTTTGCAACATGACAAATGTGAAAATATGTTTAATGTGAATGTATATATAGAGCTCATATCAGATTGCACACTGTCTTGGGGAATGGGGGAGGGGGAAGAGAGGTAAGGAGAGAGAAATTGGAACTCAAAAGCTTGTGGAATTGAATGTTGTAACCAAAAAAATTAATTAATTTAAAAGGAAATTAAAAAAAAAAGAAGCGAAGTAACCAGAGTGAGGAAAACCTATGACTACGGTAACCTAAGCCAAAAGAACATGAATGTGAAACAGAACACTTGAATTATAATGAACAAGTTTAACCATAAAGAAGAAATGAGAAAAAGCAACTCCCTCACTTCATTGAAGAAATTAGGGCTTACAAATGTGAAATACTACATACACTGTCAGACATAGCTAATGCGCTGGTTGCTTTGTAGAAATACCTTTTTATTCTTTTTGAAAAAAATCTTTGTTAAAAAGGCTATATTGATGACTAGCAGATTTGGCAAGGATATATCTAGAGATTTTAGTATTATAATAACAGAGCATTAATAATGTTAAAAATAATAACAAAGTTCCATTTTCAAACCTTGTCTATTAAGACTTCAGCTCATATGACTTAAATAAATTTCTCCAAATATATCAATTGACTAATTTCAATTTATTGCTTATCTTTATCCATGTCTACAAACCTTACAAGAAATTCAAAAATTCAGTTACTCATGCAGAAATTTTTGTCCATCAAATATCCCAATATTTATTGTCATCTGAATGATTTGTTTTTAGTTTTCCCTTAGTTACTTCATCTGAGGGGACATGACCTAATTTCATGTATTTACTTAACGATCATTTATGCAAGTTCCCACTACAGAAAAGGCAAAGTGAGAGGAGTCATAATTAAATTATGCAAACGGGAGAAAATAAGTTATAAAAGAATCAGGAAAGCTGGAGCATGAAATCTAGAAACAATATGAATTCATTCATTTGTCTTTGAATATCCAAGAAAACAGCTGGAATTTCCTTAGTTTTCTCTACATGATGTTTTCAATGTTTACTTCCTACCAAGAATGATTTTTGAAAAGGATTAAAGTCCTAGTTTAGTTAGGCTGCCAAGATCATGCAATTCACATAATTAGTTTTGGGTTCTTTTCCCTTTCATTCTCCCTTGGTTGGTGAAGAGGGAGTAATTATTCATGGTTGGTTGTGCATGTCATTCTCTAAGGAATAAACTTGCAAAGACAAATCCCACATTTGTCCCTTCGGCACCCTGCTTCCTACAATAAGATGGAAGTGGCCAAATTTTAAAACCACAGAAAATTATTACCACAGCCCATTTTGTAAACAACAACAAAAACAGCCAAGCTAAACATTAACAGATTTACACAAAAGAAAGATGAACAAAAAGAGAGAGAAAACAATTAATAAATCTATAACTCAATGAAAAGACAATTTATATGGGAGTCATTTAAGGGTTTGACTTCAACTCAGATAAATGTTATAAATATTATGATGAATGCAAATAATCATTTATTAAGTTTTTACTATGTTCCAGGCACTGTGTTAAACATGCAAAGGATATTATCTCATTTGATCCACACAATAATATACTACTATTATTTGTATTTTGCAGTTGAAGAAACTGAAGCAGACAGCAATTGAGAGACTCATTCAGAGTCATGCAGCTAGTAAGTGCTGAGGCTGGATGTGACCTCAGATCTTTCTGACTCCAGGCCAGTGTCCTATCTGCAACACCACTTAGTTGTCCATATCAAAAATAGTTTGAATTTTTATAATGCTTTAGGATTTACAGAGTGCTTAAGTTATCATATTTGATTTTCACAATTAGGCAAAGAGTCAATTGCTCCTTCCCTAATCTCCAAAGATGGCAAATGTGGAAGGAAGTAATTTTCCACAAAGAAGAAAATGACACCTTAAAAAAGAGACTAACCCAAATGGCAAAAGAGGTCCAAAAAGCCAATGAGGAGAAGAATACCAAATGGAAAAGGAGGTCCAAAAACTCACTGAAAAAAATAATTCCTTAAAACTTAGAATGGAACAAATGAAAGCTAATGACTTTACAAGAAATCAAGAAATTATAAAACAGAACCAAAAGAATGAAAAATAGAAGACAATGTGAAATATCCCATTGGAAAAACCACTGACCTGACAAATAGATCCAGAAGAGATAATTTTAAAATTATTGGACTACCTGAAAGCCATGATCGAAAAAAAAAAAAGCCTAGACATCATCTTTCAAGAAATTATCAAGGGAAATTTCCCTGATATTCTAGATCCAGAGGGTGAAATATAATTAGAAAAAAATCTACCAATTGCCTCTTTAAAAAGATCCCAAAAGGAAAACTCCTAGGAATATAGCAGCCAAATTCCAGAGTTCCCAGGTCAAGGAGAAAATATTGTAAGCAGCCAGAAATAAACAATTGAGTATTGTGGAAATACAATCAGGATAACACAAGATCTAGCAGCTTCTACATTAAGGGATCGAAGGATGATATTCCTGTGGTCAAAGCAGCTAGGATTAAAACCAAGAATCACCTACACAGTAAAACTGAGTATAATACTGCAGGGGAAAAATGGATATTCGATGAAATGGAGGACTTTCAAGCATTCTTGATGAAAAGAACCAGAGCCGAACAGAAAATTTGCCTTTCAAATACAAGAATCAAGAAAAGCATGAAAAGGTAAACAGCATAAAGATATCATAAGGGATTTCTTAGAGTTAAGCTGTTTACATTCCTACATGGAAGGATGATATTTGTAACTCATGAGACCTTTCTCAGTTTTGGGGTAGTTGAAGGGAATATATATATGTGTGTGTGTGTGTGTGTGTGTGTGTGTGTGTGGGTATGCATATATACATATATACACACACATATGTATGTACAGACAGAGGGCACAGGGTGAGTTGAATGTGAAGGGATGATATCTAAAAAGCAAAATTAAGGGGTGAGAGAGGAATATATTGGGAGAAGGAGAAAGGGAGAGATAGAACAGGGTAAATTATCCTACATAAAGAGGCAAGAAAAAGCTGTTACAATGGATGGGAAGAGAGGGAGAGGAGAAAGGGAATGAGTCAACTTTACTTTCATCTGATTTGGCTTAAGAAGGGAATAGCATACACACTCAATTGGGTATCTTACCCTACAGGAAAGTAGGAGGGAAGGGGATAAGAGCAGGGGATGACAGAAGGGAAGGCAGATTGGGGGAGGGTGTGTGTTGGTAAGGCAAAATGGGCTCCTTAGCCCATTTAGCCTCATTTAGTCCTCAAGGAAGACTTTGGCTTTTGTTTACTTTGAGTGAAAGTACTTTCAGCTGTTAAGTGCTAAGCCCCAGGCCCAAAGCCCTATCAGGTGTGAAACCTGTGTGGGTGTAGAATAATGACTTAAGAGGGGCCAACTGGGGAACCAATGGTCTCTGGTCGTTGAGGCGGGGCTTGAGAATGCCAGAGGCTCGGCTTCGAGGAAAGGCGAGCCTAGAGACAACTATAGGGGAAGCCGAAGCAGGAGCTGCGGAAGCAGAGCTGACCCAACCCTTGTGTAGACCCAGGAGTGCGAGCAAGGACTTGAAGCCAGTAAATATGATTTGGCTAAATGCTATCTTGTTTTTCTGTGGCCTCCTGGTTACTCTTGTGAGGCGGGCTTACTGGGCCTGGAGTCTTTTCATCAAGATGTTGGAATGGGGAGGCTGGTTTGTGAATCTGTTGCTGTAGGGCCTAAATAAATGTTTTGTTGCTTTCTACTTAGAAAATCTCTCATACCTTGCAATTTCGAACCATTCAAACATATACATGATTATATTTGAGATTATAAATTTGGACTTCCTACTACAGGATGTAGTCAGAAGCAAACACTTTTGAAAAGGGAAAGGGTCAAAGGAAAAAATAGGATAAACTGGGGGTGGGATAGGATGATGGGAAATATATTTAGTCTTTCACAGTATGACTATTACGGAATTGTTTTGCATAACTACACATGTATAACCTATATTGAACTTCTTGCCTTTGCAGTGAATGTGGGTGGGGAGGGAAGAAGGGTGAGAATCTAGAACTCAAAGTTTAAAAAAAATTCTAAAAACTGTTTTTACATTCAACTGGGAAATAGAAATCTATCTTGCCCTACAAAAAAGTAAGGGGGAAGGGAAGGGGGGAGTGATAGGAGGAAGGGCAGACTGGGGGAAGGGGTAATCAGAATGCATGCCATCTTGGGGTGGGGGAGGGGAGAGATGGAGAGAAAATTTGGAACTCAAAATCTTGTGGAAATGAATGTTGAAAACTAAAAATTAATTAATTAATTAGAATTTTTTTAAAAAGGGAAAAATTCTAGTAGCTCTCTATTACCTCCAGGATCAAATGAAGAATCTTCTATTTGCCAAAATTATAATCTAGACCCTTCTTACATTTTCATTCTTGTGATGCCTTACTCCTTGCCCACACTCTTTGATCCATTGATACTGGCTTCCTTTCTGTTCAATGAACAAGACATTCTATCTCTCAGCCTCACACTTAAAATATTCTCCCTCCTTGTTTCCATCTCCTGATTTCTCTGGTTTTATTCAAGTCCCAATTAAAATCCTGTCTTCCACAGGAAGCTTTTCCGGACTGCTATTAATTCCAGTGCCATCCTTCTTTTATTTTCTATTTATCCTATATATAGTTTGTTTATACATATTTGTTTGCTTGTTGTCTCCCCTACCAGATAGTGAGCTCATCTAGGGCAGGGACTGTCTTTTGGCTCTTATTGTATCCTCAGCACTTAGCAAAGTGCCTGTCACATAGTAGGCGCTTAATAAATGGTTATTTATTAAATGGTAATCATACGATCTCTTTGTAGGAGATTTGTTGTAGAAATGCCTTTACTTTTTCAAGAATACTGTGATTATAAGCAGAGGTGTGCTATTAAATGTTTAACAACCAATTCGCTGAGAAAAAAATCCCTGACACAAATTTTTTAGCTTATGTGTCATGATTAACATTTTCTCTATCACTTTCTTAGCGATGTAAGACACCTTAAGTCTAGACCAGAGGTGTCAAACCAGAGCACATAGGCCATAACACTCCTAGTGCTGCCTGAACCAGATTAAAATATAATTGAGAAATATGGAACAAAACAAATAAAAATACAATAGGGCACGGTTAATATTAATATTTGTTTTTCTAAGTCAATATGTAGCCAATAGGAATCCTCATATGGTTTAGCGGCCCCTGTTTTTATGTGAGTTTTAACACCACTGGTCTAGACAATAAATAAAATAATAAATCAAGCCCTAATTGTAGGTTTGCCCTACTGAGGTACCTTTCCGAGGTATAAATACACTGAAAATTTAACAATCTGCTCATGAATGATATAAGCTAGCTCCAACATATCTATGATTATAGGGGACGTTAAATTATATTTACTTGGATAGAAATGCATTTAGTGACTATAGATATGGCGACCTTATAATTTAATTGAGGAGACAAAACTCACAGGTATAAACCACTCAGCTACTCAAGTAAATTGAAAGTTCAAAGAGGATAAAGACAATGCTTTATTATTCTTTAGTTGCTCCATGTTGTTCGTGGCATAGTGACACTGTGCCCCTCTTTCTTTTCCTTTCATCTATACTTGCCCCGTGAAGGATAAACAAGGAATACAATGCCAAGCAAATTGACAGAATAAGTACATTATAAAAGTTTTAGGAAAGGTCTAATGGGCTGACAGAGGCAGTTTGATGTATGATCAGTTATACTGATCTAATTTCTGCTATCAGAGATTAACACCTAAAAAGATTTGGTGGCTTGGTATGTAGGAGCGCCTTGAGTGCTTAGGGAAAAAAATTCATAAAATTATTCAAAAGTCAGTCCACGTGACCCAACCCAATTCTCCCAGAACTACTTGTAGAATATCCAGAACAAGTAAACATTTGCAGATGAGATATTTCACATTTTCTTCTGCCTTTTTGTTCTTTTGATTTTGTTTTATTATTTCTTGTCGTCTTTATAACATAAATAACTTTACTTTCCCAATTCTAGTTTTTAAGGAATTACTTTCTTCCTTAAATTTTTGATTCTCTTTTTCCAGTTGGTTGGCTTTCTTTTCATAATTTTCTTAGATTGCTCTTATTTTTTCTACTAATTTTTCCTTGATCTCTTTTATTTCATTTGTAAAGTCCTTTTAAACTTCTTTCAAGAACTCCTTTGGAACTTGTAACCATCTGACACTTCTAATTGAAAAAGGAGCAGTTGTTTTTTGTTCTTTTTTTTTTTAGCTTCACTATCTTCCTCTGAATATGAATCCAGATCTCTATCTCTGTAGCAGTTACCAATGGTTGGGTTATTTCTCCTTTGCTGACTCATTTTCATTTTTGTTTGGTTTTAGCAGCTTAATATTGTAATCAAATTTTAATCCTGAGTGTGGACAATTCTGCCCTGGGCCTCAGGTTCCTCTTACTGTTGTATTCTGAGCTCTGTCCTGGC
The DNA here is from genome assembly GCA_028646595.1 of Phalanger gymnotis. NCBI lineage: Eukaryota > Metazoa > Chordata > Mammalia > Diprotodontia > Phalangeridae > Phalanger > Phalanger gymnotis. The sequence goes on from CM053626.1 coordinate 170,757,970, forward strand.
ACCCAATCTTGGGCCAGCTCCTCTCCATGCACCCATCCATGTTGTTCCACAAATGCTCTTGTTACCTTCCTTGTTACCTTGGTCCTTCTGGTGGCTGCAAACTTCAACTGCCCTCAATGACCTGAAACTGAAACCAGGAACTCTGCTCTCCTACGAGTGCCCACAGTCAGCAGGGTCCCCACTCCTCTGCTACCACACTCACCAGGCATATGCTCACTCTTTTTTGCCCACAGCTGCAGCCCAGCACCATGTCTGGTCAGCACAACTATGTTTGGCATTCATTCCTTTACAATGAAAGGTACTTCAATCTTCTACTCAGCAATCTCAACCCCCATACTATCTTTGAAGTGAAAGTTCCTAAAGCTGTGGCTACCTCTCAACCTAGATGCCCCTAGGGCTTGTTTGTTGATTCTGTGGAATTGGCTTGGAGCTGTTTGTACTTCACTCAGACCAAACCTCCACTCCTGGTCTTTTCTAGGGTCCTCCCAAGGTGTTTTAGGAAAACTGCTTTACCCAGACTTTTGTTTACTTCTGCTTCTCTACATTCTCTTTGAGGTGAGGTTCTGTCTTTTTTTTTTGTGGAGGAAATTTGGAGAGCCTGAAGTTTTCTGACTTACTCCACTGTCTTCCCAAAATCAAGAAGGACCATTTTAAACTTTTAAAATACTTAGGCATATCTATTGTTTCATTTCAAGGTACAAATGTAGGTAATTTGAATTGTCAACTTGTATAGGCTTTAAAAATTATTGATATCTTTTGTTTTTATATCACCTACATTTCCAAATGTATTCCTCCTCTACCTCCTTGTAGAAAGCCCAAAGAATTTTTTAAAAAGAAAAGGTGGGGGGGGGTAGGTAAGCAAAATTAGCCCATGCATCAACCAAAACTGAAATTATATGTAATATTCTATACCTATGGTCCACATCCTTCTGTGTTTTCTTTGGGGCCAAGGTTGATCATTACAATTTCAAGGATTCTGTTTCAATTGTTTTATTGTTGAACCTTAAGTTTACATGGTTACAGTTATTGTATACATTTTTTTCCTGGTTCTGCTTATTCAGCTCATATCTTTTCTATATATTCATCATATCTTTCAGAAGAGTAACATCACATTCATGAACCAAGCTTTGTTTATCTAACTGCTGGTCATCTACTTTGTCTTCAGTTCTTTGTTCCTACAAAAAAGGCTGCTATAATTATTTTGGCACTTATAAAACCTTTGTTTCTACTATAAGAAAGGTATACTGGTACTGTGACAATTAATGAGAGATATGAATTAAATGGGCACAATACCTTGAATTTTTCTTGAACCAATTGATCAAAAACATTTTGACTAGTTGTGAAAAAGTCCTTTATCAATTTGAATGATGTGAAGGCTGTTAAATGAAGTGAGGAGATGCAACACAGGAAATGTACTGAGATGGGCTGAAGAGACTCAATTACACAGTGTAGCTCATATAAAACAGAAAACTAGTTGAGACACCAGTGTTTCACTGGTGAACCAGGAGGGAGCACTTCTAGTCAAGCCCCTGAGAAGGAATCACTTGGGAGCTGGGAAAGAAGAGCCTCTGTAGCCTCCTCTCCACACTTGATCAGGGGAAGACATTACAAACTTCTAAGGGCTGAATGGTTTGGACTTCTTATTGGCCTCTTAGCTGTGTCCCTGGATTAGCAGTGACTACTGGTACTATCTGCTTTCGTAGCCAAGGATGAACTGAGGGAAGACAGCTTAAGGAATCCATATGGACCCCAACAGAGAGCTACACTATACGCATGGAGTACTTCCGAAGCAATCTCTCATATGGCTGTTAATATTTAACAATTCTCCCTTTTAGAACTGTTTGTTGAAATCCTTTGACCTTTTATCTCTTGGGTTTCAATCTGGTTGTGCTACAAATTAAATTATTGCTATCCAATTTCAATCAGGCTCTCACTATAGTAAGACAATTCTTAGATTCTTCCCTAACTGATTCTATAACTCCCTTTCCCACCACACACTGAAATACACACACACACACACACACACACACACACACACACACTCATTTGCACATGCATGCACCCATATATACACTCACATAAACATACCATATATACATATGCACACAAATTTGTATACACATATGTGCAAATTTGTATACATACAGTGATCACTCAGACCATACTCAGGTTTCATATGAATCAATTTTATGTAGAAAATTCAGCCTAGATTTGTACTATTAACAGGCCAAATTGAAGCCCAATGAGTTAAATAAATTTGAAGACTACGTAAAAGAGGGAATATGGGCTGTGTCTCACAACTTTCAATTGACCGTCTCTTTCTAAAGCCAATATTTTATGTCCGTGTTTAAACTAAACTTTAAAAGGAAATAGTTAGTATATTTGAAACATATTGAAAAACTAGTTCCAAGACATATGCTATGCCTATGTGTATATATATATACATACTTAGAACACACTTCTTTAAACCTTCATATATATAGATGTACATATATATAATGAGCATTTTTGTTGTTCAGTCATTCAGTCATGTCTGACCCTCCATGATCCCATTACTAAGCTAATTAGGCACTGAGTCAGGCACGTTGTGATGCCTTCTGGCTCTGAGCCTATTAGCCAAATATATATATATATATATATGTGTGTGTGTGTACATATATATATATATATATATATATATATATTCTGAGGTGAGATTTTTGCTTTAGGGGGTTCACTCATGAGAAGGACCTGTTGATTCCTTGGCTGGGACTCTGAGTAGCCATTTTGTTAAGAGCTTCCCCACCCCTACCCCACCCCCACTGACCTTCACCTTGACACCTCAGATGTCTGTGCTCTCCTAATCTGGTGCTGTATGTAGGTGGCCATATTACTTTGTTCAGACAGTTGGAGCCCTGTCTGTTGATCTTTGTGCTAATTTCTCTGCTTGTATTTTCTCCACATTCAGGGTGCTGCCTTTCCCCTGAACTAGCGAATTAAAATAAGATTGTCGACCACCTTAAAGATGCCTTTCCTTTAAGAAAAGCAGATCAAAGAACCTGTGCTAGCAGGCCATCCTGGGTGTGCCAAGGTTCTTGCTGTTATACATGTGTGCATATTTTCATTGTTGCACAGTCATTTCAGTTCTATCTGACTCTTTGTGATCCCAATGGGGGTTTTCTTGGCAAAGATATTGTAGTGATTTGTCATTTCCTCCTCCAGTTCCTTTTGTAGATGAGGAAACTGAGGCAAGCATGGTTAAGTGGTTTGCCCAGGGTCACACAACTAGTAAGTGTCTGAGGCCAGATTTGAACTCAGGCTTCCTGACTCCAGTTCCAGTACTCTATCCATTTTGCCACCTAGTTTCCCATATAGATACGCACACATATACATGTTATCTCAAAAAACTGAACATTAACACATATATAGTTCCATATTAAGGATGCCCAAGAAGATGGAGTGGATCCTGCAGATCAGGAAAAAAATCATAGCATGCTTTGACCCAACACTAAAGGGACTAGAACTGACCGAAATAGCCTCTTTGCTTCCTTCCTTTCTTCCCTCCCTTCTCTCCCTCCCTCCTCTCATAGTTTTCTCTCTCTCTCTCTCTCTCTCTCTCTCTCTGTCTCTGTCTCTGTCTCTCTCTCTCTCTTTCTCTCTCTCTCTCCCCTTAAGAAAGTGATGAGAGCTGAAACCTCAGAGGAGGTAGGAAGCAAGAAATGCATGAAGGGAAGGATGTCAGATCATCAAATGTATGACCATGGGTGCTAAAGAGAAAGAAGCTAGAGTAGCTTGTTACCAACCCTCTGCATCCTCTGTGCCTGAGAATGAGTTTGGAGGTTTATGGCATAAGAAAGGTACAGGCCAGCAGAAGGAAGGGAGGAGGGCATAGGAATAGAGAGCTTGTGACTGGTAAAAAAAACCCAGAGAGACATGGAGGGTGTGATATGTATTTTACTGTTCAGAAAGAATCCAGTGAATTGTCCTTTCCCATATATTTCTTCTTTTTCCATCCTTTTGTTCTCTTGAAGGAGTGATGAACCATTTCCAAATCTGTTTTTTTGTGAGTTTGTTTGCTTTCTGTTGTGCCCTTTGTTCTGAAATAAATTAGTTTCTCTAAGCAGTTCTCAAATTTTTGATCTCTTTGTATTCCTAAAAATTAGTGAGGAGCCCAAAGAGCTTTTATTTATGTGGATTATATCTATCAATATCTACTGTATTCGAATTTAAAACATTTTAGCATTATTATGAAAATAATTTGACCTCATGAACTCCACCAAAAGAATCTCAGGGATCTCCTTGAGTCCCTAGATAACACATTGATAGCCACTGATCTAAGACAATTTGGTTGTTTAGTGTAGTTTGTTTGTGTCCTTGGAATAAACATAACTGAGAAAGGGGCATCAGTGAGCTACACAAGAGACTGATAGAGTTTAGGAAGGCTAAGAGGCACTCCCTGGCAGAAAAATTCAGAGACCTGGAACAACAAAAGAGATTTTATTGATAGATATTTTATAATTTCCCCAAAGCAGAAAGAATATATAAATCTAGATCAATATCTAGAACCAATGAATCCAAGGTAGTTCTGGTTGTAGGAGCAGAGGGGTTGTAAATGAACTGGACTAGCCTTCTGAGGTAGTTGCCTCAAGTAGATTCTATTTTGTTTTTGTTCTTCCTGTTGCAGGTTTGAATCTGCGCAGAACCCAAGGCATTGACTAAGGGAAAAATCTAGCGCAAAGGGAAAAGTTAGGGAAGAGGGGTACTATTCACATAAGGATGGGAACCAGAAAGAGGTAGTAACTAGGTCTACTCATCAATCTTTCACCTTCTATCCCATACACTATTAGAAACATTACCACCATTGCTATGTATATTAAAACAATCCCATAAAATCTATAGTTTATTCATATTTTGCAAAAAATATTTACTTAGGAAGGAAAGCAAGTACACAAGAAACGATTGCACACTGGACTCAGTCCAGTTAGTGCCATGGTCAGTGATGGTAATTGCTTTGATTGCAAGTCTTCCTTTCCTTACTCTAACCAGAAAAGTTATTATAACTTTTAATTAGTTACTAAGTAAAAATATAAAATATTTATAAAATACTTGGTTAACTTTTTCTGCAATAATATAGAGGCTTAATAATGCAAATTCATGACACTAAAATTAGTCATGGAATTAAAAATAAATGTATGCTGCCTGAGCCTTTAAGGCTCTTCCTGAGGGAGCAGTTTCCATTTTACTGTTGTATCCAATTCCACATCCAAGTCTCCAAGCTCCTGCTCCTTTGAGAGCTCAAGGAAGACCTAAAAGATGGGAAAGAAAAAGAGAAGAGAAAGAAAAAAAAAAGAAATAAAAATTTTGACTATTTTATCCACAAATGAACAGAAAAAGGAGGTGTTAATGGTATGTGGCAAATTAAGACACCAAAAAAACCATACACACACCTGTTCCAATGTAGACTGAGAGAGACTGTATTCCTCCAGGCTGAAGGTAGATTTAGCTGTACAAGGAAAAAAAATATCAGAAATTTGTGTTTCCTTCTTAACTTAAAAAAATAATAACACAAGCATAAAATGCACAAGGTGAGGCAAAAGTCATTATATGGTTAAAGAGAGTATAGTGTTTGATTCACATTTGAAGTTTAAAATAAATAGATAATTTCATGTTTTGTTGTTGAGTCATTTTTCAGTTGCGTCTAACTCCGTGACCCCATTTAGAGTATTCTTGGCAAAGATATTGGAGTGGTTCACCATTTCCTTCTCCAACTCATTTTACAGATGAGGAAAGAGAGGCAAACGGGCTTAAGTGACTTGCCCAGGATCACACAGTTAGTATCTGAGACCAAATTTGAACTCAGGAAGATAAGTATTTCTGACTCCAGGCCCACTGTGCCACCCAGCTGCCCATTTTGTGTTTAGTTCTTTTATATGTATATGTTTCATCTTCTAACTAAACTGTAAGCAAGTTCCTTGAAGCAGAGATGAGACCAGAGATATAGATGCCAAAATTAGCTGTCAGGGGTACAATATAATGGGCAGATAAGCAATAAGAAAACCTTTCAATATTACTTACATAGAGACAGAAAACTCTGCTTTCCTTGGGATATGTAAATGCTACTATTTTCTTTATTTTATGCTAAGTCAATATGTATTGCTACAATTAGTGAAGGTTTTTTGGTAAGAAATAACTCAACTAATAAAGATATAATTAGCAATTAGCATTAATATTGTAGTTGAAGATTTTTAAAGCACCTTACACACATGAAGAAAATGGCAAACCACTCTAGCGGAACTCACGTGACTAAATGACAGAACAGCAAATAATTTACTATGTTATAATACTGCTGCTGATTCCTTCTCATATAGAATCTAAGATGTGATCCCAGGTTGTTTTTCCTCTTCAGTATTCCTTTGGCTCTTTTCTTTTTCTTCTGAGACTTCTTTGATTTTCAAGACCTATCCACTCATGACTAAAGCTCTGTCTTGAGGCTATGTACAACTCAGTGGTGAGTTCCGCTGAAGCATGCAAAGACAACGACCCTGTCAAGTCAAAACATGGTGCTAGACGGGCTTAAAATTCTACCACTCTCCTCCTAATGTCATTTGATCATAGATTTAGAACTGGAAGAGAGATCTTAAAGGTCGTCCTGTTGTATTATCAATAAATGTAATGAGGTGAAAAGAGGTTAAGTGTCTTGTTCAAGGTTACACAGCTAGTAAATGTCATTGTCTTTCTTTCAAACACTTGTATTTGTGTTCCCAATGCTTAGCACAGTGCCTGACATCCCATAAGCAGTTGATAAATGCTTATCGACTGATTAGCACAGGAAATATTAAAATACAGGTCCTTTTATCACAAGTCCAAAGCCTTAATTTTACAGATGAGATAATTGAGGCCCAGAAAGATTAAGCACCTTGCACCTGGTCATACCAGAATAGAAAATATTGAGTAAGAATATAAACATAGGCCTTCTGATTTTTTGTTTTATTATATTGTTATTATTATATTGTCAATATAATGTTATTAATAGCATCTCCATACTACATAATATTTTATGACATTAATATTTATAGAATTATATTAACATTACCATATAACACCATTATGTTATTATAATATTAATGTTCATTATATTGATATTAGTTAAATTTAAAATTTATCATTTTATTAATTGCCTCAGTTGCTTATATTTTATTATACTTTGTTGCTTTTGATTTTGTTTCTAGCTCTCTGATATTATTATCCATTGTTTCCTTATCAGTAAAATAGTGATGATAATAATACTTGTATGACCTAACTCATAGCATAGCTGCAGGGAAAGCATTTTATGATTCTTGATGCTACTACATACATCCTATCATCATCAACAAATAAGCACTTTCTACGTGCCAGGAACTCTGCTCATCATTATTTTTATCTTTGTTTTGTCATTATCTTCTACATAGAATCTCATTTCTGAAATCATCACGCTTACCTGCCTCTAACTTGGAAAAGGCCTGAGAAAGAGGATGTACAACTTCCACAGGCAATTTATAGACCATCAATGAGGAATACCTAGGAAAAAGATAAAGTGAGGTTTGTTTCTTAATTTTGACATCTCGAGAAAGCACAACACATTGGTAATGATTTTCTGGCTATTAAAAAAAAGGTTTAGCCTTATAGATTGACAAATACGAAACTGATACAACTCAAATATACAAAGATTCAGGTTTTCTCACCTCCCAGTCTAATCTCTAACTTTCTGCCCTTTCCCCCTCCAGTCAGGAGTTCATTATCCTTTACTCTGCATTTTGGTTGCCCAAGCCCCTAGCTATAACACCCTGCTCAGCTCTTCCTCCTAAAGCCCCTTAGTTTCTTAGTGTTCCAAAATCACTTCACTCTCTTTTTTATCCCCACCTAACAACCCCTCCTCTGATCCCATTCAAAAGTATTTTCCAAAGACCTACCACAAAGGGAATGGAAATACAATGAAATTATAGAAAACAGTCAGGAGCTATTCCAAAGGTTAGCAACAGGAAAGGGTGCTAGACATGGGAGAAGGGATAGTTTAGCCATTCCAATTCACAGGTTTATAAGGAAAGAACGTGTGCTATTATAATTCACATCTGCTTAGTTGTCATTGTTTATCATTCACATAGTAAGGTTATCTGCTTCCAAATTTTAAAAAAAAATTAAGGGAACAAAATTGTTGTATTTTGAATTTGATTTTAAGTGTCTATATTGTGAGGTTCTTTCCATAAGCAGTATAATGACTATACTCTGATATGAATCTGCCAATATAACATTCATCAAAGTACAATGCATTACTGTGTTATACTTCATACTGGAATGAAAATGTAGTTGACTTTGTGCTTCACTCCCAGGCCCCAGCTTTTCCCCATTCTATTTCTCTTCTTCAACATTATTACAGTCTAACAGAATTGTAAATAGGGTGGGGCAACCAGAGTTTTATCCTATGGCACCTGTTTGGTTTTTTTGTTTTTTTATTTAATATATTTAGTTTTCAGCATTGATTTTCACAGGAGTTTGAATTACAGATTTTCTCCCCATTTCTACCCCCCCC
>CM053626.1:170767014-170785882 GCA_028646595.1 Phalanger gymnotis
GACCAGTTCATGTTTTTCTTGGAGGTTTTTGTTGTAGGCTCTATGACTTGTTGACTTCTACTGACTGTATGTTTTGGTCTTCTTTGTCACCAAAGACGGATTCCAGAGTCTGAGACTGAATCTGGGTGCATTTTGGCTGCCTGGCCATGTTCCCAGCCAACTTACTTGACCCTTGAGTTTTTCAGCAGGGTATGAATGCTCGTAGACTAAAGAGTTCTATGTCCCAAATTTGGGGTGATGCGCTGCCACACCAGCACTCCTCCTTCCCCAAGAACCTCCAACCTGGACTGGGCTTAGATCTTCAGCAGGCTTTTCACTCCTGCTCTGATCCTTTACTTAACTCCTCCCACCTGGTGGGCCTGGGGCAGGAAGCAACTGCAGGCGTAGTTCTATAGCTGCCCCACCTCCGCTGCCCCCTGGGGCTGTGGCCTAACTGCAAAATCCCTGTCCCCAGCAGCTTTTCCCACTAACTTACTCTGTTGTCTTTGGTGTTTGTGGGTTGAGAAGTCTGGTAACTGCTGCAGCTCACTGATTTTGGGCGCTAGGGCACGCTACGCCTGGCTCCTGGTCTCATGGTCTGTGCCTCCCACACTGGGCTCTACTGTGCTCAGCTCCTCTCCCCTCTACTCCCAACTCCATGCAGGATAGACCTTACCCAGAGACTATCCAGGCTGTCCTGGGCTAGAGCCTTGCTTCCCTCCACCACTTTGTGGGTTCTGCAGTTCTAGAATTGGTTCAGAGCCATTTTTTTTATAGGTTTTTGGAGGGACTTGGAGGGGAGCTCATGCTAGTCCCTGTTTTCCAGCTGCCATCTTGGCTCCGCCCCTATCCTATGGCATCTGACATAGGGGTGAGGTTGGATTTATTTCCCCCAGTAATCCTCCCATGCCTCATAGTTCCTCTTGGGTCTTGCTCTCCAAACCCTTTGCCAACATCAATTGATTGCCTTTATTCTACCTTGCTAGCACCCACTATGATCCTGGCAACTGTTATTCTTCTCTGCTAAGGCTGGGTAGCCTGCCTTGCTGCAAACGTATTCTTGCTGGATCCCAGCAATAGGACAGCTTTCCTCATTGCTTTACTCTACCAGCTACCTCTCCCATTTCTGCCCTCTCTTCAGGACTATAGAGCACAAGATTCATCAACTGCAACAGTGACATGAGTTGGATTCTGAAAGGTGTGCACTGTCACCACTTCTCCTTGCATGATTGAACCCAATTATGGAAGACTAGACTTTATGCCCAGACTAAAATCAGGGTGGCTCTGTATAAAAGCTAAAGTGACATTCTAAGGTCTTCTTACAACACAAGTGTGTGCCTCCTCAGCTCCCTACCCTGGGGGCAGCCTCCCTAGCAGCAGCTGCCTCTATCTCTCTTTTTAAGGGTAGTATTCTGGGACTTTTTCTCATTGGGCCTTATGTCCCTGAATCCTAGATAATTTCCTTAGTTCAACTTTCCTCTCCCCACCATTGCCTTTAGGTTAACCAGAATTATTTTTAGGGCCATATACAGTACACTATATGGTTTTCCTAGTCCCTTGTTTCCTTGAAGGAAGATATCGCCTTTTCCCTCCTAATGTCCAGAGAATCAGCCTCCTAAAACAGCTGCTGTGTATAGCTGGAGAAAAGTTTCAGAAAGATTTAACAGAAGGAAAAGCTTCTTAACAATGAGAGCTGTTCTAATGTTACATGAGCCATATGAGGAGGTAATGGATCCCCCCTCCCTGGATCTTTTGATGTAGAGCTAGATGACAGTTCTTCAGAGATGTTGTAGAGAGGGTCCTTGGTTTAAGTGTGGGTTGCATTAGCTCACTACAAAAGTAGCTTTCAAAGGCAGAGCCACAATCAAATTCTCCTAACATTCCAAACAACTTTAAAATAGCTCATCAAATCAAATTCTGGAGCAGCATAGTCAACAAAAGGTCAAGGTGAGACATTTTTCCAGACTAACACAACTTAGGAGGTCGGAAGGAGAGGTCTATTACAGGCATTTGGGGGCTGGCCCAGATCATATGGCAGTAATGCTGGTACTGGGCCTTGGAGGTCATTGTGACAGTAGTAGAAGCAGCTCTTATGCCACAGATAATAAGGAGGGTTGGACAACTGGTCAGAAAGAGATTACAGGGACCTTGAGCTGACCCTAGGCATAGGACTAGGCACTATCTGGCAATTCCATTGTCCTTTACAGTTCTGGGTTGCAGTGCCAGAGCAGAGAGGGGCACTTGTGATTGGTAGAAAGGGATCAGGAGCAGTTTAAGAGGAGAGAGAAGCACTAGCACTTGTGGCTGCAGGGGAACAGGGGCCCTTCCTGGGTGAAGCCCAGAGTACAGACAAGGAGAGCAGTGAACACAACTCTCCCAAGAAAATCCACTTCATAAGCCCCCAAAAGTTGCAGACTCCAAGAAGTAGCTCTGAAAATAGCAGTATAAAAATATCTGAAGCTTAACGATGCCTCCCCACCCCTAGATGAGCAAAGCCCAATTTTAACATAAAATTCAAAGTCAAGAAATAGGCTAGAAAAATGAGCAAACAACAGACACAAACCTCCCCGTATAAAGCTACTATGCTTCCAGGACAGATCAAAACACAAACTCAAAATAAGGCAACAATATGAAAACAGCTATAAGCAAAACCTCAAGGAAAAATGAAAATTGGATGAAAGCACAATTCCTGAAAGAGTTAAAGAAAAAGATAGTACTGGCAGAGGGGAAAAAAAAGAAATGAGAGTGATGCAATAATATTATGAAAAGGGAATCAACAACTTGGTAAGAGAGCCACACACAAAATATTGAAAAAAAAATAACACTTAAAAAACAGAATTGGTCTAATTGTAAAAGAGGCACAAAAATTAACTGAAGAAAAGAATTCTGAAAAGCTGACATAGCCAAATAGTAAAAAGGTACAAAAGCTTACAGAAGAAAATAATTCCTGAAAAATTGGAATTATTAAAATGGAAACTAATGACTCTATGAGGCACTGAGAAAGAATAAAACAAAAACAAAGTCAAAAGACGAAAAAAAACCAGAAGAAAATGTGAATTATCTAACCAGAAATACAACTGACCTGGAAAATAGATTGAGGAGAAATAATTTAAGAATTATTAAACTGTCTGAGAGTCGTGATGACAAAAAGAGCCTAGCTATCATATCTTAAGGAATTATGAAGGATAACTGCTTCAAGATCTTAGATCCAGAGGGTAAAACAGAAATAGAAAGAATCCCCAAATCACGTCCTGAAAGAGAGTCTAAAAAGAAAACTCCCGGGAATATTGTAGCCAAATTCTAGAGTTCCCAGGTCAAGGTTAAAATATTATAAGCTTCCAAAAGAAAATATTCAAATACCTTGAAGACTGTCAAGATCACACAAGATTTAAGAGTTCTATGTTAAAGGAGTAGAGGGCTTAGAATATGGTATTCTGAAAGATAAAGGAGCTAGGATTAAACCCAAGAACAATCTACTGAGAGAAACTGAGTATAATCCTTCAGGCTATAAATGAGGCTTACAAGGACGAGCTTTTACAGTAGAAGAGAAATGTGAGGATAGGATGTGGTCGGTAATGCTCTAACCTCACTCTCATCAGAATTGGTTCAAAGAGAGAGGAACAAGTTGTGGTACCTGACTGTGACGCAATAATATTGTGCTATAATCAATGACAAGAGGAATGGTTTAAGAAAACTCATATGAATTCAGGTAGCGTGAACTGAGCAAAACCAGATCACTGAAGATAATCATAGCAATATTATAAAGATGAACAGTGAAAAACTTAGCTACTCTGATCAATACAATGATCCAAGATACTTCCAAAGGATCCATGATGGAAAATACTAACCACCTTCAAAGAGAACTGATAAATTCTGAGTGCAAAATGAAGAATAATTTTTTTACTTTATTTTCTTTGCATTTTTTGGTAACATGGCTAATAAGTAAATACATTTTGCATTTTCTCATATGTATAATTGATATATTGCTTGTATTTTCAGTGGGTGGAAGAGGAGATGGAAGAGGGAGAGAATTAGACAATTTGGAACTCCAAAAAATTTTAAATGTAAAAAAATTTTTTTTAAAAAAGTAGCTTTCAAATTTGAGACTTGGGGATTCTGGATTAATCTTTTTCTTTTGTCCTCCCAAGGCCTGAAAAGCCCAGTCTTTTGCTTCCTGGCTCTCTTCCTTGGGATCTAGACTGCACTGAAACCTATCACAAAGGAAAAATAATTGATGGAAGGCTAAAGTCTACTTTCCCACCAAAGGGAAAAAAAAGTTCTCCTTACCTTTCCTGCCGAGCTGCCTGTGGGAAAAGCTTCAGAATCTCTGCATGGAGGAGCTCAACTTGCTCAGGATCCTTCACTTTTATTTCCAGTAAGTAATCTTTGCCAAACTTACTTTTCAGATGTTGGATAGAACCAATGCATCTGCAAGAGAAGGAGAGGAGGAAAAACGGAAGGAAAGAAAAGAGAGGGAAAAGAGAAAGAGACGTTTCAAATATATATATAATTACAACTTAATCCATTACTATTATTCCATGGTCTATGAGTGGAGGGGATGAGCCTTCACTTTTAAGTTAAGGCTATATCCAGCTGTTCACAAGATAAATGGCTTTGTACATTATTACTCCCCTGAAGAAATTTTCCTTCATAGTGTGCTGTATATTGTTCTACCAGTACATTCACTCACCTTAGCTGTCCTGACACCATGATGGCCACCCGGTCACACACAGCCTCAGCCTCTGCCATGTAATGTGTAGTCAGGATAGCACCACTCTCCTTGTTTTTGAATGTTGTTCGAATCACCTTCCTGAAATTGAGTTAAGAAAGTGAACCAAGAGAACATTGTATACAGTAACAGCAATATTGTTTGAAGATCAACCTTGAACAACTAAATTATTTTGAGTATTATAAATACTTGAATTTACTAAAAAGAAAGATGCTATCTACCTGTAGAGAAATAACTGATAAATAGAAGTATGCTCGGTATGGTTTCACATACAGACACATAATATAGATGGATAGAGATATATACAGATAGATACACATATACATATATAATGTCTGTGTGTGTATATATATATATATATATACACATATGTAGCGTGTGTGTGTGTGTGTGTGTGTGTGTATGTCAAATGGTGGCCTTCTCTGCCGTGGGATGGGGAGGGAGGAAGATAGCTTAGAACTTAAAATGTATCCAAAAATATTAATGTTTTTATAAAGTGACAGCAACTATAAGAAGCATGGTGATATTTTGAGAGAGCTTGTCAAAATAAATTTGAACACACACAGTGAAGAATTAAGATTACATTAAGGGGAAGATTTTGGAGGAGCACAGTAGAGTTAGGAAAAGAGCCACATCATGTTAGATGACTCTAAGTGCATGGAGTGGAGGAGTTGGGTTGAAAAACACTGAGAGAAGGCACAATGAGTGAATGTTCTCTGGAAGAAATTATTAGGAGAAAAGATAAGAGCATTAAATTAATAACGAATTAAAAATATTAATTAGTATAACATAGAAACTCACCAAAATCTTTAGAAAGTTTATTGGACCTTTATATAAAGTATCTTTTCAGAATGAAAATTAGATAGGAAATGAAAAGGAAAGTGCTAATTTCTGTAGGTATGACCTGATAAACTGTATTAGGAAATAGCCTTTTTGAGAACTAATTGTCAGAGGTTCCATATGAAACATATATTTGTACAAGGCTTCTGTTTCTTACCACATTTGCTGCTGTCCTTCTGGGTCCATTCCTGTTGATGGTTCATCCAAAAGCACAACAGCTGGATTACCCAGGATACTCAGTGCAAAGCACAACTGAAATGAAGACAAACAATATTTGCTACCATACTCAGTGTGAGCACTTAGAATACTGTTAAACCCAATACACACCTTTCTAGTTATGCCTGCTGATAATTCCTTGACTGAAACTTTCATGTGCTCTTGTAGCTTGAGAACATTAACTAACCTGAGGGAGAAACACATAGAATGATTTATCAAGCATGCTGATCAATGAGGAATATCAGAAGAATGTATTCCAAAAAAAAATAGAGTAATTATGATATAGAAAAGCTGGCCATGACCATTCTGAAACTACAAGTATTAATTACCATAAGCTCATTTGACCCAGGAAAAAAGCTCTGTTGCTTCCTGGAAATCCCATGGGAAAAAACAAACTTGCATTTATAATTTGCTTATTATTGTTTTTAATTATTTCTTTTCAGTTTCCCTAGATCAAAGTTTCATACCTCCAGATTTATATGCTATTAGGTTGTCTAAAATATCTCTGAACTGAGACATAGGAAAGAAGATGCTAGCCTATGTCTTATGACTTATGAGAAGTTGAGAACAATATTTAAAATCTCCACTTTCTCTTCCTTGTCCCCTCTTATGGAGAACTGGAATTTCCCTCCATACTGTACCGTGAAATCATAATCGTGGCATCTTCTTTCTTCATCCCTTTCACTGCAGCATACACCTCCAGATGATCTCTTACTGTAAGATTTCGCCACAGTGAGTTTTCCTGAGGACAGTACCCAAGGAACTTGATTGTGTTGGCATCTTGTTGACTCATGGATGATCTATTCCCTTTCAGTACCACCTATACAAAATAATCAATGTTCAACCTCTGCATGCAGCTTGTATTCTATGTATTTCTTCTCATAAACCTTTTATATGAAGGAGGAAAAAAAACCTGTAATAATTTAGCTCTGAAGAAAAGACAACAGAATGAATATGATATATGAAGTCTACATAAAGGTAAGAAATTAATCTATATACAAAGGACAGATATCCCACATTTACAGTATCTTTTCTAGCACAGCTTATAGTTCCTCACCATAGTCAGATCTCATCAATGCTTTGGCCTATGCTTAGTAAATGTTTTTGTACTGCAACTACCAGGACCATCATCCACGTATATTCCTCTGTAGTCAACATCAGTTACCAAATAGTTATCTGTCTGTTTTTTTCTTCAGGTACAAGGTGAATACTAGCTCTTCTCTTACCTAATCAATTTATCAATATCATCCACTGGCTCTTCCCTGTCTCCACCTCAACCCTCTGTCTTAAGTTCCTTACTCTTCTACTTTTGTTTATACTCTTTGAAGGAACCCTGAAGAATTTACTGTGCTTTACTTCAATATTTAAGAAGTTCAATGATTTCCTCAGTGTGAACATTTCCTCCACATAAGCAAAGCATAAATTCTTCATACCTTAGATAATTTCATTATCTGCTCTGGTTTAAAAAAAAAGATAATCATCTGGTCCCTAACCTTCGGGTTATACCTTTCAGCTAGACTATTAGTATAATTAATAGAGAAAGTAATTACAACTAATGGAGAACTACTCTGTATTTCTTATCTTGCAATATTTTTTATTTTTATTTATTTAACTTTTAATTTATGGAATAAAACAAGCATTTCTATAACATAGTACAATAAAAAATATTGCACACGAAACTGGAAATCTATTATGTACAACTTGCTATTCCTTTTAAATATAAAATAAAGTTGTGTCAATTTTTTTTCTTCTTTTTCTTCCCCTCACCTTAGAGCTGGCTACCATTAGACAAAAAAGTGTGTGTGTGTGTGTGTGTGTGTGTGTGTGTGTGTGTGTGTGTGTAAAATCATTCTATAAATACTTCTATTTTTCTATTTATCACTTCTTTCTCTGGATGCAGATAACATCTTTCTTTGTATTCCCTTTGTAGTTTATTTGGGTATTTATAATACTCAAAATTATGTATTTGCTCAAAGTTGTTTTTAAAACAATATTCTGTTACTGTATACAACGTTCTCTTGGTTCTGCTCATTTTGCTTTTCACTGTTTCATTCAAGTCTTTCCATGTTTTTCTAAGATCATCAAGTCGTCATTTCTTATAGCAGAGTAGTATTCCATCACAATCATATACCACAACTTGTTTAGCCATTGCAATATTTTTAACTGCTACTGTTAACATGACTATCCTATTTAAACCAGAGACAATTTTAGGAGTGGCCAAAGCAGGCAAGTGCATAAACCATGTGAACTCAGAGACTGAAGAGGGACCCATGGACCAAGAAACAATTTCCATCTAATGTCTAACCAAGTACAGCTCTCCCCTCTGATCTGGAATGAAATCCATACAATTAAATTTCCTTAGGAAGAAGCAAATATGAGAGCATGAATGTGCTACCACTCTTGTGGGTCAGGATACGGGTAGAAGAGGGGAGGTATGAGTATACCCTTCACACTCCCATGATACCAACTAGAACTATTGTGAACGATGAAGCAGCAGTGTGTAACTGAGGAAGTCAGAGTTAACTTCGTCCCCAGATGGACTGAAGTGGCAACTAGATGTGTGCCCTCTGGACAAAAAGAATATATAAGTAATTTTTAAGACTGCAGGAAGCTTGAAACCTCAAGGAACTTCCTTAACAACTGCTTTTAACCACTTTACCAGCAGTTTCTATCTCCTATTGTCTTCTCAAATTGTTTTTATATCTCCTTGGGGAGCACTTTTAGCCTGGGGAAATTGGACCATGTTTTTAGGGAAAGGATTATTTAGTTGAACCCTAGGACTCTGAGTGACCCCTTGCAACTAATGTAAAACCACAACCATGACACACTCCTCACCTCTGCCTCACAAAAGAGGGTGTCCCTCTATTCCTAAAAGATGAAACTCAGACACCATCTGCTACATGACATCTCTCCCAATTGCTCCAACAAATAGTGCTTCCCTCTCCTACACTATCTTGCAAGTAATGTCATAATTAAAAATATCCTTGGCTCTACCTAATCCCCTCTAGCTGTGAATGATGTCATGGAAGATCCTACCTTTCACCCCACTAGCTTGCCAGTACAGAAATATTCTGTATTCCCCCCCTTTTAGGGGAAACTTTCCATCATCAAATGGGGTAGGACCCTCTTGATGAAGAGAGGTGGTCCTTAATGAATCACATGGACTGGATTAAGGATAAATTTTAGAGTGAGATTTCCTCATATTAATAATTTACCCCTTCCTTCTTGATAGAACATACTCTGCTCAAGAAGATGAAGGTAAGGTTCAGATTTGGGTCCTACCAAGAGAACTGATATATGTCTGGAAGTTTGTGACCTGATTTAACTGGAAGTACTTGGCAAAGACCTCCTGACCTCTTTTCTTTGATCCTCGACCTCTTTTTCTATCTCATTATTTTGACTGCTGACTTCAACCAGAGCATTCACTTCTAGGTGCTTCTCAGATGCATCCCTTTCCTTCCCATGGTCCAAGAGAACGGCAATGTCTTGCTGAGACTGTAGGCCTTTATCCCTCCTAATTTTGCCCTTGTCTGATATGATGTTGACCCAGGAAGTGAATTTGAAGTCTCTGTCCTCTCTTTTTCCCCCGTCTTTTTCTCTTCTCTCTCTGTTAGAATTTGGGAAGTTTCCATTACTACCTGCCTATGCCCAGCTGAGACTAAAAATAATAGCAAATCATTGCAATCGTCTTTACAGGCATAATTGTGTGCTTTCTAATTTTATCATTATTGTCAAGGATTCTATTTCCTATGACATATGAGTCATTTTGTACTGAGGTGTTGAATTAATAGTTCATTTTATAAATCAGGTGCCCGTAATTTGGTTTATACCATATTGCTTTGTTTGTCACTGAGCTAAGAATTCCCCTTTAGTTCATATGTTGGTAGTTTCTACTTTTTTTCTTTCTTGAGCAAAACTGTGCAGTTCATTTTGTAGGGCTCAGCTTTTTAGGCACATCATAACCAAGCCCTGAAATTATTCCAGTAGCACTAGAATTCCAACAAATTTAAGAGTAAAGCATTCTCAGAAGCTGGTGAAAAGTAAAGGTTTATCTTCATCAGCAGGCTGCATAATAGACCTTACAATCATGAAATTAACAATGATAACAAAAGATGAAAAAGTCAACACTGGGGAGGATTTGGGGAAACAGGCACACTAATTCATTGCTAAATTAATTTTTCAAGCAGACCTCCAAATTAATCCAGTCATGGGAAAACAGTTTGGATTTATGCAAGAAAAAATTTTTAACTGTTTATAGTTGGCAATTCCACTATTGGTTTGTACTCTAAAGATATTATTGACAGCAGAAAAGATGTATAGAAAATAATAGTACTATTCGGACAAGTCAGAAATAAACTATGTGTCCAACATTTGGGGAACAGCTAAGCAAATTACAGTATATTAAGGTAGTAGACTGCTACTTCAAATTAGGGAACAATGGATATGAGTTATTCATAGAAGAATAGAACGAACCGATGATGAACAGTGGAGATCAAACCAAGAAGAACAATACGCACAATGACTAAAGTGAAGTAAATTAAAATAACTTTGAATGGCAATAAGTCTCTAATCAAACATAATGGACAACAGTGCTACTCATCAAAAGTGAAGTATAAACATCCTTTCTTTTAATAAGAAGTAAATTGTTAGAGTAGAAGGTTATATTACTATCAAACAAAATCTTTCTTTTATGATGAAATTTTTATGACTTATATGGAGGGAGTTAAATGTGAATGTAATGAGGCTTATATTCTGTCAGTCTGCAAGCATTTATTAAGCTCCAATTATGTACTGAGAACTTTGCTAAGTACTGGAGATCAAAAGGAAGTCAAAAGACAGTCCTTGCTCTCAAAGAACTTACAGCCTCGTCTGTGAGATAACATAAAAACAACTGGGTATAAACAAGCTATATTTAGGACAAATAGCAGATAATCAACAGAGGGCAGGCACTGGCATGAAGAGGGATAAAGAAAAGCTTGTTGTAGAAGGTGAAATTTTGGCTGGAACTTGAAAGAAGGCAGGGACGCAAGATGATAAAGATGAGGAGGAAGAGCATTTCTGGCATGGAGGACAAGTTGGGAAGGGTTTGTTATGCCAAAACAGAGGATTTTATATTGGATCCTGGGGAATGATAGGTAGCCACTGTAACTGAGTGCATGTGGAGGAAGAGGCATGGCCAGACTTATGCTTTGTTGTTGTTCAGTCATTCAGTAGTGTCCAACCCTACGTGATCCTGTGGATTATACCCTGCCATTCTGATGTCACATCTTTTAGTATTTTAATTCTTCACCAAGATACTGGAGTGGTTTACCGCTTCCTTCCCTGGTGGATCACCTTTTTCAGAACTCTCCACTATGATCTATTCATCATGGGTAACTCTGTATTGATAACTCATAGTTTCATATGCAAGCCCCTCCACCACAACAAGGCAGTGATCCAACAAGTGCAGACCTATGTTTTAGGAAGATTTGAAAGCAGAATGTGGAAGATGGACTGGAGTGAGAAGAGGCTTGAGGCTAGGAGACCAAATAGAAGGCTATTGCAATAAACCAAGCATGAGGCGTATAATGTTAATGGGATAGGAAGATCTTCCCCATCCATTAATAGGCCTATGTGACCACATGTGTTCCATCACAGATGTCTTGCTGCTTTGAAATCTGGCCCAGCTGTGATACATCCTGAGTCACATACAGCCCATTGGGTGAGGAACCTGCCTAAGGAGGAGCTTGTTTAGGAGAGGCATGCTTGTAAAAAAGCTTTCACAGCTTTTGGTACTAAGCTAATTAGGCACTGAGTCAGAAGTTGTGATGCCTTCTGGCTCTGAGCCTATTAATCAAAAGTGTATACAAAAGTATATACATTCTGAGGTGAGATTTTGCTTTGGGGGTTCACTTGTAAGAAGGATCTTTTCTCATTTGCTAAGAGCACCCTGACTACTTAGATGTCTGTGCTCTCTCGATCTGGTGGTATATGTAGGTGGTTGTATCACTTTGTTCAGACAGTTGGAGCCCTGTCTGTTGAATCTCTGTGCTAATTTCTCTGCTTGAATTTTCTGCTTATCTGTAATTAAAGTAAGATTGTTGATCCCTTTAAAGTTATCATTCTTTTAGTAAAGCAGATCAAAGAACCTGTGCTAGCAGCCCTCCTGCGTGCTGGTGTATTAGTCTTACACCTTTACAGCAGCAGCAAGTAGCATTACTTCTACAAGGTGATGAAGCCTTGACCAGAATGGTATTGTCAATGGAAATAAGATGAATGAAGTTAGAATCAATAGAACTTGGCAATGTATTGGATATGGGGAAGAGGCGAGAGAGTGAGGCACTGAGGATGATACCTAAGTGGTGATCTTGGGTAACAGGGAAGATGGTGGTATTCTCAAAATTTTTAAAATAGGGGAAGGATAATTAGGTCAGCTTTAGATATGTTGAGTTTAAGATGTCTTGCAAGACAATCCAGTTTGAGATATCAAATGGGTAGTTTGAAATGGGGGACTAGAGGTTAGGAAAGAGATTAGATCTATAAAAGCAGATCTGGAATCATTAGCATAGAAGTGATTATTAAATCCACGAGAGATCATGATACATAAAGCAAAGTAGTATACAAGGTGAGAGAAATTATTGTTTTTTATTACATTAATAATTCATTATTAATTAAGATCCAGGCTTTTTATTTCTTCATTCAAGGACAAGCCTCTATAGGTCAGTCAGCCAGTCTCTGAAGGACATGGCTGATAGATGAGGTTGCCCTAATTCTCCATGTACATGCTCATCTATCTTGGACAGGCCTCCACCTAACTAGGAAACTTTATTTTTGTTTAGCATATAAACAGAATCTAATCTAAGTGAATTCTTGCTCTTAGGGAATAAAGTCCATGTCTATGCATCCCTCCATTAAAGTTTAGGGTGACCCAACTCTTGAAAGAGAAAACCAGAGTGGTCTGGGTAGAGATAGATTTCTCTGTCTAGATTGCTGGAGGCAGTTGAGTCTTATGACCCAGCCATGTTCTCATCAGGAGGAGCTTAAGACTTTTAGCCCACCTCTTCATTTAATGTCTACCAATGCAGGTTGAGTTCTCCTGTCAGGCATTCCTTTTTCAAAAAAAATTTAAGACATTTGGTGTCTCCATTAGGGGGCTTTGGTTACTAAGAGAAACCAATGACCATCAATTTATCAGTTATTAGCTAGCCTAATTAAAATTGATTACTAATTACCCAGAAACTGTGTCTCTTGGGAATTTTTTTATTCATCACAAGGGATATGAGAAGAGGGTCTGGGAGAGAGCTTAGGATACTCATGGATGGTTAGTGGGCATGACTTGGATGAAGATCTAGTACATGAGACTGAAGAGTAATTAGACAGATAGGGGAAGAATTAGGAGAGTCATGCCACAAAAACCTAGAAAGAAGAGAGCATCTCGATGAAGAAAACGGTCATCAGTGTCAAAGGCTATGGAGAGATCGAGACAGTGATGTTCAAAAAAAAGCCATTAGATCTGATGATTGAGATAATTGGTAATTTTGGAGACAGCTTTTTCAGATGAATGATGATTTTGGAAACCAAAATCCATAGTTAAGAATAGAGTGAAAGGATAGGAAGTAAAAGCACTGATTACAGAGAATTTTCTCAAAAAAAAGGTTAGCTAAGAAAAAAGGAGAGATATAGGATGATAGCTAGTGGGGATTAATGGATCAAGTGAGAGTTTCTTTGAGCAAGGGGTAGAATGGACATTTTTATAGATGGTAGGAAAGCAACTAGTAGAAAAATATTGCAGATTAGTAAGAGAGTAGGGATGATAAAAGAGGAAATCTACCGAATATAGATAGAATAGAATCTCTTGTGCATGTAAAGGAGTTAGACTAGGCAAGGAAAAGGGCCACATCTTCATATGAAAAAGGGGTGAAGGCATATAGTGGAGGGAAGCAATTTAGTGAAATAATTTAAGGAGAAGGGAAAAGAGAGAGCTCTTGGTAAATGGCCTCATTTTTGTCGGTGAAATAGAGAAGGTTCTCAGCTGAACGGGTGAGGAGTGAGACAACCATGGGAGGTTTGGTAAGGGACAAAAAGGTTTAGAAAAGTTGCTGTGGTGAGTGCAATAGTGAATCAATTAGGGAGGTGTAGAAGGATTGCCTCACTGCAGTGAGGGCCTAGTTGAGATTAGATGGCATAAATTTATGGCAGACCAAGTCAGCAAAGTTTCATGATTTTCTCCAGCTTTATTCAACAGCACATTAGTATGAGCAAAGGAATGAAATGGTGTGAGATATCCAAGTCTGAGGCTTTGTAGGCAAGTCAGTGATAAGGGGGCAAGGAACTCGAAAGAGAAAGATAATATAAAATTGAGCTAGTTCCTCAAGGGGTCAAGATGGGGAAGGGAGGAGAATGTAGCCAACCGGGATGTGGCCTGGGAAAGAACCAAGGGTCAGAGAGACTGGAGGTTGTAGTGAGGACAAAGAACATGATTTGAGGTCACAAGGCAGAGAGAGGTGCAGAAGGACAACAAATAACGACCAATAAAGGAATGTCAGAGTTTGTGAACATAGAAGTGGAACACTTGGGAGTGACGGCAAGATCAAGAGTATGACCATCTCTTAGTGTAACTGAGGTGAGGTAAAGAAGTAAAGTATAAAATAAGTAAGTTGAGGAACTAGTTGGCTAGGCTGTATGAGTGAATATCTGTCTGTCTATCTATCTATCTATGTGTGTGCATGTGTGTGTATGTGTAGTGGCTAGGTAGCACAATGGATACAGAGCCAGGCCTGGGAGTCAGGAAGACCTGAGTTCAAATCTGATCTCAGACACTTACAAGCTGTGTGACCCTGGGCAAGTTAACTCTGCCTCATTTTCCTCATCTGTAAAATGAGCTAGAGAAGGAAATGGCAAACCGCTCCATTATCTTTGCCAAGAAAATCCCAAAGGGGGTCATAAAGAGTTGGCCATGACTGAAAACTACTAAACAACATCAATAACACATATTTCTATATATCTATATCTGTATATTGAGACAGAGACAGAGAGAGACAGAGAGAGAGAAAAAGAGAGAGAGAGAGAGAGAGAGAGAGAGAGAGAGAGAATGAATTAAATGAATTCCCTCTGGAGGTCAGTAGATAACAGCAATTGAAATCTCGATTGGGTGGTAAATATGGTTTGAGCAAACCTCAGAGGAGGAGAGGTTACCAAGTCATAGTGGTAGAGGTAGAGCCTGGACATGGCCATGGGGAAGAAAGAGTATTCCAATTCACTCATCTCTCAAAACAGAATTTATCAATAAAACAAATAAATAAAATAAAATAAACAAAAAGTGAAAAACAAATTTCTGTTTCTCAAAGAGGACAAAAAGTAAAAGTGAATAAATTAAAATGCTTTTTACTTCCATGTGGTTTGTGATTTATTTTCCCATGGGGAAGAAAGCAAAGAAATAAAATGAAACCAAACTAAACACTTTCCCTTTCCCTACTGTTCAATCTTGCTTAGACTAGCATTGCTTTTCTGCTTCTGAGGCTTTTGTTAGACTCTCCCTTATGAATGAAGGCATTTCTACTATTCTTGAAAACTATATTTCTAATCTCATTTAAAATAAATTTCAAGAGACTTCTCTGTTTTAACAGCAATGATTCTCTAAATACCAGCACAACGCCCATTCTCTTTATTGGTAGGTAGTAAGATAGAACAGAAGAAGCACTGAGGTTAGAATCTAGCTCCGCCGTTTGCTAACCATGTGACCTAGGACAGCTGGTATAGTCTCTCTCTACTTCTTTTCTCTGTTCTTTCCTACACACAAAATATATAGTAACAATATTAATCCCATTTAACTCACAGGGTTGTATCAAAGTAAGAGTCTTTATGAAATCTCTTATAAAACTGAAAGGCATTATACAAATGTTATTATTATTATTGCCAAGACTTTATACAATGCTGTATTTCCTGTCAATGCTCACCAAGTAATTCTGTTAAGATTCACCTCATGAAACAGTGAAGACAATAATCATTAAAAGGGAAATCCCACTCGCACATATATGCAAATGGCTGTGTCTTTATCCTGATAGAGTCCTGTGATGATGCTACTTAATATCTTTCCATCTACTAAAGGAGATGCAGAATCTACCTTCTATTAAAAGCTGTGGGTATTATAGGAATCATCTGTGAATTTAACTCATCTACCTACTTACTATCCAAATCACTCTAAAATAGTAAGAGAACCTATTTCTATGAAAGATTATCATTTAATGTTGAAAATCTTCTCTTTTGATCATTATCAAAATATTTTCCTTCTATTTCACTTACCTCTCCTGCAGTTGGTCTTGTCTCTCCAGTTATCATTCTAATAGATGTACTTTTGCCAGCTCCATTGTGTCCTAGCAGTCCCAGAACCTCACCTGGAAGAAATTGGGCTGTCAATTTTCGTAATTCGTATATCCACTAACTAGACAGCTGTTTTTTAAATTTGATAACACAATTTGAAATCATTACTCAGTCAGTTTCTTCATGAACAGGCATCAAGTTCATAAAATGTGTTATGTTATTTTGAGATATACATTATCCACATTAGTAGAAATATTTCCACATAGATATGAAGATTTCCTAATGTAGGGAATAGTGTATTTTTTTTCAAGGCACTGTGATAAGCACTTTATAAATATTACCTTATTTGATCCTTACAATAACCCTGGAAAGTAGATTCTATTATGCTCCCCATTTTACCATTAAGGAAACTGAAGCAGAGGTTAAATGACTTGCTGAATGTTACATAATTAGTAAGTGTCTAAGACCAGATTTGAACTCAGGTCTTCCTGACACTAGGCCCAGCACTCTATCTGCTGCATCACCTAGCTGCCCTTATGTTAATTATGTGACTCTGGAAATGGCTATTAATCTCTCAGTGCTTTAGAAAACTCTCAATTGGGAAGGTGCTGTCCTGCATAGAGAGAAGCAATTTCCTTACCTAGGAGTTTGCTAGGCCCAGGAAATGAGAGACCCAGTTATTATCCTTATTTAATTCTTTCTTTATGTTAAACTAAAATATGACTCCCTCTAATTTCTACCCACAATTCTTTTTCTTCCTCTTGAGGCCTATCGGAATAGATCAAACTCTCTCCTCTATGTGAACCCTTTTAATGTTTAAGATAGCTACCAAGCTTCTGCACTCTGCCTTCCAACACAAACTCACACCACCTCCATCTCCATTTTTCTCCTCAGGCATTCTAAACCTCACACAACAGAGGTATTTTGTAAAAGGGACCAGTATTTCTAACCTTTTTTAACACAGAAAGAGACATTCCTTGTGGCTAGTTTCTTCTTACTCTTTGAGAAGCAAACTTTCTTCTTAACTTCATATTCCTTACGCAGACAGCTGGCAATAATGACTGGTTTCTGAAAAAAGAGTTCCTCGTTAAATTTCAGAAGGGTGTTGTACTCTCCTGGATAGCCCTCTTTTTATTCAAACTAGTATAAATAATAGTTTGCACTGAGGGAACATGCAATTAAGTTGTAAAAAATAATCATAATCAAGTTGCAAGATTCTAGTGCACGTTTAAGAGTTACATTTTTTTCTTTATTGATTTTTTCTTTTGTCTGTTATTATTAACAATCATAGATAAATATGAACAACATATAAAGAAAAACCAAAAAAAGAATTGTATATGAAACCATGAACTTTTGCTACATATGGTTTGGCAATTGATTGGATATGTGTAATGAGTGAGAGTGAGAATAAGAATGGACCTCAGGTTCTAGTTCAAAGTGCCTTTGGAAAGATGGTGGTGTCTGTGAAAGAAATAGAGACTTTCAAAAGAATTATGGATTTGGGGGGAAAGATAATGAGTTCTGTTTTGATACATTGAGCTAGAGATTGCTATGGGACATCTAGCTCATAATGTCCAATAGGCAATTGGCAATTCAGGACTGGCACTCAGGAAAGAGCCTAACATTGAAAATATAGAACTTAGAGTCATCCGCATAGAGAAGATAATTGAACTATGAGAGCTGATGTAGAGGAAAAATAGAAGAATGCTCAGGACAGAACCTTGATGCTATTAGGGTACATGACATGGATGATGAGCCAGCAAAGGAAACTAAAAAGGAGCAGTCAGACAGGTAAGAGGAGAATCAACAAAGAGCAATGTGAAAACCCAGAAAGGAGAAAGTATCCAGGAGGAGAGGGTGATCAAGACTTTGCTGCAGAGAAGTCAAGAACCCAACCTCCTTTCTCAAACCCCCAGAATCCCTCCTTTTTAAGAAATGTAACATTGATGTCAATAACTTCTCCCACGGAGACTAAAGATACTATGCTTTTCGGCAGCAATAGAACCTCAAGAGGTTGAGAGTTAAACTCTTATTTTGGAGAGACTGTTCCTGTCATGCTATGAAGAGAGATTGAGTGAATTACAGAGAGAACGAGAATTAATAGAACTTCCCTCCTAAGGTCATTGTTTATTATCTTGCATAGAAATTGTGACTTTGCTAACCTGAGAGGACTGAATAGTAGCACTGTCTTTCTAAAACTAAAAAGTTAACATTTAGCTATCAAGCATCAAGTAGTTGGCCGGGAACATGAGCAGGCAGCATAAAAGGACTCAGACTCAGATTATAGAATCTTTTTTTTGGTGACGAAGAAAATCAAAACATACAGCCAGAAGAAGTCAACAAAGTCAAAGAGCCTACATCAAAAGCCTACAAGGAAAATATGAATTGGTCTCAGGCTATGGAAGAGCTCAAAAAGGATTTGGAAAAGCAAGTAAGAGAAGTAGAGGGAAAAATGGGAAAATAAATGAGGGTGATGCAAGAAAATCATGAAAAACAAATCAATGACTTGCTAAAGGAGACCCAGAAAAACACTGAAGAAAATAACACCTTAAAAAATAGACTAACCCAAATGGCAAAAGAGGTTCAAAAAATGCCTTAAAAGGCAGAATTAGCCAAATGGAAAAGGAGGTCCAAAAGACCACTGAAGAAAATACCACCTTAAAAATTAGATTGGAGCAAGTGGAAGCTAGTGACTTGGTGAGAAATCAAGATATTATAAAACAAAACCAAAAGAATGAAAAAAATGGAAGACAATGTGAAATATCTCATTGGAAAAACCATTGACCTAGAGAATAGATCCAGGAG
>CM053626.1:170786382-170829039 GCA_028646595.1 Phalanger gymnotis
AGGGTATATATGCCCTGAGGGTAGCCAGTAAGCTTAGACCAGAGAGTTGCAGAGACCAGAGAGCTGCGAGGAAAAGAAGATGAAGAAGAGAGAACTGAGAGAGAGACAGAGAACTGGAAGAGACAGACAGACAGAGAGAGAACTGGAAGAGACAGAGAGACAGAGAGAGAACTGGAAGGGCTCTGAGAATTGCAAGGGCTTTCAGAACTGCTAGAGGATGCAGGCAAGCAGAAAGTTAGGATTCATGAGTGGGTGTTTAGGGGAAGGCCCTAGCAGAGAGGAAGATTACAAGATGGCTTGGCTCCTTGCTATGATACTGTGTTTTAATCTCCTTGCTGTTACATCAAGGTGGATTTACTGGTTTCGGGATACAATTATTGCTATGTCAAATTGGGGTTATTGGTTTTGGGATTTGATCATCTGGTGTCTGAATAAATATTTTACTTCTTCTGCCTTATATACAGAGAATCTCTTATATTTTACGATTCTGAACTATACAGGCATATTCATGGTCAACATAGATCTCATGAATCTTGCCTTACTGATACAACCCCACACAGTTAATCAGTTGCAAAACCTTATTGCTTCTCCCTTCACGTAGTCACCACCCTAGCTCAGGCCTTCATTTTGTTGTTGTTCAGTCATTTCAGTTGTATCCAACTCTTCATGACCCTAGATGGGGTTTTCCTGACAAAGATACTAGAGTGGTTTGCCATTTCCTATTCCAATTTATTTTACAGATGAAGAACTAAGGCAATCAGGGTTAAGTACCTTTCCCAAGTAGAAAGAATAAGTGTCTGAAGGCAGATTTGAACTCAGGAAAACGAGTCTTCCTGACTCCAAGCCCAATGTTCTATCCACTGCGCCACATCACTGCCCCAGGCCTTCATTACCTATCATTTAGACTTACAGCAATTACCTTCTATTAGGTTGCCTAGCCTTAAGAACCCTCTCCGGTCCCGTGTTAATCCATATTCCATACACTTGCCATAAAGATCTGGTCTGCCCATATTACACCATCACCCCAACACATATAATCCAGTAGCTCTCTACTTCCTATAGAATCATATATAAAATCCCCTATTTGGCTTTTAAAGTCCTTTTCAAGATGGCTCTGACCAACCTTACGAGCCTTAGTATACATTATTCCCCTTGCTGCACTCTACTGTCTAGCTAAATTGGCCTTCTGGATTTCCTCACACATAAAACAAAATAACTAAAATATCCAGAACTGAATAGGAAAATAAATATAACCAGATAAAGAATAAAGAA
Source organism: Phalanger gymnotis (assembly GCA_028646595.1). Taxonomy (NCBI): domain Eukaryota; kingdom Metazoa; phylum Chordata; class Mammalia; order Diprotodontia; family Phalangeridae; genus Phalanger; species Phalanger gymnotis. The sequence goes on from CM053626.1 coordinate 170,787,655, forward strand.
TGGATTCGTGCTGCAAATTATTTAATGAGTTGAAATCAGAGATGATCAACTTTAGTTTTTTTTTTATTTTGTATGGTGAATATCTACACCCAGAGAAGCATAATGTTCACTGACTATTATGATCTATCTTTTGATTGTTATAATATTTCAATTTAAAGTATCCTTAAAAAGAAATGTACCTGCTTGGCTAGCTGCAAATATCAACTTTAACTGAATAATTGCTAACAATAATTATTTATAAGTCTTTCATATCCTTTAGCACAAACAAGGATTTTTTAAAAAAAATTGATGAAGCTTATTCAATCACATTGCTTTGAAGAACAAAATATTTTATATCATTAATTTTTAAAGTGAAAAATAATGTTTAGTTCACCTTTGCCTCACACTTTTTACTTTTCTATTTTATGTATCTTATAATGTGCACAATGTATTGGTACAAATATATATATATATGTATATATATATATATAATTTATAAATGAATATGATGGGGGATGCTCAAAAACTTTTACCAATAGGGGAAGGCTATCAAAAAAGAGGCAGAGACCACTGCTCTGCACCAGTGGTTTCTCATATTTGACACTGGAAATTGTCAGATTCTTATATGGCAGAAGCTGTGCTTTTAGTATTCATCGATTAAGGAAATGTTTTATTGCAGGGCAGTGGGGCAGGGGATGGTATCCTGGGATATCCAGACACATAGCTTCAACGGTGTGGTAAGCACAGTGTAGAAATTCCCTCTAATGGTACACATTGGTAATGCATCTATAATATAAAATCCTAGACTGCCTGGGAGCACTAAGAGGTTAAGTGATTTAACTGGGTTTAATATTAACCTGGTTATCTATGTATGTGTTAGAACCAGGATTTGATCCCTGGTTTTCCACATGCCTAGGCTAACCTATCCACCACACCATGTTGCTTTTGAGAAAATACATGATGACAAAAAAATTCCATGAATTCATTACCACTTCTACATGAATTCATATTTTAATAATCTCTAGAACCTACATTTTAAATACAGTAATAAATATGTTGACATTATTTAGTGGAATACACAGAGAGGAGTCACTCCATGAAATTGTTCTCTAAATATATATAACTCAATCTGTTTCTTACAAGTTGGGAACCTCTGTTTTCTGTAGCCAAGATGGCATCAAGTGTGTGTTTGTGTGTATGCATATATATACATGTATATAACTACACATGTGTGTATAATATATATAAATGCTTCTTATATGTACCTATATTTGCCTTTGCATATAGCTTTATAGAGAGTGTGCTTTATATATATGCAACTTTACATATGTGTATCTCTCTCTCTCTTTCTCTCTCTCTCTATATGTATAGATATATCTATATCTAGACATATCTAGATATAGATATAGATATATATAGAAAGAAAATCGCACACACACACATACACACACACACACACATAAAATCTCTCTATAGCTATGCATGCTCTGTATTGTGTATGTATCTTTATATGTATAGCTTAAAACTTCACTAAGAGTTTTGGAATACCCACACACATATACTATTTTTTCTTTGAAATATTTCCCAATTTAATTTTTTACTCTGGAAAGAGAAAAGAAAGACTAGTTCGTTCAAATTTTCTAGAATCTATGTCACATAAATGCTCACCTTCATGCCTTTCATTGACCACCTTCCTAAAATGGTTAAAGTCTTTTTCTCTTCCTGCTCAATTTCTTAGAAAGTCAAATTCGACCACTTCTATGCAACTTTTTTTTATTATACTAATTAGAACACTAATCACTTATAGTACCACGTACTTTAGGGTTTATTCTATTTTTATCAGTGAATTTTGTTTACTCCATTAGATTTAAGTTCCTCAAGAGCAAGGGTCATTCCTTATCTTTCTGTTATATCCAACATGCTACCTTGTGCAGGGCTTGCTCATAGTGCTCATGTTCAGTTGTTTATGTCATGTCTGACTCTTTGTGACCCCATTTGTAGTTTTCTTGGCAAAGATACTAGAGTGATTTGCCACTTACTTCTCCAGTTCATTTTACAGATGAGGAAACAGGCAAGGGGGGTTAAGTGATTTGCCCAGAGTCACATAGCTAATTAAGATCTGAGTTGATGAGTCTTCCTGACTCCAGGCCCAGCATTCTATCCACTGTGCCACCTAGCTGTCCCTTAACAGGTATCTAATGAATATTTTTAATTTAATTATTTGTGCTTAATATGATAGTCAAATATTTAATATTTAAATTAATTTAAACGTTTTTGTCTACCTGAAGACTGGGTCCTTTCTCATTGATTTTTTTCCATATTTCATTTCCAGAAACCGTAGAACAAAAAGGAGAATGATAAAGTGAAGATAAGGCTAGAAGAAAGAAAGATAACCACCATTAGTTACAATATGACAAAAGAACAAATCACAGATCTTTGAGGTATGAAGTACTCTCTAATGCAGAAAGCGACTCATTTTAGATGTTCTTAGAGAAACGCATTACACAGAAAACAACCTAATAAGTCTCTCCAGACTTAGCTAAACTAAACCTCATACTATACCAATCCCACATTTAAAGTCCTTCCCAGTGCTGTTCTTCCACTTGGCATAGCATCACAGAATGAAGGTCATCTCCATGCTAAAATGGGTTATTACATTAGAACTTTAGTAAGACCAAATTATCAGGGGGCTGGGGTATGGACATGCTTTGTCTTTTATAAAGTATACGTACATAACAAAAATCTTACAAATTTAGGACACAATACATATCCACATGGATTTTAAAACATTTGCAAAAAACTTATGAGCTTTACATAGTTCAAATAAAACCAAATTATTTTTCAGTAAATATTATTCCCCTCCTCCCATGAATACAAATCCCGAAAGAAAGTTTTTCTTACTATTAAAAGTACTAAAAGGCTGCTTTGACTGACTCCATTTATTTCATCTTCATGGTGATCAGGATTTTTTGAATAGCTATAAGAGAGCTATCAAAAGAAAACAACGACCAAATGGAAGTTCATTTGTTGATCAATAAATTAACAAGAAATTCATGCAGCAAGCATTCCTTCCCTTATTCTGCTTGAGTTTCCTCTGTGTTCTAGGACAAAGGTATTCTTCAAAAGTGGAGGTAAGAGTCTTCTCTACGATATTATGATATATTCCTTTGTTCTATCAATGAGTCAGTTTACTGCTAGCTTCAATCTCTCCCTCTGCCTCCTTTATCTTGTCCCATTTTGCCTCTTCCCCTTTCTTTCCTTCTTTCTTTTTTTCCTTCCTTCCCATTGAATCAGGCATCATACATTTACTTTTGAAATAATGAGGAAAATGAAGCCATCCCTGGCCAAAATTGTGGAATAGGTGAAGTTTGTCCTTGGTGCTCCTACTCTCTCCTTTCTATGTCCTTTTCTGCCTTTATAATGCCACCTCCTATCTAGATTCTTAGAACCATATCTCACCTGCAAGATATCATCTCAGAAAATACTGTGATAAATTCATTCACACTCGCATTGAACACTAGAGAATCCCCGTTTTGTCATGATCAAATTTCCCTTCAAGTTAAACCTCTTCCTCTGACAATCCTATCTTCTTGAACTCATTGAAAACTGCCTTCCTGAACCATTCCCTCATTGTATTCATATTCTCTCTTCTCCTTCTTAGATAAGCAGGGTCAGAAGGAAGAATAGCCATACAAATTGCTCCTTACTCTCACTTAAAGAACTTTCCCTGCTTCCATCAGTTAACAACTTTTCCTTCTTTGAGATCTCAACTATATCACCCTAAGAAGACGGTAGTGACACTTAGCTATGAGCCGCTTTCATTTTCCTTTTTGTCCTCAAGGAATTAAGTACCAGCTTAACAGTCTTCCTATCTACTTCAAGCCAAGGCCTTATGGTTGGAATTTCAACATACATATTGATATCCTTCACATACAGTCTGCCGCGTAAGTCCACCAAATTTCTCAGTTCCCACAACGTGCATCTCAGTCACACGCAGCAATGGTCATACCTTTGATCTAACCATCACCCCTAAGTATTCCACATCTAGAAGCTACAATTCTGAAATTCCTTCATTTGACAATAACCTCTTGCCTTTCCACCTCTCCCTTTGCCTGATTCCTTCTAACCCTATCCTTTATCCTTGCCATCAACTCAAGTCATTCTTACTGTTCTCCTGGTCCATCCCTATTGCTCTGGCCTCACAATAGATCCTTTGCAATCTTGACCCTGCAGTCAATCACTTCAATTATACACGGTCATCTATTCTTAAATTTGTGGTTCCTGCCTGTGTGATTCCTCTTTCTCAGTCCCCTTTAATGGATAATCATTCATGTTATATACCCTCACTGTGGGTATTTTCTAAGGCTTTGTCCTGTGTCCTGTTCTCTTTACTTTCTGACAATCTCTCTTGCTGACCTCACCAATTCCTATTAATTTGGTAATGATCTCTAGCAAACTATTTTTCACACCAATCAATGTATCCAGTCATCACCTACCTCCTGATTATCGTCATTGTCACCCAATTACCAGTAGACTGTTGGATATTATCTGGATGTTTTGTTCACAGATCAAATGTGAGACATTTTAAGAAAAGGGTCATTATCTTACCCTCCTCCACCCTACCCCAAACCCACTCTTCCTCCAAATTTCTCTGTTTCTGTCGAAGGTAACATCATCCTTCCAGTCACCCATGTTTGAAACTGTGCTCATCCTCAAGTATTCACTTTCCTTTTCCCTCCAGATCTAACCAATAATTATTTCTTGTCCGTTTTACCTACACAAACTCTTCTCCATCCATCCTCTTCTCTCTTCTCTCATAGTCACAATTTAGGCCCTCAGCATCTTTTACTTGAACTACTACAACTAAATGAACCACCAGCCAGCTAATAGTAACTCTCTAATCTAATAATAACTTTCTAAGCTATGAAATAACCTTAAACATGTCTCAGAGAACTATTGATCTGTAGCTGGAAGACACCCAAGACAGTTTCTAGTCCAATGCCTTTACTTTCAACAAAGTAGGAAACTGAGTCCCAGAGAGCTTAAGTGACTTGCCTAAGGTCATAGAGGTAGTAAGTAGCAGATATAAGATTCGAACTCTGGTCCGATGACTCCAAGTCCAGCATGTTTCCTACTTCATCATGGTAAACACATGATTCTCCCATTCAGAAATCTTCCTTGGATCACTATTATCTCCGTGACAAAATATAAACTCCTGAACTTGGAATAATGATAATATTAACTAACAGTTATGAAGTACTTTCTACCTGCCAGACACCGTACTAAGTGCTTTATAACTATTATTATCTCATTCATTCCTCACAAGATCCCTAGGAGGGAGGTCATATTATTATATTTATTTTGCAGTTGAGGAAACTGTGGCCAACAAAGGTTAAGTGACTCTTCCAGAGTCTCACAGCTAGTATGTCTCTGAGGTCAAATTTGAACTCAGATCTTGCTGACTTCAGGCCCAATGTTCTATCTCTTGTGCCTAGCTGGCATTTAAAACACTTCACCATCTGACCCAAGACTATATATTTGAGTTTCTTTTACACACTCCCCTTCATATACTTTACAATTTAGCCAAATTGGCCAAATTTCTTGATGTCAGCCTTCCGTCCTCCATTCCCTCGTTTCTTCCCCCCACCCCATACCTGGAATATGCTTCCTCCTCAGCCCTACCTCTTAAAATTTCTAGCTTTCTTCTGCTGTTGTTTCTAATCTCTTTCATTAGTGATTGTCTTCTTCTGAAATTATCATTTATATGCTTACATGTTGAGTCTCCCAATAAAATGTAAACTCCTTGAGGGGAGGAACTATTTTTCATTTTGCCTTTGGATTCCCAGTGATGAACACAATGCCTTGCTCATGGTTGTTATTTTGTCCTTCATTTTCAAAGATGACCAATGACATCATGGCGATGCCTTGACTGGGGTATGAATTGGATTTAAGTGAGGCAGAGTTGCACAAAGTTGTCAGCCTCACCCTTCCTGAGTCATCAAAGTCCTGTGGCAGTATAAAAGTTAAGACAGCTGGTGATGACATCAGATGCAATGGATGACCTTGGTGTTTTTGATGCCTTACCAAATTCTAAGCACTCCACAGAGCCTCCTTCAGCAACCTTCGTGGCCATTGGGACAAATTGTTTTCATTTAGGGTGTGGCCACTGTGTATGCCATAGCTTCTTGGAGCCCCAGGTAAGAAGTGGATGAATCCAGTGGACACCAAAAGTGGATGAGCAGCCCTGAAAAGGGCTCAGCAAACCCTTAGATCAGATTGCTAGTCCTCCTGAACATCCTGCATGTCTAAGCTGAGGGAGCTGGGTTGGGTGACTTCTTGTTGGTGCACTGTAGTAGATGGGAGACTTGTTTAGGTATGGGTTGGACTAGATGGATTCTGAGTAATAAATTCTGCTTCAACTAAAAATTTTTGATTCTATGATTAATGAGCCTTAATATATCACCTCTTCAAGGGAAAACAAATCTTAAACCATAAGAATGCATTTATTCTAAATGCAGAATTTCAATCATCAGTGAAATGGTATATGTGTCATGGTGGTAGTGGTGGTAGAAGGTTATGGCAGAGATAAGGAGAAGGTAATGCAAACTTCCTAATGTCCCTAAAAGCACAATAGAATAGGGAACAATCATGCTGCCTTTTGGTAAGACTGATCCTCCATAGACACATGCATGGCCACTGAAAGTATATTAGATGATTTAGCTTAGTACTCTAGCTTCCTACAGACAGAAATAGATTCTCCATTGATCTCCAATATATCTCCAATATAAAACTCCAATATACCATTGGAATTTTTCCAGGTGTATACGAGCTTAGCCTCTCCTTTATAAGTAAGGAAGGGGAATTAAGTTAGGAAACTTCAAACTTCATACGTCTCTTTTATGAAGCAACTAGGGTAATGCAGTGGATAAAGCATGGGGCCTGGTGTCAGGAAAATCTGAGTTCAAATCCAGCCTCAAATACTTACTAGCTATATGACCTTGAGTAAGCCACTTGACCTCCATTTGCCTCAATTTCCTCAACTGTAAATGAGCATAATAATAGCACCTACCTCCCAGGGTTGTTCAAATGAGATAATATTTTTAAAGTATATGTTACATAGCAGGCATTTAATAAATGCTTGCTACCCTCCTTTCCTAACACCATCGCTTGCTCATAGTAGGTCTCAGAATCAGACAGAATTGAACAATATTTTATAAAATGATAAGATTTTGTAAAATGCATATTTCCCCATGTGGAACAAAGCTTTTTCAAATGGCCATATATTTCAATATCCTAGTACAAGTAACAGCATTGCTTACCTCATAAAAAAGTATTAAACAGCCAACCAGTGTGTACAAAGGCACTAATATCATGCAAGGGAGCATGATAAGTAAATCGAAATTATATAAAAATAGGATGCCAAACAAGAACATAGAGATCTGAAAGAAATTTGCAAATAGGTTAGAATCACACACTATTTTCAATTGTTTACAGAGTACAAATGGTCATATACTGTGCAGTGTTATTAATTAGTTCCATGAATACATAATTAGAAAAAAAAGTTAGAACTCCATGATACATGACTTCAGATAAAACACTAGAAGAATGTTATAAATGAGAGGTTTATTCTTTGGAAGGAGGAGGGGAGATTTCCAAGCATCTCCAAGTAGAACAGCTTGGAGTAGCCTTGGGAAGGCAAAAATAAAAGCAAAGGTCTCAGTGCAGCAGAACAAAGTTCTGGGAGCTCTTGCTCAGGGAAGCACTGAGTTAAAGAGAAGGGCTGTGGGGGACTGAAACAGAGGGGACCTCCAAGGGAGAATTCAGGAATGAGCTGGACAGAGCAAGGAACCAGGATATCTACATAAGGTAGAACAACTGGAGTGATCGTAGCTTCAGAAATGGGGCACAGAGACCTATCAATGTGAGACTGAGCAGAGGTGCCAAGCTGGACTTCGAGCTTTGGCAATATATGTAACCTTTCAACTTTTTTGATAAGATTGATTGGAGAAGTGTGAGAGTTACTTATAACACAAGACAACTGTGGTGGCCCTATACCTAGGGAATGAGAGAGAAAGGAATAGTAGATAAGCACAGGGTAGATTAGAGTAGGACAGGACCTGAAAGTGCTAAAAACTTAAAGCAAGCAGAAGTAACTGTGTTACCCCAACCTGGATTCAAGGGACCCTTTCATTATTAATTTTTGCTAATTTTTTCAGAAGCTAAAAGAGTTCTGCACACAATAGATACTTAATAAGCATTGATTCATTGAAAAATTGCTAAACTGCATTAAAAAGTTAAATATGGGGAGTCTCTGAATCATTGGCTGAGGATATACCACATTAGCTTAACTTTTATTTCATAGAATGGCTTAATTTCTACTAAGCTACTTCATTTCATGTGGCTTAAGGATTTCCTCATCTCCTTCATACAAATTAAGAGCAAAGATTGTTTTATGCTTTATATTTGTATCTGATGAGCCTAGAACAGGGCCTGGCACATACAGGGTATCTCTAAAGTCTGGACACATAGGGAGAAATGCATCTTTTCATTTAATTGGAATATTAACAGACCTTAGCCCCCTTGACTTCTTTTTCTGATGTATGCTAAAGGAGAAGGTGTACTCAATGAAAATCACAGATGCAACACATTTAGTTGAACATATAAAGAATGAATGTGCTAAAATTGACAGCAAGGTGGAGATACTGCATCGAGTTCATGTGAATCTTGCAAAGCGCATCAACCTTTGCATCACAAATGATGAAAGTCATATTGAAGATGCTATTTGTTAATATTCCAATTAAATAAAAATGTTATTGAAAATTTCATTCATTTCATTTCTTGAAAATATGCATTTTTGCCTATGTGCCCAGACTTTGGGAACACCTTATAGTCACTTAAGAAAAGCTTGTGGATTGATTGATTAAATTTATTAATGTTGATAGAAGCAGAAAAAGAGAAAATGGCATTACCTTTGAGGTACCTTTGAACTAAATGAGCAATGCTAGAGGTGGTGGAAGAGGATGGAGAGAAGGGTAAGTGCTACAGTACCAACACATTAGATATATTAAGTATAAAGATCTTAAGGATGTGTCTTGAAGATGGGGATGAAGTGGCCATAAAGAAGAATCCAGGATAGTGAGGATCCAAAAAGATCGGGTGATTTTTTTCAACATTCATCTGACTCTAATAAGATAAATTCAAAAGAGATAAATGTAAAATCTTACATTTGGGAACACATGCAAACTTCATAAATATAAAATGGAGAAGGCCTGGGTTAGATGGCAATTGTTCTGAAAAACATCTGAAGGTTTTAGTGGACAACAAGCTCCATATGATTCAACAATATGATATAGCAGCCAAAAAAGCTAATGCAATCTTGGACTGTATTGAGAAAGGATAGCTCCAAAGAACAGAATAGTGAAAATCCCACTATACTCTGCCCTCATCAATCTACTTCTAGAGTACTGTGTTCAGTTCTGGGCACTACACTTTAGGAAGAACATTGATAAATTAGAAAGTATCCCTGGAGCAGAGAAACCAGTATGGTGAAGGGCCTTGAGTCCATTGCCATTGGAGGATTGTTTGAAGTAATTGATTGTGTTCAGTGTGAAGGAGAGAAGACTGAAGGAAGACATGATTGCTGCAATTAAGTATTTGAAGGGCTCTCATCTGGAGTAGGAATCAGACTTACTTTATTTGGCTCCAGAGGGTAGAAGCAAGAACATTAGGTAAACGTTGCAAAGAGGAAAATTTGAGAAAGATGCCAAGAAAAACTTCCTAATAATTAGAACTGACCCCAAAAAGAATGGTTTGTCTTAAGAGATTGTAGGTTCCATTTCTTCAAAGCAAGGCTCATTGATCATTTTTGGGGTATAACAGGGATTCCTTTCTGTTATGGGTTATAAGTTCCCTTATAATGCTCAAATTCTGTGATTGTATGAAGTGACTGAGAAATCCTCCTCTTTTACAACTCTGCTTTAAAAGCAGCATGTTTCACATTTTCCTATGATTATGGGAAATGGACCAATGTGATTTTTGCAAGGGCTAAATGGTTCCTGCAACAAAAGGAGATGTTGACATTAAAGTGATGTTATAACAATCCGGCTAGCAGCTGTTGTGGGGGTGAAAGACCAACAGACGCCTAACAACAGGAACGCTACCAGCATGCACAGGTTCTTTTGATTTGCTTAACTAAGGAAAGCTACATTAAGAGGTTGACAAGCTTACTTTAATTCAGCATACAAATATCATTCACTTGGTTCAGGAGGAAAAGCCAGCATTCTGAACTTTAGAGCAAAATACAAACAAATTACAAACATCAACACACAGACCTTGTCTGATTCAAATCCCAATACATAGTTACCAGGGTTTAACAAAGTCCCAACATCCGGCTTTATGAGCTGGAGGGCCCTTAGCTGCAGCTGCCTGGAGTCTCCAAACACCACCAAGAGTGAAAGCCCTATGCAAATGGCTCTGTCTTCTCTTCTTATAGAGTTTCAGACGTCATCAAACATCATCTGAATGACCAGAACTTAGGCTGCTATGATTGGCTCTTGAGTTAGCACCACCCTTAGTTAGCCCTACCTTAGGCCTCACCTTAGTTATCAATCCACACCCACATAGGTTTTACACCTAATAGGGGTCTGTGCCTGGGGCTTAGCACCTAGTAAGACTCAATGAAATACACTGAATTACTCAAACTAAACAAAAGCCAAACTATTCAAGGGCACTTGGTTGAATCAAGTGCTAAGGAGCCCATTTTGCCTACTAACACAGGCGATAAGCAGATGATCACTAGGCTTTGAGCCTCCTATCTATAAGATGATCTCCATCCTGGTTATCACGTCCTCTGAGCTTCATTTAGATATCATTCATACTCCTCATTTCCACAAAATATCTGGAGTTCCCTGACAACATAGTCCTACTATCATCATCCTGTGGAACAAAGTCTAATTTCCTTGTTGTTACCTTACTTTTAAGGGACCTTATCATTCCATTATAACAGATAATATTTGGAAACTGACTACAGTATATGCATTACCCTGGGGTCCCATCAACAGTGATAGTCATAAGTTACAGACCCATCTGGTCCCTAAGATTATGGACTTATGAAATATATTGGGAAGGGGGAGCAGAAATTGAAAGCTGATACACTAATCCTATACCACTGATACCAGTGCCGTGTAGACTTTCAGCCAAAAGCATGAGTCTTATTCCATGTCTATACTTATCTTTTAGGAACAAAAATATAACTTGCAAGGAAAATTCCTCAAATACAACTGGATATTGACTTTAATGGGACAGATTACAAGTCAAACAATACATGCCTACCCATTCTATGTGAAGCTGCTCATACCCTCCCATAATTTTGCTATGGGTGTTCCACCCAATTTCTGGAAGACTTCTTCACTTTCTTCTGACACTGCAAAGAGACCAGCAAAATACTCTGGCCATCTCACTAGTATTCCTTCTTTCCCTGAGTGCAACTCTTTGGAGAGAGATCAGAGAAGTAGCTTACTTTCTGAATCTGACTCAATAGAATATGAGTTGGACTTTCCCTGGACCTTTTATACTTAGAAAAAGTTTACATGTGGAAACCCATCCACAGGAAAATTATAATATTTATCTGGTCATCAGTCCTTAGCTTACATTTCCTTACTTGCCCTTTTCCCATGAAATTCTGGTTACAGAAAAAAAAAACCAAAACCATCATAAATGGTCACAAATAAACCTATTTATCCAAGTACATAAAAACAGAAATCAGACTAGAATATACTAGAAAATACATGAGTGGGTAAATTCTTTGAATGAGCACCAGATGAGATCTCAGTTCAACCAAAAGAGAGGAAATCAGACATCTTCATCTTCCAAATCTTTCTTTCTCCCTCCATGGGTCTCTTCTGAAATAGTTATTTAAATGTATATCTTTCTTCCAGAAAGTTCTGGTACCATCTCCACCCCTTATACAACTATTCAGTGTCATATTGCACTCAACATTCCCTTCTCAACTTAGGAGGCACCTTTATGCTTATACAGAAATAAGCAAATTTTCCCAGGTTCCTTTGGAAGCCCAGTTATAAAGAGATTTGCAAAAACTATGAATCAACTAAATACTTCTTATATAATTAGGCATAAGAGAAAATGTGATACACTTGGTTAAAGTTCTAAAGACCTTGGAATACTAAACCTTTTTGTCACTAGCCATCCTCATGGCTTTGGATTGGCAAATTTAATGTCTTTGTTTTTCAGTATCTTTGTTTTTAAAATAAAAAATGGCTGAATTAGATAATTTCTCAAGCACTGTCTAGCTCCCTAAAATTCTAATTCTATTCTTTTCAATGAAACAAAAGAGTGCAAGACATGAATAGATACAAAGAGAAATAGGTAAAGATATAGACACAAACCAGAGGCAGTAAAATGATCCAATTGTAATACAAATATTTTATGAAATAACATTAGTTTATGGTTCATTACAAATATGAAAAAGACAATATTTAGCTTTGTAGATAAAAATGAAATTAATATACTGTGTGGTCTGTACTTACAATAAAGAAGCAAAAAAACCAAAGGCCACTATTTTTCCTCCTCTTACGAAAAATGAATGAAATCACATATGTGAAGACGACAACAGATGCTGCATAACCAATAGTACACAAGATCTGAAATTAACAGAAAATTATATTAAGTGCTAGAAAGGCAAATGGTATCTGGGAAAATATGTCAAATTCTAAGAACTATGTGCCAGGAGGTGTTCTTCAGGATAGACATGAGGTGGCAAAGAGATTGTGCCAAGACCTGGAATGATTATTCTGCCCAGATGCTTACTTCTATGGTTAGTAAACTCCCTCCCACCCTAGTATCCCAGTCATTGTAATGCAGAATCACATATTACCTACAAGCAAACCTCAAAACTCAACTCCCTAAACCCTATTTTGCATTCTCTAATCCCCATTCACCACCAGCCTATGTCTCTAATGCCCCAGTCCCCTATCTGCCCCTCCCACTGTGCCATGTGGAAATCCAGTTTTATTATTAACAAGCTTCCTTTCATTTTAGACTTCTTAATTTCCTTGTATTTTCTGGCAATCACAGAGGCCTCTCTGTGAATGGATGGTCAGCAACTCCAGGAGAAGCTGTAGCTTCTCTGCTACTTGTTCTGATATGGTACACTGGTTCTGGAGGGTTAGGAGGTATGTCAGAAGGTTCCTTGCTCCCTACTGCCAGTTCTAGACTTCACTTCTGCCAACATCACTCAGCTACTTCTCACCCTTTGATAGTTATAATATACCCAATCCAAATCATGGTGGCTATTATTTACTGGTTGCCAGATCATTCTCCTTTCTCAATTCAGTTCTTCGTTTGTAGTCTTCCTTTCCAACCCAAATCTTGCCCTTATACGAGGGGACTTCAAGCTGATTTTTCTTCAAATACCATAATCTCCCATTTCATCAATTTATTCAACTCCCATGACTGACTTTGCTATTCCAACTCAGCTACACATAAGGATAGTCACACTCTTGATTTTACCATCCACATATGTGCTTCCATGATCTCTACCCCTCAGTATTTTGCTAGGCCATTACTCCTATTCTAATTACACTCTCCTCCCTTGCCAGTCTCTACCCTTTAATCAATTCACTCTACTCTACCCTTTAACTCTTGTATCCCTTTATTCCTTGCCTTATCCATGCTTCTGTCTATGTCTACATATTGTCTCCTCTGTTAGAATGTAAGCTGCTTGAGAGAAGAAACCATTTTCTTTTTTCTACAGTGTCAGTATAATGCCTAACACATAACAGAAACTTGATAAAAACTTGTTAACTGATTTTTAAAAAAAAAAATTGTATAGTACAACAATGTTCCAGCTCTCTCCTATATGATAAATAAACATTATTGAACATTTATTTGATTGTACACATCTCACACTTCATAGACTTTCTAATGAAAATGTCTTTCTTCCACAAATTTTGTCTCTTACCTGAGCAAACAGGATTAAAGTTGTTGGCCAGCCCTCATCTGTATTATTTATAAGGTAGTTAATGACATACATTGAAAAGAGAATCAAGCAATATAGAGGAATATCCACCAGTGCCTGCCCACACCAGTATGCTGATGGGTAGAGCCCTGAAATCCACAGCTGGGACTGAGCTTTTATCTGATGGAGAAATAGAAGAGAAACAAAGTGGTTTTGAAAACTGAAATTCAGAGAAATGTTAACAATGTCAGTTACATTAAAATGTTCATTTCTAAAATAATGCTGCATATGTCTTAGGCATATTATATGAACCAATCTGTATGACTAATTCAAAATAGTATAGCCCCTCCCCACAAAGAGTTTATAATCTTGAGGACGGAGGTATAGAATAATGCATGGATACAAATGAGCATAATAAAAGGTAGAAAGTATCAGGGGAAAGAAAAAAAGAAGGAAACTACTTAGGGGAAATGTTAAGTATTAAGGAGGGAAGAGAGCATATTTAGCCAGGATTGATGTCAGTGGGGAGGGGGAGGTAGTAATTTGTGGGAGATCATAGAATGTTTCATGGAGTAGGTGGTACCTGAGCTTGATGTTGAAGGGGAAAAAAAGGATTTCAATAGTTGGAGATTAAGGGAAAGTACATACTATGCATAAGGGAATGACTTTCACCAAATCACAGAGAGCCCAGGACAAAAATGAAGAATCAGATACAGTCCAAGAGGCAATGTGAACAAAGGCTAGAAAGCTAGATTGCAATTAGTTTTCTGAAAGTCTTAAATTCTAGACAGAAGAGTTTGTATCTTAACCTTCAGGGAACTGTTAGAGGTTTTTCGAGTAGGGGGTAGGAGGTATGTGACATGGTCAGGTTCACATATTATGGAATGAAAATGTCACCTATATAAAGGATATATCAAAGAAAGGAGACAGAGGAGGCAAGAAAGACCAGTTATGAGCCTCCTTCTGGGTGAAAGGTGATAGGACCTGAACTAATATCATGCCCACATATATGAGTGCAGAAGTAGAGACAGGTGTGAAAGGCATTGTGGGAATGAAATTAATATTGTGTTCTTCATCTTTGCTCCCTACTTCTTTACTTTGTTCTCCTGCTTGCTCTGAATCTCTTGTTTCCTACTGGGACATTGAAGGTGAAAGCTCCTCTTTCATTTATTCCCTAAATGAATGTCAGAAACTTTGGTCAGGTCTAAAAGCATTCTTTGAATACAGGTCCTTGCATTGCTCACCATTATCTCTTCTTCACAAGGAACTCTCTCTTTTCTCATTCTAGACTCCTATGACCTACTGTGGCCACACTTTCTAGTTAGTCTTTGAAAATCCTTCTTCTATGCCTGGGGAAAGAACATCATCAACTTTTCATACTCAAGCTAGATTGCAACACTAGTTACTCTAGCCATAGACCTCAGAGGTTTCCCCTGGTGATTTGTTGTCAGATCTCCATACTTGCAAACCATTAACATGGCGCAGCAATTGGGGATCTCACAGGTGTTGTCCTGTGATATGTCGTGAAGCCTAGACCTCGTAATGCTACTTCTTTTTACACCACTCAGGTTGGTGGAAGTATAAGGGAAATCTAGGCTTGGTGATATTATACAAGCTTAAGAGTTGTTGAGACATTCCTTCTACAATGAGCTAAATGATATAGTGGGGAGAAAAGTCTTGTGCTGTGAATCAGATGATGGGCTCTTAATCTAGCTCTACTGTTAATTACCTCTGTGCCCTTGCACAAGTCACTTAATTTTTCTTAAATGTGATATTAAATTTCAATAGGTCAGGCAGCTTTGAACTTCTGCAGGATGGAAAACGGATATCTGACAGTTCAAGAAATTTCAAGAATAAATACATGGGGTTGTGTAAAGTGATTCCCTTTGAAGATGGCATATTTTTTATTTTAGTTTTCTAGAAGAGAGGATTTTCTGCATTAAAAACCTGATGACTAGTAAACCCTTTATCTAGCTATTTAAAACAATGTTAATCACACCCATGGAGGGATGTTAATGAGAGCTGGACCAAGTGTTACATAAATGAACTTTCATAGATTAAGGAGAAAATCAACGCATAAAAATATTAAAACTGAAATTACTAAAAAAATTCAAATTTTAGTTACTCGTGCTTACTTTATAATCACTGATGCTGCCCATTGCGATATAAGGAGAAATGCTGGTTGCAATAAACATGCAGAAAAAGGATGCCTCCATAAAACCAACCCCTATGGATACATCGTCCTGAAAAGTGAAGAATAAATACTGTAAGGTAGTAAATTGTGAGCAACAAATCAGAAAAATCATAAATAATTATTAAATTTTTATTGAAATGAATAAAAATACTCAAAGTTATACAACTTATTCTCCATCAAAAAGTACAAAAAGTGTTACATTTGGGGAAGACCAAGTCAAGCATAGATTAAGTGCTTACTACGTTCCAGGAACTGCGCTAAAAATGTTTTTAAACTTAAATTTTAAAAAAAAGTCCCTGCTTTCAAGGAATTGTAGCCTCAATTGGAGAAACAAAATAGAAACAGCAACGTGCAGGCAAGATAGGGATGAAAGAAGATAGTCAACAAAGTGAAGGCATTAACAGGAAAGGGGATTGGGAAAGGCTTCTTGTAGAAATTAGGATTTTAGCTGAGGCTTAAATATAAAGGAGACTTGAATAAGGGTAAAAATATCTTCACACGAGAAAGCTTCACCTCTGTTACCAATGGAAACAAGGAGCTTTGCCTGCAAAACCAATTATACAACTCTTAGGCTGAATTTCCAACAAAGTGTACCCTGTCTCAGCTCCCCTTTCTCATGAGTGCCATGGCTAGGCTCTGGAGCAACCTAAGTATGTGACTGCAGATGCACATAGCCACTCAGAGAACACATACATCACATTTGCCTCCATCCTCCTTCTGCAGAGGTTTAGTAAGCCATAAAGACAAAAGGAATAAATTGAGGAGCCGAAAATTAGCACGGTTGTGCTCTCATATGTGCATGGTGATGTCCCAAGGTGCTGGAGACACAAAAAATCAAAAACAACATAATTTGTGTCTTTAAGGAACTCATATTCTAATAAGGAGCCTATAACATGTACATAAATATGTATGCTATAAGGTAGAATGTAATAAGGACAAAGAAAAAATTCAGATAAAGCATTCTAAGAAAATTAAAGTGATAGGTGATCCTATCTATTGACCCACATACTTACCCTGTTAAAGCCCTGCTAAAGAATGAAAAGAAGTCACACAATCAGCCCCCAGATGTGTTTTTCCATCTCTATGGCTATTGCTCGGCACCAACACAAGGTTGTCTTCCACATCTGGAATGCTCTGTTACCTGACCTCCTTTAAGACTTGGCTCAAATCCCACCTTCTGCAAAAGACTTCTACCAGTCCTCCTAGCTGCTTGTGCTTTCCTCAGATTACTTTCCATTACCTTTCATTTACTCTCCCTATTTCTTACATGTATATAGTTATTTACATATCTTCTGAACATGAGTTCCTTAAGGGAATAGGACTATTCACTTTTGTCTTTGCAAATCAGAACTAAGCACAATGCCTGGTACATAGTAAGCATTTAATCAATGCTTGTTGACTGATTGATTTCAGGCAAGAAATCTTAAGTCATCTTTGACCCTTCCTTCTTCATCTTTTATATTCCACCTATCCTATGATTTTCTTTTTTGAAAAGTCACTTGGATACACACTTTCCATTCAATTATTGCTATTGTCACATTGTCCTAAACCTCATGATAGTTCTTGGGTTCATTTAAGGCATCAGAATATGAAGAGAATGTTAGAGTTTGGACACACATATGAATTTTGAAAACTAAAATTGTAGAAGGCTATCCAAGATATTGGAGTAGTAAGAAGCAGTGTAACCAGCTCCCAACAATAATCTCAGACTACCATCAGATTATGTTAGTGACTAGAAATCTAAGAAGTAACCACAGAGGGTCACCTTTCCAATAGCAGATCACAAATTCAACACAAAAATAACCAACCAGGATAGGACAGCTGGAACAGTTGTGGGCAAGGATTATAGATCCAGACCCCTAGAAGAGAACAGGGCCATAGCATTATCTCTCTGACCCCAGAGAAAGGACTTAGACTCATTCCTTATTGAAGAACAATGCCACAGTGCTACTGCTCTGACTCCAGAGCAGAGAATCTAAGAGTCAGCTCCCGGCCACAGTGGCCAAGGTGCTAGTTAAGAAAGGAGATTACAGAATTATGCCTCTTCCACTTATTAACTACATGGGCATTGGGCAACTGCCAAATTCTCTTTGTCGGTTTCCTCACTTATGAAATAAGATGGTTGGAATAAATATTTTGGCATATATGGGAACCTTCTTTTTATTGTTGACCTCCTTGGCCAAAAGAAGAATACACAAACCATTATAAAGGATTATTATAGAACCAGAGATATCCAAAAATGCAACTTAGAAGAAGAAAGTAATTCCATAACAACTGCAAGAAGACACTCAAAGGAGAAAAATGCCACAAAGAATGCATAAATACCTGGAAGAAATAAAGCAAGAAAAAATGAAATTATATTTACAGAGGAAAGAATTGAAAAGAGAATAAACATCTTAGAAAAAAGAAGGGTCAAGCTTAAATATTAGAAGGGACCAAAGAGAAATCAATAAGACAGAAATAGCGGAGGGAGGATCAAAAGATTGAAAACATAGAATTAAAAGTAAATTATTTGCCATCAGTCAGCCAGTCAACAAGCATTTATAAAGCTCTTACTTTGTGCTAGACTGTACAAAAACAACGCACCCGGAAAACAGTTCAGTCATAGATAATTTAAAAATCATCAGGCTAACTAAAAATCAAAATTAGTGACAATAATGGCTCACATTTATAAGACATTTTAAAATTTGTCAAACACTTTATGTATGTTATCTCATTTGATCCTGACAAGAACCCTAAGAGGCAGGAGCTATTATATTCTCCATTTTACAGATGAGGAAACTGGACATCAGACATCAAGTGACTTTCCTAGAAAAGCATTGGAAGAGAAGCAGGTCATCTCTTTTAGAAATCCCTGATGTTGGTCATATTCTTTCTCTTTCACCACCTTCAGAAGAATTACAATTATAAATGTGAGGGAAGCAAAGAAAGGAAATAATAATGGTAGGGAAATCTTTGTAGGAAACTTCTCTATATATTAAAGATATATAGGGAATAATGATAATGCAGCGTTCACTATGTGCCAGACACTGTGCTGTACTTTAAAATTATTATTACATTCTATCCTTATAACAATGCTGAGTAGTTGCTATTATTATACCCATTTTACAGAGGAAGAAACTGAGGCAAATAAAGAATAAGTGACATTCAAATATGTAAGAACAAGAGACAGGCTTCAGTAGACACATGATCAAAGGATTTAGTAATTAACCTAACTCTGAGGTTCCACCTCATAGCCACCAGATTTACAAAGATAACAAAAAAGTAGGGGGGAGGGGCAGATATCGAATGTTGGAATGATCATAGGACAGACACACTAGTTCATTTTTGGAACTGTGAGGTAGTCCAACCACTCTGGAAAGCAATTTGGGAATGTACTCTAACAAAGTCACTAAACTGTGCAAAGATAAGGGACAGTGGTTGTGGACATGTGTATGTATGTTTGTATGTATGTATGTATATGTGTATCTATATATGTGAATATGAATATATACATATGTAATATATGATCTATTGATCTGTTGATGAGCTTTGCCAAAATGATTTTTTTTTCAGTTCTTTGTTTTAAGGGATAACTCTCTAGAAGAGGGAGTAGGGAGGGATATAATGGGAAATTAAGGTGATATAAAATGAACATCTTAAAAATCAATAAAAGTTACATTTTTTAAAAATGGGGTTGGATTAGATTATTCTAAAGCCTTCTCATACCCTACATTTGTTGGAACCTGTGGTTTATGATTAACCGAGTAATCATAAAAATTTTAAATTATATTTATTATACTCTTTTTAATAAAGTAGGGAAGTATAGTATACATTTTGGAAAGATTTCTCCTAGAAGTACTTAAAAAGGAGAGAAGAGAAAAACTTCATGGTTAATAAAAGATTTCATTTATCTAGAAATGTCACTCGCTAAAACATTATATTTACTGACAGTGCTGGATAAATGAGGTATTACTGTACTTACGTGAAAAAACGTGCTCCTCCTCGTTTGAATATGTTCTGATGGGTCAAAAATTCCAAGAAGCCCATTGCTAATAACACCCATGAGAACAGGAAAACAGTTAAGCCTCTTGGTGTTGCATGCAACTGAAAACCTGTAATGCTTAAGAACAATAAATGTGAGCTCTTAAAGCAAAGTTTCTGGTGTATGATACATGAAAACGTTATAAATCACTAAGCTCTGGCTAAGGTCCTGAATGAAGTTAATATTGGCATTAATGACATTTGACAACGTACCCTGTTTGCGTTCAAGAACTCAGGATTTTGAAACTGTCAACTAATGTTTACAGTGGGAATAATGGCTACTTTATACGTATACAGAAAAACAGCATATTTTGAATCACTGCTTCCCAAACTAATTGAGCCATGGAACACTTTGAGGCTAAAAAAATAAGGAGGCAAATCTTAAATATTCATCAGAGTAGAGGGGTGCTAAGGACATATAAAGCCTCTAGAATAAAGAGAAAACAGAAAAAAAATGTATAAGGAACACAGAAGAAATTTAATCTATTTTCATAATAAAAATTATTATTCATGGCATTTTATATATAATTAACTTTAAATTAATATATTTTGGAGGGGGGAAGGTGGGGCAATTGGGGTTAAGTGATTTGCCCAACCTCACACAGCTAGTAAGCACGTCAAACATCTGAGGCCAGATTTGATCTCAAGTCCTCCTAATTCCAGGGCCAGTGCTCTACTCACTGTGCCACTTTGCTGCCTCAAATTTAATATTTTAGAAAAATGAATCGTCTTAAAATTTTCTCATGAAATTCCTATTCATATGATTAGAAACATCAGGATTCCATGAAATAAAGTTAAGGACACATTGCCTTAAATGGTCTTTAGCAAGCAATATCCTAAAAGTCCAATAGATGGCAATATTTTGCCATGAAAGTAGATTTGAACTTCACAGGGAAAATACTGCCCAACAAAATCCTACCTTTCAGAGGTGGTTAGGTCCCTCCAATTCCAGTTAAATATGAGAAAACTGACTTTCTAATTTAAAATGAGAAAAATATTTTCTAAAAATAAATTCTGATATTTTTGTCATCTTTTTTCCTTATCAGGGGAGCTGATCAAATTTTTCTTTCTTTTTTAAGTTGTAATGTTTATTATGTAAGCCAATAAATTTAATTATTTCACTTTGTATCAGTTAATTTGTTTTAGTTAATATTTTATTTCAATCAGCAAAAATCTACCTTTCTACCCTTCCAAACCCTCTCCCCCATTTAGAGCAAAAAAAGCCCATTAAGAACATTTATAGTATGGCTGTCTGAATGTGATCTGAAGGGAGACAAGAATAGTTATATCTAGCATCTCCTCTACCGATTTTTCTTTAAAGAAAAAAAATCCAGCAGGAATAGTGAAAGGCTAGGAGGATTGGATTTTTTTCAGTTATTGTGGTTGTACTTCTGTAGTAGTAGAAAGCTAAGTATTCTTTTTTTAATATATAATTTGCTGTCATTGTATTGAATTCAGCACAAAGTTGCTTTTTTTCCTGAATTTCCTTAAGATTTTAAACTGAAGTATGAAATGGAGAAGAAATTAATGCAGTCTGTTTTCTCCTCTTTTCTTTCAGAATAGAAATTAGATATGAGTGGAAGAAACTATAAGATGTGAGCTTCCAATGTCAATGGCCTTGACTGCTATGATGTAGATACACTAAGTCTTTTAAAATAATCTATGAATTGCTTTTGTCTATAGTTTCAGACAGCAGGCTTTCCATTACAAAACAGAGATCGACATCTCTGATTTGCAAATGGTTGATAATTACACCTCATTTTCTGATTAGAGTAAAATCCTCAGATTAAAAAACAATTCCTTATGTTTATTGTGGCATATCTACAAATTGATTTGCCATTGTTTTAATAAAATTTCATCTTTAAATTTATCTGGAGCTCTGAGGGATAATATCTAGAATGAACAAAAAATGAGAAATTTGACTTTGGGCATAATTATTTTAATAAGTATGAGCAATCTCCACAAATTAATTTACCACATCTTACCACACATTGCTTTTGTTTTCCAAGCTACAATCATTTTGGTTGATATTAAGAAGTTAGATAATGTTAATGTAAACCAATTTTATAATTAGGCATAGCAAATTTACCCTTTAAATACTCTTTTGCATTCTTTTCATTGCTTAAGGCATACACAAATTGAAAAAAAAATTAGTATTTTTGTTTACAATAGAGATGTACATATGTGATTATATAGAAGATATTTTAGGAGATTAATTTTCACACACTTCAAAGTAGATATTTTAGTAAATAAAGCTAACATCTTATCAGTCAATGGTTGTAACTATTACTGTTAATAATTTGTATTAACAAATTAAAACATTTTATTATATCTTGAGTTTGGGAGATAAGGTTGAAGTCCAACTCATACATTATTCATAAATATTAAAATATTTTCTTCATAAATATGATATGTACATGACCTATTTCGCAGAGTTGCTGTGCAGAAAGTGCTTTATAAAGTTATGCAAATGTGGGTTATTGTTATTATCAAAATATAATTATCATTTTGTTTAACAGAGTAACTATAGAGATAGCCCTAGAACAAATCATTAGCCTGCTTCTATTATATTATATTTAGAGTTCTGTAGATTATTGCCCAGGTAGGAGGAAAAAAAACTGAACTTGGACAAAAGTATTGGAATATAAACTCAGCTTCTATAGGCTCACTAAAAACATCCTCGGTTTAAAATCAGTAACAGAAAAGGTGGTGGAGATAACATGTATTTCATCCTATTCTCACATATTTTTTATTTTTTCTTATAAGTCCTTATAATTTGAACACTTTTCATTTATTATAGCTTGGAGGTCAGGCATATCTGATGTGGCAACATCTATTTAAAATGACTTCTCTAACTTTTATGTACTGAGGTTATGTCTGGGCAACTGTAGGTAATAAACATGTCTGTGATGATTCTCCCTTTGCCATAAAATGTATTGATTTAGTTGTCTAGGCAATTTTGAGGTCTGTAGTTGTAATATAAAGATTTGTCATTTATTAGTCAATGAAAGATAGTGAGTTTGTGATGTAGGGCTCTAGTCATCAAGTCATGTCTTGTAGGGTAGGTATTAAATTTTTATAGTCTGAAGCAGCATATTACACAGTTTCTATAAATCCTTGTATGATCTGTATTCATCTCCAAGTCCAGACTCCTTAAGGGACAACCTTTCCGTAATTTCTTCTAATATAAGCCTTTTAATCTCCATAAACAAATCAAACTACCATTTGTTCAACCCTTCTTTGTCAACGTATTATTGCTAAGTTCATTTGAATTTCATTCAAGGAGGATTTTTTGATTCTGCCTTTGGAATTTAGATGTCCCATATAATTCATCTAGATTTACATTTAACAAATTCAATAGTTGTACTTGTCTGGCTTTACTATTGTTCAGTGAAATGTTATCTTGTTCTAAGAGTATTCTTTCTGTCTCTACCTTTCCTTGGCACACAGTAAGAATTTTATACTTACTGAGGCCACCTGACATTTTGATATCATTGGGGAAAGATTCTAAGAAATGAAAAAGCTGTGTAAAGTGTTTTTGCAGTGGAACCCTATAATTTGATGTTGTCAATGTACATTAGGTAATTAATAAGATGCTTTGGTTCCACTCCTTTAACTTAGAAGTCATAGCTCGTTCTATTTAGGAGTTATAATAATAGCTAAAGAGAACTATGATGGGCTTCAATTTTCTCCCTGAAAATATCATGTTTTATAATAATTTTTAATATTATTGTGCTAGTGTCATGTTTTAAATGGAAAAGTTTTCCATGTAGAAATCAAATCATCTAGCATTTTTATTATGCTTAGTCTACTTCTATATATCTGTAATAGATGAAAAAAGCCATGAGTGAAGAACTTAGTCTAAAATTTTGCAATAATTAAGAAAGACTATAAATGTCAGCACACTTTTAGATAATTTATTCAATAATTACTGAATAAATAAATGATTTGCTCTTTATATTCATAAGATTTTTTGTTGCATAGGCCTTTAATAGATCTCTCCAGTCACTTCTGTCATGCTGGCATTTAATCTTCATTCTTAAGGAGTATCATCTGATAATTCCACTTTCATCCTAAAATTCTTACCATGGCAATGACCACTATAAATCATACTGTGCCCAGGTCCAGGTGTGTTTTTACAATTTTTATCAAATATTGTGGAAGCTTACACAATGGCTACAATAAATGGGAGCTTTAAATAAATTATTCTGTTCTGGTACATTATCTGGTAAATTATCATTAATAGCATCAGATTCAAAAGGGGAATTTTGAAATTCCAGACAAAGTATGTTCATTTCCTTTTCAACATCATCTGAGACATCAGCATCTTTTTTGTCATATGCTTCATTATTGGATATAACTTCTTGTGTTAAATATTTTAAATTACCCCATATTCTCCAGCTTTCCCCTCTTCAAATTGTGGTACTGTAGCTCCTAAATTTCTTCTATTTTGTCTATTACAATATCTGCTGGTGGGTCTGCCTAATCCAATCTCCATTCAGCAACTAAAGTGTTTTTCTTAAAACACAGGTCTGACCCTGTCACCCCACCTCATCAATAAACTTCAGTGGCTTCTTATTGCCTTCAGGAGAAGATAGAAAATCTTCTGTTTGGCATTCAAAGCCCTTCATTTCCTAGCCTCTTCCTACCTTTCTAGTCTTCTTGCACCTTACTCCCTGCCATATACTCTTTGATCCAATAATGTCAGCTTCCTTTCTGATCCAAGATCAAGACATCCTAACTCTCAGCTCTAGACATTTTCTCTGGCTGTCTCCCATGCCTAAAATGTCCTCCTTCTTCCTACTAACTTCCTACTAACTACTGACCTCCCTGGCTTCCTTTAAGCCCCAAATAAAATCCCATCTTTTATGGAAAGTTTTCCCTCACCTCCCAGTTCCAGTGCTTTCCCTCTTTTAATTATTTCCTATTTATCCTGTATATAGTTTGCTTTGTGTTTGTGTGTGCACATGTATATTATGTGTGTGTATTTACTTATTGTTTCCCTCATCAGATTATAAGCTCCTTGAGGGCAGCGACTACTTTTTTGGCCTCTTTTTGAATCCCTATCACTTAATATTGTGCCCCGTACACAGTAGGCTCTTAATAAATGTTTCATCAGTTGACTGATTGATTGACAGCCTAGGCTTAGAAATGAAACAATTTCCTATGATTATCCTGTGCTCCATTGACCTGGAGGCAGGAGCACCTGAGTTCCACTCCAGGCCACCTCTGTTAGGGGTGTAGGGTGTGTTCAGGGAGGACTGGTACCTCTGGTGTGAAGGCTGCTGAGCCTTTTTCAGGGCTGCCTTCCACCTTTGGCGTCCACCTGCTCCACCCAACTCTCACCTGGAGCTCCAAAAAGCTGTAACCTACTCAGCGGCCACACCCCAGTAAACCATATGGGCAGATGAGCTAAACCAGGTTGAGGATAACCAAGGAGTCTCAAACCCATTGATGAGTTAGGGCAGTGCCTACCCCATGCACCTGAAGACTTCCCTGGTGGAATGGGCGGATAAGAACAATTTGTTCTCAACGGCCATGAAGGCAGCGGAGGCAGGCGTTGTGGAGCGCTTAGAGATTGGTTAGACATCGACGACGCCAAGGTCATCCGCTGCATCTTGAGCCATCACCAGTTGTATTGATTCTGTCCTGCCACTGGACTTTGATGACTTGGGAGGAGACAGTGAGGCCGATGGCTTCGTGCGACTCTGCCTCGCTTAAATCTAATTTACGCCCTAATCAAAAGACATCACCCATACCCCCTCTGTTAGTCTCATCTGCAAAATTAGAGTAATCACAGCACCTACCTGCTAATGTTGTTGTGAGGATAAATGATATAATAATTGAAAAGTGCCTAGAACAGTGCCTGACACATAGTAAGCGCTATATAAATGTCATTGCTGTTGTTCTATCTATCAATATCTTGAATAATCCTATCAAGACTTCATGACCCCTTTTGAGGATTTCTTAGCAAAAATATTGGAGTGGTTTGCCATTTCCTTCTCCAACTCATTTTACAGATGAGGAAACTGAGGCAAACAAGGTTAAATGACTTGCCCAGGGTCACATGGCTAGTAAGTATCTAAGGCTGGATTTGAACTTGTCTTCCTTACTCCAGGTTAGGCACTCTATCCACTGTGCCACCTAACTTCTCTGTTATAAATATTAGCTAGTGTTATTGTCAGTAACACATTGTTCAATGACTTGGAGCTGAGGGTACCATCAACAAAAACAATGTGAAGTTTCTGCCTATAATATCTGTTTCTAATTTTGTTATCATAAGTTACTGGCATATAATGGAAAAAATCATGTCTTCAGTTTATTTCAAGCATAGTTTGCTCACTTTAGTGATGAACACCATCTGTACTGAAGTGTTTCCGGCATGTGGGGTAACATCAAAACACAAAGTGTTTTGCCAGCTATCCTTCATGTCAATCTGATCATTGAACTGGTTTTGTGTAAGGTTGACTTGTAACCCTAAACCACCTAGATTTATTTCTTTAACTCCTAGGATCAATTGCATCACATTAACTGAGGTGCTAATCTAATAAATGGTATCTTCATAGCCCAGTTTGCTAGTATTTCAGTATTTCCGTCAGACCTTCACAGCTATCATAACAGTCCCAGAATATACATTCTATGTATCACCTTAGCTTATGTGTCTAACGTTGCCTTGGCCAAGGCCCAAGTCCTTTGGGAAATGGATGATGGGTAGGATTTTTAGAGGTGGTAATGAAAGTGGTTATTGTTATGGTTGCTGCTGCTATGGACAAGAGTTTTCACTAAGTTTTTTTCTTAATTTTCAGAACATGGTATTGTCTTTAAAAATGGACAAAGATGTTTGTAAGTTAAAATATAAGTTGGATGAATTGTCATGTTGCTATTTTTATGAATTGGAGCATGGCTTAAACCCTTTAGTTAAATACATGAATGCTCAAACACACACACGCGCACACACACACACACACGCACACAAACAGAGAGACAGAGAGAGAGAGAGAGAGAGAGAGAGAGAGAGAGAGAGAGAGAGAGAGAGAGGAATAGAGAACATACCTTTTGTTTACCAGAGATTATGATGGCTCCATTATATGATGGATCTTCTATACCATTTTTATTCCTAAAGTTAACTACTTCCAAAACAATGTTCTGACGCTTCAATGAATGTACAAAATCTTCAAGGTTTGACCCTAACATGTAGGGAATAATAGAAGACAGCATTCAATTGTGAAAAGTGCCAAAAAAGATAGTTTTAACACTCATTACAATTTAGGTGGATTTGATCAACCTATTGTACATAGAAACAAATTTCCTAGAATGTAAAAAGGTTTACTTGTGAACATCATAATCCTTTTACAAGTAAACATTTCATTCTCATGATTTATGCATTTTTTTCCAGAGACCTGTAATTAATGAAATTTCAATGATGGATGTAGAAAGGAATTTGTGACCCAGGAATGTTCTATTGCTGTAAATGAATAGCATTTATCTAATTTGCTTTTAAACAGCTTTCTGTCCTATTAATTGGACAGTTGAAGGTTCAGTTGAATTTAAATATCAAAATGTGTTTTGTACACTATATTTCTCTGTGTTTTATCATTATTTATTTTCCATTATCTGAAAATCTTAGAGAAGACTAATTTAATTCCACTTGTTCGTATTAAGACTTGTCATTTCCCCCAGATTATAGCAAATTGTTTACTCAACTGGTTCAGTTGAGCTTGTCTTCCTGCCACCCACACTTTCCTGGAAGGCTGCTATTCTCTTAAAGTTTGCGCCCCCACCCCAATTCTAACCAATTTAGGAGAATTATGCCAAAGGCATGTATGTTTTGATTGCTGCCTAGAGATAGCCTTTCCAAAAGTGATTTGAATAATCCTATCCACTGAGTTGAGAAAATGAGTTGGGGAACATTCAGTGTCTTGTTATCCCTTATCAAAGTCTTAATGCTTAACAGCCAAGACAAGAGAGATAAGACATCCTTCCTATAGGGTTAGATATCTATCTCTGATCTCAAAGATTAGAGGACGTATTAGAATGGAATTTAGGCCACTTTAGAGCAAAAGTTATTGATCTCTTTTGGTATCATGAACTACTTTGGCAGTTTGGCAAAGCCTTTATAGCTGTTTTCAGAATAATATTTTTAAATGCATAAAATAAAGCTCCTAAGATTACAAAAGAAGCCAACCATATTGAAATACAATTATCAAAATATTTTTAAAGCCAACTTCATGGCCCCAGGTTCGCATCTGAGACTTTGCAATAATTGTATGTGGAGTGGGAAGCAATAAGCTACGAGGAAAAAAGAAGTAACTTTGTGAAGGGAAACCCAAAGAACATGTTTCTGGGTAAATCTTGCAATGCGCACAGACACTGAATTTCAGTTGATGGATCTCTGTATGTATAGAGGAGATAATCCATGAAAAAGGATAATAGCGGATCTTGCACATTTTTGCTAAAGTTATAAGATTTGTAGAGAAAGTTACAATGGGTAGAACTATAGCCCCTTACCATACTGGGAGAGAAAATCCTAGACTCCTTATTTGTACCAGATACCCAAAGAGAGTGGGTAGGTCCCACTAATGGACAGGCGAGATGATGCCAAGGAGGAGAATTTAGCTGAGAGCAGCAGAAGAGAATACTATATAAACAGCTGTAGAAACCAATGATTATAGTTCAAAGAAGCACTGTAGATTGTGAGGCAGATGCAGTTGTGAACACGAGAAGACTCTCATGGTGCTTTTGACAGTGGCACTGGGGAGAGCCTGTAGAATTTGGGGGTGTTATCTTTCATTTACACAATATAATAATGCATCTTTCCTAATAAACCATTATTCTGATATAATATTCATGGTTGCCTTTAGTAGCAGGGCTTGCCTATGGGTCTGTCTGGAAAAGAGAATTTCTTGGTTTTCTGAGTAGAGACTTGACCCAAGTGAACTATGAAAATATGACTAATCACAACCCAGAACCACTGTGCCTTAACCTCCCCCTCCCTATCCCAGAACAAAAGTTAAATAGCCAATTTTTCCTTTGCCTCATCATATTTTATGCATGCTGAATGAAGCTGGATATTTTCTCACAATTATTATTTCTTAAGAGTAAATTAAATGGAAAGATAGGTGTCAATCACCTATATATGCATATATAATATACATATACATTTTTTTACCTGTGTTATTGACAACCAATAGGCTAGTGAGAGGAGTGTGTGGATGTTGTCCAGGAGAAAGGAAATACATGTTAGGAGAAATTCCCCAAGAATTGGTTTGACGAAATATTCTATACAGTATGTTTTCCATAATGAAAGGGAAATAACCAATTCCAAACACCAATAATCTAAATAGAAGAAAAATAAAGTTATGTGTGGCGATGTTTGTTTTGCATGGCATTCGATCATGCTCCATTTAGAAACAAACATTCAATCAACAAATCATTTTAAAATTAAGCTGGCATGCTGACATAAAAAATTGATAAGAATATGTTTCATCTAACACATTTAATAATAATCATAATCACTGAGAGAAGAAGCATGGCAGAGTAAATAGTGAGCTGATTCTGGAGCCAGACCAACATGGATTCAAGTTTTACTTCTGACACATACTGGCTTTGTGACAGTGAAGAAGTCATTTAACCTCCCAGTGTTCTGTGCTATTACTAATTATATAAAACACAGAGAAGTTGCCAATCTAAATTAATAGAAGGAGTTTCCTCACCAGAGAGTTCCCACTACCAGGCATATCAGAGGCCCTGTCCCTATCACTATTCCATAATCATTACTGCACCATCTAAAATGGTGAATCAGCTAATTGCATACAAAGAAGGAAGGTAAAAAGACATGAAGGAACAAGTCAATTACTTTATAACTTCAACTTGTTCCAATGACATTTCAGATCTCTATCTGGTCTGGTGAGGCAATTCCTTTGTGAAATGGAAACATGGGGCCTTGTCAGAGTGCATTCCCAGGGGAAACAATAGAACAGAGTCAGAACCAGCAATGTAAAAGAAAAACAAAACAAAACAAAAGCAAAACCTATACTGAGGAGCCTCTGAAGATTTTTGAATTCATAATCTAGTAGTACACATGTAATGAAGATCTGGCACACGCTTAAACTACCTAAGATGGTGTCATCCACATGGACGATGCTATGGACCTGGTTCCAAAAGATGAGAGGCCTGGAGTATTTGTGGACAGTCAGCATTGTCTTTCCACGTGGATAAGAGCATCCTTATTCCATTGTCAGTATAGCCAAAATGGTCAGTGTCTTTAAAGCAGATGACTTAAAAAGTCAAATAGTTTTTGGTGGCATTCCCACCTGAGGGTGAATGCCTTCATTCACACATTGTGGTAAGGGGAGAGGATCTGAGAATTGCCTTCTTCCCCTCCCCCTTAGGCCATGTAACCCCAAGAAATATTCCTAGACCTTTGGCCTTTTCATTAATTCTTTTTCATTCTGGGTACAGGGAGCAGAGTTTCCAAAATGTCTCAAGAGTGCAGGCTATGAGAACCTGGGAGATC
This sequence comes from Phalanger gymnotis, assembly GCA_028646595.1. Lineage (NCBI taxonomy): Eukaryota > Metazoa > Chordata > Mammalia > Diprotodontia > Phalangeridae > Phalanger > Phalanger gymnotis. Next base: position 170,818,342 of record CM053626.1, read on the forward strand.
AGGAATATAGATTAGATGTTACAGTTACCTAGTATTGACTCCTAAATAGCCAGCTTTGGAGTTAAACTTGGTGGAATTAATGTTATATTGGAACTGAACTAAACTTTGAGCCCAATTACCCACTGTCCCATTTGGGTATACTTGTGATTATGCCCCTGAGATGCTGGCAAAAAAAAAGCTTGTACTTTATTCTTGCCATATGTTTTAAGTAAAAATTCCTTTGCTAAAGTTAATCTTTTGTTAAGTAGCTAAATATAATGGTGGTGTTTATCATGAGGCCCCTAAATGGGAGTAACACAGACTCAAGGCTAAAGCTAATGGCAAAAGAGATTTGAGAACTCTGTCATGGGCAAAATGTAACAGGAGAGAGTGAGGCCAGCATCAAGCATGTTAAACATAATGGGCTGAGCAGCCTACTTTTTTGGCAGGAAGCATCTACCTCTGACAAAAAGTGATCCACTAGAGAAGGAAATGGCAAACCACTCCAGTGTCTTTGCCAAAAAAATCCTTATGGGGTCAGGAAGAGTTGGATACAACTGAGCAATGACAATGACATCTACTTCTGAAACTTACTGGGACGCCCTGGCTAACAGGTAGTTTTACCTCCAAGTACCAAAGGAAAAGGATAGGGGTAGGTGCTAAGTTTCTAGGATTTATCATTCATTTGTCCCGTAATCATTTCTTAAGTGCCTGCTACATATAATGTATTGTGCTGGGTGCTCTGGGAAATAACAAAAACAAAACAAAACAAAACCTGTAATCTTTAAGCAACATAAGCTGTTTTTAAAACTAGGAAAGTAAGAGATCCAAAACAATTCCTTATGTGATACAAATATAATCTTGATACCTAAACCAGGGAGAGAGAAAACAGAAAAAGAAACTATAGACCAATATCTCTAAGGAATACTCAGACAAAAAACAAATAATATTAGTAAAGAGTCTACAGCAGTATATCAAAAAGATTACATACTATGACCAGATTGGATTCAAATAAAGAATGCAGGGTTGGTTCAGTATTAGGAAAACTATAAACATGATAGATCATAATAAACTAGAAATAACAAAAATTCTCATTGTATCAATAAATACAGAAAAGGGTTTTGATAAAAATACAATGCCCATTTCTGTTAAAAAAATATTAAAAATATCAGAACAAATGGACTTTTCCCTCCAATAGAAAATAATATCTATCTGAAGCAAATAGTGAACTTAACATATAATGAAGTACTTTAGCTCTTTTCAATAAAATTAAGCATAAAACAAAAATATCAATTATCACCATTGCAGTTTGATACAGTTCTTGAATTATCTGCTTTATTAATAAGATTTTTTTTCAAAGAAATTGAAGGAATAGGTAAAAAGGAAACAAAATGATTACTTTTGCAAATGAGTGTTACTACTTGAACCCTATAGATTCAATTAAAACAATAAATTCTGCCTCTCATTTTGAGAAATTGCCTCTCTTGTATGAAACAAAGAATTCCACACAGTTTGGTAGAAGATGATGGGGGAGGGGAGGCTAAGAAGAGAATACTATCAGGGAGGGAATAGTAATATAGTTGCAAGAAAAACAAATTTCCTGATCCTGAAGGCAGAATTAAAACAGTAAAGAAGAGAAGAGAAACGGGAAGGGAAGGGGGAAAAAAGAGAAAAAAAAGAAAAGAAGGAAAAGGAAAAAAATGACAAGAAAAGAACAGAAGAGAAAAACAAAACAAAGCAACTAATATCTAGAGATTCCTTAAATTGTCTCTTAGGCAATTAGGAAATGTGTGAATATACTGTGATATATGAATGTAATGGAATATTATTATAACATAAGAACAGAACAAAATGAATGGAATCCTGAGAATAATTTATAAAAAGGAGAGCACCCTGGTAAAGGAAAACATCTTTGAAAAACCTTAGAACTCTGATCAATGCAGCAACCATTAGACTGTGACCTCCTTAAAAGCAGTGACTGGTTTTTGTTCTGTTTTGTTTTTGCCCTTCTTTGTATTCCCAGAACTTAGCACAGAACCTGGCACACATAGAAGTAGCTTAACACATGTAGTTGACTGACCTAATAACCATGTTTTCAGTAGACTTATGACAAAGAGAGATGATGAACAGATGTATAGACAAACATTTTTTATGGGTAGAATTTATTATATCTATTTTTAAAGAAATCAATATGAAATGGAGATTCAAAGATTCAAATAAATTCCACTTTAGTGTTCTGCTGCATGTATAAAAATGTTCTTCTTTTGCAAATTTTTTAAACAGATGATAGATAATAGAGACTAAAAGATAGAGATAGATGGAAGATCCTTTGTGATTTTCCTTTCTCTTAGGCTTGAATCCGCTTTAAATATATTTGCCAAACAAATGTGAAGTTCTTTGATACTCACAGGCACAGGAAAGCTTTTTTCTCATGCTTTAACTTTAAGAGGCGAATCCTTGCTGTTGCACAGACCTGCTTCCTCCACAGAGCCATCCCACTGATCATTTCAGGAACTGAAGAGAGGGCTTGTTCCAATTCAACGAAACACCCAGCATCTCTTGTCATTTCTGTTTGCTCCTGTCCCCAAATGCCAAAATCTATGGACACATCAAAAAAACCACAATACAAAATAAGTCAATGATAAAGAATTACCTTAACTATAAATAGAGACAATATAGTATAATTGGTAGAAAACTTGCCTTAGAGTTAAAAGACCTAGGTTCAAATCTTGCCTATGACCCATTACCAATTGCATGACCACTTAGCTTCTCAGTGCTCTAGGCAACTCTCTAAGACTATCTAAGTCGCCAAGAAGGTGCTGATTTGTATTGGTAAAGGGAAAATTCTCAATCAAGAGTTCCTTATAATGCAATCACAATTCTAGTTCCTATCCCTATTTTAAGTATACCACAGGTACCACTTTAGAAATATTGAAACTGTTTAGGATTCATAGAGATTGAAAGAAGAAAAGAAATAAATGACGCTAAAGATTTTTTCCAGATATTTTATGTGCACATAAATTTCATTTGGGGAACTCAACTCTGACAAATTAACAAACTATTTCTCAAGTGGAGCCTGTAGTTCAGTAGAAAAAAATGCTAGATTTGGATGCAGTTTGAGTCCTGACTCTGCCTCTTACATCCTAAGTAACCAAGAACAAGCCATTTAATTCCTCTGAGCCTCAGTTTAGTCATTTGTAAAATAGAGTAGACTGGCTTATATTATATCTAAGCTCACTTACAGATCTTAAAGACAGTACATCTATTAAGCAAGTATTTTGGAAAATTACTTATTCTTTCAGACTTACAGGATCAGCATTTTTAAGCTGCTGTCTTGTCTATTCTATCATCACATTATTTCTCAGAATTGTCCCCTTTCTTATACTCACACTACTATGCTAATTGGTGGAGAGGAAATTTGAGCATAGTGTGATGCTGAATTAGAGATTTTGAGAAAGCATATTTGTAAGAAATGAAACATAGGTCAACCAGTCAGTCAATAAATATTTATTAAGCACCTACTATTTACCAGACACTGCAAAATGATGCAAAAAAAAGGCAAAAAATAGTCCTTGTTTTCAAGACGCTCACAGTTTAATGGGGGAAAAAAACATCCAAACAACTATGTGCAAATGAGTTCAATGGAAGGTAAATTGAAAATAATCAACAGAAGAAAGGTACTAGAATTAAAGGAGATCAGCAAAGACTTCCAGTAGAAAGTAGGAGTCTAGTTGGGACTTGAAGGAAGCCAGGTAGGATCCCAGGTATTCAAATGCTTCAGGAGAAACAACCCAGGAAGAAGATGCTCAAGAACAAAATTCTGAAGACGCAGGGGAAACAATTTCAGTGAGGAAGAAAATGAGATGTGTCTAAAAAGACTTAATCAGATGCACAAGAAACTCACCAATCAATTTAAATTTTAAAATGAAATATACGGAAGATAGAAGTAAAGCCGGGTAACAGAATGAATAAAAGGTGTCAAAAATGATGAACGAATGATGTTAAGAATGAAAAAAAGCATTATACGTACTTACTATATGCAAAACACTGTGCTAAGTGATGGGGATATCAATAGAAAAGCATTTCTCCAACCTGAAGGAACTCATATAATAATAAAGAGAAACAATGCATATAGAAACGACAAGTGAGAAGGAAAGACCCCATGGTCTTTAGGGAATAGTAGCAAAATAGATGGTAATACATCTTTAGATTGATAAAACAATGTCTGTATCTGACATTGAACCAAAATGCACCAAACTTTGGCCCCAAGTGCCACGTATTCTGGGATGAGATTCTGGTATCTTTTCCAGATCTCCAGTCATTGTGGCTACTAAGGAGAGAGAAGCTGCAAGATCTTTAGAAGCAATTGACAGGTTAAATGTTCTCAAGGATTGCTTCCTTGGGTGATGGCCATAGAGGCCAGGCTGTCAACAAGGTTCAGTCATCAAGGTGAAGGGAGAGAAGTATTGATTTTCCTATGGATCTTAAGATTACCTGTCAGTAGTAATTGGACTATCAATGGCAGCTGGTACTGGTGGTAGTTGGAGAGTAGGTCCCTTTTTCATAAAGGGCTTTGTCTTGCTGATGGCTTTGGGGACCAGGCTAGAAGCAAGACCACTCCTGGAGCTCTTGAGCTCATAGTCCTGGTCTATCTTCCCTGGGTTCTAAGGAATGGTTGAAGTGGTGGGGATGAGTTGACCCTGCTGGCATATGTCTCTTTTGCAGCTTAGAATGGGGTTAGACTGTCAAAGTTTATTGTTTATTTGTTTGTTTGCCTCCTTGTATAGCTATCATGGGAGAAAAAAAGAAGATGATAGAAGTACAAATTTACTTAGGGTAGATGGGATGGTGATAACTGTTCCTTTCATTTATTTGAGAGAGAATGCAGAGTTTCTCAATTCTTATTTCTCTTCAAAGGAGAATGACTTTGACACTGGAAATGACAAAGTGACAAAATATGACAAACATAACACGACAAAGAGTTGTTACCCAAGAGAAGTAAGCTGCCCTAGATGAATTCAAGTTGCCTGGCCCAGATGAATGACATCATTAGATCCTGAAAGAATTGAAAGATGTGACTACTGAGCTACTTTCAGTGATATTTGAAAGATAATGAAAAATGAGAGAAACATAATTGATTGGAGTAAGGCAAATGTCCCTATCTTCAAATAAATGAAAGGAACAGAGTTTAACTTCGATTCTGGGGAAAATTCTAGAATGGATCATTAAGAAGAAGGCTGAGGAAAAGCCTGAAAGAGAAACAGTGATTACAGAGGCTCAGCATTGGTGCATCAAGAACAAGTCATGCCGGGCTGACCCTCATTTTCTTTGCTGACAAGATTACTAAACTAGTAGATGAAAAGCATGCTATTCTTTATACACACCATTCTATCCCCCTGTATTTGTACTGGCTAAGAAATAGAAAATTAGATCAATGGAAGAGAGAAGACATACAACTTATAGCAGCAAATAAATATAGTAACCTTGTATTTAGCAAGTGTAAAGACTTCATAAAGAATTCATTCTTTGGTAAAAAAAAATGATGTTGGGAAAACTGGAAAGAAGTATAGCAGAAACTAGGCATAGATCAATATCTTACACCATTTGCCAAGATAAGGTCGAAATGGATACATGACCTGAATATAAAGAGAAATATTACAAGAAAGATAGAACATGGAACATATTACTTAGCAGACTTGTGGATAGGCAAACAATTTATGAATAAACAAGAGACAGAGACAAAGTTAAGTGTAAAGTCGATAATTTGGATTACATTAAATTAAAAAGGTATTCTACAAATAAAACAAATGTATTTTGCTATTTCAAAGGCTGTCCTCAATGCCTGCAATGCTCTTGACCCTTACCTTGCTTCTTGGAACAATGAACTCCCTTCAAAAGTGTTTCCTGATTCTTCCAGTTGTTATTGCCCTCTGAAATAACTTTGTATGTATTTTGCATGTGATGAGGACCTATATCAGAATAGCCCTTCCTGGTTCTGATGAACTGTATCAGAAGTTTAAGGTCTGCTTCTAGCCATGAAATGGCCTAGTACTTAGAGGATTTGTTGTTTCAGTATGGCATGCTTGAGTTATCCCTTGATCTTCCTCATCCACTGTGACAATGCCAAAGGACGGGATGTGGTGTCAGAAAAAGAGACAACTTCCATCTTATCCTCTTTGGCTTTGATTCTAGATATATCAAATAATTTCAGGACTTTCAGTGAGGAGTGGAGAAAGGCTAGCCTTTTTCCATCCCAGTATCATGGATGCTATGATCAAACAACTAAGACAATGAGACTCCATTGAGTCTCCTAGTTGTTGGACCCCTAGTTGTATTTATCCATTTTGTGTTTCCTTTCCTAAGTATGTGACTGAGCAGCCACCTTAAGATGGGTATGTCCAGGCTTGCAGGTGACTTTGTGTGTTAGAAGGATCTAAAGATTTTTGAGTGTAACATGAGAGCTGTAGTCACTGACAGTAGGGGTATCTTCTGAATCTAAGAGTTCATCCACTAAGAAGAAGATTGACCTAAGCCTGACCATTTTAGCAGCAGATATGAACTGGCAGTTGTTTGGACAATATCAACCTGGGATGAAATGTAAGATCCTACAAGATGTTTTATCTTCTGGTGTAGCTTAAGTATCATCCTCTTAGCCATCTTTAACAGTAGTTACAAGTCACTGAATCATGTTTTGTTTCCTGTTGTCAAAAGTGTGTATGTGGTGATAAAGTGAGTGAAGATCTTTCCCTCCCATTCAGTAGGCCTCAGGTGGGGCCAGTTAAGAAAGGCAGGCCCATACCTTTGTGATGCCAATCAGTGATTAAAGATCTTTCCCACACTCTTTTGCCTATTGGGCGTGAAGCCCTCCAGCCGTAAAAAGAACACATACACCCAGAAGGTAGCTATCTGAACTGAGAATTCAGAAGTCAGAAGAGAAGGTAGACTTCAGAATTCAGCACAAGAAGGAGTAAGAACTTCAAGTCCACAGAGCTGCAGAAGAGAGTGCTGAGGGGAGAGTGGAGACCAGAGAGCTGCAGACCAGAGGACTGAGGGAGAGAGGACACAGGCAAGCAAAAAGCCAGGATTCATGAGTGATTGTTTATGGGAAGGTTACAGGATGACTTGGCTCTTTGCTGTAATACTGTGTTTTAATCTCCTTGTTGCTACATTGACAGGGGCTTACTGGTTTTGGAACACAATTATTGCTATACCGAATTGGAATTACTGGTTCTGGGATCTGATTCTTTCGTGTCTAAATAAATATTATACTTCCTCTGCCTTCTACCTAGAGAGTTTTTCATACTTTGCAATTCTAAACCATTCATGGTCATCCTCCAGGTCATGGGTCTTGCCTTACTGATATAGTGTGCTTCTAAGTATCCTGTATTTAGTATTTCTTTTGTGAGCAGTAATAAGTTACCTGCCCTATACCTAATTTATATTGTACATTGAGTTTCTCTTTTTGGGTTGGCCCTATACCTATGGTCCTAGACCTATAACCTAACTTGCTATAAGTAAAACTGGCCTAAGGATGCCAGGATAGAACATTTAATTAAAGATAGTGAAAATAGGGAGCTTACAATTAAAATCAGTCCAAACTGCATACCTAGGTCCCCTTATGAGGACAAGCAGTGGCACATCACCCCCAATTTTGTGGGCCTGAATGCAGATGCTCTCAGTGTTAGATGTATGTACTCTATACTTAATCATTTGTTAATATGTTCTATCGCCCAGTATAATGTATGATCTTTGAGGGCAGGGGACACTTCATGCTTGTATTTGTATCCCAACACCTAGCGTAGCAGATTGCATAGAGTTACTAATTATGATTAATTGATTTCAAAAAGCACTATCATGATTAGAGTTAGACTAAGACACAATAGTGGCAATGGGAGTTAGATGGTATGCTATATAGGGGCTCAACCTAGTATCATAAAGACCAAACTCAAATCCTGCTTCAGACAGTGAAAACATGGACAAGTCACTTATCCTCTACGTGACTCAACTTTCACATTTGTAAAATGAGGATAATAATAGCACCTAATTCCCAGGGCCATGAAGATAAAATGACTTCATGTATAGAGAGCACTTTGCAAATCTCAAAGTGTGATAAATGTTGGCTATTTTTAATTTTTACTATTGTATAATTTTTAAAAGAATGCTAAAATGATTCCTCTTCCTTGATCTCCTCTGTCACTGATGCCTAAAATACATTTAGTGATTCCTTTTGTAAAGTTATTACCTTATACCCCACATTAAAATTCAAATGTCTTTGGCATCCTTAATATTGAAATATCTGTTATCGATACTAGATTTTTTATGACATGACAGCTATGGAGTAAAAGAGAGACTGGAACATTGAATGAGCAGCCCTAAAAGTCAAGAAGACATTGTGTGTCTGAGGAAGATATTCAGAACAGGAACAAATCATTCAAAGAGGAGATAGAATAACACCAAGGACAATGACCTGACTTAAAATTTTGTGCATATCCAGGTCGAAAACAACTATGGCACTTCCCAAAGTGCCCAACAATATTTGGGAAATAATATGTGCTCTAGGCAGATTTCTGCCAAAAAATTTATGTGTAATAGATTATACCTATCCTCCTTACTAATTTTTTCAGAGGATACTGAAATTCTTTTTGTTTTACCTGATTCCTCACTTGTTTTTCCTTCTAGCTGTAGGAATACTTCATTCAAAGTCGTCACAGAAACACCATAGTTCACAATCCCTTGGTCAGAACAGTTATCCAGATCACTGTAAAGGTCTAAAGAATTACAGAATTTTTTAAAAAAAATAATAAAATCAAGCATTGTCTGATAATAAATACTACTCTTTTCAAAAATATATAGCATAGAACAATTTAAAATAACGATAATCTAAAACGAAATGAAAACATTCATTCAATGCAAACTTTTCAAATGAAGTAATTTCATCCTTCAAATCATTTACGTTATTGTCAATCTCTATTCAGAGGTTCAGATACTAAACATTTATTTTCTCACTTGAAAAAATTGTTTCTCATTTTAAATCCTTTTTAGATTCCATTTAAATTATTTTAAAGATTAAGTACCTATCTATCAGTCCAAATCACAATCAGCTTTCTGGAACCTTTCCTTAATTGTTTTCAGGAATGAACGCTATGTTAAAAGAGAGGGATATTGTTTGAGTGTCTGCCAGGAGGTGTCTATTGTGTAAAAACAAAGTATAAAAATTAATTTTAAAAATTGTCAGATAAAAGCCAAGAATTTTCTGAAGTTAAGCACAAATAAAAAAAAAACATATCTAAAGAAGAGGTATTTAGTTTTAGTTTAATAATAGTTGGTGGGTAATTATGACAAATTAGAAGCAACTTGAATTTGTAACATCAAAAAGGGAAAATAATATGAGTCATCAGGGAGAGAAAAATCTCTAGTGTAGATAAGGATAGTCAAAAAGAAAGCACGCATTGAATAGGTGGCACAGTGAATAGAGCACCAACACTGGAGTCAGGAAGACCTGAGTTCTAATCCAGCCTCAGATACTTGACGCACTTGCAAGCTGTGTGACCTTGGGCATGTCACTTAACCCCAATTGCCCTTCCTTCTCCCCTCCAAAAAAAAGATAAAGATAAAAGGAAAGCATACAGAGTATATGAGACTGTGATCATTCTTTTTCTTTGTGCTTCCCTGAACAGAAATTTAGCAAAAATAGATTAACATCTTTCCTAGCATTGGCATGAAATAGCCCCTAGGATAACCCTCTATGGTGGGTAAAGATATTTTTAAAAAAACCCAAAAGGAAACATTAATTTCAATTAACAAGAAATTAATTCATTTCAATTAACAGGAGAACCTTGTATTATGATTGAGTATTAAGGTACTACAAGTGAAAGGAAGCGCTAAATGACTTTGTTTAAAGCAATATAAGGAAAAGGATTAAGATTCACCAATGATGATAGAGGGGGGTGGAGCCAAAATGCTGGCTGGAAAGCAGTGACTGGCGTGAGCTCCCCACCAAGTCCCTCCAAAAACTTATGAAAAAATGGCTCTGAACCAATTCTAGAGCTGCAGAACCCACAAAATGGTAGAGGGAAGCAGGGCTCCAGCCCAGGACAGCCTGGATGGTCTCTGGGTAAGGTCTGTCCCCCACGGAGCTCCCAGCTGCCAGCTGAGGGGAGTGGAGCTGAGCCAAGCAGAGCCCAGCATACACTGCACAGAGACCGTGGACCGACCAGACCACAAGCCAAGCGGGGAGTGCCCTAGCATCCTGAATCACTGAGCTGTGGCATGTACCAGACCTCACAACCCACGAATAGCAAGACAACAGAGAAGGTTAGTGGGAAAAGCTGCGGGACTGAGTTTGCGGTTCAGCCACCGCCCCTGGGGCAGCGGAGGTGGGGCAGCTTTAGAACTAGGGCTGCAGTTGCTTCTGGCCCCAGGCCCACCTGGTGGGAGGAATTAAGTGGTTGATCAGAGCAGGAGTGAAGAGCCTGCTGAAGATTTAAGCCCAGTCCGGGTAGGGGGTTCTTGGGGAAGGAGGAGTGCTGGTGAGGCAGTGCATCCGCCCAAGCATGGAACATAGAACTCGTTAGTCTACAAGCAGTCATACCCCGCTGAAAAACTCAAGGGTTAAGTAAGTTAGCTGGGAACATGGCCAGGTGGCGAAAACACACCCAGATTCAGTCTCAGACTCTGGAATCCTTCTCTGGTGACAAAGAAGACTAAAATATACAGTCA
>CM053626.1:170829539-170883390 GCA_028646595.1 Phalanger gymnotis
GCTAATTTGTTGCTCTGGGCCCTGAATAAATTTTTGGATGCCTTCTGCTTGGAGAATTCTGTATACCCATCGATTTCGAACCATTCTGATATTTATATGATCCTTTTTGAGATCATAAATTCGGCCTTCCTACTACATTTCTCTCCACCAATATATATTAAAATGCCTCCATGCTTTTTATGAGGTATTGAGGCCAGAAGATTTTATCATCCAATGACTAAACTTCTCATAATGAGTTTTTCAGCACTTTGCTAGTCTGGCCCTTATATTTAAAACAAACAAAAAATAAACCATACAATCACTACTAGTTTATTTCATTGGAAGCCCTTCTAGGTTGGTAGTATTTGCCAAAAATTGAAGATGTCCTTCACACTGAAATGAGGCACCAGAGTAAGACTTCAGTGGAAAACACCTTCTGTACCCTTCATGTTTGATAGGTCTTCAATCAGCTTATATCTTTCTAAACTGAAGAATTCTAATTTGATGGTCTTCTATCCCCATATGAAAATTATTTCTTCTTGATCATTTTAATTACTTTTTTCTTGGTCTTTTCTAATTTTGTTCTATGTTTACTACATGTACATTACATTTTTAATAGCTGCACCTTGCTTTATGCAAGAGAGATGTTCCTGAAAACACTTATATTCATAGAGCAATTTTAAACCAAAATGTTAATTGTACTTATTGACTTGCTACTTAAAAGAGTACCAAACATAGATAAATTTCATGATGCAAACAAATCATATCCCAATCTATTGTTTTTGTAAATTTGCATTTCTTACATCTGAAATTTCTTTGTAAAGGTTTACCTGTATGAAGATAGGTTAAAGTTCTGTTTAAAATCTAATAGTATTTCATACAATGCCCAGAATCTTGATCATAACAACACATTCAGTGTATGCTTTTAGTTGAGTCATCAATGGCTTCTAGGATATTCTTCTTGGGTTATAAACCATAGCTCAGAAAACATAATCTTCATATTTATTTTGTATTATTTCTCTCTGTAAAATTACCTTACGTTTGTCTAAATTGAGGCTCATCTTACCCCTTTTCAATAATTTATAGAGTTCTTCACGCATCTTGTAAATAATCCCTGTTGGTATAGCATTTCATTCATCAGAATAGCTTAATATTATTGCCACACTTGTAGAACTTACTGAGAATTTTTACTTCCAGATCATTTACAAAAATGCTGTGAGAGACTGGTAAAATTTAGGGAAGTTAGGTTTCCACAGAAGAGTTAATTAAGTTCCACAGAATAATTAATGAAGTGTCAGCTTGAACAAATAAGGGAATAAAAATTAACCAGGATGAGGGTCCCCAGCCAATCAGAATAAAGTTTGTGGTTTTGCAGAAACCACAGATTTCAGATGTTAGGAAAACTGGTCTAAACCAGCCAGATAATGGTCAGGATTGAAGAGAAAACTGAGTTGAATGGCTACCTACTCATGCTTAATTGGCTAATCGAATATTACCTTACACACCCACAGGGAGGAGTTTTCCACCATTTTTGAATATGGGATGTAAGTTGAAGGGGGCAAACATACCAAGGGGTTACATGTGGGGGTGGGGGGTGTAGGGAAAATTGTAACCCAGAAGGGAGCAGACCAATCTGTTCTCTGAAGGGAGGTACTGAGCTGATGGTATATCAATCTGTGTCAGTCTAACACAATAAAACTGGTCTCACTTCTGTATTCCCCACTTCTTCTTCCTAAAGAAGAGTGGGGTCTACTCCTGGCCAGGAATATAAGCCCAATTCCTTTGGACTCCTCGATAATAATAAATTGATACCTAAATTTCAGTGTCAAGCATATTTCTAACAATGTCCTATGAAATTGGACTCTGCTGGTTGTGCTTCAGCCAAAAAAGTGACCATTAACTTCTATTTTCTATATCTGTTTCTATGCTAATTTTGTATATATCAATAGAAGTATTTACTTCACTCCTTAAACTGTGCTAAATATCATAGGAGATAGAGATGTGTAAGAAATGGTCCCTGTTCTCAATCAGTTTACAATTATACACATAAGAGCATATGACAAGATAAAAGTCCATTTTTATTATTCTTAAATTATTACATTCTACTTTGTATAATTTAAATGATAAGGGCACTTATCACTTAGTTGTTCAGAGTAGGAAGAGATTAATACGGGCTGCAGTAGCCCTGGAGGGCTTTGTAGAACACATGAGACACAAACTCATCTTTTATGTATTTGAGAAAGGTTGGGCCCTAGGAAATGTGGGGTTTTATCTTTGCCTACTCCTATCTATTTGTCCTTTATCCTTTGTCTCTGGTCTGCTTTTCACCCTTTCCTAATCATTCTCCTTATATTAAGTTGTTGCTGTTTTGAGAGCCCAATGTGGTTTTATTGTTGTCTCCATATATACAGTAATTTTTTTTAGTCCATCTTCAGTATAAAGCACAGAATATTCAACCTCTTACTTCAGAGGGTACAGAATGGAAGATACAGTGGAGGGAAAGAAAACACTAACCCTGGTTGGCCCCTGGGGATCTTACCTCTCAGGAAACTTCTAGCTAGAGATGGGAAGGAGGGATGAGTTGCGGGGTAGAGGGCACAGGAGATACAAGGTATAGAAACACCTTAGTCTCATAGATCCTGTGTCCAAAGGAACCCCATAATTTCAAAAAGAGTCAGGGAAAGGGTAGTCCTAGATTCCCCTCTATTTTCAGGAATCATATAATAGATAAATATTGGGAAAAAATTAACAGCGTAAAAGAGAACCTGACCAGTTCTTAGCCTCTGAAATACTCATTTGGTCCTCAAGAAACAAACCAAAAAAAAAAAGCAACTTGTCTCAATTGGAGAAGATAATATGGTCAACATCATCCATTCCCTTAACTGGGCACTGATCAGAAGAATCCCATACCTCCCATGCCATAGAGGACCAAAGTAGTGTTCTGTCTTCTCCAGATTCAGTTTTATAATTTGGAGAAAAGGGGTAATAGTCACTTTAGAAGAATTTCTTATTAGAGTTGCCAAAAATACTTTAAAAAGATAACACTACCAAATGAGATATTCCGTGTCCTTAAAGTTGTTTGTTAAAAGAAAAAGCATGTTTAATTCTTTAAAGCAAATTTAAAATTGTATGCAATAAAATGTAAAATAAAGATAGATACGCCTGCAATATTCTCTCCAAATTTAAGCTGGCCCCTTATATCTCAGTGTCTTCTCTTATACTCCCATCTCAAAAAAGAAGAGGAAGAAATAGGAAGGGAAGAGAAAAAAGAAAAAAAGATTAGTTTAGAAAAAATGGGAGGCAGAGTAAGAAACAAGAGGGAGCAGGTGAAAAGGAGAACTAAGGTAAAAGACAGAAGTTAAATAGAAAGACAATGGACTATAATTATGGGCAATATAATATCATGCTAAGAACTATTACACAGATGTAATAAATTCAAATCTTGAAAGACATACACATTACAGAAATTTTCCTGTGAAATAGGAATGGGAAAGGACCGATTATGCTTTCAGAAGACCAGTTCAGAGGAAAGATATAGCATGGATACTTCAAATTTTCATCTAAAGCTGGCTATAGTGCACTGGTTAGCTTATTAGCCTGTGGTGCTAGTTTATATGCTTGAAAAATTGTTTACCTGATGGCTTCTTTTCCATGGAATTCTGGTGATATTGGTTCAAAAGAGTCAGAGTAATGCTCAGGGTTGATTTCATTCTCCAGAACTTCATGAACAGCCTTTTGCTTTTGGAACCAAAATGAAGACTTAAGGAAAAACCAGGGAGATTGCCGCTGTCCATATTCATCTAATAGGGATAGAATTAAATATTGGATATATCAGATCACAATAATTAAAGCAGCCTATCCCAAGGTAGCATATATTGATCTCTCATGTCTCATAACACGTAACTTTTTATTTTAATATTCCTTTTGATTCCATATATTTCTTTAGGGCAACTGGTATAAATAGGGCAAATGGGTAGCAGATAGTGTATCTGATAATAAATAGGGCAGATAAGTAGACTTGATTTGGAGTCAGGAGGACCTGAGTTCAAATCCGGTCTTAGATACTTCCTAGCTATGTGACCCTGGGCAAGTCATTTAATCCCGTTTGCTTCAGTTTCTTCATCTGTACAATGAACTGGAAAAGGAAATGGCAAATCACTCCAGTGTCTTTACCAAGAAAATCCCAAATGGCATCAGGAATAGTCAGACACAACTGAAACAACTGAACAGTCCCTTAAATTTCTCTCTAGGGCCACTTGGGTAGTAATATCTATGTATTCTTCCTGGAAATTCTACCCCTTTCTACCTGAAATAAGAGTGGGAGTGAGGGGTGGGAGGAGGAAGAAAAGCAAAACATGTCCAGGAACTCTCCTCTTGGGCTATATGGGCTCAGGTTAATACATGCAGCTCCCATGTGACTCTGCCTCAAGCCATCCATTAATCATGGTGGTGGTGTTGAAGATGGGATAAGGCCTCTTCCCACAATCTGTTGTGCTGTCTTAGGGGAAAAAAGTAGAAGGGAAAAGCAACTTAAAGAGTCCTTGGTGAATATTAATTGATTCAGCCAAAGTAGAGGGATGTCAGGCAGAAATACTTCCAGAAAATGCATGAAATGATTCAGGAAATGAATTATCTAGTCAATCAATTTATCAAGTGCTCATTATGTACCAGGCACTGTGCCTGAGGATACAAAGAAAGGTAAAAGACAACATCTGCTCTCAAGGGTTTTGCAGTCTTAGGACACTGACCAGGATAGTATTCAAGATGAAAACACAGAGAGAGGGAAGAGAACATAAGGAAATTTTTAAAAATGGACATTGCTCAATTTTTAAGAAAATGAAATGCAATTTACCCAAAGTTTGTGGGAAATCGTGTACTGTATTTTTGTAGTGGCATATGGAGCATAGACCGCAAGACTTGAGGACAGCTAGGTGGCATAGTGGCTAGAGCACTGGGCTTGGGATCAGTAAGACTTATCTTCATGAGTTCAAATCCAGCCTCTAACACTTAATACGTGTCACTTAACCCTGTTTGCCTCAGTTCCTCATTTGTAAAATGAATTGGAGAAGCACATGGCAAACCACTCCAATTCCTTTGGCAAGAAAACCCCAAATGCAGTCACAAGAGTTGAATACTAATGAACAACAACAGTAGATTTGAATGAGAAAAACTGTATTCAAAGCCTTGGTTTCATTATTACCTGAATCACCTTTAGATAGGTTGTTTAAGCTCTCTGAGCCTCAATTTCATTATTTGTAAAATGGAGTGAAAATTTTTGCTCTGCCCACCTTGCAGGGTTGTTGTGAGGATCAGATGTGATAATATGTATGAACACATTGTGTAAGCTTACTCCTCTTCAAGGACAAAGGACAACAACCAACCTGCATCCCTTATTTTTAGAAGTACATTTTTAAAAGTCTTTCAACCTTGAAAATTTTTTTGGTCTACTGGTAGAATATTTGAGAACCTGGAGAGATTTAAAGCAACTCCTTTAATTTACAGCTTAGAAAAAAACTATCCAGAAAGGTAAAGCAACGTCTCCAGTTACTGGCAGAGCCAGAACTAGTATGTAGATTTTCTAACCTTCCCCTCCAAGATGACCTCGGATTCGATGGATATATGTCTTGTACAGTTATCTCTTCCACATCAAGACTTTCTCCATCACGGTTTCAATATGCCATGGGTCAGGATAAGAAATTAAATGGGAATTGGGAAGAGTTTTGTGGAGCTGGAGACAACATTCAAAGGCTGGCACACAGCACAGAGTCTATTACCAAATACTTAACCCAAATTTTACAACAAGAAACTCTAAATACACTATAAAAGAAAAAGAAAAAAATCAGACTTTTTCTGTAGTACAAAGGGAGGAATAAAATTTTATTCAGATTTTCCAAATCGCAGGGACAGCATGCCCTAAATCTCATGATAACTATACTTACTTTTATATGCACAACTTGAATCCCTCAATAGATTGTAAACTCCTTGAGGGCAGAAACTATTTTGTTCTCCCTATTACATGACAGTGATTTACATATAGTGCCACTTAATGAATTATTATTAATTGATTGATAGATTATTTGATACTTCAGTTGATCTATGATGTGTTCTCAGAACCCATGACAGCCAAATATAAATTTTAGTAGATTCAACTATTCTCAAAGACTTTGTTAGTATAGTCCTGTTAACATAGAATGTTTGCTTTCCAAGGACTACTCCAGGTAAGTTCAAAAAGGTTCATCATTGGTAGGCTAGCCACTAGGAGATTAACACTTTAGCATGGCAAACTATTATTACTAATTATAATTACATGTGTTAGAACAAGCATGGAATGATGGAAAGAAGGTGAGACTTAGAAGACCCAAATAAAAGGTCATAGCAGACATATTTAGCCTCTCAGTGATGCAAGACAATCTACATTGGTGGAGTGTTGTCCAGAACTACAGTGGAGCTGAGGGAGAAGAAACCTTTCCCTTTATTCCTAACCATCTCCCCCTGCTCTATTGCACTCTAAAAGCTAGAAAAAGATGGAAAAATGTGGGCTGGGGCAGATTGTATAGGACCTTTAATGCTAGGAAAAGGGAGTTATAGTCAATTGAAAATTATTAAAGGCTTTTGAATAGAAGAGCAGTGGTTAGAGTGATCAGAGCAGTACATTAGGAACATTACACTAATGTGAAGAAGGTATCAGAGATGGGAAAGATGGGAGAATGGAAAATTCTTTAGAAGATATTACAGTGGTTCAAGTGATGAGTTATAAGGAATTAAAGTGGAAAAGAGGAAAGACAGGAGAGAGATATTAAGTGAAGTTAATTAATTAACTGAAATAGGACCTACAGGTATGAGCAAGTGATTGAATATGGGAAGTAAAGAAGAGGGAAGAATTAGAGGTGACTCTAAGATTTTGAACCCAGATGACTAGATAGACAATGGTGCCGTGAACAGAAATAAAGTTGAGAGGAGGATTTTTAGAGTAAAAGGAAGGCTTCAGATTAGACGAATTGAGTCTAAGATGCAAGTAAAGTATCTAAATGGAAGTTTCCAATAATAATAATAATAACTAACAGTTGTTTACAAACTACTTCACAAATAATATCTCATTTTACTTTTACTGGAATTTTAGGGGATAGGTGTTATAATTTTCCCCATTTTACAGATGAAGAAACTGAGGCAAACAGAGATTAAATGACTTGCCCAGGGTCACATAGCAATGAGGCTAGATTTAAAGTAAGGTCTTCCTAACTCCAGGTCCAGTGCTCTATTCATGGTGCCACCTAACTCCTTTGGCAAAATCGTTTTTGTTTTTTTAATCAGCAAAAAGTTAAACTATAGGGCTTAATTTCTGGGAATCCTCTCTTCTAATGATTTATGAGGAGAATGTTTCTTTGTTTTAAAATATGGCTAATTTCACTACACAGGTACCTCATTTCCAGACTTGTTAATGGAGGTACTATGTTATTAGGCAACTATAAATGAATCACATTTTCTATTGTAAAAAAAAATTGCCATGTTTTCATTCCTTTTAAAAGTTTTTGGTTTAAAAGAGATACATAATATGCTAGGTATTCTGCATAACATGGCCCATTTTCCATGTAAGAGACGTCATTTTGGGTCTATTTTATTCCTATATTTTTCTTATATTTACTAGCTGTACAAATGATAGGCTAAGTCACTTGATGTCCCTGAGCACCAGTGTCCTAATCTGTAAAATAAGGGAGTTGGTTTAAATCCCTTAAAACAGTCTATCAACAGAGGGGAAAAACATCCCCAGGTTGAAAGACTTTTAAAGGTATATTTCTAAAATGAAGGTTTACAAGTAAACTCAATTGTGCCCTCTCTGAAGCATAGCCATCTACTTATATTATTTCTTAATTGCAGAGAATAGCAAAAATAATGATGGTTTTTTTCAAATCTTCTCAAGCCTTTTTCACTACTTTTTGCCTCCTCCCTCTCAAAAAAAGATCTTCCCTCCTTCCTACTCTATTGACAAAATAGACACCATCTATGTTAGTTTCCTATTCTGCCCTAATCTGCACTTTAAATCTCCTTGACATACACCACCACCACCACCACCCATTCATTGCTCCTTCACACAAACCTCTGACAAAGTTGTGGCTCTTCCTGCCAAGGTCAACCATCCTTGATCTCATTCTTCCCTAAGTGCAAGAGTTTGCTTCTTTTAACATCCTCTTTCTCACTCTCCCTGTCAGTCTTCCTTATCTGCTGGCCCCTTCTCTGCTAATTATAAATGCAGCTCTCCATTATCCTTAATTAAATTCAATGAGTATGTATTAAGCTCCTCCTGTATGCTAAATGCTGACAAAAGACAAAAATGAAACAACTGCTGCTTTAAGGGAATTTACATCCTACTGGGAGTGGGGAGAGGGGACATGAACACAGATAAACACTAAAACTTATACAAACCCAATTCAGGCAAAGGGAGAGCAAATAAATGGAGAATCAGAAAATGCGTCTCTAATGGAAAAGTTCTTAAACTGAACCTCGAAGAGAGTTAGAGATTACAAGTAGTGGGAGTGAGAAGAGGGGGAATTCTACACATGGGAATGGACTCTAGCAAAGTAATAGGTGAAATGTCATCAATGGAGAATAACAAGTGAAACAGACTGGCTGAAACACAGGGTGTTTAATGGACAGTAATATGAATCACTCTGTAAGATACTAGAACTTGATTATAAAGAGCTTTAAGCAATGAAAAGGAGTGTTTTTACTTAACGAGAGAGGCAATAGGGAGTCACTGAAGCTTTTTGAGCAAGGGAGTGGTATTATCAGACCTTTGCTTTAGGAATATTAATAGGGCAACTGTGTAGAGGGCTGATTGGTGAGGAGGAAGACTAGATGAAGGGAGGCCACCTGAGGAGCTTTTACAATGGTCCAGGCAAGAAGAAAAGTGAACTTCTATTGAAATTGGGAAATCTGGAGGAAGGATAAGTTTAGGGCAGAATATAATGATTTGAGCCAAGACAATCCCAAAGGACTCATGATGAAAAATGCTATCCAAATCCAGAGAAAGAACTGATGGAGTCTGAATGCAGACCAAAGCATACTATTTTTCACTGCATTTTTTTTCACGTTTTTTTTTTCCTTTTGATTTGTTTCTTCTTTCACAACATGATTAACATGGAAATATGCTTTACATGATTGCCCATATATGACCAATATCAAATTGCTTACTGTCTTAGGGAGGAGCAGATGAGGGAGGGAGAAAACTCAATTTTCTTAAATGAATGTTAAAAATTGCGTTTACATATAATAGGGGAAAAAATAAAATACTATAAAATTATTTTTAATTTTTAAGAAGAAGATAATGATTTATTTGGATATGTTGTTTGAAAAAAATGCCCATGAGACACCTGGACAGAGATATCTAATAGCAGTTAGTAATTAGGATACAGAGCTTAAGAGAAAAATTCGAACTGGATGTATAGATTTGGAAGCCATCTACATAAAGACAATGACTAAATCTATGGGAGCAAAAAAGATCATAGAGTGTTTAATGAGAAAAGAAGAGGGCCCAGGACAGAGCCCCTTAACCACAGTTAGGGGACAGGAAGCGCACGATGATCTAGCTAGCTTCAGTCTAGGTGCCACTTCCTTTAAGAAGCATTTCTCAATCCTTCCAGATTTCTGTGCTCTCTCTCTCCCCGTCTGCCATTACCCCAGCGCAGGCTCTCATGGCCTCACACCTGGACTATTACAGTCGCCTGCTGGTTGATCTCCCTTCTCTACATCTCTTCCCCACACTAATCCTTCCTCCACTCAGCTGCTAAATTGATCTTGCTAAAGCACAAGTCTGAGCAGTTTACTGACCCTTCCTCCTGCCCATTCAATAAACTCCAGAGGCTCCCTATAGTCTCCAGAATCAAACATAGAACACTCTGGTTCTGAAAACCCTTTCTACCTCTTCCTGCCTTTCCAGTCTCCTTACACATTACTCCCCTCCATGTACTCTGTGACACAGTGACACTGGCTTCCTTGTTCTTCTCACAAGACATTCCGTCTTCTAAGTCTGTGTCTTTTCGTTGCCTGGCCCTCGTGCCTAAAATTCTCTCTCCCCTCGGCTCCACCTCCTGGTTTCTCTGGCTTCCTTCAAGTCTCGGCTAAAATTCTGCCTTCTGCAAGAAGCCTTTCCCAATTCTTAATGGCAGTTCCCTCTGAGATTGTCTCCAACAGTATCCTACATAAACCTTATTTGCACATAATCCTTTGCTTGTTGTCTTCCTCATTACACTGTTAGCTCCTCGATAACAGGAGCTGTCTTTGCTTTTCTTTATATCCCCATAGCTTAGCACTAGTATCTATAGTAGGCTCTTAAATGTTTGTTGACTGGACACATTACCTTGCATTTTCTTATATGAGTAAATGTTTCATCAGCCCTAGAGAATGTAAATTTTTTAAAGAAAGGAATTACTTTTCATCTTGTTTTTTTTTTTAATTTTCAGAGCTTAGCCCATAGTAGGCCCTAAATAATTACTTGTTGAGTTGAATTGAATTGAGCCATACGCAGAGAGCCAAAATGATCCCTTCCTCTGCACTGAACCCCAAATTGGGCTTCTAGGGTATGGATACTTAAATAATCTAGGCTTTGAAGGGTAAGCTTTCACCTTATCTTTTCTGGAACCGGGGTACCATGTCACTTCCCATCCAGCTTCAAACCATGCCACAGCCGTTCTGGTCCTTCTCTGCCTCTCAACAAAACCTGGACTCCTACCTCAAATGGATCCATGATCTCATCAATGTGGGTATTCACCGCAATAATGCAGATAATAACCTAGTCCTCCTTGTATGACTCCTGTCTTCCTATATGTTTGCCATTAAGGACCTATCCAACATGTTGGAGGATTTCCTCTATTTCTCCAGATGCTGGAAGATATTAGTGTAAGATATAGGTTGTCCATCAGCTATCCCTCACTCTCATCATGATGAAATCAGCCCATCTTCATTTTTGGTCATACAACTATTTGATAACATCTTTTACTCTGCTTCTGTGTATGCAGGGTGTCCCTAAAGTCTGGACACATAGGGAAAAATTCATACTTTGAAATATTTCGAACATTGACAGACCTTAGCCCCCTTGACTTGTTTTTCTGGAGTATGCTAAAGGAGAAGGTGTACTCAATGAAAATCACAGATGCAACACACTTGATTGAACTCATAAAGGGTGAATGTGCTAAAATTGACAGCAATGTGGAGTTATTACATTGAGTTCACGTGAATCCTGCAAAGCGCATCAACCTTTGCATCACAAATGATGGAAATCATATTGAAGATGTTATTTGTTAATATTCCAATTAAATAAAAATGTTGTTGAAAATTTCATTCATTTCATTTCTTGAAAATATGCATTTTTGCCTATGTGTCCAGACTTTAGTAACACCCTCTATAATGCCGCACAGCCTATTTATACCCATTGTAGACCTCTTTTTTGCCCTCTAAATTATTTCACTCTTTTTTCAGTTGTGTCTGATTCTTTATGACCACTTGTGGGTCATGGCAAAGATACTGGAGTGGTTTGCCATTTTTTTTCTCCAGCTCATGTTATAGATGAGGAACTGAGGCAAGCAAGATTAAGTGACTTGCCCAGAGTCACATAGCCAGTAAGTTTCTGAAGCTGGATTTGAACTCAGGAAGATGAGTCTTCCTGACTTTAGGCCTGGCACTAGATGCACTGTGCCCACCTAAACAACTAAATATTGCTCATTTTTCATTCTTGAGAGACTATAGTAACAGAGTTCAGCCATATAAACACTGAGCTACCAGAGATAGAGTGCTAAGCCTGGAGTTAGGAAGACCTGAGTTCAAATCTGCCCTTAGACACTTTACTAGCTAGGTGAACTTTGGCAAGTTAAAAAAAATCTCTGTTTGCCTCAGTTTTCTCATATGTAAAATGGGGATAATAGCATCTACCTCCTAGGATTGTTGTGTCAAATGAGATAATTACAAAGAAATAATTATAATAATTATTATTTATATTATGTATTTTATTATATTCTATTAATATATCATATTTACTTATATATCCTATATCACTATTACCTATATTATACTAATTATTATAATTATCAAATAAGATAATAATTATAAAGAAGTAACTATAACAATATATGTTAGCTATTATTATTATTATTTATTATCATTGTTATTATTATAACACTACCAGTAGAATACTGATGTTAAAAAGATGGGCCTTTGTTTCTAGGACACATTTGGAATAATTAAAAGAATTTAGCAATTTCCTCAAGGTTATCTATCTTGCTCTAAATTGAGAAATCATTCTATCTATGATAATAACATCCCACTGCAGTGGAAATATCCAATTTTCAGAAAATACTTTGAAAGACAGAAAATGAAGTTTTGAGATTAATTTAAATTGAATTGTAACCGCATTCATACTTACTAGGCAAGATTTTGTCAAAGTACAACGTCAATGCCAAATAGAAAAAAATATCAAAAAGCAATATGGAAAATGTTGCTAGGATTAGATATGACTCTCCTGAAGGATCAGGAAAGGTAACACCTCTTAAGTCATAGTCCAGGAGGATAATCTGAAAACAAAACAAACAAACAAACAAATTAAAAGAACAGAATTAAAGTTATCAATAACAAGAATTATAGTTTGATTTGATGGTCAACTTCATTGATCAGTTAAAATGAACTTTTTCTTGTCAGCAATCCTAATTCACAGAGAGAGTCAGTGTTCAAAAAGAAGTAAATGACATAGGGGAAAATCAAAAGTCTTGAAAAGATTTTACTGATAGTCCACTGCTGGCTTTTCCAGTGATTGCTGCAAATGTCAGAACCATTAATCTTGTACACTTATCAGGTTTAACTTTTGACTGTGCAATTGGGTTTTAATTTGAAACATCATAAGTATGTCTATTAGTGTAGCTCAGTTTCCATCACTGTAGTACTCAAAATTCCAGGCAACATGGAGTATCTTATAAATTAGTGTACCTCAATTATGGTTTTAGTCTCCACTCCATTGTGAAACTGGGGACCCCTATGTCAGTGGTATCCAAACTTTTTTCTTCACACACCCCATTGGCAAATTAAACGTTTTGAATGTACACACCCAATATTTATATATTTAGTTGTTTTTTTAGTAAATCACATATATACATACTAGACTATAAATATACATTTTAAAACTTATATACAAAATAGATATTTTAAAATGAGATGAAATAATATTTGATCCCAAAGTTAATAGGGAATTTCACTGAATTTCATTGAGTGTAGAAGAGACATGATCAAACTTGAGCTTTAGGAAAATCACTTAAGCCCTTCTGTGGAGGGTAGTTTAAAGTAGAAACAGACTTGGGGCAGCTAGGTGGTGCAGTGAGTAGAGCACCAGCCCTGGAGTCAGGAGGACCTGAGTGCAAATCCGACCTCAGACACTTGACACATGTACTAGCTGTGTGACCTTGGGCAAGTGCTTAACTCCAATTGCCCTGCCAAAAAAAAAGTAGAGGCAGATTTGAAGTAGATAGACCAATTAGGAAGCTATTGTAATAATCCAGGTGGCAGGTGAAGAGATCTTAAACTAGGATGTTGTCTATGTGAGTAGAGAGGAAGAGGTTAGACTCAGATGTTGCTCAGGTAAAAACATCAAGATTTAGTAACTGATTGCATGTGTGAAGGTCAGCAAGGTTGTGGTGGTGACTATAGTTGTGACACTATATATAGTTTGGGTGACTAGAAAGAAAGTGGTGCTTTCAACAGTAAAATTGAAGCTTGGGAGATAGGCGTGTTGGGAGTAGGGCTAAAGAGAAGATGTGAAATATCTGAGAAACAGACCACAAATCTCTCTATGCCTGCTCATCTTGATCGACTCACTCTGACCTATTCAAAATATAAAAAGGGAGGAGGGGAGGCAGATCTCTTACTATCTGGGCATTGCCCCCAAATCCCAAAGCCCACTTTCAGAGGTGTGCCTGCCACAACCAGGAACTGATCTCAGGAAAAGTAGCAAAGGTGGAATTTTCCTGAAAGTATTCATGCAGTTCTTTCGGGTAGCAGTTAATTTAGATTATAACTGCCCTAACGGGGCCAGCACTAGGCTCAGAGGAAAAGCGGCAGAGAGGGAAGCTAATAAGCTGACTGCAAGAGTTATGGGAATTGAGGGTAGGGGTTACAAAAGCATTTAACTGGAACAAATAATCATTAGAAACATTCTCAAAAAACACTACCCTAATGATTGCACTCCCAGTCTCCTCATTTCTGGGGAAAGTTTTGAAAGGAAGCTTCCCTTTATCTAGGGTTCTGCCTAGAAACTGGGGGAGACAGTGTAATGTCTTAACAGCTCTGCTGCTCATCTCCTCACAGTTTTATCAATAGCCTACTTGTCTAGTTAATTCTATGGTCTGCTACTGGTGACTTCCACGATTAGGGAACCCTTACCATCCCGACTGATGGCTCTGCTTTTCTTTATTCTTTGTTTACGTCCTCACTGTGACAGCCCCTCACAAATGACACAGCATCATCCTTTAGGAATTCAAAATACAGCCAAGCTTTCTAAGACCTCCCAGGAGGGTTATGGTAAAGGGATCATAGTAAGTAAGCTAGGAAGGGTGCGTTGGGCATACATTTCTGAACGTTCACAGGTTTCTATATTCTTTGCTTTTGGAGAGACTTGCACATAGACTGTTTGTGGGCTTGTTTTTTTTTTTTTAAGTAAGAAGAAGCTTACAACCAGACTCCTGTGTTTTTCCTGCCATGTGGCAAAGAGCAGGACAGGGGCGAATTATCCCAGGGATTGCAAGCAGGGGAAAGCAGAGCAGGAACGGAAATGAGATCACTTTGTGAGGCTATTCATGGACTTGCTATAAACTGGAAGAAGCAAAGGAATAGAGGATCTGAGGACATAGAGGTGTTCAACAGCTGGAGCAGATGCAATGTGCTGGGCAGAGCATACTGAGAGCTACCTGGGGTACTATCAATAGCACTGCTGTCATGATGAGAACTAGCAGAGTTCCAGGCCAGAGTTTCTTTCTCCCCCTGTTGTCTCAGAACACTGCTGAGTAAACTCCTGCTGGGTTTTTGCTTTTTTTTAACCTTCGCGCCATCCATTTCCTTTCCAGTCTCCTCAGACCAGCTGGGAGGAGAGGGGAGAAAGGAAAATTTAACCAAAGCCACAACATTGCCTCCTGCTATTTGAAGCTTTGTCTTTTCTGTGTGCTTGTGTTTCTTTTGATACCTGAGTGTGTTAAAAAAAAATATCACATAGCCATCAACAGAAAATTGTCAAATCCTATGACTGAGGAAGGAAGGGATGGGGGCTTCAAGGTGTTAGGAAGAGATTTACTTTTTTTCTCTTTTATTTTGTGTGTGTGTGTGTGTGTGTGTGTGTTTTACTTGAAGGGTATGTTATAACCAATCCAATAGACTTACACTTAACCTAGAGCCAGGTAAGTCCTTCACTAGCCAAAAGAGTAGAAGTATAAGGCAGTTACAGGAAGAAATAGACAGCAAAACTATACTAGTGGGGGACC
Organism: Phalanger gymnotis; assembly: GCA_028646595.1. Taxonomy (NCBI): domain Eukaryota; kingdom Metazoa; phylum Chordata; class Mammalia; order Diprotodontia; family Phalangeridae; genus Phalanger; species Phalanger gymnotis. The sequence goes on from CM053626.1 coordinate 170,845,025, forward strand.
TCAACCTCCCCCTCTCTGAACTAGATAAATATAACCACAAAATAGACAAGAAAGAAGTTAAGGAGGTGAATAGAATTTTAGAAAAGTTAGATATGGTAGACCTGTGGAGAAAATTGAATGAAGCTAGAAAGGAATATACTTTTTTCTCAGCAGTACATGGCACCTGCACAAAAACTAACCATGTACTAGGGCATAAAAACCTTACAATCCAATGCAGAAAGGCAGAAATATTAAACCCATCATTTTCAGATCATGATGCAATAAAATTATATGTAATGAAGGGCCATGGAAAGATAGACTAAAAATTAATTGGAGACTAAATAATCTAATCTTGAAGAATGAGTGGGTCAAACAACAAATCATAGAAATAATCAATAACTTCATCCAAGATAATGACAGTAATGAGACAACATACCAAAACTTAGGGGATGCAGGGAAAGCAGTTTTTAGGGGAAGTTTTATATCTCTAAATGCTTACACAAATAAAAATAGAGAAAGAGGAGATCAATGAATTGGGCATGCAATTTAAAAAGCTAGAAAAAGAACAAATTAAAAATCCACGACTAAATACCAAATTAGAAATTCTGAAAACCAAAGGAGAGATTAATAAAATTGAAATTGAGAAAACTATTGAACTAATAAATAAACTAAGATCTGGTTTTATGAAAAAAAATAATAGCATAGATAAACCTTTGGTTAATTTGATTAAAAAGAAAAAAGGAACAAAAGAGTAGAAGTGATGATGATGGCAATGGTGGGGGTGGAGGGAAGGTAGGGGTTGATGAAAGTAGACTACTCACAGGGATCTGGGGCACCTGTTGGCCAAACAACATATCACACCTCTCTCAGCTGGTTAAATATTGACAGATAAGTAATAGCCTAGCTGTCTAGACTAGCAGAGGCTGAAGAAACAAGACAGAGATGGTTGTATTTATTACTAAGAGTATCTTTTGGCCCTATATTACTGCTTCTTATCTAACTATGAGGCAACTAGGTGGCTCAGCGTGTTGGATTCAAGAACATGAGTTCAAATGTGACCCTGGGAGAGTCATGTCACTTCTGTCTGCCTCAGTTACTTCAGCTGTAATTAAATGGAGATAACAAATAGCATCCACCTCCCAAAGCTGTTGTGAGGGTCAAATAGGATAATATTGGTAAAACACTTGGCACAGTAAGCTTGCTCATAGTAGGTGTTTAATAAAAGCTTATTCCTTCCTTTTTAACTCTCCTGTTAGAGAAGTCTTGGCCCCTGCCATCAGGTTGGATTATTTAGGGTATATATATATATATATATATATATATATATGTGTGTGTGTATATATATAGTGTGTATATATGTGTATATATATGTATATATATGTATATAGGAAACAGAATTCCTGATGGGAATGGTTATGCTCATTGCACAGTGCACAAAGAAGCATAAGCTTCCTCTACAAAGGCTGTTTATGTTTTCTCTTACATCCTCCCCCCCTCCCCGATAAAAATTTCTGTCAAGTATACATATACAAGGCACACTGTAGACCAGTATTCTTTGAGAACAAGTGGTTCTCAAAGGGTGTCCCCCAGTACACAAAGGTGCTATGAGTTTTGCTAAGTATGCCATAAAATTTCAAATATTATATTAACTCAGATAAAAAGAAAGGTTTAAATATTTTTGTTTAATATAAATTTTATTTAGTCAGAATGCGTAGTATGGCAAGTATAGTATCATACAAACACAAAAAAACCCTTGCCTATTACACATATGCACTAATCTCAAAACAGCAGATCTTGAACTCCTAAAGAACTTAATGAAAAGTACTTCTTATATTAAAGAGAAACTGAATGTGTGCAAGTCTCTTGGCTCTCCTTTAATGTTGCTGATTCAACCGTTCCACATGCCTCAATTTCTACCACGAAGAACACTATGCCATAAGCAAATAGTCTGAGAGCTACTGGTATAGGCTACAGCAAGTCCTGCTTAGTGTGAACAATGAACCCTCTTAAGTGTTCTCATTATTTGAGAAAAGTCAGAATGGCATTGGCTGCAAAATGTTAATGGTTAGCAGGCTAAGCATGGAAATTGTCAAGTATCAAAACCTTTAGCATGAAGATGCCTCATAGCTCAGATTAGACTTACCCGCACCATTCCAGCACTAAAGGCAAAGGGGCTGAGGAGACATAAAATCCATTCCAAAGAGGCAGGAAGTTGCTTGTACAATGTAGCAAATCCCAAACATCCCCAAAACACAGTAAGGAGGAAGGCAATCAGTCCAGTTAGCAGAGGCTTCTTTATCAGTACACATAGAAGGAAAGCAAGTGCTATCTGAAAGAGAAGAACCTTATTTGGCAATTTGGTCTTTGGATAGCAATGGAGAATACAATGTAATAAGGATCTTTGTATTAAAATTTAACATTTATCTATATCCAGAGAAAGAATGTAAAGAGTCTGAATGGAGATCGAAGCACACTACTACTTGCTCTGTCTCTCTTTTTTTTTTGTTTTCTTTTGCTTTGTTTCTTCTTTCTCTTGGTTCATTCAATTGGTTATAATTCTTCTTTGCAATGTGACTAATGTGAAAATACGTTTAATGTGAATGTATATGCAGAGCTTATGTCAGATTGCATGCCATCTTGGGGAGGGCACAGGGGAAGAAGGGGATAAAAGTTGGAACTCAAAAGCTTGTGGATGGTGCAGCTAGGTGGCACAGTGAGTAGAGCACCGGCCCTAGAGTCAGGAGGACCTGAGTTCAAATCCGCACTCAGACTCTTGACATACTTACTAGCTGTGTGACCTTGGGAAAGTCACTTAACCCCAATTGCCTTCCCTCCTCCAAAACGAAAGAAAAAAAATCTTGTGGAACTGAATGTTGTAAACTAAAAATAAATAAATACATTTTAATAAAAACGAAAAAAGAATTAGCATGTAGCCCCTGTCCCAAGGCCCATTGGTATGGGGTTCTCTCTTCATTGGTGGAAATGAATGCCTTGCCCTGAGTCAAGAGCAGGAAAGCTCTTGGCAAGAGCGCTCCAGTTCTTGGGCAGCTCCCCTTTGGGACTCTTCGAGTTTCAAGTCAAGTTGCTTGGGAGCTTCCAGTTCCCAGCTTTGAGAGAGGAGATGAGATGGAAGAGAGCAACTTCAGTTCAGGCTGCTCATGAAAAAGACTTTGGGAAGACATAGGGAGACGTCTCTGGGAAGGGGAGTAGTCAGTCTCTATCATGGCCCTATATCCAGCCTGCTACTTCAAAGACTTCTGGGAGTTACCCCTTGGGTAAGATTCAGGATCCTCTCTCTAGGTTAAGCAGGGCTATCTTAAGGACTCCTTCATTTTGTATTGTCTGGTATATGTTCTCCTCCATACACCTTTTCTGATTCCTGTTTTTCTATAATTTGGATCCAGGTGTTCCTTTACTATTTGCTACATGTGTCCATTGCGGAGGCTAGCATTTGGTGGGGAAAAGGTCAAACCTTGGATATAGAGTTTGGAGTCTTCCTTTCCCCCAAAATGACGAAGCAATCAGAGGTTAGATGGAACTTGGTCATATTCCCTAGAGCAGAAATATTTAAGGCAGCAGAAGATATAATCCTAGCCCAGTACCCCCATCCTCTGAGAACAGAACTGTGGCCTCTGACCCCAAATTCCTACTTCCCCTTCCTGGCCAGAATTAAAGTCTCTCTTGGAGAAGGGTGGGGGAAAAAAGGTCAGAGATATCTATTCTGCCTCACTTTGAGCCACACAATAACAACCTGCCACAGGTAGGCCTCACTACACTTCAGCCCTCTCCCTATATATGGGAGCCTCTCTCTGCTACTACAAACGTGTATTAGGTTCTTATAACTATGGAGTCTTTCTCTCTTGAAGTGTTTCTCGTTCTGAATCCAGCTCTCTATCCGCTAAGCAACAGTTTGTTGAGTCCTTTTATTTAGAAATAGTAATCAATTTTTAATCACAAGCATAATACGTGTCATATTAGAATTACAATGTGGAAAAAAAGCTAACATGATTTTTTTAAAAGTGAACCTAATATAATGGAATACAGGTAATTTGTCTAAAATAATTTTTCATTGTCATACTCTGCCAAATGTAACTTTTTGGTTACTGTATTTTTAAAAGAATGTGGAAAAAAATAATGGACGGAGAATTGAAGCAGCTCATATGTGAAGCTGATGCATCATTTTTCTCATAACAATCATATCAAGTAGAAAAAAAGAAGGCATTTCGTTAACAGCCTATGTTGATGTTATTATTGACTCAAATAGTTGACTCTGAAGTAGGGGAAGTAATATGTAGTTCAGCAACTTACCGTAGATAAACCATATAGAAGAAAAAGACTGAGTAACACAAAGTAGCCAGTCATGACGACAAGATGAGTAGATGTCACAAGTGCCAGAAATGTGGCCATAATAAAGATGTAGCCAGCATACAGCAAACCCCAGGAGAGCCTAAGGCAAAACATCGAATTATTTCCAAATTCCATATGCCAATGAAACATAAAATCATAGATCTTTGTTACAGTCCCTTTCTTTCCATCAGATAACTCCATCTATTCTCAGGGATGGATAAATAATTTTTCTCTTAAAAATTGCCAGAAACAGACTCCACAATTTCCTTTAGTAGTAGAAACCTTTTTTCTTATGGCTAGCCAGAATCTCTACTCTTTTGACTTAAACCTGTTTTGTTCATTCCTCTGTGGATACAGACATCTCCTTTCTTCTTGTGAAAACTGTTTGCATAAATATGTTTAATAGGAATGTATATTTAGAGTTTATATAGGATTGCATGCTGTCTTGAGGAGGGGGAGGGGAGGGGGGTGAGAAAATTTAAAACTTATGGAAGTGAGTGTTGAAAACTAAAAATAAATAAACTTTAAAAAAAACTGTTCACATGCTGTTCATATGAAACAATGAAAGAACCCATGAGTTTTCTCTTTTCAAGGCAATTACCAATCCAAAATTTTTTAACCTATACTAAAAGTTCCTATTTTGCTTTTCACAGGGTATAAAATCAATTTAGAGCAGGAAGAGATTAGAGGTTAGAGATCATCTAATCCAGGAGTTCTTATCCTCGATTCTTAATCTAAGAAATATTTAGATAATCGCATTTCAACATATATGGCTTCTTTCATAAGTCTATGTTTTAATTTTCTGTTTTAAAAAAAGTTAGTCTGAGAAATGGTCTATAGGATTTGCCAGATTGCCAAAGGGGTACATGACTCAAAAAAGATTAAGAAACTCTGTTCTAATCTAATCCCTTCATTTTACATTTATTGAAAATGAATTTCTAGAAGAACATGTGACTCTGTTTTGTTCTGTGTTAACCATTTTGCTGTATATGACCCCTTATAAATGGAAAAACCAGATGTGGCAGCTTGCGTCCTTCAAGGTCTCCTTTTCTTCCCATAGTTGTACAAAAAGACTTAACTGGTAAATGCAGAAGATTCCAGGGTCCTGAGAACATGCTCCTCCCTTGTCTGACCTGGCAGTCAGTTTTCTTCGATTTAGTATAACTAGCTATCCTAAGAAGACAACTCCTATAAGTTTTCTTTTAACAAGTATACTGTTTCTTTGTATAGCCACCTGCATTTCAGTGAATAGCTGTCTTTCTTTTCTTTGTTTATATAATGTATAGATACTGCTCGCTAAATTGTGAATGACACATTTATCATAACCGCTGGTGGGATGTGCTGCATTCTAAGTATAATAAAACCTGTTTCTGATTTGTTCTAGCTCATTCTTAGTAGCTAGTCAAATTGATAAGGGAATTCATGTGACACAGTCAAGAAATCTGAGCTCCAGAGAAGTGAAGAAACCTGGCTGAGGTCACATACCAGTAGGAACTTCTTTCTTATAGCTAACCCAGATCCCAAGTAACTGGAAGGTTTGGGATGCAAACCTAGATAGATCCTTTGCGTTATTTTGACTCTAAATCTAATTCTCTTTTCACTATACCCAGATCTTCCCAATAGTTTTCCCATATCCTTATTCAAATGTCTCAAAATGGTACCTACTACATTTGGCAGAATATGACAACAGAAGAGCATTTTAGACAGATTACTTAGGTCCTTGAAGCATCAATGTATGCCATTGAATCATAATGGCTTTTTTCACAATGCCACTCCAATAACAACTCATTATCTGCTTGTAGTAAAAATTGGTCACCACTTCAGTGGATAGAAAGTTAGACACAGAGCCAGAAAGACGTGAATTCAGGAGCCCCTCCGAGGCATAATGGCTATGTGAACCTGGGGAAGTCATTAACCCCAGGCAACTCTCTAAGACTACAGATCACAGCAAAGGTGATGATCTGCCATAGTAGAGGTAGGTTTTCCCTGAGCTGGCAGTTCCCTGTATACCAACAACTTCTGTCACAAACTGATTCTTTTCTATGGTAATAATCTTCCCTCGTGAGTAGAAAAAATATCTTACATAGTCCTTTGAACCTGCTTTGAACTAGCAGATCCTGGAGCCAGATCTCAGCAGGGAATTATTCCCATTGTGATCTGACCAGGCCAGATTGTGCTCCTGACTCTTTCCCACAGACATAGATCAATGAAGCCTCTCTCCAGAGAGTTAATTTTTTTCTTGGAAATAAATAGAACTCATAGGTTCTAAACCTCCCTTAAGGAAACCCTAGGGAGACAGAAAAAACTTCCATCAGAGGAAATGTAGAAATGGGAACCAGTGAATACAGGAGTTACTCTATGTTCTTAATCTGATCCAAAAATGTTGCCTACAAAAAATGTTTCAATATTGTGATATATAATGTCCTGCTACTATCTTTTTAGAGGTAACAATGAATTTGGAATCAGTCCTGAATTCAAATTCTTCCTCTGTCCTTTGCTTCCTGTGTGATATTGGGCAAAGTCATTTAATCTGTCTGAGCTTCAGTTTCCTCCTCTGTAAAACTGAAGGGATTGGACTAGAGGTAGCAGGAAGGTAGCAGATAGAGCACTGGACTTAGATAGAGCCAGGAAGACCTGGGTCCAGATCCCACCTTGGGCACTTACCCACTACATCATAACCTATTGAAGACAGCACTGGATTTGGAATTAGAGAACTTGAGTTCAAATCCTAGGCCCTGCCACTTACTCCCTGTGTGATCCCGGGCAAGTTTCTTAACTTTTCTGGCCCTCATTTTCATTATCTATGAAATGAAGGTGTTAAATGCAATGGTCTCTGAAGTCCCTTCCAGCTCTAAACTGGTGATCCTGTGTGCTGTTTTCAATCATTCCTCGGGTTCCTCTGAGAGGGAACAACTGAAACTGCTGTCCTGCTAACAGGTAGCTCTCATAGAAAGGGCTGAATAAATGCTCGTTGCCTTCCTGCGTGTGTGATGTCGCCTTATGCTGCAGTACTATATTGGGAGGCAATGGATAGTTGTTCTTCGCCCTTCATTCTGGAAGAGGACCAATGACATCAGGAGGGATCTGATGTCTCGACTTGCAAGTGAGTCGGATTTAAGTGAGGCAAAGCTGTGCAAAGTCATCAGCCTCATTCTCTCCTCCAGAGTCATTGGGGTCCAGTGGTAAGACATAGGTCAGGATGACTGGTGATGGAGAAACACCAGAGGAGAGACAACTGAAAGGGAAACACGGCTGCCCTTGTCTTCAATGGCCTAAGCTGCATTCATTTTCCTAGTCTGTCACTTTAATGTGGACTTGCCTTCCACACATTTCCTGAAACTATGGAGTAAGCATGACATTCTTTTTTTACCTCAAAGAAGCAGAAAAAAAAAACAAACTTCTGTCATCATTTCTTGTCTCCAACTCCAAAAACATCTATGAGAGCCATCTAATCCAAAAATAGGAACATATGAAGAAGTAACAAATAGAGCTAGTTTAAATTAATGATATTCTTTTATGGCAATAATTTAACATAAAATTTAATATGACATAACAATATTATAAAAATATTTTACGTTCCCATAAAATCCCACTTTCTATAGGAAGCCTTTCTCAATTCCCATTAACTTTAGTGCCTTCCCTCACCCTAGTTGGTGATTTCCAATTTATCCTGTACATACTTCTGTTTGTATATAGTTGTTTTCAGGTTGTCCCTCTTCTATTAGCCTGTGAGCTCCTTGAGGTCAGAGACCATCTTTTACCTTTCTTTGCCTCCACAATGCTTAGCACAGTGCCTGACATATAATAGGTGCTTAATAAATGTATATTGTCTGATTAGACAAGAACTCTGGTTTTGGAGCTAGGTTCCTATACTTCATTCATTTGTGTCACCCATAGACAAAGTGATTAATTTACCAGAATGCTGAACTTTGGAGACCCATCATTGTCATCCACTCTTTAATATTTTTTCTGTCTCTTGTAATATTGAGCGATGCAAAATATATCAGTGGTGAAAAAGAAATTATGCAGAAGAAAATAAATATCTCATTTAGAAAACCTCCTTGGGCAATAAAGGGTAATGTCTTCATATTTATACCAGATACCGCCATGAGCATATCCATCACTGAATGATTCGTAGCAATCTAAATTAGAATGTTAACACAAAAAAAATCATTATAATGAATGGTAGCAGATAACAAGAAATTGCATAACCTCTTAATTCTTTCTGTTCTTAGTAGTCACATACATGCTAAATTCCTTAAATGTCAGGTAATTCATGTATATCAGGATTGTAGGTAAAGATCTGGCTGACCATATTTAACACATCAAATTGCTTACCATTTTAAGAATATTGGAGAGGAAGAAGGGAGGGAGAAAGAAAAATTTGGAATTTGAAATGTTTTAAAAATGAATGCTAACAATCATCTTTACATATAATTGAAAAAAATAAATTACTATTTTTAAAAACTCTGGCTGAGGCCTCAGAGGTAATCACTCCACCTCCTTCAGTTCACTGATAAAGAACTGAGGCCCAAAGAGATTAAGTGCCCTGCCCAAGGTCACATAGGAAGTAAATGGACTAGCTGAAATGAGAGGTACTATGGAACAGTGAAAAGCTCAATGGTATCTATAGTCAGAGGACCCTAGGGTCATAACCCACCTCAACCACTTACTACCTACATGACCTTGGTGAACCAAGCCAGCTCAAACCAAAAGTGACTGTTACATTTTCAATGTGAGCATCTATGTCTCAGAAACTGGCAAACACTACAGAAATCAGGGCTTAAGTTATTGTTTGGTTGATGCTTTAGATTTAAGAAAGTGATGGAGGAAACTGTCAATAATGAAATTGAACTTAAAAGTGTGTCAAAGGAATTTTTTTTTGAGATTTGGTTGTTAAATATTTACTCACTGCTTTCAGCAATTCATTTAGCCTCTCTTGGCTTAGTTTCCTCATCCGTAAAATGAAAGAGGTGGACTAGGTGTTTTCTAACTCTAAATCTATGATTCTTTGATCCTAAACCTCTGACTCCAAATCTAGTACACTTTCTGCTAGTGTGGCCTTCTGCTTTAGGGCTAGGCTGCTTGATGGTGCCATTGTACACAGAGTACTGGCAAGCAGTCAGGAAGACCTGAGTTCAAATGTGACCTCCATCATATACTAGTTGTGTGATTTGAAGCAAGTCCTTTACCTCACTTGTCAAATGAGGATTCGCCTATCTCCCAGGGTGCTTAGCACGGTGCCTGGTACATAGTAGTGCTATATAAATGCTAGCTAATTATTATTATTGTTGTGGTACCAAAATGTTGACATTTCTGATATTACTAATTCACATTAATCATTAGGTTCTTTTAATTATGCACTTACTTCTATTATGGCAGCATTAACAGCAGCTTGAAAAGCAACAAAACCTCTTTCCCAGTAGCTTGTAAGGGAACACGTGATTTCCCCAAACATCTCAAAACAGTGAGCTTTAAGAGGAAGAAAAGCACAACTAATCAGTACAAGGAGTAACATCCTTTTACTTTGGTTCAAAAGTACAGATATCCAAAAATTCTCTCAAAGCCAGATAAAGACAGAAGAATTGTTTCAAACACTAGAAGTAGCATAGAAATTCATGTGTTGATTAGACACATTGCTTATAAGTAAAAGGGCGTATGGGTTATATGAGTTGAGGGGAAATGATGGGAGGTGATAATGACTCAAAAAAAGAAAAGAACAGCAAAAAGGAATTAGAAATATACACAGAAGAGAACACAATGGTGTCCAGAAGGAGACAGGCAAGCAGGTCAGTTTCGTTAAGTTAAATAATACACTTTAAAAAACTATGCATAAGTATTCACGGTTTCGATTTCAACCCCTTTTTCTGTTCTTTGAATATTGAAAAGTTCTCATTTGTTGATTTCTGTTAACTTCCTAATAAAAAGAAAATGTAAAAAGAAATATAGTGTTTAAAAAACAAAAGATGGTTAGCAAGAAAAAGTGCTCTTTCAACAACTAATTACTCATTGAATTCCACTGTAATCTGTAATTCATAATATGCTATCGCATAGAAAGGATCAGTATTATTTTCTAATGAGAAAGTTACCTGAGTGGTCTAAATGCTCCTTCATGACAGGTGTCCTATATCCCCAATTAAACTTCAACTCATAGGAGAAATTATTTGTGAAGATAATTCCCACCATTTCAGAATAATTTTTTGGAATTATTGCATCCATCGCCTCTTGATTTGGCATCCCAATGATTTTTCTTCCTGACATTTGTTAGAAAAAATAGCCATTTTAGATTATTGCTAAATGGTACAATGTTGTAACTAATTGTTTTAAAGCAAAATGCTTTGTTAAAACAAATCAAATTAAACAGTGGACCCCAAATATGAGGTTCAGACTCTAATTTTCTAGGACTGATAAGAGTACATAAGAAATGGACATTTAATATTCAATCAGCCAACCTTATGAACCAACTTCAGTCACGTAGATGTGCCAATCTAATTCAGTTTTGTACAAAATAATTGAGAGTATGACATATTTGAAATAATAGTAACAAATCTTAAAAGTTGTATATTTTCCAGGTACCTTCATACTTTTCTCACCAATTCCTGTAGTGCAAAAATATCAAATTTGCACAGCAGCAGAACTAACATCACCAAATTGTTTTCTAAGAATCTTTTAACCCCATATAATTACTTTCAATACCACAATCAGGACTGAGACATAATCAGTGACTTGTTCCACTAGAATTTGGACTTCAGCCAGCAACCTCATAAGGTTAATGGAAGTTATAGTTCTGGAGAAGAAAAGCGCATACTGTTGGGATCACTGAGAATCAAAAGGCCATGTGTCATACAAATATTTCGGCATCTAGATAGGGCAGTGGATAGAACACTGAAGGTGGAGTCAGGAAGATTGGAGTTCCAATCCAGTCTCAGACATTTACTAGCTGTGTGAACCTGGGCAGGTCAATAAACCTCTACGTGCCTGTTTCTTCACATGCAAAATGGGGATAATAATAACAATTATCTCCCTGGGTTATTGTGAGGATAAAATGAGATATTTGTAAAGCACTTTCAAAACCTTAAAGCATTGCTACTTAAAGCTATATTTTATCATCATCATCATCATCGTACAAGCTGCAAGGAAAAGAGATATTACAAAGTGTGTTATTAAACTGGATCCAGTGACCAGGGCTCGGGCTGGGATGGACCAACATTTTTAAAAAGCAGGTTTCAAATAAGCAGGCTGAATATAAGGTCCATGGCTCTCTCCTCTAATCCATGTTCCACACAACTGTCAATATCATTTTCCTAAATGCAGGTTCTACCAGTCACTTCTCCACTCAAAAACTTAAAGTGACTTCCCAGTGCCAACAAGATAAAATATAAACTCCATATTCTAACATTTAAAACCCTCTAAAATATGGCTCCCACTTAACTTTCCAAACTTATTTCATTACGCTGCATTCCTTCCCCAGGAATTCTATACTTCAGCTGTTCTGCAACCTTAACTCTCCATCTCCTGTCCCTGCTCATTTGGGCAAAGTGTTCCCCATAAGGCAGCTAGGTGGCGCAGTGGGTACATCCCCCCAGCCCCGGAGTCAGGAGGACCTGAATTCAAATCTGACCTCAGACACTTAGCAGCTCTGTGACCCTGGGCAAGTCATTTAAGCTCTGTTTACATCAGTTTCTTCAACTATCAAACAGGAGTGATAACAGCACCTACCTCTCAAGGTTGTTGCGAGGATCAATCAGCTTAGCAGGAGCTCTATATAAATGCTTACTCCCTTCATTTCTCCTTATCCCTCCTCATGTTTTGAATTACACTCACACATCACATTCACTTCTTGTCTTCTTCCAAGACTCAGTTTAGACGTCTTCTCTATGAAGCCTCCTGGGCGCGCGCTCGCTCTCTCTCTCTCTCTCTCTCTCTCTCTCACACACACACACACACACACACACACACACACACACACACCTTCCAGTGCTCTCTTTCTCTTTAATTTCCATTTTCTGTATATTTCTAATGTGCAGATGTGACCATATCAGCCCCTTACTCGATAAACTCTAATGGCTCCCTATTACTTCCAGAATCAAATATAAAATACTCTATATGTCTTTTAAAGACCTTCACAACCTGGCCCCTTCCTACCTTTCTGATCTTATTATACTTTACTTCTTCCCTTCTCCCACTCCCCACAACAAAACCACCACATACTCTTCAGTCCAGCAACCCAGGCCTTTTTTGCAGTGCCTTGAACTACACTCCATCTTCTGATTCCTTTTCATTGGCCGTCTCTGTGCATAATGTTCTTCCTTCTCACTTCTACTTCAAGATTCAGCTCAAATCTCAACATCTATCTGTAGGAGGCCTTTCTCAGTCCTCTTCTTCTCCCTCCCCACAACCCTCTGAAATTACCTCCCATTTATACTATATATCTATGGTTTGTAGTTGTAGACAATAAAAGATTGTCTTTTCCATTAAAAGGTAAGCTTTTTAAGGTCAGAGATGGTGTTTTTGCCTTTCTTTGTATTCCCCACACTTAACACAGTGCCTGATTCATGTTGTTATATACATATTATATATCCCCCAAGAGAAAACAACTCCCATCATGGCAGAAATTGTTATGTCTTTGTATTTTCTAACCCTTGGCATAGTGCCTGTTATGCATCATAGGCATTTCATAAACAGTTGTTTAGTAAACTGACTGCAATGGAAGTCCAGTGGAACAAGTTAGAGTTGGAGCCTAGAGCACTAAAACCAGTCAAGTGGAATAAATGGTTTATGTGCCTCCATAAGTGTTCAGTTAGTATGTTGGAGACAGGCAGTACTATTGAGCCAGGCAGGCAGAGATCCCTTTCCTGGAGATGATTAAGACAGAAATGGGAACCAAGGCAAATATCTTAGAGATGAAATTATGGGAACCCAGGGATAGAAGAGAGAATGGACTACAGGCATTAGAATTAGAGTGTCCAGACCACAAGAAACAGGGCATAGACACAGACTTCAAAACCAGCCAGCCAAACTAAATGGGTAATACTTATAGAGAGTTGGGCCTCCATCAGTCAGAACCCAGGCACTGAAGAGCTGGGTAGCAAAAACAGAATTGTGAAGCCCACGCAAATTGTAGAGGGTTTCCACGATTATGATAGCTCTTTCAAGGAGATTGCCAAAACCTTCTCTTAAGTGACTTGTCATAACAAAGTTTGGCTGAGAAGTATCATTTAGGTGTTGGCAAACCATCAACAAAAAAGACAAGGGAGGCAGAAGGTCAGTGATAAAAGGGGATTCAAAAAGAGGCCGGAGAGAAGAGTCCAGGGAGCAGTCAGAGGCTGAGAACAGGGCTCCGGATGGGATAGCCATATGGAAGACATTAGTCAATTTATCAATATGTATTTACTAAGCTCTTACTAAGTGCCAGGTATTACACTAAGTGTGGAAGTTACAAAGGGGGGAGGGCGCTCACATTCTCATGGGAGAGACAATGTGCAAACAATTACGGTTGAGATACATACAAGTAGATAGAAAGTAATCTAAGAGGAGGAGGCAGCACTGAAGTAGTAGAGGAAGGAGAGAGGAATGAAAAAGACCTCAAAGTATATAGGACTTGAGCCGAATCTTGAAGGCAGATAGGGAAACCAAGAGTCAGAGGCGAAGGGGTAAAGTGCTACGAGCACTGGGACAGCCAATAAAAAGTCAGTGAGACAGAAGGTGGAGTAACAACGATGAGGAACCCTGAGTAGGGCAGTATCACTGGTGGAGCAGAGTAAAGTACAGGAAGCATGGAAAGGTTGAAAGGAGTTTGGGTTGTATGCCAAATAGAGTAATTTATGTTTAATCTGAGAGGTAATAGGAGATCATTAAGCAAGAAGGTGATATGGTTACTCCTGCACTTTGGAAAAATCACCTTGTTAGTTGAATGGAAGATGAATTAGAGTAGGGAAAGACTTGAGGCAGGAAGACCAATTAAAATACTACTGCAATAGTCTAAGTGAGAGGTTGAAAGGGGATGAGAGCCTGAACTAAGATTGTGGCTATGGGAGTGGACAGAAAGGGTCACATATGAGAGATTTTGTGAAATTAGAACCAAGATTTGGGAACAGATTGGATAAGTGCGGTGAGTGAGGGTGAGGAATTAAGGCTGAACCTGACATTGTAAGCTTAGAGTAACTGGAAGGATGAAAGACAGTGGTACCCTTACCGATAATAGTGGAATATGAAAGAGGAAAAAGTTTGGGGTTTTGGGGCGTGGATATAAGATTATGAGATGTCTATAGGACATGTAGTTTGCAATATCTAATAGGCAGTTGGTGATGTAAGACTGGAAGTCAGAACCAGCAAAGGAGAATAAAAATAAAAATCAGACAGATAGGAGAACCAGGACAGAGTAGCATCATAAAAACCTAGAGAGGAGAAAGAATCTAAGAGAAGGTGATCAATAGTGTCAGTTACTGGGGCAGCTAGGTGGTGCATTAAGAAGAGCACTGCCCCAGAGTCAGGAGGACCTGAGTTCAAATCTGGCCTCAGACACTTGACACACTTACTAGCTGTGTGGCCTTGGGCAAGTCACTTAACCCCAATTGCCCTGCCCTTCCCCTCCAAAAAAAAATTGAACCGGCCAGGGAGAGGAAATGGCCGAATGCCTCAGAGAGTGAAAAGAAAAACACAAAACACAAGAGAGTGAAGAACAGCTCCATTTATTATGCAGAGGAACAGGGCTTATACACCCTTTTAGGCAAGCAGAATTAACAAATCCACGCGTGATACATTTGCATAATGCATGACTTCCTCCTGCTTAGTTCCCCTTTTGCCTTAAACAATATTGTATTAATAGCCCACAGGTGACATTTAGCACGTGTGTGCCATGAGGGTTTTGAAGAGAGCACACGTGTACAGAACAGGCTTGAAGAGCCTTCATCCAGAGCACCACGTGTATGCTGAGGGAGGGATGGAGAGCCCATGTGCCAAGTTAGCAGCCCAAGGGCAAGAACAGGCCTCTGGCTTGTATCCTATCCCAGAACGGACTTTCTCGGAGCTGGCCCTCTACAAGTTACTGCGGAGAGGTCAAAAAGGATGAGAATTGAGGAAAAAGTCCTTTCACTTGACAGTTAAGAAGTTACTGGTAACTTCGGAGAGGTCAAGTTCGGATGAATGATGAAGTCAAAACCCAGACTGCAGGTGATTTAGAAGAGAGTAAGAGGTGAGGAAGTGAAGGCACTAAGTGCTTTCTGAAGAAATGTATCTAAGATGGAGAGAAGAAATATCATAGATAATGATAGTTAGCAGGAATGGTGAGATCAAGTACAGGACTTGTTTGGTTTTTTTTAGGATACGGGAAGACATGGACATATTTGTAGGCAGCACAGGAACCTGTGCACAGGGCAAGATTAAAGATAGAAAAGATAGAGGAGAGAATAGTAAGGCCAGCTTGCTGGAGAATCAGAAGGGGATGCAAGAGGACCTATAGAAGGGTTTGCCTTGCAAGGAGAAGAAAGATCATGTCTTCATGGGAAATAAGTGAAAGAGTGACAGTGAAGGAAGACATATATGTGAGATGAAGGGAAGGGGAGAACTTTCATTGAATGATCTCATTCTTTTTGGTTCCTTATGAGACAAGATCCTCAGCTCAGAGCACCACGGGAAGCATTCTATTACACTGAGGGAAGCTAGAGGAAAGATGAGAACAGCCTCTGTGGAGGATAACAAATTGATTCGGGAAGAAGAGAGTAGTAGAAAACTGTGTAGACCAGCTCTCAGTTTATATTAAGATCAGGACTCATGAAGACACTCATCTAAAAGTCTGGTGAACATGGGCATCACAGTAAGCTAAATTTGTAAGGGCGGGGGGGAAGAGAGGTTCTTTATTCTTTTTCTGTGTTACTTGTTATATAGTAAAGTTGCTTCAGATAAGTTATAGCCAGGATAATTACAAGGGTAGAGCTTCACACTATAGAGATTTCCCCCTAAGATTCTGAGCCAGAAACAAGAGAATTATCATCCAAAGGTGAGCCAGGCACTTCACACTACAGAGGTCTCTGGTGTAAGAACTACAATGATATTCATTAAACAAACATTTATTGCCCATCATGAGTAAATCCATCCTTAGATACTAAAAAACTAAATAACAAACAGAGAAGGGGATTGGGAATAAAACTGACCCAATAGATATCATACCAAGAAGGATTATGCAAGACTCCTGACATATTTTCTTCCATACCTCATAGACCCAAGGTAGAATAAATGGGTACACTACATAGGAAAGATAAACTGGGAGAAGCAAATGTTCCTAATAGATTCAATCAGGGAATTTTTTTCCTGTTTTATAAGATAATTTATCATCAAGGAACATCAAGGAATTAATTAAGTTTCTACTAGACAAGTGTACAGAAGAGGTCTTGGCCTGATTCTTACTGATTCTAGCGTTTTAAGAATACTCTGAAGAACCTCCCTCTCTTTTGACTAAATTGTCCATAATATGGAACTTGGACAATTTTTAAAATTTCTAATTAAGATAAAGACTTCAAACATTACACTTTAATTGAAACATCCAAAATTACACATGTTTTCTTGTCTTCATTTATATGTGAAGATTATGTGATTTTTTCTGGAATTCCTGGTGTGGCAACTCCTTCTGCCATTGCAAATCACAACCTTTCTGTGACAAATAACTTAGCAGCACATAGCACAGTGCCTGGCACATAATTAGTGCTTAACAACTGCTTGTTGACTTAGCAGCTGAATCCTAGAGCATTGCTTGAGGCACATAGAGGTTGAGTGATTTGTCCAAAGTCTCACAGCTAAATATCACAAGTAGGGCAGCAACCTATGTTATCTTAAAACTCTGTCACATCTGACCCCTCCTTTCCTCTCACAGCATAACCACCCTAATTCAGAGACTCCTCATCTTTCATGTGAACTATGTAGAGTCTCCTAAATGGTATTCCAGAATCCAGTCTCTCCTTTTTCTAAGCCATGAACACACATGCCAAAATGATATACCTAAAGGAGAAGGATGACTGTGTCACTCATCTGCTCAAAAAAGTTTAGTGATTCTCTGTTGCCTAAAACATGAACTCCTCTTCTTGGCATTCAATGCCCTGCACAGGCTGGCTCCAGCCTAAATTTGCTAGACTTAGAAAATTTATTTCTAGACTTAGAAGATCTATTCTCTCTGTATATATGTCTGTCTGGAGAATGTGTGTCTTTGCTTCCTTAATTGTGACTCAAACTCTGGAACTGACTCTCCACCTGCTGAATAGGGTTTTAGGGAAAGTAGATCATCTGTTGGTTACAACAGCCTATGGATGGGAGGAGAAAGAAACCTCCTCTCTTTGCAGGGATCCCATTCCATGAGACATCTCTGGACTGAACTGACCTTATCTTCTACACTTTCTGTCTAGCCAAACTGGCCTACATATTGCATTTTATTTCCCATCTCCAAGTCTTCACATAGGTTATCTCTTATACATGGGATGCTATTTCTCCTCACCTCTGCTTCTTTTAAACCCTAGCTCCCAGGACTTTCCTGATTCTTCCAGTGTTACCAGAATCACCAAAGTGACTTTGTATTTCTTTTACATTGGCATACATTGTGTTTATTCTTTAGTCCCCATCCACCCACTCCTATACTCCCCCAACTTGCACTCATTCTCAAGGGTCCTCAAAAGGTCATAATTACCTTGGGTCATAGGGTTCCATATTGATGCCTACATCTAAAAGTCTTGCTCATAATAATTAATTTGTGTGTTTTCCATTAACAGTCAGCCAGGAAAGACAATTAGCTCAAAGCACAGGAAGAACGTAAAACATTCTCTTCATAAACTTGCAATGCCTTCTTGGAAATGTAGTGTCCATGAGAAGAGTGAGCTCAAACTCACAATGTTATAATGGTAGTGAGGGAACGCACATGGCCAAGGGAACTCATTGCCGGCACTCAATGTCCTTTCTCTCCTTCAGAGTCCTCACAATGCTTTTCACTGGATACCAAGTCTCCACGGGGCACGCAAGGGATACCCTTCTCCTCAAAGAGGATCTCAATTGTCAGGCCTACCTCTCTCTTGAGTGTACATCCAGCTTTCTTTTTGGCTGACAGAGTCCTTGCTCCTCAAAGCAGTCTCTATTCTCTCTATATATATGTCTGTCTGGAGAATGTGTGTCTTTGCTCCCTTAATTGTGACTCAAACTCTGGAACTGACTCTCTAACTATTGAATAGGATTTTGGGAGAAAGTGGATCATCTGTTAGTTGCCACTGCCTATGGATGGGAGGAGAGAGTAAACTCCTCTTTCTGCAGGGATCCCACTCCATGAGACATCTCTGGACTGAACTGACCTTACCTGCTTGACAATAACTTTTAAGGGATATAGTCAATCATAGTTCATCAATAGCATTGCCCCTTTGGACTCAATTAGAAAGAGGAATCATATTTCTAAAAAGATAACAGAATGCTAATACCTTATTACACATTAACACTTCATTCTCTGTGATTATATCCTATGACTGTATCAACTGAGAATAGGGAGAAACTAAATTCTCCCTCCATGTAAAATTTTAATTTTGACAATTTCTATTTTGCCTAAAACCTACCAGCATATAGCATAGTGCCTGACTTATAGTAAGTATTTAATAAATACTTGTTGAATTAAAACAAGTTGAGCATTGAACTTTCATAAATTGGATACCACCAAACTGGGAGGGGGGGAACTCTTCATTGTTATAGAAGTGAATATAATGCAGATCTTTATATTATCTAGACCAGGGATTCTTCATCTAAGGTCTGTGAACTTTTTTTTTAGTTTTGATAACGGCATTTCAATATAATTTGTTTCCTTTGAAATCCTATATATTTTATTTTATGCATTTAAAAGCATTATTCTGAGAAGGGGGCAGTAAGTTTCATAAAATTCTCAAAGGATCCTTGTCACAAAAAAGGTTAAAATCCTCTGATCTAAACATTTTGATAATTAATCCATTTAGCAAAACTTGAATGCAAAATTAAATACATATGTACATATATATATATGTATACATGTGCATAAAATCTGTGTAACAAGGAAAATGAACTAGTGAGGAATTTAAAATCACAGGAATCACTAAAACTTGACAAGATGGGACAAGAATATGGCTCTGGAAGGTTGTATCTTATTCAAAAAGAAGACAAAAGGTAAAAGGATGGAGGCAGGGTTAAATAGAATAGTATTAATATGTTAAGAAGATACATATGTATAAGGAATTCCAGGAAATGAAGATGGGAAAATATGGTGGAAAGCATTTGGACAAAGATAAACAGAGGCAAAAATAGAAAGCAATATTGTCATGAGAGGATATTCCAAACCACCTGGAGAGAAGAGGAGATAGATGGGGAGTTTGGGAAGCAGATCACAAAACTGGCAGGGGGGATATGTTGTTAGTAGCAATGGGGGACTTCAGTTATCCAAACAACTGAAGGATCATCCTCTCCACCAAAAGCAGAATAGCTGATTATTCAGTTACTCCACTTGAGACTGTTGATATTCAAGCTGCCTCCACTTCCTTTCTCCTCACTCTCTTCCACACCCTACACATTCTAGCTTTTGATCTAACCATGTGACTGAAATTGCTCTCTCCAAAGTTACCAATGGCCTTAACCATAAAACCTAAATTTAAACTTTAAAAGCTTAAAAATACATTAAGACTTCTAGAACACCTTATGGGTGTGCATGTATATGTGTGTATATGTACTGTGTATATATGCATATATATACACACATGTGTCCATATAGTTACATGCATGTGTATGTATGTATACTATATATATATGAATATACAAATGTGGCATTCTAAAACTGGTGGGTGTGTGTGTGTGTGTGTGTGTGTGTGTGTGTGTGTATCCAACCTTAATCTTTCTCTTGGACTACAGTGTTGCACTATCAACTGCCTCTTGGACATCTTGAATTAAATATTCCAGAGACATCTCAAACTCAACATGTCCTAAATGGCTCCTTATTTTTCCTACAAACCCTCCCCTCTTCCCAACTTTCTTGTTACTGTTGAGGGCACCATCATTATCCAGGACAACCAGGCTTACAACTTTGTTATTTTCCTCTGTATGTCACTCACACTCACCCCACATATCCAATCTGTTATGAAGCCTTGTCATTTTTACCTTCAGGAAATCTCTTGTATATGCCCCCATCATTCCACTAACACAACCATAATTCTGGTTCAAGCTCTCATTACCACTCATCTGTACTAACGGTATGTCTTCTAACTGACTTCCCTGCCTCAATCCATCTTCCATACAGCTGACAAAGTGATCTTCCTAAAGTGTGGGTCTGACCACATCCCCCTTGCTCAAAAAATTCGAGTGGCTTTCTATTCCCTACAGGATCAAATATTTAACAGTTAAAGCTCTTCACAATGAGGACCTTTCCTTCCTTCCTTTCCAGTCAGCTTGCATTTTATCATCCATGCACAACACAATTCTGCCACATTGGCTTTACTTGCTCTTCCCACACATGGCAGCATCCTTGCCATCTCCCATCTCCCTGTGTTAATACTGGCTGTTCTCCATGCATAGAATGCCCTGCTTTCTTATCCCAACCTCTTAGCATCCTTCTGATCATCCTGGCATCCATCAAGCTCAAATGCTACCTTCATCAGGAATCATTTTCCCATCCTCCCAGAGGCTAGTCTTTCTCTTTAAGTTTGCCTTCCATTTACTCTTTATATAGCTTGTGTGAAGTGAGTTATTTACACATTGTCTTCCACAAAGTAAGCTTTTGTACTTTTATTGAAAACTTTTTTTTTGTATTCCCAGTACTTAACACAGTGTCTGGCACATAGTGAGTCTGAAATAAATATTTATGATTGATTGACTTCTCGAATTACCTTAAGGATTCTACTCCACAGAAGGTAGAGGGATCAGGGGAAATTCTATTCTGGACTTGATGATTCTCACCAAGAAGCACGGTAATGCTTGTGGTAGAAATTATGGGAACCAAGATGGAAAAATGGGAACTGAATCCTGGAATTAGTGATTGAGAAGGAGTGGAAAGCCTGGGGCAGTTTGACATACACCCCAGATTTGGGGAGGAAAAATTCAAAGATTTAGGATATGTAGAATCCCATTAACTTGAATGTGATAGAAAAAAAAAGTCAGCCTAGCCTAGAAATGACAGAAATAAAATTCTGAAGGCAGAAAGAACAATGCCATTGAGGAGAAGATGTCTGAAGAAGCTGATGGGGATACCCATGGAACTCACTAACCAATCTTGTTTCTGTTTTTGTCCTTTAAGATTGTGTCTCCCTCCCTACCTCTTTTAAAATGACTAATCTCACATCTCCAACTGCCTTGCTAAACATCAGGTATATTGTTAGCATGTCATATTCAACAAGTCTGAATTGGAATTCATTACTTTCTCTGCTAACCTTTCCCTTCCTTCTAATTCCCAAATTTCTGTTGAATACATTACCATCTTCCTAGTAACTTAATTTTGAGAGCCTGAGAGCCAGCTTTGACTTTTTTTGTTTCTCTCATCATGCCCTCCTGACTCCCAGTCAGTTGCCAGTTCCACAGCTTTGTTACCATATATTTCCTTTCCACTCGTATACTCACCATAGAAGTTTAGGCACCATCATCTCTCACCTGGATAATTATTTTAAAAAATCTTAAATTTGGTTTCTTTTTGCAGACTCTCTCCTAAACAACTTATCCTTTACATGGCTACCAAAATCATCTTCCCAAAGCACAGGAATGACCATGTCATTCCCCTTAATCAAAAACCTTCAGTGCCTTCTCAACCGCTTGATGAAATATAAACTCCTCAGCCTGGCATTTAAACCTCTTCGCAATCTGACTGCAATTTACCTTTCCAGACTTGCATTCTCTTATTTCCCTTCACACATTTTATCTCCCAGTGCAGTTCACCCACCAGCAGCTCCAAGGACTCAATATCCTACCTCTAGGCACTTGTATAAGCATTTCCCAAGCTCAGAATTAACTCCCTTTTCATCTTAACTTCTCCAACTCCTTATCTTTCTTCAAGGCTCAACTCGGAGCCCTATGCCCTCTGTGAAGCCCTCCCTTAATTGTCCTTAGTTATCAGTGCTCATTTCCTCTTGAAATTATCTTGTTTTCATTTCGTGAGGTACATGTAGTAGCCATATTCCCAGTAATGTATAACTTTTTTTTTTAGTATAGGCAATGCCTTTTTAAAATTTTATATCCCTAGTTCTTATCACAGCGCTTTGTACCTATATATACTTAATTAGCATTTGTTGAATTGAATTGAAAAATTTGAAGAACAATATTAAATATTACCCTTAGACTGGTAGACAACACACCTTTCATGAAGGGCGCAGCTGCCATTTTATCCATGATCTTCTGGGTTGTGTTGGAGATCGGTGTGTAAGCAACCACTAAGTCAGAGTCATTAAACTTATCTACCCGACCCAGGGGCATGGGAGACAGTTCAGAAAAGTGATTAACTTGATTATATTTTGAAAAGAGGAATAAATACAATAATAGAAGTAACGAGATGAGCCATTCCTGCAAAGCACAAGGGAAAACATTTTTTTTTTTAAAAAATGACTGCGGTTAATAAAAAATAGGATATTTATAATCAAACCTCTTTTTCAGTGGATCCCAACCTTTTTCCAGGATGAGGGCTCCTTTTTAAAGTTTAAAAAAAATTTATTGCACCTCCCCCCTCCCTCCCACCACCAGAAGTAGTCTCATAGATTTAGAGAGGGAAGAGGTAGTCTAGTCCAACTTCCTAATTTTAAACATGAAGAAATTGAGGCCTGGATGATTAACCGACTTGTTAAGTTCATACAGGAAGTAAGTGCAAGAAATAGGACCTAAAGCCAGCATTCATCTCCACCATATTACATTGCCTTTTATTTGTTGTACTATGCAGCTAGTATCCACTGATTAAGAAAATAAATGATGAGGAAAAGCTGACTTATGTTAGCTTTCAGGAACACTTTTGTAGCCAAGCTTTGGGACAGAGACTTTGGAAAGGGACTGCCCTTGACTCTCGCATCTACCCTATCCTTCCTTGGCAAAGAAGGAGTTGTGGGAAAAGGAGACACAGGAGCATTGGGGAAACAGGAAGAAAGTTTTAGAGAGCTGAGCATAGAAGTAGGGAGTGTGCTGAGAAATGTCGTGATAGTCTACCAGAAAATTTAGACTGATCCTGTACTTCAAGCCAATGGGGAAGCCTGAGCCAGGGCCCCTAGGAACCTCTTCTACATCTAAGCAAAAATAGTTATTCCCTCTTCCAGTAAGTTGGGTTGCTAACTTGTCTCCTTCTTAACTGTTTTTTTGAATTTAAATATACATTACCTAGCATAACACCCAGTTGTCCAGCTGAAGTGCTAAGCTCCATGTGGGTATTATTTAAGGATTACAAATAAAAACATGTCAATAAATAGTTTTCTTTATTCTGGCGACAAGAAAAAGCTGTTTGGTCTTCAGGAGCTGATCCGAGGACTAAAACAGTTGAGCTAAAAGTAGGGAAGATGTATTAGTCTGGACAAGGCTGACATATGAATTCAGGACTTAGCTATTGCTAGAAATAAATCATGAGTGGGTAAGAGAGCAGACTGCAAGGAATGAGGCATGAGTGAGGGTATTTTCATTTTCATACTACCACCGGTTGTCCTTAGTGATCTGGGTTTGAAAGGAAAGATTCGCCTTTGAGAGAGGAGCAAAAAGAAAGTCATATCTTGCCAGAACACTGGCAGATCAAGCTGCACTGACAATTAGTACCACCTGATGCCTACACTTTTAGACAAGTTTGCATTTTATTAATCACAACAGCACCTGAATACATTTGAAAAATAACCATATTTGTGTATATGATATCATACAAAGGCAACATGGTATAGCAGATCAGGCATTGGACTCAGAGTCATGAAGACCTGTGTTTGAATCCTTTCTCAGATACTTACTAGCTGTGTGACACTGGGGAAGTCACATAATATCTCTGTGCCCCAGTTTTCTCATAAGTAAGAAGTGAAGTTTTCTCAATGTTCTCTAAGGTCTCTTTCAACTCTAAATCTATGATCCCATGATTTATTCAGTATATAGAAGATATACTTTACTTATTTGTTATACTGAGTCATGATGCATATTACCTTGAATCTAAAAGGAAAAAATAAAGATTGAATGACAATTCTTGATGTACATAGGGATTCTTGGACTCCTTACCACTCCCTCCCCACAATCCAGCAGGCACCCTCCACCAACAGGTTGGGATCCACCAATCCATTCAATTCACTGGTGTGCTTAACTGTGGACTAGGCATTTATACACAAAATTTTAAAAGAAACATTATTTTTGCTGTTGGGCAACTCATTCTAAAGTATATTGATACAAATATAGTACAGAAAAGTAATAAAATATTGAGGGCATACAATGTAATATTTTTGTTAGAGCAAGAAAGATATTTAATTGAAAGTATGGCTTCCATTTTCCCTCTTTTTTCTTTCTTTCTGCCCATCATTAGTTTCTATTGGTTCTTTACTATACATTCTTTGAAATGTATGTACTGACTATGGAGATAGCAGCAATAATTCCACTGAGGTCTTTACTGAGACTGAATGTATGGAATCTGTTTTAATACCAGTGCCAAAATATTTGAATTGGTCATAAAATATGTGGTAGTAGCTTGGGAGAAAAAAAATCTGTTGTCTTTGAAACACTCAACCAGAAAGTGCATTGCTACATTTTTTCTTGTTGAAACCTCCGTTTCTGCAGGAAACAACAGAGATCTCTGACACAGTGACCAGAACCTGCAACTAAAATTTCAATAGTTTGCCAAGAATCTCAGAATCAGTTGTGCGCTTACTTAGTCATTGTGTCTAGTCACAGCCCATAAACTAAAAACACATTCTATTTTAAAAAATGCATGACTTTAGAAATGTTATTTTTAAAATATTACTTTCTCAGTTTCTGCTAGTCAATATTATTGTGGGCCCTTTTCATTTACTATTGTCTCGACCATAATCTACTTGTTAAGTGTTTCTACCATCTTTATTTATTGCAGGCCCCGAAGCCTTGGGTCTTTGCTAAATGGAAAAATTTAATGAAATTCTGGTGCCTGGTGGATTAATAACTTGGAGAACTGCACTATCTACTCTATAAATTTAAGTGCCTTATTTTTCAGAGATTAGACTTCTTTAATTAGTAGTAGCTTCAATTATAAATACAGTCTTGTTCTGGAACATTTATAATTATAGTACGGCCATAATCAAACAAGCCAGCCTGCTCTTAGAAACACAGTTCATGGAGAGCATTATACAAAGAAGGAAAAGGATATATGTGACCTGAAAGGAGCATATTTTCATATTTTATAGATGAGTAGAAACAGATTTTGAACCATACCAATAAGCTCTCTCTTTTCATCCTCCATTTTTTAAGAAAGTTTGTATGCAGTAGGGCTCGAGTTTGCTGACACACACTTATCTGTCTCTCACTCATTTTTGCCTGTTTATTAAGAGAAGGAAAACAGAAAAGTAAATGTAATGGAATGTGGCCTTAGGGAGAACATTATTGCCCTCTTCCCTCTCTCCCCCCCCCAAAAAAAAAACTCTAACAGGAAACAATTACATGAGTAAATCTTTTCCTAGAAAAGCATATTTGTTCTTTGTCTTTTGCAGGACATCTTTCACAACCTCAAAAAAAGGAGGAGGGATTTTTCTAAATGATTCCTAGATAGTATTAATAGCATTCTCCCTCAAGGGACTTTTTTTTTTACTGTGGGCTGTTTTGCCTTGGTGGGGAAAGTGGTCAGAATTCTTTCACCCAGTGACACTGAAGTTTTTATTTTTCATTGCCTACTTTCTCACTTTTACCAAAAGCAAAACACGACTGGAAAGGGCAAGATGATGCAAGTTATTGACTGATTAAGGAAAAGAAAATAACCTTGCAGGAATGAAACAGTGTTTCAATGTTGTTTCTAGCCATGCAGTATTTCCTCTGGGAGTTAAGTTTTCCCTCTGGGTAGAGTACTAACTTTTAGAGTTTAGGTGACCACTTAGTAAATCATTACTATACTGTATTATTAATAGGTTGTACTTTGGGGTCTGGGAGAGCTAATGATCTCTCCCAATTGCATACGAGCAATAGGCAAAAATATATTTAAATAAACACTAAAATCATGACACAAGTTAGCAAAATAATGGTAGTTTTCCATCTTAACAGACCTGCCTCTACTTGGTAACTCTCTGCTCTTTGGATTCTGATGAAAATTCCAGAGACGAAATCATAAAGCCCTCCGTATCATATTACCTCAAGAAACCTCAGAGGAAGTCATGTCAGCTAGAAATAATAACTGTGTGACTGTGTAATATTAATAACAAAAACTGTCTATTTCCCTTTAAGACTGGATGCCTGGTATTTAAAAATAAGAAATATTGAATTAACTTCTAGTCTTTTTTAGGCTGAGACTGAGAAACAGAAGAAATAAAAATATTTCCAATTTGTTGAACAGAAAAATCTCTTTACAGATCTCTCAGTAAACTACTTTCAAAGTCTGTAAAATAACGAATATCATAATGGTGAAAGGAAAAGTAGCCAGCCTGAATGCTGCTAAATATTGTGGAACTGCCTTTTTTTAAAATCTTAAAAATAAATTCAAAACTTAGAATTGTAATTGAATTCACGAGTCAGATAAGTTTGCTTTAACAGACCCGTTAGCAAACTTCATTTCAATAGCCAAGATTTAAGTTCACATCTATACACCTAGTTTGATTATTTTAAAATTGAGTTATTTTTCCACATATTTAATCCACAGAATATCGAATAATGAGATAGTTAATGATTCTTACATAAATGACTGGTTTTTATAACTTCCAGCCAAACGTTTGTGTAGACATTTCCTTACACCATCTTTATGTCATTTTTTTATTCAAAATATTATCATGCAAATAAAACAAGAAAATAGGGTTTAACTTACCTGTAAGAAATTTGGAGCAAGAAATCTGGGGAAAATGCTAAGCCTTTGGTTTCCTTATGTCCACAAGAACAGTCCAAACTCCTTCATAGTCTCCTCTACATAATGCTTTAAAAGGTTGCCTATTTTGAAGAACTCCTCCTCAGACTTCTTTCTGAAAGAGGGTTATGGTCTCAATTCAGTCAGGCTGCCAAAATATACTGTTCACATGATGACTTTTGTGCTGTTTTCCATTTCTTTCTCTCCCAGTCACTTCCTCTGCAGGGAGATAGCAGTTACAGATGTTTGGCTAAGCACAGCATTCTTGTAAAGAGAAATCCCATTTGTGTTCATTAGGTTCTCTTTTTCCAGGCACAGGGGAAAGTCACGAAATTTAAAATTTTAAAACACAGAGACTCCAACGTAATTTTCTTTAAACACAAATAGCCAAATCAAAGAAGTGCAGATTGAAAAAAAAGGAGAAAGATGACTAGTGAGAAAGAAATAGCATGCTTCCAATAAGAGAAGAGGACGATTTCCATGAAGAAGTCTACTCTAAGATTCAGTTGCACCTCAGGCAAATGATGCTAATAAAAATAACAAAACCCAGTCCCCACTTATTCCTTTGAATGGTTTAGAGTAAATGAACAGAAAAATGCCAGACCTTAATGATTGCCCCATAATTACATTCAGTCTTCAACTAGCTTTGGATAATTGCCTAAACCAAACAGACTCAGAATTGTGAATTAACCCTTTTCATCCTTGCTGCACAGCTAAAAAGAAATATTTACCACTGAGACGTTGGTTTTTGAATTAAATGTAATGAAAGGATGTCAAGATGCATATATCGTGAGGTTCAATTGGCTTCAAGGGTTATCCTGTGGAATATGTACAGGGTTTTCATTACAGCTGACCACTTGGAAGCTTTGGAGACTGCTTCTAACCACATATAACTCAAGGCTAAACAACTTTACTTTAAGATGACAGTCTTCATACTGGCTACAGGGCTGGAATACCTGATGAGTCAGTGGATTTATAAAAAGGAGTCACCAAACCTTCAGACTCTCTCTTCCTTTTTGGCTAGGAATTATGTCAGAACTGTTTCAAGTGTCTTCCAAAGCAGTGGGGGAAGTGGGTAGATAAAAAGAGGTAGCTTGCCCTCCTCCATTCTATATGCAGCTATGCACATATGGCATCTAAAGCGCATGCCCAGGCTAGGCAAGTCTCAACTTTGCTACAGTTTGTTTCTCCCTTCCTTTTGTTAAGTGAAGGAGCATCAAGATATATATATATAAAACATCCATAGCCAGCCAGGGAGATCCCCTTGTGAGTTTCAGAGGTCCAAAGATCTTATTAGGTTGGATCTAAATTGCTAAAGGAGGAGTCCCCAGCAACAGCTCCAGATCTCTTAAAGAAGATGGCTACCCAAAGACTTGGAAATTGAGGGGATGTCTATCAATTGGGGAATGGCTGAACAAGTTGTGGTATATGAATGTAATGGAATACTATTGTGCTGTAAGAAATGATGAGCAAGCAGACCAGAAAATCCTGGAAAGACTTATATGAACTGATGCTGAGTGAAGTGAGCAGAAGCAGGAGAACATTGTACACAGTAACAGCCACATTGGGCAATGACTGACTTTGATAGACTAAATTCTTCTCAACAATGCAAGGATCTAAGACAACTCTAAAAGACTCATGATGGAAAATGCTATACACATGCAGAGAAAGAACTTGGAGTCTGAATGCAGATAGAAGCATACTATTGGGCTCTCCTTTTCTTTTGTTGTTTTGTTTCTTTTTTCTCCTGGTTCCTCCCATGACTAATGTGAAAATGTGAAAATATGTTTAATATTAATGCATCTGTCTTGGGGAGGTGGGAAGGGAGGGAAGAAAATTTGAAACTCAAAAGCTTATGGAAGTGAAGGTTGAAAACTAAAAATTAATTTTTAAAAAAACAAAGAAAAAGATGGCCACCCACAAGAAGATTGGCCCAAGCCTGGCTGTTTTACAAACTGAAGTGTACCAGAAGTATTTTGACTGTGCAAAATTGAGATAGAATGTAATTACCAATTAGCAGTCCTGGAAATTGCTTTATATTCTGATGAGGTTCATTTTTAAAATTTATTTTTGTAAATATTTATAATCACCTCCTCTCACTGTCTCCTCCAACTGAAATAAGAGATAGTGGGAATCAGCCAAGTCTGTGGTTAGGGAGGGCAAGACAGGAGATAAGATAAAGGGGCAAGGGACTTGAGAGAGATCTCATGCTCATCTAATTTTCAGATGATCCTAAGCTGGGGAAGAAAGATAAGAAAATTAAAAGTCATAATAAATATGTATAATTCAGCAAAAGATTCACAAATCCAAAAATGAATATCTCATTCTGCATTTTAAGTCCATTCCCTCTCTGGCAGGAGGTGAATGACATTTTTCATCTTCCATCCTCTGAACTTGTGGTTCACCATTGCCCTGATCAGAGTTCTAAGGTATTTCAAAGTTGTTTTTCTTTGTAATGTTGTTGTTATTGTGCAAATTGTTCTCCTAGTGCTGCTCATTTTCCTCTGTTCAAAGAGGCCTTTCCAGTTTCTTCTAAAACCATCCATTGCACAATTTCTTCTGACATGATAATATTCCATCACATTCAGAGACCATAATTTGTTTAGCCATTCCCCAATACATGGGCTTAGTTTATGGTTATGGACTACTATGAAAAAAGCTTCCATAAATATTTTTCTTTTTCTTCTTTCTTGATCTCTTTGAGGTATAGGCCTAATAGTGGTATTACCTGGGTCAAAGAGTATCTACATCCACGGTTTAGTAACTTTGGGGGCAGATTCCAAATTACTGTCTTCATTTCTCTCTAGACTGCATTCCTAATTTTCCAAACTTTATCTACCATGTCACAGAAATCTCTACACCCTGTCAATTTATTTGCCTTTGAACTTCTTACAATGGAAGTACGTTTCAATCCTCCATCCTTTTCCTCTGATTGACTGCTTTCTTCCAGAATTTCCATTTTAAGGACACTCAGCCTCTTCCTGTGATCGGCTGCATCTTTTTCTCAAAACCTCCATTTTAGAAGGATGTCCAGGCTAGTATGTTTTATTTTTCTCTAGGCTCCTCCCCCTGACTCTCCAAACTCTCTCTACCATGTCCTTGGATGGGTGGGTACTCCACTGTCCTTCCTCACCACCCCCTCTTCAACTTCCTTTTAGATGCTGTCTTCTCCCATTAAAATATAATCTCTTTGAGGACAGGAGTCATTTTTCTTTCTGCTTGTATTTGTATTTCCAGTGATAAGCAAAGTGCCTCATACACAATAAGTGCTTAATAAATGTTTGTTGAATTGAGTTGACATGCTATCCAGAATGACTGGACCCATTTATAGCTCTGCCAACAACATAGGGTTTCTGTTTTCATGTAGCCTCTCCAGTATTTGCCATTTTCTTCTTTTGTCATCTTTGACAATTTAATAGATGTGACACGGAATCTGTGAGTTTCTTTAATTTGGATTTCTCTAATTATGAGTGATTTAGAACATTGTCACTTACCTGATGATAGCTTGGATGTTTTCCTTCAAAAAATGTTATTCACTTCCAGAGAGAGACCCAATGAACTCTGAGTGCAGACTGAAACATACTTTTTTCTTGCTTTTTATTGTGCATTTGTTTTTTGCAAGATGGCTAATATGAAAATATGTTTTGTATGACTTCAAGTATATAATTAATATCATATTACTTGACTTCTCAATGAGTAGGGGAGGGTTGGGAAAGAGGGAGAGAATTTGGATCTCAACATTTTTTAAATGAATGTTAAAAATAAATTTTCAATTTTAAAAATTATTTTTGCTTTGCAGTAGTAAGAGACTCCTTTCTTTCTCATTTTTTTTTCATTTGGTTGCCCTCCCTAAACACTCTCCAGCAATATCCTACTTAAATTGTGGTATTCATAACATTTTGTCAGCTCTGGCAAGGCAGAGTAGGGAGAGATTATCATCTCCTTAGTCCTAGAAGCTATTCCTCTCAATGCAGCCCAAGAGCACATGTTTTTGAAAGCTATTGCATCACTCAGTTGACTCATACTGAGTTTGCATTTTAATCAACCCTCAGATGTTTTTTAGACAAACTTCTATGTAATCACGCCTTCCCTCTCCTGGAAATGTGAAGTTGAATTTTGGAACCCAAGTTTAAGATTTTAAGATTATTCTTATAGAATTATATCTTATTAGATCCAGTCCATTGCTTTGGATTCTGGTTGTATTGTCCATTGTGTTAGCAAGTTTCCCCAGCTTAGGATCATCTGAAAATTTGATGAGCATGCAATCTCTCTCAAGTCCCTTGCCCCTTTTCTTATCACCCATCTTGTCCTCCCTTACCACAGCCTTGGCCGATTCCCACTATCTCTGCCTTTGCTCCTCCTTACATGCTGCTGAATAAAGCTGGAGAAAATCATGTAACTGTGAGACTGGGTCCACCAAGAGCTTATCTCAACTGGGCCCTTTTAACTATGAGGACAGTTAAAAGTGATAATTTAAAGAGATTAAATTTATGTCAAGAAGAATGTTAAGTCAGAGAAATAGGAGTATAGGTGGTATATTTTGCTTACTAGCATGTCATTATAAGAAACAATTTTGCTCAGAAGAAAATGAAAACTCTAAAATGATAGAATATTGAGAGATAGAAAAACACAGGCCAATCCTTTTACGCTTCCCTAATCAATTCACCACTCCCCTTATCACACTGGCTTTCCCATTAGACTGTGAGCTCCCTGAGAACAAGACCTGTTTATGTTTTGCCTTTCCTCCATAGCATATTTTTAGCATAGTACCTTGCACATATTGTTAAGGACCTAATGAATGTTAGTTGACTGATGGACTGACCATATCCAAGTGGGAGAGCAGGTTTTTAAACAGGCTGCCACAATGAGATACTTTTGCCTCAACATGAGCAAGCACTGGCCTCTTTACAGTTACCACAACTAGAGTGATCCCTTCTGGTAGTCTTAGAAGTCCCTTTAAAGAGGGTACTACTTGATGAGACTCCTTACATTTTACTTCCCGCAAGCAATTTTGGCCAAACTGATTGTCACATGATAGATGAAACCTATGTGTCTATAGTAGAAGACAGGAAGAAAAAGAGGCCAAGAGAAAGTGAGAAACAGAAGTTGAACATGGAGAAACAAATTTTAACAGGGGTTACTCCTGACTCTAGAACTCCTTGCAACAGGCGAGTTGGTGTGGGATGTTTCAGATAACCATAATCATACAAATACAAATCAGGTCATGTATTTTTGCCTGTAGTCACAGCAGGAGCCAAAAATCAATTGCAAAGAGATAAATTGGAACAAAATAGTAAAGTAAATAACAAAATCTAGGAACAGGATCATTCAAATTCTTCCCCTCCCAGTCTTCCTCTACCCCTCACACCCCCCACCCCAGCCTCCCACAGACTTCCTCACTGGTGAGAAAAAGGAAGCAATTCTCTGTAAATGCATGCTCTATGAATATTTGGAACACCTCTCACAGGGTTGGCAACGAACTTTGGCTCAGTTCAGGCCCATTCCATCTGTAGTTATGATTTTCTTCCTCCCCTAAACTGCCATCTGTTGCAGTGGTTAGTTGCTACTATCACTCCTGCTTCTTTCTCAGGATGATATTACCACTATTTTGTAAGACTGTCCCAGGCCAACATGTTTTAGGGGAGGCAGTGTGGTGCAAAGAGTCCTAAAATTAGAGTTATAGGACCTGCTTTCAAAGGCCTACATTTCCCACTTAATACTTGTGTGATCTTAGCCAAGTCACTTAACCTACTTGGGCCTCAGTTCCTCGACTCTCCTCAATATGAGGGGATTGGACCAGATGACCTTTAACAGTTACTCTAGTTCTAAATTTATGATTTTATTAACCTAATCAACACATTTTTCAGCTTTTTTGTTAGTTACCTCTTTAATAAACCTGGTCACACAAAAGGGTCTCTCAGATAGTTGTCAAAACCTTACTATACCCCTCAGAGAAAGGCCCTCAATCTTCACTGTATCTGGGTGGATAGATTCCTTTCACTCCTTCCCTATTGTCTATGTCTCCTTTTCATCACCCATCCTGACAATAGATCTAATATCTCCTACTGAGTTTTTCTAACTCTGAGGATCAACGTAAACATGACTTTTCATTTCCCTTTTCAAATGTGCCCTAAAGGCCATGAAAATCACCTTGGAGTGTAGATAGCACTCAAGGAGGCACTAAAGTATGATGTGAGTGGGAAGACTGAGGTAATAATCTTTGCTCAGCATTTCTGCCTCCACAGCAAAACATCCCTAGCCTACCAAGAGGAATTTTCTTTTAAAATACCAATACATCGAAGATATCTTACTTTTGAAAAGAAAACACGGATACTTTACTGTGGAGGCAGAAATGCTGAGCAAAAGTTATTACTACATATTTAAGGTGTAGTGCAGACTGGAGAAATGACCCTCGGTGTCATCATAGGGCAACATTTCTAGAATTAGAGAAAGATGTGTGTGTGTATAATGTACATGCATACATCCACTATCAGAGTTTCATTTTCATTTTGTCTCATGATTTTTTCTGTTACACAAAGATTTTAGAAAAAATTAGAACCATAGGCAAAAACTGCAGTTGCACTAATGTGACTACCTTATTTTGAGGCTGCTAAAATGTAATTTCTTTTTTAAGGCTCAACAAGTTTAGACAAAATAAAATAACTGGTATTACTCCTAAATTTTCTGCAGATTAATTAAGATCTCCTCCACTAAAGACAGCCTTCTCAGATGTTCTTATTATGTCCCAGAGGACTACAGCGAAATATGTGACTAGACAGCTGTTTGTCTGAAAAAAAAGATATGAAGATTTGTTCAACGTAAGTCAGCAGTGTAATGGAGCCACCAAAAAAAATCATAATAAAATAAAATAGATAAATAGTGCAATCTTGGCCTGAATTAAGGGAAACATAGCTTCAGGAATAAGGAGGAGATAGTGTGATAGTAATTTGTGCTGGTCAGGTCTCCTCTGGAATATTATGTTCAGTTCTGGGCATCACAGTTTAAGAAGGACATTAATAAGCCGTGGATGTCCAGAGGAGAGTGACTAGGGTGGTGAAGGTCCTTGAGTCCATTTCATTTCAGGATAGGTTGAGGAAACCAGGGATATTTAGTCTAAAGGCTAAATTAAGAAAAGAAGACTCAGGGAGAAAAACGATAGTTGTCTTTAAGTATTTGGAGGGGCGAAAAAATTTCTTAGTTTGGCCAGAGAGGGCAGGACCAGTAACAATGGGTTTAAGTTGCAAAAAAACAAATTTAGATGATGGCTTTTAGGAAAAATTTCCTAACAATTAGAGCTTTCCTGAGGTAGAATGAGCTGCCTCAGGAGGTCATAGGACAACCAGGATCACAGCTCTAGAACTAGAAGGAGCCTCAAAGTAGGCTCTCCCTCCTTCAAGGTCTTCAAGCAGAGCCCGGATGACCACTTGTTCAGTATGTTGGCGTGGGAATTCCTTTTGGGTATAGATTGGACTAGGTGGCGGCTGAGGTCCCTTCCACTTTTCAAATTCTGTGATTTTTAATATTTTTAGCTTTCAACATTGATTTTGTGATTTTTAAAGGATCCAGCCAGTAGCACATGAACTCTCTCAGATCCTGCCAAGTTAGAAAGCCTTTGTGTATAGGCCCAGGTATAGATGTTTTTCTGTCACCTGAGGTCAGATAATTTTGGAGAGATTTATTTACAGGTATAAAATATGATGATGAAGTTTTAAATCATAGCAAACCTTGAAGACAATCTGTTGAAATGTAAAACAGGTTGAGATCTGCATCAGTGGAGGGAGCGCTCACCTAAACAAAATCACAGTACAGAAGTATAGTTGTGATGTTTAGGGCTTGAACTGTTAATTGAAGAACACTACAAAATACCACCTTCTGTCAAAAAGATAACAAGAATACTAGCGAAAATAGTTATAAGTAAAAAGGAATTCAAGCAAAGGGCATATTATTGTTAGATAATTATTAAACATTTGGAGTGTTGCAAATATGATTCTTTAAAAATACAGTAGCCAAAAAAGCAAATAAACTAACCATATCACTAGAGTGTTACAGAGTTTGACTTCAAAGTTCTAGGTTTTTCTATTTACTAATCATGTGACTTCTGTGTCACATGTGACAACCCCTTTGAGCTTCAGTTCCTTATCTCCAAGTAGCATATTCTATTCTCAAAATCTTTACCATTTATTATCAAAACACCTGGACCAAATTAGTGCAGCTTGCCATTTTAAATGCTTGTTTTGTTTGTTCCCTACTATGCCTGAAGGACTAGGACATGCCTTTTCCTCCCCCTACCCCATGATGCGTGTATATATATATATATATATATATATATAGAGAGAGAGAGAGAGAGAGAGAGAGAGAGAGAGAGAGAGAGAGAGAGAGAGAGAGAATTAAGTTGGAATTTTCCTCCTGGATTCCTGATTTTCTTAAGGAAGTGAAATCCTAATGTGATGATCCTCCAAGATACAGAATTTATTTACATGACATATAAATTGACATGACAATGTCCAATAAGGTAGAACAGTAGATAGTTGCTTTTCAACAAAACTCCAACTCTTATTTGACTTTAAGCAATTAGGTAGTTCAGTAGATACTAAGTAGAGCTTGGAGTCAGGAAGATCTGAGTTCAGATCTGGCAGGGCAAATTACCTAACCTCTGTCTACCTTTGTCGTGAGAATTAAATGAGATTATATTTACTGTACTTGGCACAGTATGGCACATAGTGGCTCTTAATTAATCTTCCCTTCCTTCCTATCATTTCTTAACAAGAAATATATTTAGCAATGTAAAACAAATTATAGCAACAAGAAAAGGAACACCTGTACACAATATAAAGCCTTTCAAAAGGTAGCATCAAAAATATAAAATAAAAATAAAAAATAAAAAAATAAAAGGTAGCATCACATCTAGGATGCTTTCGCAACTTGAACTCATAAATTGGATACCCAGAGAGTGTCTGTACTACTCCTAACATTCA
The DNA here is from genome assembly GCA_028646595.1 of Phalanger gymnotis. NCBI lineage: Eukaryota > Metazoa > Chordata > Mammalia > Diprotodontia > Phalangeridae > Phalanger > Phalanger gymnotis. The sequence goes on from CM053626.1 coordinate 170,881,298, forward strand.
AGGGTATACCTTGTGGTATTACCCTCCCAAAACTAAAGTTCATGAGCCCCCATCCATGTGCTTCACACTAACAATTAGCCACTGGGCAAAATTAGCTTTTAGAAAAGGAGCGTACGAAGATGGCATAATAAAAACAGTAGCTATAAAACATCCTCCTACAGATCTGGGGCGCCCCCTCCCAAAATACACACAGTGTCCATGTTAATAAGAGGTTCAAAGAGAGCACAATGTAGGATATACACTTGGCAAAGATAACTCATAGCTCCTGGTAATGCAGGACCTAGAAGTCCTTTCTCTCTTAATAGGGTCCTCACACAGTTCCCCTTATATGTAGCATCTCTGCTGAGTGGTTGTTAAGCTGGACTCTCCGGGTCAGCTTCTCTCCTTAGTCTAACTCTCTTCTCTGCTACCGGGAGTCACCGTTCCTGAGCGGCTTCCTCCCTTGCGTAACTGCCTCTCTGTATCTGTGTATCTGTTGGGAGAGTATCTCTTGTTGCTAAATGCAATGTCTCCTGCTAATTGAATAGGTAGGTCTCTTTCAATGCTACACAGCCAACACGGGAGAGGAGAAGGGAAAAGAGGAGAGAGAAAATCTCTCCTCTCCCTTTCCACAATCTACTTACAATGTCTCCATCTCTTAGATTCTCATAGGTTGCCCCCAAGCCCAAACACATTCACTTTGTTGATTCTGATGTTCTGTCACCTATTGAGGAACAGAAATCAAAAAGCGGAAAAGGCAGCCAGAAATCCAAGAAGAATCTCAAGTAATTAAATCCACGTTCCATCTGGGAGCAGGCGCAAGATTGGGGAAAGAAGCACATATTCCATCCCTCCACCTCCCTCATGAGGAGTGTAGAGACAGAATGAACTACTTACTACATAGGAGAGTTGAAGTATGAGAATGAGACAGAAGCTATCTCTTCTTTTAACTGATACTGCTCTTTACTCCTCTGCCACTAACACAAGGCAGGGGTAGAACCAAGGGAAATACAGGATGTGCCACATCATACCAAAAGACCAAATCTTTTTAGACCTCAGTAGTAGTATACTACAGATAGCTCATATAACTTTCAAGAGCCAATTGTTGGTGGAGTGGAGCCAAGATGAGGCGTAGAAAGCAGGGGCTTGCCTAAATCTCCCACAGGACCCTCCAAACACCTATAAAAATGGCTCTGAACAAATTCTAGAATTGCAGAACCCACAAAATAGCAGAGGGAAGAAGAGCTCCAGCCCAGGGCATCCAGCCTGGATGGTCGCTGTGTAAGGTCAATCACACCTTGTTGGGAGCGGAGCAGAGCAGAGCCCAGCATTGGCTGCCCATGGACCAACCAGACCTGGGAGCTGGGCAGAACAAGTTGTAGTGCCCTGAATCAGTGAGCTGTGGCAGTTACCAGACTTCTCAACCCACAAACACCAAAGACAACAGAGAAGGTTACTGGTAAAAACTGTAGGGACAGAGTGAAAGGTGTTTGCTGTCAGCCACTGCCCCGGGGGCAGCAGAGATGGTGCAGCTCTGAGGCTGCTTACAGAGCTACAGCTGCAGTTGCTTCTAGCCCCAGGTCTACCTGGTGGGAGGAATTAAATGGCAGATCAGAGTAGGAGTATAGAGCCACCTTAGATTTGAGTCACTGTTCGCTGTTCGGGTTGGTGGTTCTTGACGGAAGAGGAGTGCTGGTGTGGCCAAGGTTGCTGTGTAAAAACAGCTCTGAAAACAACAGCACAGCCCCTCAAGCTTGGGACAAAGTACTCTCTACTCCACAAGCAGTCATACCCTGCTGAAAAACTCAAGGGTCAAGTGACTTGGCTGGGAACATGGCCAGGCAGAGAAAACAGATTCAAATTCAGAATCAGACTTTGGAATCTTTCTTTCATGACAAAGAAGACCAAAACATACAGCCAGAAGAAGTCAACAAAGTCAAAGAGCCTATATCAAAAGCCTCCAAGAAAAACATGAACTGGTCTCAGGCCATGGAAGAGCTCAAAAAGGATTTTGAAAAGCAAGTTAGAGAAGTAGAGGAAAAATTGGGAAGAGAAATGAGAGTGATGCAAGAAAACCATGAAAAATAAGTCAATGACTTGCTAAAGGAGACCCC
>CM053626.1:170883890-170914153 GCA_028646595.1 Phalanger gymnotis
AGGGAGGGCAGACTGGGGAACAGGGCAACCAGAATATATGCCATCTTGGAGTGGGGGGGGAGGGTAGAAATGGGGAGAAAATTTGTAATTCAAACTCTTGTGAAAATCAATGCTGAAAAATAAATATATTAAATAATAAAAATTAAAAAAATAAGTAAAAAAGGTACTTGTTGCATTATATCCAACTCTTCATGACCCCATTTGGGGTATTCTTGGCAAAGATGTTGGAGTGGTTTGCCATTTCCTTTTCATTTTACAGAGGAGGAAACTGAGGCAAACAGGGTTAAGCAACACAGGCAGTATGTGTCAGAGTCTGGATTTGAACTCAGAAAGATGAGTCTTCCAGATTCTAAGCCTTGTGCTCGACCCATTGCACCACCCAGCTGTCTCTCAGAGAGATAGAGATAGAATCTCTGAATTCAAAAGGACTTCAGAGCCCATCTATGCAAACATGTATATAGGTAAGCATCCTTTCTACAACATCCTTGGTAAGTGGTCCACCTGTGTCCCCTGGAGTACCTGCAGTAATGAAGACACAACTTAGAAAGCCTATAGAGAGGCAGCAAGTTACAGTGGATAGAGCACTGAACTTCGAACCAGGAAAATCTGGGTTCAAATCATACCTCACCCTTGATGGTCCTATATGTCCAAAGGCAAGTCATTTATCCTCCTAAGTATCAGTTTTCTAATCTGTAAAAAAGAAATTATAAGTGTAGTAACAATTTTACATGGTTGTTGTAAAGCACAAAACTTTAAAGCACTATATAAAAGCACTGTATAAGTAAATAATTATTTCCTCCAAAAGTGGTCCATACCACTTTTGGGTAACACTAGCTATTAGGAAGTTTTTCCTTAGAGTTATCTGAAGTCTACCTCTGCAACTTCTATCTATTCATTCAAGCTCTTTGCTCTGGGACTCAGAAAAACAAGACTGATATTGTAAAATAAATGTGTATGGGTATACTTCACGGACCTCTTGAACCTTCTACTGACTTCTGAACAAGGTACAAAACGCCCTGAACCAGGCCAGCTCCTAGAAAGGTGTGAATTCTTCCTTTTTCTGGGTCCTTGTTGTCCCACTGTTCTGCCCTCTGTAATGACTTTGAAAGCAAAGGTGTTGCAACCTCCATGAAAATCATTGAGTTAATACCACCTGAATGAAGTTCACACACTTGAGTTGATTCTTTAAAAGGAGACAGATAATAATTGGCTAGAAGCAGAAATATTTGGAGAAGAGAGAATGGCAGAGAAACCACAGCAATAGACATAGATCCATCCACTAGAAATAGACAGGAAAAATGAGGGCATCATGCCTTATATAGAGAGGCCTACATGTCCATGTGGTCCCTCAGGAAAAAAAAAGGAGTCAAGGCTTTAAGGAACAACCAGGAAAGTATCCTTTCACTAGGCTCGTGAGTCATAAGGACTATGGGGGTCCCTGGGGTAGGTGTGACCACTAAAGGATGAGAAATAGATTAAGGTGTGATTTTTTCTATGTTTTCTCTTGGCTTAAATAACACCTGTCTTATAGTTGATGCCTTGTTAGCTTTGCTACTTGCATTGGAGTGGAACACCTCTCATTCTTGATGGGGAATTAAACAGGAGCCAAATCCAAATTCTGAAATTCCCAGAGGAAATCCTGAGTGGGCCATAAGCCATAGAAATAATTATTGACAAGTGTTCAAGATGGAATCCAATGAATGGAGAGTCATGAGCTGCAGTCCTAAGCCACAGGTTAGGAATAGAACATGTTTTTAAATGGGTTTTGAATCCCTAACCTCAGTCCAATCACTCTACAATTATCCTCCAGTTTGTCAATATCCTGCCCTAAAAGGTCTTACCAAGGACTGAACATAGCATTCCAGACCTGGTCTGAGCAGAACAAAATTGTGGAACTGTAATCTCCCCTTTTCTGGGCAATCTATTTATATTAATACAACCTAAAGCAGCCTCATTGCTTTTGGCTCCCATTGTCAGCTTACATTGAGATTGTAATTTATTAAAACCCCTAACTCTTCCGCAAGAAAAGTCTTAGCTTCGAATAAGGGAAATATTTATTAACATTTCTTGTTTGGTAGATTAGTCATGAACCCATTCGGGGTTTTCTTGGCAAAGATACTGGAGCAGTTTGCGATTTCCTTCTCCAGTTCATTTTATAAATGAGGAAAGTGAGGCAAAGAGGGTGAAGTGACTCGCTTAATGTTACACAGCTAGTAAGTATCTGAGGTCAGATTTGAACTCATGAAGATGAGTTTTCCTGACTCCAGGCCTGGCACTCTATCCACCTCACTACCTCACTACTTTATATACCTTTAGAGCTAGCTCTAAAGTGGAGCTGTGGAACCAGTAACCTAGAGAGGTAGTGAGTTCCTTCTCACTGGAGATCTTTAAGCAAAGGCTACCCGTTGGGTTTGTGGTAGAGGGAATTATTTTTCAAATATGGAATGGGCGCTGAGATCTCTTCCAACTCTAGAATCTAGTGATTCTATAAATCTTTGCAATGCCAACAATAAACATTTATTATATACCTACTATGAGCCAGATAGCATATGAGGGGATAAAGACAAATGTAAAATAGTCCTTGCCCAAGAGAAACTTAAATTCTATCAAGGAAAACATATACAACGTACACATAACATACATACAACATAGACATAAATTCTATCAAGAAAAACATATACAAAACTGTATGTATATAAGTAAATATATATATGTATATATATATATTAATTTTTGCAGCTGAGGGCATCATGAAAGGCTTGTAGGAGGTAGTGTTTGAGCTCACCTTTGAAGTGAGTTAGGCATTCCAAGATGCAGAGGAGAAGAAGGAAGTGTATTATAGGCAGGAGTAAAATCATGGAAACAAGGAATGGAATGTTGTAGTATATGCAAAGAGCAGAGAGAAGACTAATTAGGGCACAGAGCACATGATGAGAAATAATATATGGTAAGCCGTGCAAAGGTAATCTGGAGTTAGATCACCGAAGGTGTTTAATACCAAACAGAAAAATTTGTGTTTTGTACTAAAGTCAATAGGGATCCACTGCAGCTTTTTGAGGGGAGAAGTGACAGGTCCGAACTAACTTTTAAAAATACCACTTTGGGAGGTGGAGCCAACCAAGATGGTAGAGTAAAGGCAGGGACTCACCTGAACTCTCCCCAAGCCCCTCCAAATACCTTTAAAGAATGACTTTAAACAAATTCTAGAGCAGCAGAACCACAAAAAGACAAATGAAACAAATTTCCAGGCCAAGAAAACTTGGAAGGGCAGCAGGAAAGGTCTGTTGCATCAGAGTGAGAGTGGAGCGAAGTCCAGCACAGGCTGGTCCAGCAAACCTGGAGCAGGCCCTGAGAGTGACGGAATCAACAGCAGCACAGAGCTGGTGGCAGTGGCCATGGCAGTGGCTGCTTCCAGAGCTTTCATACAATAAGGGAGTTGAATAACTGGTCAGAAGGAGATTACAGGGGTCATTTTGCTAGCACTGAGGCAGAACTCTGTTGCTTTGCTCATACTCCGATCTGAGTGGCAGTCCTGGGTGGCTGTTCCAGGGTGAGAATGAGCACTAGCATAGCAGAGCTCACAGCCACAGAAAAGGGGGGTCTGTCCTCACACTTCCAGGGCAGAAAAGAGTGCTTGTGGTTGCTTTAAGACCAGAGCACAGGCCAGGAAAATAGTGAACAACTCTCCTTAGATCATACCACCTTGGAAGAACTGAAAACTTGCAGGTCACTAGAAGTATCTCTGAAAATAGCTGCACAAAATCCCTGAAGCTTGGGACAGTATGCCCTCCACCCTAGAAGCAGAGCCCAACTTGTGCAAAGAGTTAAAAGTCAACCAAGCTGTGAAAATGAGCAAACAATAACAAACTCTGACAACTGAAAATTACTATGGTGACAAGGAAGATCAAAACACACACTCAGAAGACAACAAAGTCAAAGCTCCTATATCCACAGTATCCAAGAAAAATATGAATTGGTCTCAGGCCATAGAAGAGCTCAAAAAGGGTTTTGAAAATCAAGTAATAGAGGTAGAGGAAAAATCGTGAAAAGAAATGAGAATGATGCAAGAAAATCATGAAAAATAGTCAACAGCCTGGCAAAGGAGACACACACACACACACAAATACTGAAGAAAATAACATCTCAAAAAAACAGACTAAACCAAAAGGTAAAAGAAGTCCAAAACGACAATGAGGAGAAGAATGCCTTGAAAAGCAAAATTGGCCAAGTGGAAAAGATGGTACAAAGGCTCACTGGAGAAAATAATTCCTTAAAAAATTAGAATGGAGCAAGTAGAAGCTAAAGACTTTGTGAGAAATCAAGAAACAATAAAATAAAACCAAAAGAATGAAAAAATAGAAGACAATGTGAAATATCTCATTCAAATAACAACTGACCTGGAAAATAGATTCAGAAGAGATACTTAAAAATGATTGGATTTTCTGAAAGCCATGATAAAAAAAAAAGGAGCCTAGACATCATCTTTCAAGAAATTATCAAGGAAAAGTTCCCTGATATTCTAGAACCAGAGGGTAAAATAGAAATTGAAAGAATCTACCAATCACCTCCTGAAAGAGATCCCAACATGAAAATTCCCAGGAATATTATAGCCAAATTCCAGGTCGAAGAGAAAATATTCAAGCAGCCAGAAAGAAACAATTCAAGTATCATAGAGTCACAATCTGGTTAGCACAAGATTTAGCAATTTCTACATTAAAGGATCAGAAGGCTTGAAATATGATACTTCAGAGGGCAAGGGAGGTAGGTACCAAGAATCACCTACCCAGCAAAACTGAGTGTAATCCTTCAGGGGAAAGAATAGACATTCAGTAAGACAGAAGACTTTCAAGGAATCATGTTGAAAAGACCGAGGATGAATAGAAAATACGACTTTCAAATAAAGACTCAAAAGAAGCATAAAGAGGTAAATAGGAAATATAAATCATAAAGGACTTAATAAGGTTAAACTATTTATATTCCTACATGGAAAGATGATATTTGTAACTCATAAGACCTTTCTCATTTTAAGGTAGTTAGGAGGAATATGTGTGTGTGTGTGTGTGTATGTATATATATATATATGTATATATACACATATATACATATATATGTATATGTATATATATATATGTATATATACACATATATACATATATATGTATATGTATATAGACGGGAGGCAGGAGTTGAATATAAAGGGATGAAATCTAAAAAAATACCAAAATTATGGGATGAGAGAGGAAAGTATCAGGAGAAAAGGAAAGAGAGAGGCAGAATGGGGGTAAATTATCTCACATAAAAAAGACAAGAAAAAGGTTTCACAGTAGAGAGAAAGAGAGGGGAGTTGAGGGGGAGTGAGTGAACCTTTCTCTCATTAGAATTGGCTCAAAGAGGGAATAACATATACACTCAATTGAATATAGAAATCTATCTTACCATATAGGAAAGTAGGAGAGGAAGGGGATAAGAAAAGGTGGGGGGTTTATAGAAAGGAGGGCATATTGGGGGAGGGGGTAGTGTAACAACAATACTACTTGCCACTACTGTGGCTGTGTAAGGCCAATAACACCAGAACACAGGAGGGCTGCTAGCACAGGTTCTTTGATCTGCTTTTCTAAGGAAAGCAACTTTAAGGAGTTTACAATTTGACTTTTTTAAATATACATATATCATTCACTTAGTTCAGGGGAAAAGGTAGCACCCTAAACTTCTGAGCAAATACAAATAGAAATTACAAACAGAGACAATATAAACAGATCCACAGACAGGTTTCTATCTGACTATAGTTACAAAAGAGAGAGAAGCACTAAAGTCTAGGTTTTCAAAGCCAGGGGGGCTCCTTAACAATGGCTACCCAGAGTCTTATCTGGTCAAATCACATGACACTCTTCCAGTGAGTGAAAGCCCCAAGCAAAATGCTAACCTCAAGGTACGTATACACTTCTTCAGAGTCAGAAGGTATCACAACCATGTGACTCAAACCCATGTGACCTAAGCCTTCCTGTGACTTAAGCAGGTCATCAAAGACTGCAAATCAATCAAAGATTCTTGATTGCCTTAGTGCTGAGAAGCACTCCAAAACAAAAGGCAACAAAAAAGTCCCACCCTACTTACCATTATAGGTAGTCAGAAGCAAAACAAATTTAAGGAGGGACAGGGTGAAAGGAGAGAGAGAATAGAATAAATGGGAAGAAATATAGTTAGCAATAGTAACTGAAAAAAATTTTGAAGCAAATTTCTCTGATAAAGGCCTCATTTCTCAAACATATAGAGAACTAAGTTAAATTTATAAAAATAAGAGCCATTACCCAATTGATAAGTAATCAAAAGAGATGATCAATTCTCTGATGAAGTGATCAATGCTATCTATAGCCATATAAAAAAATATTCCAACTCATTAGTTATTGGAGAAATGCAAATTAAAACAACTTTTACCTCATACCTATAAGATACTATCGCATACCTATTAGATTGGCTAACAGAACAGAAAACGTAAATGACAAATATTGGAGGGGATCTAGGAAAAAATGAGACTTTAATGCACTGTTGATGGAGCTGTGAATGGATTTAACCATTCTGTAGAACTATTTGGAACTGTGCCCAAAGGGCTATAAAACCATGCATGCCCTTTGGCCTAGCAATACCACTACTAGTTCTGTATCCCCAAAGAGATAAAAAAAAACTAAAAGGAAAAGGATCTATATGTACAAAAATATTTATAACAGCTCTTTTCTGGGGGGTAAAGAATTAGAAGTTGAGGGGAAGTCCATCAATTGGGGAATGGCTGAGCAAGTTGTCATATGTGATTATGGTGGAATAATACTATGGTACTACAAGAAATGATGATCAGGATGCTCTCAGAAAAAAACCTGGAAAGACTTGCATGGGCTGATGCACAGTGAAATGTACTGTGTACAAAGTAACAGCAACATTATAAGATGATCAGGTGTGAATGACTTAGCTATTCACAGCAATACAAAGATCAAAGACAACTCTGAACGACTTATTATGAAAAATGCTACCCATCCCCAGAGAAAGAATTGATGGTGTCTGAATACATATTGAAGCATACTTTTTACCTTTTTTATTTTTCTTGAGGTTTTTTGGTCTATATTTCTTTTAGAACATGACAATTGTGGTTATGTCTTGCATGACTACACATATATAACCTATATTGAATTGCTTACTTTCTCAGAGGGGTAGCAAGGAAGGCAGAGAATTTGGAAATCAAAGTTTTAAAAATGAATGTTAAAAATTGTTTTTGCATGTAACCAGGGAAAAAATAAAATACTAAATAAAAGCTAAAAAAATATACCACTTTGGCAACTCTGTGCAGGATAGATTGTATTTGGGTTGGACAAGAGGTAGGGAGGCTAATCAGGAAGCTACTGAACAAATCCAAGTAAAAGATAATGAGGCTCTGAATTAGGGTAGTCATATGAACAGAGAGAAGGGGACAGAAGAAAGACGTTGGGAAGGTGGAATTCACAACATTTGATGATTGATTGAATATGATGGGGTGATGAGGAGGAAAGATCTGAGGATGATGCTGAGGTCGCAAGCATAGGTGACAAGAAGGACATTAGTGCCCATGACTGAAGAGGGAAACTCATAAGTCGATTTGGGATAAAGAGTAGAGGAGGAGCATGAGTTCTAATATATGTATCTTAAGTTTGAAATGGTTATGGGACATCCAGTTGCAAATACCCAAGTTGTTGGTGATATAAACCTGAAGCCTCAGAGAAAGACAAAAGCTGGATACATAAATTGGTAGTCATCTGCAGACCCATGACAATAAACCAATTAATTCTGATGTCGACAGGAAAGTGTCGATAGAGAGAATAGACAGCATATTTTGGTACACCCACAGTTATTGGAAGTGGGCTGCATGAAAATCCAGCAGAGACAAAAAAAGATCTGCCATGCAAATAGGAGCAGAAACAAGAGTGTGCAGTGTCAAAAAACCCAGAAAGGAGACGGGCAGGTGCTTCAAGAAGAAGGAGAACTGAAAAAAAAGTCATGATTTTCAACAAAGAGGTCATCGGTAATTTAGATGAAAGCAGTTTCAGTTAGGTGATTATGTCAGAAGCCAGATTGCAAAGGATTAAGAAATTATTGAGAGTAGAAGTAGGAGTTACAAGTATAAATAGCTATTCCTAGAGGTTTGGCTGTGAAAGGGAGACATAAGATGATTACTGAAGAGGCAGTGGAATCAAGTGAAGGTGTTCTAAAGATAAGGAAAGCTGTTGCACCTCAGCTATCAGACTGACAAAGATGACAAAAAAAGAAGTGGCAATTACTGGAGGGGCTCTAGAAAATGAATATACTGTGGTGGAATTGGGAATTGGAAAGATATTACGGAAAACAACTTGGAAGTCTGCTCCCAAAGTCACTAAATTATGCATTTCTTCTGACTCAGTAATACCATTAAAGACTTATAGCCCAAAGATATGAAAGAACTAGGAAAAGGAGATATACGAAAATATCTATAGCAGCTCTTTCTGTTATAAGAAAGAATTAGAAATGAAGGCATTCATTAATTGAAGAATGGCTGAAAAAATCATAGTATATAAATACAAATGAATATTGCTGCAAAGCAAGAAATGACAAAGAGGATGATTTCTGAGAAACTTGGAAAGACTTGAATGAATTAATGCACTGTGAAGCAAGTAAAATCAGAATAATAACTTATATAATAACAACATTATAATGGAAAACAACTTTGAAAGATTTAATTTAATAAACATGATAATTGACCATGACTCCAGAAGACTGATGATGAAATGAAGAATAAAAAATATTTTCAGACTTTGTGGTTGTTGTTTAGCCATTTTCAGTCGTGTCCTACTCTTTCTGACTCCTTTTTGGGTTTTCTTGGCAAAGACACTGGAATAGTTTGCTATTTCCTTCTCCAGCTCATTTTACAGAAGAGAAAACTGAGGCAAACAGGGTTAAGTGATTTGCCCAGGATCACATACCTAGTGCCTGAGAATGCTTTAAATTCATTTCTCTTGACTCCAGGACCTATCTACTCTATCCACTTCACCACCTAACTACCCCTTTTCTGACGTTACCAATGTGGGAATTTTACTTTCTTGACTATGCATATTTGTTACAAAGTTTTATTCTTTTATTTTTTTTAATAGGGGAGAGAAAGATTTGGAAAGAAGGGAGGTAAAAATTATTGTTAATAATAAGAGTGACTGATGCTTTTAAGAAAATGCACAGGAAACAGAAGGCCAGAAAGAATTAAAGGCAAGGAGAGAGAGAGAGAGAGAGAGAGAGAGAGAGAGAGAGAGAGAGAGAACATTTAAGTACTTACTACACTACTAGGTGCTACAGATAGAGAAAACATCACTGTCCCTACTCTAATAATAGCTAGCATTTATGTTTAAGATTTTGAAAAGTAATTTTCAGGTATCTCATTTGATTCTCACACAAGCCCTGAGAGGTAGGTGCTATTATTATCCCTACTCTTTTTTTGCTTTTGCGGCTGAAGAAACCGAGGCTGATGGTTAAGTGACTTGCTCAGAGTCGCATAGCTAGCATATGAGGCAGGATTATATACTCAAAACTTTCTGATTCCTGGTCCACTGCTCTACTCATTGTTATCACCTAGCTGCCTAATAGCAGAAGACAATACATTGTGCAAGACTTGTATATGGTTTTTCCTTCCTCCTCAAAGAGGACCATGACATCAGGAAGATTGTGCCATGACTTTCAAGGGAACTGAATTTAAGTGAGGGAGAGCTGTGCAAAGTCACCAGCCTCACTTTCTCCTCTGGAGCCATGTAGGTCCAGTGGCCAGATATAGATCAGGACAACTGGAGACGTCCCAGGATGCAGTGGGAGATCTTGCATTTTTAAGCCAAGGTCTTTCCGACTTCTCATTTTAATTGAGGCAATTCTCATTCAGTGATTAAAGATGTTTAAGAAGTGAGCCAAGAGATGATCCTTTTAATTAAAAAAAAATAATTGGGAAGGGAAGACCCTTGGTGTTTCTGGCAAAAAGAGAAACAATTACTATTTACATGCACTCTGAGCCATCAGGGATCAAACAATATCCGTTAAGTGGTGCTTGGGTAGGGACCTATTAGAGCCAATCAATGAGAGCCAAAGTTGTTTTGGGGTTTAAGGCATAGTCTTTAAGAAAGAAATCTAGCCAGTAAACCCCAGTCTAGGTAGGTTTTGGCCTACAAAATTTACTTTCCTTTGGGCAAAGCACCCTTCAAGTAAGGGCGATACCCCATGTGGAGAGAGGAGAGGAGAAGAGAGGAGGAGCTGGGTTGGCCAACTGGAACTGGCCAATTGGGTCTCCATTGGGACAGCTTGGGCTACTCACAGGATGTGGTTTATCCTGTTCTTGAAGAGGACCATGATATCAGGAAGATCATGCCATGACTTACAAGTGAATTGGATTTAAATGAGGGAGGGCTGTGTAAGGTCTCCAGCCTCACTTTCTACTCCCAGCGCAAGGCTAAACTTAAAGGGCCAAGTTTACTGAGGACAAGGTTGTTGTGGAGGAGGTGGAGCAGTCCAAGGAGTGAGCTGAGTTGGAAGTCAAGAGAATATGACTAGGGTACCTCATGAAATCATGATCCCAGACAAGAACTCACAAATAAAGAGAACAGGCTTCAGGGCAGAGTCATCTTAAAGTGGACAAGGCTGCTTTCCCAGGAGATGGAAGTCTAGAGAGTGAGTTGAGCTGAAAGTGATGTGTTGAAGTTATTACATGTTTTAGAAGAAAATCTCCAGGTAGTCATCAGCTATTTCCCACCCTTAATCCCATTCCTGGAGTCTGATCTCTAGTTACCCCAGTGCCATCAAGATCCTCGTTGGACTCCTCAAGTCCCTCCTAGACCCTGCCTCCCATCACCCCAGGCCCACCCCTAGATCCCTCCCACATTCTTTCTGTATATAGGTCTCATCTTGTCTCTGTGAAGGTGCTCAGATTCAATCTAGCTCAGCTTAGATTCAATCGGGCCTGCTGGCATCAGCTGCACAAATTCTCAGGCTCCCTAGTCTACCCAATATGGCGATTCTTTAATAAGCTTTGGTTTTCTTTGGCAGTTAAAAGGCTTGTGTTGAATTCATTAAGCAGGATCCAGTATGTCAGTATTTTGGGGTCCTGAGCACCCCTAAAATCTCAACATATGGTTCCCTGACTTCAACATCAGCACCCTTAAACCTCAGCAATAGCACTTATATTCTTAGAAAGCTGTCTAAAGCCAATTTAAGTCAACAATCTTATGTGCCCACTTTGTGCCAGGCACTGTGCTAAGGGATAAAAGATAGAAAGGGAAAACAATAGTTTTTGCTCTCAGGGAGCTCAGTTGAATGGGAAAACAATACGCAAGCAACCCTGTACAAGCAAGCTACATACAGGGTAAGTTGGAGATGGTCTTAAAAGTCAGGCACCAGAATTAAAGGGGATTGAGAAAGGCTTGTTAAGTAAGGTCAGATTTTTAGCTCAGACCTAAAGAAAGCCAGGGAAACCAGGAGATGGGAGATGAGGAAGCAGAGAATTCCAGGCATGGTGTACAGCTACTGAAAATGTAGAAGAGATGAAGTATCTTGGTCAAGAAGCATCAAGTAGATTAGTGTCACTATACTGTGGTACAGTGAAGGAAACGGAGAGGGCAGAGGGGAAGTAAAAGACTTTAAAAACCAAATAGGGAACTTTATACTTGATCCTGTAGGTAACAGAGTCACTGGGTTTGAATAAGGTTGTGGCAGGGTCAGACCTCCACTTTATGGTGATCAATTTGATAGCTGGCAAGAAAGTAGACTCGAGGCAGGGAAACCAAACAGCAGGGTTATTGGAAAAGTCTACTTCTGAGGTGATACAGGCCTGCACCAGGGGCGGGGTAGTGCCAGGAGACACAAAAGCAGGTGAATACTAAGGTACAATCAGCAGGATTTGGATATTTTGGAATGAGAGTTGAAAATGACATCTAGTTTGTGAGCCTGGGTGACTGGGACAATAGTGGTAACCTCTACAGTAATAAAAAAGCTAGGAAAAGGAGACGGTTTGGGGTGTCGGGGGATAATGAGTTCAGTTTTAGACATATTGTTTAGATGCCTACAGAACATCCAATTAGAGATACCCAATAGGAAATTGGAGAAGCAAGACTAAAGGTCTGAAAAGAGGCTTGAAGTACTCAAAGTTTAAGTGACTTGTCCAGGTTACACAGCCAAAGTTTAAGATGTGATGAAGGCATGCTTCTGGATGTCTCAGTGATATGAGATTATGGCTTGGAAGGACAAGCTCGTTCCCATTATTCTGTTGGGAGGGGCTAATAGCAACTTTCTCCCCCAAAATATCCAATCAGTTGTCAAGTCGTGTTGGAACATCTCATACTCTCTCCCTGTAGGACTTTCCTCTGATGCTGCCATTACCCTATCGAACCAACTTAGCTCCATAGTTATCTGTTGGTTATGGGTGGTAACTACATGTGGTATTTCTCTTTTACTTTAATTTCACTTTCTCTAATTTGGAGGTTTAGATAATATTCCAATCCTATGGTTTGCTTCTTTTAGTGAATTTCCTGCATTATTGCTGAATACATTTAATGTGCCTAGGCAAAATTTTACTTTTTTTCTTAATTTTAACATGTTTTATGTTAATTTCTTCTTTCATAGCTTTAAAGTTTTCATTTAGCTCAACACTGACTCATTTTGAGGAAGATCTTGTGAATTTTCTTTGAACTTTGCACTTTCCTAATTTTTTCCAACATCAACAAGCAATTTCCTTTTGTGACACTTGTGTCATATTTTCTTTTCTTTCTACTTTCACAGATTATATTTGAATCTTGAATTCTATTTTCTTAATTTTGTTAGTTTCTTTGCATTTTGTTTTTAACCTTGCATGATTGTTACCACAATCCCAAATCTATGTTGTTATACTGCACATGAACATTACTTATGTGATAGCGCCAGAGAAGATACTCTTACATAATTGCTTGTTGATATGCAAGTAGAATTACCTTGTTACTACAGCCATTTTTTGACATCTTGCTGGTAATTTGATGATAAATGATATATTTACTGTTATTGATATTATTTATTGGAGTTTGACTAAATTATTTTAGTGGTCAGTAAAACATTGGCATTGTGGATTAATATTGTGAAGACAGGCATATTGGTGGCCTGAAATCAGGAAGACTCATCTTCCTGAGTTCAAATCTGGCTTCAGACACTTACTAGCTGTGTGATCCTGGCCAAGTCACTAAACCCTGTTTGCCTCAGTTTCCTCATCTGTAAAATGAGCTGGAGAAGCAAATGACAAACCACTCTAGGTTTGTCAAGAAAAGCCCAAATGGGGTCATGAGGAGTTGGACAGGACTGAGCAACAGCCCTAGTCCTTTCCTGCATCACATAGACAGCTGTGACTCTTAAATGACACACACTGATAACCAATCTGGCCTGTAGAAAGATTGTCAATTTAACTTTCTGTGAAGCTGCCTGATGATCGTCACGTCCAGGGCTTTCTAACATTCTCAAGTAGTCATTTTTCTGGTTTAGAAGATACTGTCAAGTTCTTCATAGAATTTTACTACTTATTCTTCTCCTACAGAAGACGCTGGGTACACAAACTACAATTTCTCTTCGTGGCATTACACGGGCCATAGTGTGGAATGTCTGTATATTCCCAAAGTCCTACGGCATGTTTCATTCGCTCAGAAACAGTCTTGGTCCTCAAGGAACCCATTTTTGATATGGTCGGGGGTAAGAGGACAACACAGATAAATTAAAAATAAATATACACACATATACACTAAATAAGAATAAATCTAATTTTTAGAGGCCCTAGCAACTGGGGAAGAATGAGGGTAGGGAGGAGGAGGCAGGGAGGTCAAGATAAGGCCTCACTTAGGACACGGCATCTGATTTGAGCTCTGAAGGAAACCAGACATTCGACAAGGCAGAGATGAGAAGGGAGTGAATTCTTGGAAGGGAGGACAGCACTTGCTGCCTTTGGGAATGTGATGAAGTCAGTTCTGCCAAGATATTAATCACCTCTCCAGAGACTTGTCAGCTCCCTTTGTGGCAGCTTCTTTATGGTTCTGCTTTCATTTCATTGCTGGAGGAACCAAACCAGATCTCTTTTGACATTCACACCATAAATGAAAACCTAACACACAGAGGCATTGAAGATACAATTTCAGTCAATTTTGTATGCTTTTTTGTTTTTCTACTAGTAAAGGGGAGAACAGAAGAAAAGAAAAAGAAAATACAGAAAAAAGACTCCTTCAAAGAACAATTCCTGTATTCTAATAAAGGAATGTCAGCTTTTGAAGATGTAGAAATTTAGTTTGATTCATTAATTTTAGGTGAAAGTTTTGGGAAAATGAAATGGTAATCTTGACTCCAGAGGAATGATGAAACATTTCCTGTCTTTATATTAGTAGTTATTAATGCAGAATGCTGAATCTTATTAGATATTTATTGCTTATTTTGTTAAACTATTTTTCTTTATTATGAAGAGTTAATGAGGGTAGGATTTACTGGGAAATGGAAATAAAATATAAAAGTCATCAATAAAATACCTTTTAAAAAATAAAATGCATGTAATTCCCTCTAGGCATTAAAAAGAACTAATGCTAGAAAACAAGTCAAATTTTACATTCATCATAGTTTTCAAAATGGATTAAAAACCACATATTATCATTCTACTTAAAAGAAACATACTTAATACAAAAATATACATATGCTACAATGGAAATGGTCTAGAATGTATCAAGCAAATTAAAAGAGGGTTTTTGTTCCTCCAGTGAAAGCTTGTGTGATCAACAAGAACTCTCAATTTAAATAAAGTCTTGCATTTTATTATGTGATATGTTTACAAATATTTCCTAAAATAGACATCTACTGTTCTTCATTATGTCTGATGACATTTCTTTTTGACTTTATTATCCCAGAAAATATACTTTTGTCTATGGAGCTGAACATGGAACTCTGGGTTAATCCTGGAGTAAGTGGAATAGGACTTTATGAGCAGACAAATGGGGGTATGTCTAGCTTTAAATCAGTCAAGAAAATTAATATATCCCTTTGAGTCTGTCATGGTGCAAGCACACACAATTTTGCCCTAAGAATACACCAGATGAAGACAAAAATTAAAGTGAACAGTTCTAACCAGTTGCTTCCAAGGAGACCCTAGGGCATGGGATAAAGGTTATGAATTTAGGCAACAGACACATATGAACTATAATATTCATTCTTTAATAGATTAACTTCGGAAGTCATATTTTCAAAGCATTTAGTTTGGTATCTTAAATATTGTTCTCAAATTCAGTGTGATCGAATGAAATATTCATTGTCTCACTACCTTTTTATTATTAAAGGGTAATAGTATTTCCATTAAAAACTGTTCCAGGCTGCAGCATCAAACATATTTGTAGTATTCCAGGCATTGATGTAGCACTAAAAAGTGAGGTTTGCCTCATATAAGACCAATTTTAGCACATAACATATCTAAACCACTCAAAATAATTACTAAAAACTACAAAAAGAAATTATATATTTGCATAAAAATTTAAGACAATAAAACAATTAACAGCGTAGACAACAAAACCATAGCACAAGTTCTCAAAACAGTTTCTTCTCCAGCCTTTTTAAGTGAAGACAATATCCTGTAATACATATCACTAAAAACCAGTAATCAAGAAAGATAAAATTTATTTTTAAAAAAAATACACTTTTGTGCCACACTTTCCATTTAAAGGAGCTGATCACATGCGTGAGCTGACAAGACATGCCAAAAGTCACACACTCATGTAGAAACAAAATATTAGCCTGAGAAAATTTTTCCACTTCTATTAAAAAGTAAATTGTTATAGCCACCTAAAAGCAAAGGCTACATTCATACTTTCAGACCAAAAATATAAAGGTGGATATTTACAATTATTAATTCACAATCATGACTTTTCAATAAGTGAATTATTTTTCTCCTGTTAAAATAAGAGATTGACAATTATAAAGTAAAAATAAGATATGTGCATATAAAAATAAAGGCCTTCACTTTGAAGGGCAAGTTTACTAATTTAGGTCAAGGAAAGGAAAGGAAAGATGGTCAGGTGACAGGATGATGTTAAGATGAAAACAATAAAAAACATAACTATTTCCATTTGCCAAAATCAATGGCTATGTAATTCATATGTAGCCATCACTTATCCCAAGGCTTTCAAGAAATGAGATTTTTTTTTAAAAAAATGTATATGGAACATATTTAGTACAAACCCAATAGAATGAAGTCAACATAAAATGCTAAGTAAAATTGTTTTCTATGCTTATCAGATTTTTACTATGAATTTAATAAAATCAAAAGAATTTAAGGAAGGAAGCCAGGCTTAAAAGCAAAATGCCAGTATGAAGGCCTGACAACTTTTCTCCTGATATAAATCTAATAAACAATTAAGTTCCCATAAACCTAATTATATAATTTTGGTTATGATAAATATTTCCTATTGCTCCTCACTTCTCAAGTTATAATTATTACAAATGGCTGACCTTATCCAACAGCTAATTTCTGCTTCAAAAAATATTAATATCCTGAGTGAGGTGGATGTCCTTTATTTTTTAAGCCAACCTTTATCAAGGTTGAATAGACCTTGTAAGATTTAGATTTGTTCTATCACATATAACTATTTCTGGATTGTATATTGCAGTATTGTTTCATAAACATGAATTATGTACTATATAGAAATTGGCCTTTACTTTTTTTTAAGACTGTATTAGCCACATATTCAACTTGGATAAAAATAAAACATAAAAATGTGTTACCAAAGGAAGCATAGAACCACTCTTTATCTCTGACAATCTATTTGGGGTGGGCATGGGATGGGAATAGGTGCTCCAGGGATAAACATCATGAAAAATGCAATGCCCACAAACCCCCAAATTTGTGCAAGGACACATGTTAAAGAACAACAGAAAAGCAACTAAATCACCATGCTAATAATGTAAATTTGAGTAATGAAAAGAACCTAAACTTCACATTAAAAAAAAGATTAACTTGATTACTTCTATGTACATTTATACATACCAAATTTAAAATATTTGATATTTTGAAAATCCATGTAATCTCCTGTACAATGAATGCATATTTTAGCTAAAATTTATATTAAATTTTCTCAATGTGAATGGATTTTCTCAGGGGTTCAACTTCTCTTTGCTTAGTATTTTTTCAAACTACAGATATAACTTGCTAATTGCTCCTTACTTCTTATTTGGTGTCTAAATGGTTAAAAAAAATTATACCCTCAAGTGAGATACCTCTTCTTGATATTTAAGAAAAAAATCAGCCTTATGTATTACAATGATTTTTAGCTATAAGTGATATTGGGGCTCTTCAACAATGATTTGTTTCAAACATAAAATAAGCCATTTTAAGCCTGCCTTTCAAGTGGCAACTTGTATTATTCAAGTTCATGCTGCCAGTATAGAAATGAGCAATGCCTAAGTCAAAAAAAGGTAAAAAGAACAAGGCAAGAAACAGTCTCAAATAAATAAAACAGAATTATAATCCGCATTATCTTGGGAAAACTTTGTTACAATGATAAGTAATTTTAACAATCTTAAAAGGAAATTATCTGGGGAAACAACAAAAATTCAAGGCTGTGGTTCATTACTGAGGAAAGGTAAAACTCAAAGTCATCATTTTTTTTAACTAATTAGGAATCAGAGATAGCTGGTACAGAAGAAAATAACCAAAATGAACAGTACGATCACTGAGGGTACATTTCACCAAGCCGTATCAGCTGGGAAGATCATCAAGGTGATTAAAAGGGACACTACTAGTCATTTACATATTTCTGTCTATTCAGTATGGATGTAATTGGCATTACACAATAGCTATGTTCCTTAAAAGTCTGAAGTAAATCTAATTTTCTTAAATCAAATAACTGAAAATACATTAGTAAACTTGCTACTTAAAGGAGCCCCGAAATAAATAATTTTAAAGTGAATAACACTTTATCGTGTAAATAATCATTCTAATGAGTCTTTTCAAGGTGTTATTTTTGTGCATCTGGTTTTCTTATATTGTGAGCCACACATATTGTGCATCGGTACCATGTATTGCCTGTCGGTACTATCTACAATCACTGGTGGACCTAGGCAGTGTCTAGCTTAAATTAATGAGGTTTAAGCAGCTAATGGGAAGATCATATTGCTTGATACCTGTATAATATGTCTGAAATTTTATTACATGAAATAATCACAGTAAATTATAGCTTAAATTAATCTTGCCATACTTTAGTTCTGAAAATGATGAAAATCTGGTTTATTCCCTAACATAGACAGCAACTTTTATTCTTGGCTCATCTCTATAATAAAAGTAACCAATGATGGTTAAAATTCCTAAAACTCAAATAAGGATTGTCTGAAGTCGAAATACTAATAAATATTAACAAGCCTAATCTTTTTCCTTCTAGGCTCTCAAGAAGCAAATATAATACCTTTCTATACTAAGTAGGGGAGAAAATACTCCATCTATTAAGAGAAAACTGAATTATCCCAGCCTAGTAGGTTTCTCTACTGCAGACATCTATGCATCAGAAAAACAGGGTATCAGCCAAATCAATAAGATAATGAATAATGACGAAGAAATATCATTACCCCCACATGTAAAATATACCAAAACAGAAATCAATTAAATTAGCTTGAAAATACAATGAATATTCTTCTAAAGTACCTAATAAAATATGAATTAAAACCATTCATTTTGGTTGCCACCTAGTGGACATTTTTTGATTATGAACTTCTATTTCAGAGATCTTTTCTACTACTGTTTATTTAAAGACCTGCAATCGGCAGCTTTTTTGTGAGGGCTTAACTCTAAAAACTGAGAGAAAGAAATGTCTGTAGTTATCCTTTCAGTCTCCCTCCTATGTGTCAGCTTACATGGTTACTTAAATTTACCTAGTGGGCCTGCAATATAATAAGCTTATACTCTAGTCAAGTTGGAGGTGAATTTTTCCCCAAAAAGTAAATGTAAATATTCAATGTAATGTCCAAACTAAAATGATCTCTTTCACTATTAGTGAATATGTAAATGGAGAAACACTGTTTTTAAAAGCTGAGGAAAATAACAAAAGTAAATACTTCTCTCAAAAAACAGGTCAGAATTAAACATCCTTTAGATAGTAACACTAAAATACAATTAGTTACACAAAAGAAAACCAAAACACAGCAACACGGTATTTCAATTAAAGGATTCTGGAAATGCAGTGATACGACCATTTCCTATGACCCAAATATTTTCATGGTTCACAGGACATGTTACAAAGATTGATCTTAAAACAATATAAAAATAATATGAAATGGAAGGAAAAAAAATCCTCTTAGAGGATTTGAAAGGTAAGAATTCAAAATACAACTCTGTCTTCCTGCGTTCTTTCCCACCAAAGAGTGCTGTTTAAAGTTCCACAACTGTTATCTTCTTCCTCCTGTTCTTTTGTGAGTTCTACAAAAACCTAATGGGAGAAGAAATCAAGTCCAATACATGTGGTGTTAAAGGAGATAAAAGAAATCTGTTAAATTTAAATTACTAAAGTTTGGTTCTAAGTTTTGATTCTAAGTAGCAAAATGGATTTCTTGACACTAAAAATACAAAGATTGAAATAGTAGCCTCTGTAAGTTAAGAGCAAAGAATGATTTTGTGCCATGGCTTTCTCAAATAATTGCACTGAACCCAACTGGCACACTCACATGGCACTGTCAGTCATTAATGGTACTAAATTAAAGAGAAAGTCAGTAAAGCAATATAACTAGAAAATAGTCACACATGATCTTTGAATCCACTGCTAGTAAGAACATTTGACATTTTTACACAATTTCTGTGTAAGTATGATACTAAAATTAGTCAGAAAAATGTGAGAGTCCCACAACCAACATCAGCCGGAGACCTAGAACCTCTAATACAGATACTCTTGACATAATAGTCTCACAGGAGTAAGCTGTCTCTGTAACATATTCATCATTCCCAAACTCTTCTGTATATCCATGGCCTCAAGCAGCTTGTAGCATGGGTCAGCATGCAAGATGCTGCCAAGCAGACACTGCATATTAGGAAACAAAGAGCAATGTCGGGAAAGTCACACAGGAATGACAAACTCCTGAAGCTGCACTGCTTTACTACAAAGTGATCATACTTGGATGATTCCCTTTCCCTTAAGAAAATCAAACTGATTCTAATCCACTTTGTAACTGATTCTATCCTGTATCACCTCCAAAATGTTGGAAAATTGCCTGTGTTTGTCTCCAAGTTAAGTTCAAAAGCTCAGCTTTCCTGTCTGAGCTAAATTGTCCCACAAATCACCTTAATTCAAAGAAATATACTATCTCTACACATCTTACTACCCACGCACAATTAAGGGAGATCTATTACCTTACTAACAAGCCTTGCAAGATGCAGGTGGGCGTCAGGAAGTCTGTTATCTCCGCAATGCTGGCTGTCCTTCAAGAAAGTCTGGACTGTTACCATTGTGACTCTAACTAGTCAAGGAGGTGGACG
The DNA here is from genome assembly GCA_028646595.1 of Phalanger gymnotis. Taxonomy (NCBI): domain Eukaryota; kingdom Metazoa; phylum Chordata; class Mammalia; order Diprotodontia; family Phalangeridae; genus Phalanger; species Phalanger gymnotis. Next base: position 170,904,409 of record CM053626.1, read on the forward strand.
ATACCAATGAGCTTTCCACAGTAACAAGATGGAAGGAAAGGTTGTTGCTAGCCCTTCATTCCCAACTTCCATCCAATCAGATTGTTTTCCATCATCTATGATGCTTCAGACTTTGAAACCAATCATATTGTCTTAAGCTTCCTATTCCTTATTCTCTTATACTTCATGAAGGCCAGTAAGCCCAACTGACTAAGATGAGAGACCTTTTTATTGGTAACTGCTAGGCTTTCCAATAAGTTGAATGTGCTCAGAACTTTGTGCCTTAGTTTACTTTAATTTCAATCACAACACCCCTCCTCCAAAAGTATGAGGGATGCAAGAGGAACTGGAATGGGCCAGTCTCAGAAATACTAGCCCAGAAATTTCTTTCTGCTTTGATCTGACACCCACGGGCTATATGGATGCCATTTGTTACCTGCTCCACAGCTCAGCTGCCCCCTACTTTCTTACCAAGGTTAACACAAATAGCACTTAAGTCTTTAGGAGGGGGCATCTAGGTGGCGCAGCGAGTAGAGCACCAGCCCTGGAGTCAGGAGGACCTGAGTTCAAATCCAGCCTCAGACACTTGGCACACTTACTAGCTGTGTGACCTTGGGCAAGTCACTTAACCCCAATTGCCCTGCCTTCTTCCCTCCAAAAAAAAACTTAAAAAAAGTCTTTAAGAGACAGATCTGCACAATCATCATTTGTGTATGTTCTACAATATTAAGATAAAATTATTTGACTTTACTATACCTGTTCCAGTGTTGCTTGAGAAAAGTTGTATTCCTCAATACTAAAAGTATGTTTAGCTATTAAAATGACATGAAAAGAATGGTTTACTCATCAACATTTTCAAACAATAGAAGAGGTACATGTTTAAAACAGTATTAATTTTTTTGGTCAAAATTAGGTTAGTCAGAATCCATTGATATAAACTTTAATCAAGAGCATATCACATCATGCCCTCTACTGTGGCTGAGACAAATGACAGCTGTCTGGGCCAAAGCCATTTTTAACTGGCATGAGAGACTATCTCAAACTCAGATTCTTTTGATCAATTCTTTCCATGAATTAAGGTAGAAAGATAAAATGATGAGTGACTGAACTAATAAAGCATACCTAGAACTAGCCTAGCAAGAAAAGTTAGCTAGGTCTTCAGAGAGGTACAGAATTACTGAGTGCTAACACTGAATAATCTAGTATAAACCAGTAAGTGCAAAAAAAGTACACATGATTCTATTAGCAGTAGTTATTTGAATTCTGAGTTCCAAACAACAAAATTACAAATGGTCTTGTGGAATACCCCTCATTTATAAAATTGGGGACTACCTTGTAGGTGCTTTGGAAATATTTCATACCTTCTTCCAGCTTAGAAAAAGACTGTGCAAGAGACTGTACATCTTCTTTAGGAATTTTAAAAGCCAAAATAGAAGAAAAACTGAAAAATATAATGAAGCATAAATTATAAAAGTTATAAAGTGACAATTTCTACATTATATCAACCAATAAAAATAATGAATTATCTATTCCTGTGTTCTGAATGTAAAATCAAAATTATGATAAAAATGCTAATTTTAGCATATATGAATAAAATTTATTTTCAAAATATGAAGTTGCAATCTCATTGAAATAAGTATTCATTTTATTAGCACATATCAAAATTCCTCTTATGCCTTCTCATCCTCCGTAATACTCCAAAGATAATCTACTCAATATACTGGAGACTGTCCTCGAGGTCTTTTTACATTTCAAGAACACCAAAGGAACATCCATTTGCTGTCTTTTGGCCACAGAATATTAACTTGCACACTTCCTTTTTTGGATCATACATTCCTCAATGATATCCCTAACACCACTTCTTGAAAGTATACTACCAGTGGAAATACACTAGAACTTATCCTCACCCACCATGTAATTCATCACTGCCCTTTGAGTTACTTCCAAATTTTCCTTGGAGACTGTGATATTCCAGATTTACAATTATACAGAATCATCAAGAAAATATTGCAAGCATGGATCACTGAGTAGGGAACAGACGGCAATCTTTAAAAATAACATGCAATTTTCCAAATACTATCCTCCTCCTTCTATTATACCTATTCAAATTCTGGATCCAACTCATGGCTCATTTGCAGTGATTACCCCAAATATATGTGCTGACATACTAACTCAATGCTATAATTTGGACAAGAGATATTTTTATTCCATTTAGTTTCTCTCATATAGATTGTTAGGCTAATTTCATTAGAAAAATAGATTTTAATGAGGAAGTTCTGCAAATTCTGAGGTTTGATTCAAGTAGTTCAATATCATCCACAAAACAAGAAAGGATCCTGCCATCTATAAGGAATCCCTCTTATTCTCGTACCTAGTGCAAGATATCCTACATGACAGCATCTAACCCCTTTGGGAAACAACAGCTCCTTATTTTCTGCTTTGCTTAATGTTAAGCATGTTAAAGAACAGAGTTACATCCACTGTTGTATTTGTCAAATAATATTATATGATCTCCAGCAATTTAGAACTATTTCCTAAAAGTTGCTAAACTGTGAAGTACTACTACTAAATATATACATTAAAGGGATAAAAGAGAGAGGAAAAGGACCATATGTACAAAAATATTTACATAGTAGATCTTTTTGTGGTGGCAAAGAACTGGAAACAGAAGGGAGGACCAATTACTTGGGGAAAGACTGAACAAATTACAGCATATGAACCTAATAATATTATGCTTCAAGAGATTACGAAGAGGATGAAGAGTTTTTGTTTGTTTTTTTTTTGTCAGAGAAACTTGCATGAACTAATGCAGAGTAAAGTGAGCAGAAACAGGAGAACAATTTATACAATAACAACATTTAAAAATTTAAGAACTCTGATCAACACAATGGCCAGTCAAAATTTCAGATGAGGCAGGGTAGAAATATGCTAGCCATCTCCTGATAAATAATTGATTAAGGATGCCATGGCCAATGAGAGAATTTAATTTGGTTGACTATGCATATTTGTGACAAGTTCTCCCCCCTCCCTACCCCTGCACTGCCCCAATGGAGGAAGGTAGGAATTTTATTCACTGAAAAAAAATTTTAATTTTAAGAAACTCTTGAATGATCTCAGAATATACATGAAAGATTAGTTAGAAGAAGGCTTCTAAGGCTGTCTTGTTCTACTCAATAAATCAACCAAGTATTTATTAAGCACCTAACATATTTCAGGCACTGGTAACACAAATACAAAGAATGAAACAATCCCTACTCCCAGGGAATTGACACCACCAAGAGAGATAACTATGTATAGCAGGATAAGCAGAGTAACAATAAAGAGAATATATACAAAAATAATTAAAAACAGTATCGGGGAGGAACAGCCACGATGGAAGGGGGTATAAAATCAGGAAAGGCAGTGTCTTGAAGGAAGATAGCAATTCGAATGAGTCAAAATGTCTTTTGTGATTAAAATACAATAGCAGAAATTTGTATTTTTTGTACTTCTTGAACAACTGTGCAATTATACTTCTCCTATTATATAATTAAGGATAGCCCTGACAAAAATTTAGATCATTCTCATAAAGTCATCCTTAAAAAGATGAGAAAGTAGTGTTACCATGATTACTTTTTTTGGGGAGGTATCATCCATTCTTTTTTCTTTTTCAGTATATATTTAATTAATCCTGCAGTGATGTCAAGACTAGCTTGTACATCCAGCAAAGATTTCCTTAGTGTGTATTTCATTGATTCAGTCAAGCACTTCTTTATCTTTGTATACTGCCATTTCTACATCTTGGTATAGGACTTCTGGGATGGTTGCTCTTCCATGAAAACAAAAATAGACATAGAAACACTGCCAAATTTACACCATTTTACATCAATTTACTGTCCTCCTGGAAGTTTTATCTATGACCATTTCGGGAATGATGTGGCTCATAAGTTTCATTGAAACTTGTTTTCACTTCAGTAGCTTCTTGCTAAACATAGTCTTCCATCTTTCTCTTCCATACCATTTTACAAATGAGTTACCTATTCTATACCAATATTGCCTTTGGCTGCCATATTCTTTTGCTTGATCACCAAGCACATGCTGGCTGAAGCAGTTCCTGTGCCCTTCTGGGCTCTTCATTGTGGGAACTGCTTGACATCATGTAAATTTCTGTAGGAAATAGTGATGATCAAGGTCAATGCCTTTGTCTTTTTTTTTCCTGGTTTTAAACAGACACATCTTTTTGAATAAGTAAGGCTAAAGATGTTGCTATTGTCATCCTCAGCTTTTCTTGTAATTTGACACTGATTTTAGACCTTTTCTCTCAATGGTTTGACTGCAGAAAGCTGATTCTAATAAAATTCCCATATCCCTTATCAGTTTTTCCTGTATGTTAACATTTAATCTCACTGCTTGTCACAGATGCTGCTTTCCAACATTCTCTGTTTCTCAAACCTGTGCCATATTTTCCAATATACCTTTTCCAATATTCATATGTATCCCACCTTTTCACTGAAGTCATTGAATATCAAGGTATATAATGACCAGGCTGGAGTTTCTTCTCAAGTTTTTGTAATATTTTTCTATATCTTCATTGTTTTGAAACAAATGTTGGCACATTAACAGTCATCTACATGATGGTCCCTTTTTCTTACATTCATTATGAATACCGCAAGATGAGAGGACCAAATGTCTCACGAAATGGTGTTTATTCTTGTCTTTAGAAATACTAAGAAATCCTCTTGGTCAACTTCACATCACCAAAGAGGTCATCCTTCCAGTCAACAATCATTAAGCTTATCATGTGCCAGGCACTTTACTAAATGCTAGAGGTAAAAAGAAAGGCAAAAAAAATCCCTGACCTCAAGGAAGAGAAGGCACTAGCAGCTGGCAAGGGAACAGGGCAAGGCCTCCTGCAGAATGTGAGATTTAAGGTGAGTCTTGAAGGAAGCCAGGGAAACTGAGAGGTAAAGACAAAGAAATCATTCCAAATGAGGGATGATCAGTAAAAATGTATGGAGATAAGACGTAGGGTATTAAATGTGAGGAACAAGAAGTAAGTCAGGGTAGTTGAACTGGAGAGTACATGGAGTAATATAAAATATAAAGAAACTGGAAAGCTTGGAAGGGGACAGATTTTGAAGAACTTTTAATGCCAAATAGAAGAGTTTATATTTGATCCTGGAGATACGAGGAAGCTGCTGAAGTTTACTGAGCAGAGGGGGAGACCTATGTTTTAGGAAATCACTTTGGCGGCTCAATGGAAGATGGGTAGCAGTAGGAAGACATTACTTTTTGTTTTCTAATTAATTTTTCAAGAGACTATCAATACAGATGTGGTTTTGTTCTTCCAATTGGCTAGACTGGGTCTTAGAAAGCAGGTCTCAAATGTTGCCAGAACTACACTGAATTCAAGCTTATACACCAATGGCATATTTTTTAAGAACTCATGGTCCATAACACAATGAGGCTTCAAGGTAAGAATCTGTCTTGACATATAAAATGTTCTGAACCACAATATTCCACTTTTAAAAAGTGTTTGATTGCACAAAAAGTCATTTTTCTTAAAGAACTTATAAGTCAGAATACAAAAATTATCAAGTCAACAGCAGAACTAAAATCAGTCATACTATAAAGACTATACTATCATTTCTGATATTTTAATTAGGTATATACTCCCCAGTAAATGAAAAGTCTTAAATCTTCCTATAGGAATAGATTTTCTAAAATTGTGATATTGAGAAATACTACTGAAGTCATTAATCTTTACCTTTCCTGACGAACTGCATTTGGAAAAATATGGTGAATTTGTCTTTGAAGCTGTTCCACTTCCAGATTTTCCATCCAGTCCTTTAATTTAATTTCCAAAAAGTAGCCTCTGCCAAATTTACTCTTTAGGTGTTGTACAGTACCAATACATCTGCAGAAGTTTTAGAAGAAAAAAAAAAGAACCCTAAGTCACGTAAACACAAAATTATACATTGTAATGGAAGGTATCATATTTAAATCCCAAAACACTATTTTCAAAATGTTACCCAATACCATGACCAAAAATTTATATTCACTGTATGCATCAATCAGTTCTAAATGAGGTAACTACCCATATTTGGACCTAAATTATATCCTCAAATTGATTCATACTTAAGGACTGCCTCCTAAATTAAAGGAGAAAAAAATACAGACCAGCACTATATTTATTACACGTCTTTGAAACTATATTTGAGATATTATGCTAACTACAGGCTCCTACCTTAACTGTCCAGATACCAAAATGGCCACTCGATCACAGACTGCCTCTGCCTCTTCCATATAATGTGTAGTCAAGATGGCTGCTCGCCTTTTATTTTTAAATGCAGCTCGAATTGCTCTCCTACAAGAAATCCAAAGGAAGGTGTTTGCAATATTTTATATTTCTATGTCTCACTATAGATACAACAGGTCTTAGTGCAATGACCTAAGTTGTTTAGTCTTAAGTTAAATATTTGACTTGTAACAATGTGTCAAATATTATTGTCACTATTTCATCCCATGTTATTTCAATTGTTTTATCTTATTTCCACTTTTATTCCAAAGTTTTATAAAGAGGAAGAAACTGTTCATGTTTTTTTTATTGTATTTAGGTTAAAATGGTAATTTTGTAGCAATAGTTTTAAAATGACAAATATTAAAACTAAGTTAATGTGCTAGGTAGCACACTGGATAGAGCACTGGACCAGGAAACAAGAAGATCTGAGTTCAAATCCAGCATTAGCCACATCAGTTGTATGACCCTGTGTAAGTAACTTCTGTATCTCTTAGATTCTTTAGCTATAAAATGATGATAATAATAGCACCTCCCACCCAGAATTGTTGTGAGGGTAAAATGAAATAATATTTGTAAAGTGCTATAAAATTGCTAGTTATTGTTATTATTCAAGAAAAAAGAAATGTGAGATTATCTCTTCCACATGCCTCATTTTGCATATGAAAGGAGGACAAGAGAGTTAGCTACTTAAAATTCCCAATTTCTTGAAAGACTACTACTTTTATACAAATTGAAGAACTAAGAAGTATTACATATATATGTAATGTATACATGTAAATATGCATTATAAAAATAAATGCTTAGAAATAATGAACTACAAAATGTTTTTGAACTATGTATCTTTTTTCTAATTATACATACAATAATTTTATGATAGGTATAAAAAATAAACCCATATTTTAAGAAAAATTATAAAGAAGGCATATAACATTTTTTTTTATTTTAGACTCAAGGGCCAGAACACAATATGGAACAGAGAAAAGAAACAAAACATATCACGAACTTAAATATTTAAATTTAAATGCAAAGTAAGAAAGAAAAAAGCATCTTGTGTGCATACTGGAATGTAAGAGAGGATTCAAAATATGTAACAATAAATTTTCATTTCAAGAAAGCCCATATAAAAAATAATACACAGTGTATTGAAAACTGTCCATCTTTTCTTTGTTTCCTTGTGAGCTTTCTTTTGTTCTCTTCTGTGCACTTTTTTACTTTGTTCTTTTTTTCCCTCCCCTCACCCCCGAAGGCTACAATAGAGTTTAGATATGTTTCTCTATAGCTATAGATACATACATACACATATACATATTACATACATACATACATAGACTTAAACCTTCCCAAACATACTCTACTCCTGATCTTTGTTTTTATGTTTGTGCATAACTCCTGTTTCCTATCCCTCCTGCCACCTCTACTTTACTTCTACCCATTACCTTGCTCTCCTGTTGCTTGCCTACTCTCCTCCAAAGATACACTCCCCTTCCTCCCGTTCCCATCAATCTACACTCCCTTCTATGCCCTTTTTATGCATTCCTTCATTCTCCCCTCTAAAGGTCCCTCCCTTGTCCTCTCTCCCCCACTCTATGCCACTACCATTTTATTTCTTCAAAATTTAGAAGACTTTTATACTCTTCTAAATATATATGTATTGTTCCCTCTTAAACTCATTCTCAATGAAAGTATGTGACCAGAACTACCAGCCCTCCTCCCCCATCTAATTCCCCTGTATCCTTTCTTCCTCTTGCACCTCATTTGTATAAAATAATTACTCTTTTTATCTGTTCCTAAATGGTTTTACTTTTTTAAATTCATATCATACCCAGGTGGACCCTAATCTTTTTTAATGAGCTCACCAATTATTAATAAGAATCTTAGACATACATTTTACATGGTATAAAAGGTAAAGAGTGAACATTGTTGGGGGTGGAGCCAAGATGCTGGCTGGAAAGCAGGAAATTGTCTAAAGTTCTCCCCTAGGATCCCCCAAACACCTATAAAAATGGCTCTGAACAAATTCTAGAACTGCAGAACCCATAAAATAGCAGAGGGAGCGGGGCTCCAGCCCAGGACAGCCTGGATGGTCACTGTGTAAGGTCTACTGCACTGTGCTGGGAGCGGAGCGGAGCAGAGCATGGCCCAGCATGGACTGCGCTGGGACCAACCAGACCTGGAGCTGAGCAGAACAGGCCCTAACATTCTGAATCAATGAGCTGTGGCAGTTACCAGATTTCTCACCCCACAAACACCAAAGACAACAGAGAAGGTTAGTGGGAAAAACCATGAAGACAGAGTGAAAGGAGTTCCAGGTTGGCCACCACCCTGGGAAGGCAGAGGTGGTGCAGCTCTGAGGCTGCTTACAGAGCTACAGCTGCAGTTGCTGCCAGCCCCAGGCCCAACTGCTGGGAGGAATTAAGTGGCAGATCAGAGCAGGAGTATAGAGCCAGCTTAAATCTGAGCCCCTGTTTGGGTTGGCAGTTCTTGAGGGAGGAGGAGCACTGGTGTGGCAGAGCTTGCTGTGTAGAAATAGCTCTGAAAACAACAGCACAGCCCCTCAAGCTTGAGACAAAGTACTCTCTACTCTACAAGCAGTCATACCCCGACAAAAAGCTCAAGGGTCAAGTAGTTGGCTGGGAACAAGAACAGGCAGCAAAAACGGACACAGATTCAGAATTAGAATTTGGAATCTTTTTTCGGTGACACAGAAGACCAAAACATACAGACAGAAGAAGTCAACAAAATCAAAGAGCCTATATCAAAAGCATCCAAGAAAAACATGAACTAGTCTCAGGCCATGGAAGAGCTCAAAAAGGATTTGGAAAAGCAAGTTAGAGAAGTAGAAGAAAAATGGGGAAGAGAAATGAGAGTGATGCGAGAAAACCATGAAAAACAAGTCAATGACCTGCTAAAGGAGACCCAAAAAAGTACTGAAGAAAATAAACACTTTAAAAAATAGACTAACTCAAATGGCAAAAGAGTTCCAAAAAGCCAGAGGAGAAGAATGCCTTGAAAGGCAGAATTGCCCAAAGGGAAAAGGAGGTCCAAAAGACCACTGAAGAAAATACTACCTTAAAAATTAGACTGGAGCAAGTGGAAGCTAGTGACTTGATGAGAAATCAAGATATTACAAAACAGAACCAAAGGAATGAAAAAATGGAAGACAACGTGAAATATCTCACTGGAAAAAACACTGACCTGGAAAATAGATCCAGAAGAGATAATTTAAAAATTATTGGATTACCTGAAAGCCATGATCAAAAAAAGAGCCTAGATAGCATCTTTCAAGAAATTTTCAAGGAGAACTGACCTGATATTCTAGAGCCATAGGGTAAAACAGAAATTGAAAGAATCCACTGATCACCTCCTGAAAAAGATCCCAAAAAGAAAACTCCTAGGAATATTGTTGCCAAATTCCAGAGTTCCCAGATCAAGGAGAAAATACTGCAAGCAGCCAGAAAGAAACAATTTGAGTATTGTGGAAATACA